>CM067300.1:7290743-7903243 GCA_034231615.1 Meghimatium bilineatum
GACTATTAGTTGTTCAGACGTGAGTTGTTAGCTGTTGAGATGTGGACTATTAGTTGTTGAGACGTGAGTTGTTAGCTGTTGACACGTGGACTATTAGCTGTTGAGACTTGGACTATTAGTTGTTGAGACGTGAGTTGTTAGCTGTTGAGACGTGAACTATTAGTTGTTGAGACGTGAGTTGTTAGATGTTGAGACATGGACTATTAGTTGTTGAGACGTGAGTTGTTAGCTGTTGAGATATGTGGACTATTAGCTGTTGAGACGTGAGTTGTTAGCTGATGAGACGTGGACTATTAGTTGTTCAGACGTGAGTTGTTAGCTGTTGAGATGTGGACTATTAGTTGTTGAGACGTGAGTTGTTAGCTGTTGACACGTGGACTATTAGCTGTTGAGACTTGGACTATTAGTTGTTGAGACGTGAGTTGTTAGCTGTTGAGACGTGAACTATTAGTTGTTGAGACGTGAGTTGTTAGATGTTGAGATGTGGACTATTAGTTGTTGAGACGTGAGTTGTTAGCTGTTGAGATGTGGACTATTAGTAGTTGAGACGTGAGTTGTTAGCTGTTGAGACTTGGACTATTAGTTGTTGAGAAGTGAGTTGTTAGCTATTGAGACTTGGACTATTAGATGTTGAGACGTGAGTTGTTAGCTGTTGAGACTTGGACTATTAGTTGTTGAGACGTGAGTTGTTAGCTGTTGAGACATGGACTATTAGTTGTTGAGACGTGAGTTGTTAGCTGTTGAGACGTGGACTATTAGTTGTTGACACTTGGACTATTAGTTGTTGAGACGTGAGTTGTTAGCTGTTGACACGTGGACTATTAGCTGTTGAGACTTGGACTATTAGTTGTTGAGACGTGAGTTGTTAGCTGTTGAGACCTGGACTATTAGTTGTTAAGACATGAGTTGTTAGCTGTTGAGACATGGACTATTAGTTGTTGAGACGTGAGTTGTTAGCTGTTGAGACTTGGACTATTAGTTGTTGAGACTTGGACTATTAGTTGTTGAAACGTGAGTTGTTAGCTGTTGAGACTTGGACTATTAGTTGTTGAGACGTGAGTTGTTAGCTGTTGATACGTGGACTATTAGTTGTAGAGACGTGAGTTGTTAGCTGTTGAGATGTGGACTATTAGTTGTTGAGACGTGAGTTGTTATCTGTTGAGACGTGGACTATTAGTTGTTGAGACGTGAGTTGTTAGCTGTTGAGATGTGGACTATTAGTTGATGAGACGTGAGTTGTTAGATGTTGAGATGTGGACTATTAGTTGATGAGACGTGAGTTGTTAGCTGTTGAGACGTGGACTATTAGTTGTTGAGACGTGAGTTGTTAGCTGTTGAGACTTGGACTATTAGTTGTTGAGACGTGAGTTGTTAGCTGTTGAGACGTGGACTATTAGTTGTTGAGACGTGAGTTGTTAGCTGTTGAGATGTGGACTATTAGTTGTAGAGACGTGAGTTGTTAGCTGTTGAGATGTGGACTATTAGTTTTTGAGACGTGAGTTGTTAGCTGTTGAGACGTGGACTATTAGATGTTGAGACGTGAGTTGTTAGCTGTTGAGACTTGGACTATTAGTTGTTGAGACGTGAGTTGTTAGCTGTTGAGACATGGACTATTAGTTGTTGAGACGTGAGGTGTTAGCTGTTGAGACTTGGACTATTAGTTGTTGAGACATGGACTATTAGTTGTTGAGACGTGAGATGTTAGCTGTTGAGACATGGACTATTAGTTGTTGAGACGTGAGTTGTTAGCTGTTGAGACTTGGACTATTAGTTGTTGAGACTTGGACTATTAGTTGTTGAGACGTGAGTTGTTAGCTGTTGAGACATGGGCAGTTAGTTGTTGCGACATGGATTGTTGGTTTTTAGCTGTTGATATGTGGGCTGTTAGCTGTTAGGACGTGAGTTGTTAGTTGTAAATGTGTTTCATTTATCTGTCCATATAGGGAAGATGTATGGCTCATATTGAACGTTTTATTATTAAAACACCTAGTTCTATGAAATGGTGAAATTAGTCAGAGTATACGGGGATATGAAGACTGTATTACTGCCACATGTCCACAACGCCATAGGTGCGAAGTATTTTTAATGTTTTCACGGATTCTAGTTCAGTCGTCTAGTCACCTACATTCTCTACTGCAGTTTCTCATTCTGTGCTTAAATATTTTTGTGAAATCTCACACTTCAACCCGTTCTTCTATCATGCTGCATACATCGGATAAGAAAGATTGTATAAGATCTAGAAGGAGGTTATGCGTATCATACTTGGGTGTACTTGGATACATCGGTACGAGATATGCTATTCCTACTCGACTGTCCAACCACAAAGTACAGAGAACGATTATTCAGAGCACAAGGATGCATTCAAATTACAGCTGACAAAGAACTCTAGATCTTATCCAATCTTGGTGATATATATATATATATTATCGAAACTTGGTGATATATAGGCATATATTATCCAATATTATTGGTCTATATATTATCCAATCTTGGTAGTATATACACATTATACAATTTTGGTGATATATACACATTATCCAATCTTGGTAGTATATATAATCATATCACCAATGTGATATTATGAAAGGTGTGATTTCAATGGCTCAGTGCAATGCCAACTGTACTAATCGCTTGTCACAATTGGACAATTGTGAGTTTTCTGTCAACTGAATCTAACTTACTCATTCAGACGCTAATCATCAACAATATAATATCCGTGGACTTATCTGGGAATCATCCTTTTAAAGTGACTCATTTGAATTTTCCTGTGATTTGGATTGGCTTTTTGCATAATTTAAGAATACACAAAGTGACAAATAAAATTTATGGGACACGTCAAAAATGTCACTTAAGAGCATATGTTCCAAAAGTGGTATATATGGACTCCCAAGGATCGATGTCGACTTTCAGGGTGCTCATGCCAGCAGGAATAAGAATTAGGTGTGCACAAGATGTACTCTTCACAGTAAAAGTATCAATACAAATTATGCATGTTTTACTTTCGTTACGATTGTCCACTCTACACGCACACGCACACACACACGCGCGCACACACGCGCACACACGCACGCACGCACGCCCGCTAGCTCGCACACACGCACGCACACACCCACGCAAGCACTCACGCACGTACGCACGCACGCATGCAATGCACGCACGCACACACACACACACAACAGATCACAAAGAACAGCAGTGTGTTCGAATATCTGTTAAAACAAATTTCAAGTTAATATGTTTAAAAAAATCAATTTTAAGCACGCAGGTGGTCTATGGAAAACAAAACAATCAGCAATCTTCTACGGGCAAAACCGTTTGGGATTAACTGCTTTAGAAGAATAAGCTATCAGGACTATGTTGATGACGAAAGCCACCATCACACAGTGGTCTCTTTCGGATGTAGGTGAACCCCCGTTTCAGACTAAATTTTTCAACCACTGTTTGCATATTTATGTTCAAATCTCAACATTAAATGCGCTGGTCTTGAAAGGGATAGTCTGAAACAAACTAAAGCGTTGACTGAAGTACATACCTGTTTGACCATCTCGTCACTTTCTTTGACTCTCTGCTCGTAATTCAGTATAAAGTCCCGTAACTCTGTCTCTTTCTCTTCCAGAGTTGCGTAAAGTTGTTTCATCTGAGTCAAAAGATCGAGTTTTTCACCTTTAAGTCTTTTCCTGTCACTCTTCATGTCTGTAGATATATGGCATAATTAAAATATTGTTAAGACAGTGGTCCTCAAACTATTTTCGCCCGTGGTTCCACTTTTGCAGCAATGTTTGTTACATCCCCCTCCCCTTGAAACTTGTTTTTATATTTATGTTTTATTTTCGTAATGTAGACCTATATAATTATATTTTTTCCTATATGTCATTGCAATAATTACCATACTGTATCACACCCCCCTTTTTCCCTTGACGGTCTGTGGCTCTCTCAACACGTCATAGGTTTGTGGCCCCTACAGCTTAACGTATTTGTGGCCATACATTTTGACAAGTTTGTGGCCCCACAGTTTGACAAGTGCGTGGCCACTATAACATTACGAGTTTGTGGCCCCACAGTTTGACAGGTTTGTGGCCCTCCAATGTCAAAGTTCTTCTTTTCATCGTCCTATATTTAGGCCCTGTATGTGTCCCTCAGGGATAGGGTCATGTAACCCACGTTGGAAATCACTGGTTTAAGTTACTTCTATTTCTTCTGTGGCTGTTCTCAAATTCCGAATGTTAGTAGGACATGGAATCTGTGAAAAAATGTAATGCGCTGTGGTCTCCATCTTGCAGCGATATCTGTACAATTCTGCCAGACACATCTGATTTCAGTGTCATTATTGCTTCACTTTTGCCTAATGGAGAAGGTTGCCGTTCTCATACATTTTTATCTGCTTCTTGCCTGGGACGAAACTAAATAGGTGCGACCGGGAGACCATCCAATGCAGAAGCACCAAAATCAATATCTGGAGACAACTCAACAAAAGTACAGCTCGATTATGTAACGGAGAGTGAGGAAAAGCTTGCATGTGACGAAAAAATTATTACAATCGACGAATTTCATTAAGATATGCATTATATCTAGCGTTACCACTCAACATTTTAAAAAAGTCCACAGTTCCGTAGATGAAAAAAGTTAAAGGTAGTAACGCCGATTACAACGGACGGTTTTAATATTTGTTACCTTCCATTTCCTCCTATTATAACCCTTGCTGCATGCACACTAAATCTGATTCTAATGTGGACCTCTCTTTGGTTCTAATGTAAATATATCTAGGATTCTTATGTAGACATCTCTAGGATTCGTATGTAGACATCTCTAGGATTCGTATGTAGACATCTCTAGGATTCGTATGTAGACATCTCTAGGATTCTTATGTAGACATCTCTAGGATTCGTATGTAGACATCTCTATGATATTGATGTGAACATCTTTATGATATTGATGTGAACATCTCTATAATATTGATGTGAACATCTCTATGATAGTGATGTGAACATCTCTGACGTGTATGGTTTCGTTGCAATGATCCTGAAAGAAATATCGGCGGGAAAAGAGTCTTACTAATTTGTCGGCACTAATTCTGCAGGTCTCGTCTCTGGGAGACTGCCAAACATAGCTGTCTGCCCTAATCCTGCCAGGATCGTCTCTTTGAGACTCTGTATAACTTATTTGTCGGCCCTAATCCTGCCGGGATCGTCTCTAGAAAGGAAGTGCTAACTCGTGTGTTGTGCCAAAGCCCTACACAGTTGGCTCAATCACTGTACGACCTCTTATTTGATACATATATAGATTGATAACACGTCGGTGATGAATACGTATTATCAACATCTAGTAACACAAATGTAACAAGAACATCAATCTACAGTCTTACTCAAACAAGAACATCAATCTACAGTCTTACTCAAACAAGAACATCAATCTACAGTCTTACTCAAACACAATCTTCCTTGTCCCTACAATGCCTTATATATTGCTTTTCATAAGTTCTCCCGCCCGTGTGCTGCCAAGGTCCGAAATGGGAGCAAAGAATATTAACACTGTTTACCTTCCACGCATGTCGTAACAGGCGACTAAGGAGGTTATGGGATGGAGTTGGCTGTCCCATCACATATAGGGTCAGTGACCCAAATCCATGCTGAAGTCGGATGTGTCAGGCCGAAAGGCGCAGATATCGCAGCAATGCTATAAACCATGACACAACGCATTCCGTTCTCCGGACTACATCCTGCTAATTTGCAGGAGTTTGAGAACGAACGCAGAAGAAGAAGAAAGATACGTTCTCTGATAAGAATCTATGGATGGTTATCACATTTGATTATCTCGCATCATCCGCTGACAACTTCCACTAGCATCAATCCACAGGTTAAGCAGTAATGATGTCCATCAGAAAGTAATACAAATAGTAGTCACTTAAAGTTAATGAACTGTCCGCAAAGATTGTGAAGGATAATGTGATATCTCACTGCAAATTTCATTAGCTAACTAACATATAACACATCTATAACACATCTATAACACATCTATAACACATCCGTGCACTAACCTATAACACATCTCAATCTGAAGGAATGATCACCATTTACGAATGACTTGGAAGTCGGTGTTTACACTCAACTAAAGAACGTCCGTCCATAAGTACAAACTCTAAACATAATAAATATCTTAAAAATAAGACACTCAGACAAGAGTTAATTAGAGAACTGACGTCACACTGTTCAACTCTGAACTACGTAAATACTTCCCTGAAAACTATCTCCAGTAAACTAAACTTTTCAACTGACCACTCTTCTCTTCTAACGAAAACAGGCTTTCTACATATTGTGTTTCTTCCATAACTAACCTTGTAAGACTTCCTTTGCTCGGATTAACTCTTGACGAGCTTGAATAAGTTCTAATTTGATTTCTCCGTAGCTCGTCTTCATGGTTTCATGTGTTGATTCTGCCTGTGGAAGTGTATCTGATCCGGTAGCCATGCTGTGCAACTGTCCCTCTAATCGGATGACTTCAGCTTTGAGGCTTTCATTTGTTCGCTGAAATGATTTTATCAACTTAAACATGCAACGCTTAGCTTAGGCTTGTCAAGTTTATAGTTAATGTTGCTGTTAAACTTAGCTTATGCTTGTTGTCAAGCTTATAGTTAATGTTGTTGTTAAACTTAGCTTATACTTGTTGTCAAGTTTATAGTTAATGTTGCTGTTAAACTTAGCTTATACTTGTTGTCAAGTTTATAGTTAATGTTGTTGTTAAACTTAGCTTATACTTGTTGTCAAGTTTATAGTTAATGTTGCTGTTAAACTTAGCTTATGCTTGTTGTCAAGTTTATAGTTAATGTTGCTGTTAAACTTAGCTTAAGCTTATAATCCTACGGAGAGTATACGATGATAGGTCACTTACGCAAGGTTACTACAAGGTATCAGTCTCTAGCGTACCTACACAGAGAGCTCCTGGTCTAATTAGCCAACAGGTCAAATTTTTCCAAGGACATGGTATATACGTATATTCACCTTTCAACTCTGTGCTATAAATATAGCATAGAAATTTCTCTTGAATCTTGTTAGGCTAATATTGAATACCCTCCGCCGAAGACGGAGATTTTTGTCGGGTCATTAGTGCAAATAAAACGGCAAAACAGCGACGATGGCATCTCCATTCTCTGGACTACATTCTTCTGGAAATCTAGTTTGACTATTGTCCTACTACAAGATCTAGTGGGAGTCTGAGAATGAACGAAGACGAGGAAGAAGGATGCTGTGGGATATATGTTGTTCGCATTATTGAAAACACACAACAAAACAAGCACAGACCATGAGTGCGTATGTGTGCGTCTTAGTGTGTATAAAAAAAAGTAAAGTAACCCATAGCATTTATTAATGCCGTAGGGGTGTGAGATGTTAGCGATCTCATATTTCACAGGCTCTGCAAATGAGGGCGGTAGCCATCTCCTCTCCCTCGCAGTCTTAGTGTGTATACGTGTGTTTTAATGTGTGTATGTGTCTGTCTTAGTATGTCTATGTGTGTCTTAGTATGTGTATGTGTTTGTCTTAGTATGTGTATGTGTGTGTCGTAGTGTGTGTACATATGCATTAAAGTAGGTGTTTCTAGCAAATCACATACCGGTAATTTCATTAGCTTGGGTATTGAATTTTCAACGTTTCGGATCATAGTTTTGTGGCAGTTCCAGGGATGCACTATCATATCATATATTTTACTACTGCATCTAGTTTTTTTTTCCATACACTAACAGTTCCGAGATGGGGTGGTGAGGTGACGTAGTGAAGTGGCGTGGTGAGGTTGCGTGGTAAGTTGCGTGATGAGGTTGCGTGGTGTTTTCAATTTCTGTTGTATTTAATGTTTAGTTTACTTAGTGCACTCTTACTCTTAGCTTTTATATTTAGAGACTGTACTAGAGAGAATATAATATACATCTTTGAGAGAGAATGTAATATACAACTTAGGGAGAATGTAATATAGATCTTAGAATGTAATATACAGAATAGAGGAAAAGTAATACAAATTGCATATTAAAAAAATAACAAAACAGTATTTAATCTTTATTTGTGCATGCACAGAGAAATACACTTCTTAAATATGAATGTAATGTTTAAAATTATATCTATTTATTAAGAAATTAAAATCTGCACGGCATACGTTTGTTGTCATATTTAGTGAACCAGGTGACATGTCTGAAGTGATAAGAACATTAAACGTTGAAGATTGTTGATTCTTGAACAATATGATAACAAGAAAGCAGAGATTTGATGCTCATATAAAAAGACATTACAGCATGGATAAGTTAATAATGGAATCAAAAATCATGAAAAATCAAGAAACGTGTAGGTTGCTTGTAGTAGAGGTAGGGCAGCCCAAGACGAAAATGGATAAGAGACATTTCAGATTGTTTAATAAACATGTTCCTGGTTACGGAAGAACAACTCGCCCAGAAACGAGAGTTTAGATACATAAAGAAGACTACGTTCTGGAAGAAATATGTTACTTGAATAATGAGACGTGACAGTTAACTAAGACTTCCGCTGAAAGTAACATAAACATTAACAATTAAACATCTGCTTACTTTAAGTAACATAAGCATTAACAATTAAACATCTGCTTACTTTAAGGTCATCCTGTGAAATTTTAAGTCTGTCGTGATCTTCTAACAAATGTCTGTAGTCTTCAACCAACTGTTTATTTCCTCTGGTTAGAGTCTGTATTGTTGCCTTAAGCTCATCAATATCCTTGCTGGAAGATTCGTGGAGTCTAAGTGGAACTGAGGGCGGAGAAGATAATACTAAACATTTCTTGAAGAGAAATGACACTAAATTGTTCTGGCAGATACATGACACTAAACTGTTTAGTACATAAATAACACTTAATAGTTCCAGTCCATAAATGACACTAAATGATTCTAGAAGATAAATGACACTAAAATTTAATTTTGTGTTTATAAATAACACATAATAGTTTCAGTTGAAAAAGTTTTAGTATCTAAATAATACAATTAGTTCTAGTAGGACGACCAAGTACTAGTAGAATCATCAGAAGAGCAACTACAAAGACAAATAGACAGTTTACACCAAACGTACCAAACCTTTAACAAGAAGATAAATATAGAGAAGACCGAAGTAATGAAAATAGGAAGAACAGAAACAAACACCAACAAATATATTGGAAACAGACTTAAGCAAGTAACAGAATTCCAATACCTAGGAAGCAATATAACAACAGACGACAGGAACAGCATAGAAATACACAATAGATGTAGTAAAGCATACCACGCCCTAGGACAAATGACAGCAATCTTCAGAAACTAAAATGTAGATTTAAACACCACAATAACATGATTAAAAACAATTATTTTACCAACGATGTGTTACCAATGCCAAACATTGACAGCTACAGCACAAGATAAACGTAAACTTCTGACAGCTGAAATAGCATGCTTGTGCAGAATCCTAGGAATATCGCTAAGCGACAGAGTGAGAAATGAGGACATTAGACAAAGAACCGGTACCACACCAATCTTGGAAAATATTAAGAGACAACAGATCAAAAGGTTTGCACACATCAGCAGACTACCATCAGACAGCATACCACAGCAAGCTATGCTGCACAGATACAGTGAAGGCAGACCTAGAGGCCGACCTCGAAAACGATGGATCACCGAAATAAACGAGGCGACGAATTCCACAATAACTCAGCACACAAGGGGGCCGTCTCCAGAAATTGTTCTATCTCTGACGCTGAAAGACAACAAAGGGTTTCAGTGAATATATAGAGGTACATCCCTTTCTTTTGTTCTTATCAAAGACATATCTACGCCCCTGATTATTACATTTCTGCGTGATATTGTGCTAATGTTACAGTTAGAATTGTTTGCATGTCACAGATGTGTACATACTTGAGGTTGTCATAGGTGAGTGCATACTTCGGGTTGTCACAGATCTGTACATACTTGAGGAGGCAAATACATTTCACATATCTTCAACAATATCTTCAGTCTGGCACTGTCTCCTGTATGTTCTGTCTTCAATGTCAGTCTCAGATTGTATCTTCAATTCTGTCTTCAATGTGATGTGTGTTTGTTTGTTTGAGAAACCCAGGAATTGCAATCACTTAGCTCTTACTTCCTATGTGCAGTGGGGTGCTTTTTCTGAGCTTTCTTTCATACCTAGGAGACTTCAGCTTTCGGCTTAGTGTAATGGCTATTGAAGGAACCTACTACTCAGAGGGGGGTCTGGGTGAATGTGATACGCTGTAGTTCTACACTTTCAACAAAATCATTATAATGGATATTAACCGACACACATATGCTAACCACATAAATTTTTAATAATGTATACCACATACATGCCCCATATACTCTCTCCACTTGTGTGCCTTTGTCTGCTTTTCCCATAGTTTCCTGTAAGTTGATTTGTTTGAGTCTGCTATTGGTGGATGCTAGCTCCGCCCTCAGCATATTAACTTTCTGATTGGCCGTCTAGAAAGGAAGTCCTTTGAATGTTATATTATGGAATATTCATAAGATTAAAACAGATAATGTGATAACATAACATTCAAGTAGAAAATCTGATAACATAATATTAAAGCAGATAATGTGATAACATAAAATTCAAGCAGACAATGTGATAACATAACTTTCAAGTACACAATGTGATAACATAACATTCAAGCAGAAAATGAAATAACATAACATTCAAGCACACAATGTGATAAGAGAACATTCAAGTACACAATGTGATAACATAACATTCAAGCAGACAATGTGATAATATAACATAAAGCAGATAATGTGCACTTGGGGTCTCTAATTTTTCTTTTGTTTGAGACTATCTTTGTGCATATCTTATAATATGTCTTCATTATGAGACTGTCTCAACACCTGTCTTATACAATGTCTTGAATGTGAGTCTGTCTCAGCACCTGTCATATACTCTGTCTTGATTGTGAGTCTGTCTCAGCACCTGTCATATACTCTGTCTTGATTGTGAGTCTGTCTCAGCACCTGTCTTATACTCTGTCTTGATTGCGAAACTGTCTAAATTATTGTTCAAGACAATATAGTTTGTTATCTATTCTAACTCCAGTTTGTGTGTTTCTCCTTATCTGGGTAATGAATGACCTGGATGCCGAACCGATGAACTGTGTATTTGTCTTATTTGTAAAACTTATACTTGACAATTTGTGTGTTAATTTACTAATTTGCATTTACAAGGGAGTAAATTTATCAAATTTTTGCTGTATGTTCACAATCAAAATAGTGCGCAGCATAAAATTGAAGAACCTGTTGGACTGAGGTATGAAACCAGAACAAATGCAGCTAAAGACACAAGGGAGAGAGAAAGAGACAGACATAGAGAGAGAGAGAGAGAGAGAAAGAGAGAGATTGACACCAGACATAATAAACATTCGTATCAGTAAAAAGATGATGATATCTACAAGCTAGGAAGAAAACAATAAACAATAATTTCTTGATTGAGAAGAGACTGCAACAGATTCAAACAACACATACACTGGAAGTTTGGTGATGTCCACACCGATATGTTCCACTGTGGACAATCTCCAGAACACATAGACCAAATTTTACAGAACTGCCCACTGTATCACACCACAAAAAGAAAACTGGCCATCTGAAACAGCTCTGGCGAACCAGCTCTACAGTCCAATCTAAGGGCGGATGCCCACAGTACAGTTCATTAATGAAATTTGTATCAGCATTTGACTTCGGCTGGAGAACGTGGAGTAGAATGAAGATCGATAACACATACTTACTGTGCAAAACTGAAAACCAGCGGGTAAATCTAGGAACAGGGTAATGAAATTTTGATAATCAATAAAGATTCACATAATAACACACACAAATCGACGTTTCGACAAATAGGCCTTTATCAAGACACACATTAAAACAAAATTAAAACATACATCAGTAAATGGACAGTAAGAATTATGGACGTTGAAATTGGCCCATATAATCTAGATTTGGAAAAGCAACATTACTGTTAGGGTACAAATCCTACTTTATAACTAACTAGTGCTTAATGTTGTGCTGTATGATTTTGAGAGTTGGACGCTCACTGCGGACATGGAGATACAAGTTATGCCCTTCGAATTCAGATATTACTGAAGAATAATTATAAATATCCTATGGAGAGCATAATACAAATATGTGCGTAAGAAATAAAATAGAGATGAACACAGGTTTACAATAACTATTTCTTGCATCGTTTGAACAGTTATGCGGACATGATTCCTTGTCAAAAACAATACTGTAGGCAACAATCGAAGGTAGAAGAAGCAAAGAAGCCCACATAAAAGCATGGAAGAAAGCATCAAAGACTGGACAAGACAAGAATTTTCTGCACTCGTTCGCATTGGTGAAGATAGAAATCACTGTGTCTTGAAGCATCCAATGTGGTGCCCCTAAAGCCCTGACTCTGTGTGTTGAATAATCCAATGTGGTACCCCTACAACCATGACGGTTTACGGATTTATAGGAAGGTAATATTGGTGGTCCGATCATTCATTGGTAAACTGTATATTCTGGCAGCATCGTCTCCAATATAGGACCTATTCAATCAATCAATTCATCAATCAATAAAGTGCAATTCCGAGTAGTGTAGGCGATCATGCTTCTCCATAATTCTCAGTCTCTTGTGTTCAGTTGGTGACTTCTGTGCCTGTCCCAGTGACAACCCATCAAGAAATTTCTCTATTTGTCACCCACTGTCTTTTCTGCCATTTATTTATTCGATAGTTACTAAATGTTCAGGTTTTACTTTTCTCATCATATGCCCTAAAAATCTTGATGGTTTACTTCTTATTTGTGCTATAATTTGTCGTTTTACTCCTGCATCACTAAGGATTTCTACATTCGTTTTCTTGGCTGTCCATGGAATTTTCATCATTCTTCTTAAATACCACATCTCATTTGCGTCTAGCGTATAATGGGTACTTTTGTTTGCTGTCCATGCTTCACGTCCATAAAGAAAGATTGACTCAATCTAACATACTAGCACTCTAACTCGCTTAAGCATTTATACTACTCCAATCTTTATAATATTTTTTCATTTTTGAACTGTTGCTTTGGCCATTGTTATCCTGTTCTTGATCTCAGTAATAATGATAGTAATAATGTATTGTGGTAGTGTGTATTTTTTTGAAACTACCATTACTTCTGTTGTCTTCTGGTTTAGACTGAGGCCTTCGTTGTCACTTCCTTGTACTACCATGTCTAACATGGCTTGGAGTTTTATTCGCTCTCTGAAATCAGAACTGTATCGTCAGCATATCTCAGATTATTCAGATTGTAACCTCCAACTGCTATTTCTAGCATACTTTCTATGTTTCGCACAATGTCCTCTGTATACATGGAGAAAAGATCTGGTAACATTACACATTCTTGTCTGACGCCCATCTCTGTCTTTTGGAATTATCCTACATTACTTTCAACCCTCATATCAGTTATTTGTTTCCAATACATATTTCTTAATATCTTTAGATCTTTCCCATCGACTTTTAGTTTTTCTAATATTTTTTATCATTTCTGAATTCTTCACCTTATCACATGCTTTAATAAAATCTATAAAGCACAAGTACGGATTTTTTTGTACTTCTATTGCCTTCTCCATCACTGTTCTTACTTCATTATGTATGTAATTTCTTTTCCATTTATATGACCTATTAGCTATTAGAAAATCCAGACTTTTAAAATGACGCTGATTATTCTCTATATTTTCATTGGCTGTCCCACAAAGTAGAATTACAGCGACAAATGAAAATCGCCAGATGGTAGCAGTCAAATGTGTCATTAAGAAGGCTGGTGGGTCATTATTGCCGATATGCACGATTCTAGGAACCGATTCATGCATGTCTACAGTTTCTGACCGTCCAGTTTGTTGCTGTCCATGTTTCTTAGCTTCACTGTTGTAACTCTCTGTTAAACTATCTAAGATTTATAATGATAAAAATAGTATTACTCAACATTTCAGGTGTGTTAGGTTCAGGTGTGTTAGGTTCAGGTGTGTTAGGTTCAGGTGTGTTAGGTTCAGGTGTGTTAGGTTCAGGTGTGTTAGGTTCAGGTGTGTGGTTCTGTGACCGGGATGAACAGAGCGCACTTGTGACGCAAGGTAAACAATTTTCTTTCCGTCACAGGCAATTGTGCATTCGGACGGTTCAGAAATCAATGGCAAATTGCTAAATGTACTTATATCACCTAGAAAATCGATACAGCCAACAAATGTTGGGTTGATGGCTTCTTGCTGAGTGCAACATCGTTTTTTAGATTTATATAGGCATAATATGTATTTACCAAACTTGGGAGAGCTGTATATTATTGTTTCTATAGACATGGTACCCTTTTCTCTACAATGTATTTTTGGAGGGTCGGCTTGTATTTTTACAATAACCAAATGGATAAATAAACTAAATTGGTATTAATACTCAATATTTTATTTTCTTAAACTAACGAAAAATTTGTATATATTTAATTGCATGCAGGATTTAATACAAATAAGTGTATTATATTGAACATTACAAAGACGTACAGGAAAACATCTGACTCTAAAGGGAAATAACCATTAAAACTGTAAACAAAATGACCAAGATATACGAGTCAAATTTGTGTTTTGTTGAAAAAGACATACACTGTTTAATTTAGTTACGTATTCTTAATTTTCTAGATTCTTTGTTCTTTGATTTCCACATATTACATAATGCAGTAAAATTGCATCCTGCCTTGTATATTCCTATGTGGACATATTTTGTCTGTTTCTTCCTCTCTGCTCCTGCCAAGATATGTGCCTGATTCTAATTCCTGTAATGTTGTTTCACTTAGCGTAAACTGGTTTGATTAACTGTCTTTATTTCCATAATGTTTGCCTTATTTTTTTGTGTATATTTGAAGCTCATATTCCGTGAATATTTACAAAATATATTTTGTCACGTGTTTTTATGACCTATTTATAAATGTATTTTGTCCGGCTCTGTGGCGAAGTGGTACAGAGCGCGTCTGTGACGGCAAAGGTACCGAGTTCGATCCTCACCACAGGCAATTGTGCATCCGGACCGTTCTGAAAGCAATGGCAACCTACTGAACGTATTTATATTGCCTAGAAAATCACCACAGCCAACAAATACTGGGTTGATAGCTACGTCCTGGATAGGATATGCTACTTATATAGTGTATTTATGTTATATATATTTAACATTCTGTGTGGTCATGTATTTCTGTAGCATACTTTGTCTTCAAAATGTATCTTGTCAATTATTTATGTGCATTTTTGAACTGTTCCCAGGGCACAGAAATATTTTTGCACTTGTTACCTAAAGGGGTACTAGTGGCGAATGTGGTGGCCAAGGGCAATGCCATGTGACGTATTCATTCCAGAACGTTGTCTTCCCAATAAACTCTCTGAGCCCCCTTCTGTCTTGGACGATGCAGCTTGCATTTTCTAGCGATGTATTCATGTTATGTTTAATGTCGTCAGCCCATCGTCTTCTTGGTCTGCCCTGTCTTCTCTACCCAGGTACTCTGTCGTCCATTATTTGTATTTCTAAACAGTTAATTCACAGTTATGGCGGACAAGGTACATGGTTCAAATTTCAATGCGTGCAATACTGCATACGGACTGTTAAGAAAGCAATGGCAAACTACTGATATATTTTTTTGCAAAGAATGTCACTACTGCCAAAAAAAACCGCTGCATTAATGGCTTCATGTTTATTATTATAAGCTACCAATCAATATATATATATATATATATATATGTATATATATACATATATATATATATATATATATATATATATATATATATATATATATATATATATATATTTATAAACACTATGTGGACTATGGAAGCATTAACCTTTTGTTGCTGAAGGGACACTCACTTAGACGAACTCGCAGTATCTGTAAATCCATTAATATTTCACCAAAGGACAAGAAACCTATTACAGAGATAAAGGTACAGTAACATATTTTGAAATATCGATAACAGTAAATGAAACAGCAGTGTACAAATATGCGATATGAAGATATAAACAACAAAATGGTCAGAGGGTTTCCGACAAAGTGGAGGGTGCCGCAATAACCGAATGAACAAATAGTAAAGCAAAATGAATTAAACAGGTTACTGAAAACACTTACCTTACCTATGAATAAAAATATATAAAAAGTATATATACAAAAAAATACAATAAAACTAAACAGGATAATTCTCCACGTATCTGCTCAAATGGAACCTTTTTTAAGAGACAAACAACAGTAAACACCACAATAATAAACAGAATAGATGACTTAGCCTGTCTAAAGTCACGTCTCCAAAACATAAAACCACGTCTCCATGACGCAGGAATGACATTTAGTAAAAGAGAAAATGCGTGCATTCATTATAAACAAACTGGAAAGTGAGAAATTAGATGCAATATAGAAGTGGTTGGGGTGTTTATAATGAATGCAAGAATAATATAAGAAAAAGACCCCTTTTGTCACTTTATCAGACAGGCAGGTTTTAAGAACATAGTCACAACAGGCAAGACTGAAGGGAACAGAGACAGATGGGGACAACGTGAGAAAATATTATTTTGACAACCTAGCAAGGCATGGAAACAACAACGATCCTGATAACAATATTGTGGACAGAGAGCCATGGTCGCCTACGCCAACCAGAATGGCATATGATAATGATTGATGAGTAATGATGAGGTTGTGTGGTGGTGGGGTGAGTGGGTTTGGGGTAGGAAGGATACAAGAAGAATCATCATTTGGAAACGCATGGAATGAATGTGAAACCAAATATAGACATAAACATATATATACAACCACACCTAAACATACATAGAAATGTATGCACACACCAAGAGTTAAGAAATAAATATATAACAAAAAAGACACAGATGTGTGAAGGATACCCACACAAAATGCACAGGCATGTAAATATATCCACACATAGGAAATGGCTCACACCAGAATAGGCATACATATTGATACAGACTGGAGATACGTGCATTAACATAAACAAGTGCTCACATAAATACATATATATATATATATATATACATAAATATGAACATGCATCCACATAAACACTTTCTCACATAAATAAAAACAATAACATGAACATTCGCACACATAGAAACATATACATATATTGATATAAATATAAACGTTCGTTCACATAAAGATAATGCTATAACAACTGCATATGTATACATACAAATGTGTGGCCCAGAGTAATTGTGTGGATACATAGAACCATGTAAAACAAATTGCATATACAAATAACTATACATGTGTGGGCACCCATCGAAGAGACAACTGCAATAACACCGACGAAATCAAAGTCTAAATATGTAAATGATTGAACAATAACACTATGGCATTCTAATGTACAATTGATGGACTAGAGTACAAATTAATCACATGTTGACATACACAAACGAAATAAGACATAAAGGAAATATATAGAAGTACGGCAAATACAGAAATAATTACTCACGAAAGAGTACAAAGACAAATAATTACAAGAATCGGTGCAATACGGGAGTAGAGGGTATAAAGAAAAGGTGGGTAACTCAAACAAAACGGTGATTAATGTTCATTCCGTGTGGTTGTAAGACTCCCATATGGCAAATGAGACGATATTCCAAGGACTGACGTTGCCGGTCACCGGTATAACAACGTAACAAACCGGTTACAGAGACATCAGAGCTACCATGATGTGACGGGTTGTTAAAATGATTAGCCACTGGGGAGTCACGATGATTCGTGATATCTCTCAAATGTTCGGCGAATCTATCAGCTAAACGTCTACCAGTCTCACCAATAATTGGTACCCGTTTAGCTGATAGATTCGCCAAACATTTGAGAGATATCACGAATCATCGTGACTCCCCAGTGGCTAATCATTTTCTCTTTTACTAGATGTCATTCCTGCGTCATGGAGACGTGGTTTTATGTTTTGGAGACGTGGCTTTAGACAGGCTAAGTCATCTATTCTGTTTATTATTGTGGTGTTTACTGTTGTTTGTCTCTAGAAAAAGGTTCCATTTGAGCTGATACGTGGAGAATTGTCCTGTTTAGTTTTATTGTATGTTTTTTATATATACTTTTTTATATATTTTTATTCATAGGCAAGGTAAGTGTTTTCAATAACCTGTTTAATTCATTTGCTTTACTATTTGCGATATGAAGAGAAGCGTGTAATGTAGCGTTACAAAAGGCAGTTGCTACAATTTAGCGTTACATATAGCAGTAGCTTACAAGTGAGTTACAAACAGCTGAATCAGCTATAAGGATTGCTACGAAAATTTACTAGGATTTAAAAATGGACAAAACATCGTCCGTTATATAGTTGAGCCACAAGAGGAGCACAGTATGCCAAGTCGGAACATGCAACGAATGTTTGATGACAGAGTTGACTGTCCCATCCCCTGTCTAAATCCATGTTGAATTCGAATGTGCTGTTGCAAAAGCTCAGATATCGCATCAAAACTGTAAACCATGAGATATCGAATTCCGTGTACATGTTAACATGCAGTAGTTTGAAAGCTAACGAAGAATCAGAAGAAATTAAGTCTGAGATTAAATACCGTGCTGCGATATTCATGTATGCCTACTATTGTTTACAACTCTCTTTATAAGAATATATTGGTTTCTGGTATCGTAGCCTATTCTGGACGTAACCATCAACTCT
This sequence comes from Meghimatium bilineatum, assembly GCA_034231615.1. Taxonomy (NCBI): domain Eukaryota; kingdom Metazoa; phylum Mollusca; class Gastropoda; order Stylommatophora; family Philomycidae; genus Meghimatium; species Meghimatium bilineatum. The sequence continues at coordinate 7,309,433 of CM067300.1, forward strand.
GCATTTTGTGGCTGTAGTGATTTGCTAGGCAATATAAATACGTTCAGTAGTTTGCCATTGCTTTATGAACGGTCCTGGTGCTCAAATGCCTGTGACGGGCATCGAACTTCGAAGATCTGTACCAATTTGCCACAGAGCCGGACTGTTGGTTTAGAAACGATTATTGACAAAATTAACAATTAAATTGAATATACACACAAAGCTCCTATATACTCGAAAAAAATGCAAATGTAACATACGAGCGTACAAACCTGAATGGCTAAATCTATATGTGAAGCCAACTGATAATTTTCATCTACCATATGCCGAAACGTAGATTGTGCATCCAACAGCAATATCCTGATGCGAACCAATGAAGAATGGACACATTCGCATGGTATTTTAACACATCCATCTCTCAATTTTTGGTTCTGTATGGACGCTAGATATTGAAAAATCTGGCCACTCAAGCTGTCTAGAGACTGTATAGCTGAAGGAATGGATAACAGATAATTTTTTCTTTCAGTTAATGCATGCTGAGAAAAATTTCATAAGTACTTTATGTGACCAAAAAAAGTACAATTTCCAAAATCGGATACGCTACTTATTTTCTAAATCATTTATTAGCATCATCTCATGTTAAATGATGCTTGAAATAAATTACTGCATATTTTCAAAACTTACTGTAAAAGCAGTCATCCCATAACCCGCCACTCTGGCATATTGGAACACTGATAACTTCTGATTATTTGGGTCTAACTAGTGGATGGCCTTTGATTGATCAATGGGTTTCATTGGCTGTCGAGATAGGGAACACTCAAAGCGACCACGGAAAGTGTGTAAAAAGTTGGATAAGCCAAGGTGAATGATATAGAAAGGATTCTTCTGCTTCGTAGCACAGATATTGAGGTATGATCGTGTTTGGAGATTCAATGTTACACCGGACTGTTTAAAGCAACAGCTTAGACGCGAAAGGTATGATCAGTGTGTACAAACACCATATTGCATACATCGACGTTATGGTACCCAATTCTGTATACTTTATCGACCACGATGTTGTTTGTTAATTTGGGATCATGAGCCCTGTTCAGATCTATTTTTAGCATATCATATTCGGAACGTAGCTATCAAACCATCATTTTTTAGCTGTGGTTATTTTTTAGGCAATATAAATAAGTTAAATAGTGTGCCATTACTTTATAAACGGTCCGGATGCAAAATTGCTAGTGGCGGGGATGTTCAGATCTACACAGTTGAAAATATTCATATAGAATTTTCGACAAAAAAAGAATTTCAGCTTCTCTAGGATATATCCATTACCGTCTCGGCGTCTCATAAAGAGCAGTGTATCACTAGCCAGATCAACATTCTAAAAATTAGGAGACATTCTATGAAACGGGTACTTTTAGTGCACATGCAAATTCCAGTGCTATATCGAATCAATTCTTGTTTAAGTGTGGATTTTGAAAGTAATGATGAACATTCCAAGGACAGCAAAGAAAACTAATGGAGAAGATCTCGGCGATGTTATGGCAAGAAAAGACAAATAACAGTAAAAATTAGAAGCAGGCAGTCAAAAATGTAGGGCAAGTTATGAGGAAAACGAAACATGAACATTGAGAAAAAGATTCGAAAAAGATGAATGTGTTGTCGATATCTAGTCTATCCACTAGTCTACCTCTGGTCTAGACGAATATCATATTTATCGGTTTGATAAATGGGAAGGTAATTTTATAAACAAATCAGTACTCTACAAGTACTAGTGACTAGTTTTCTACGGAACAAAAAACAAACATTTCTTCTTCTTCTTTCGTTCACTTGAAACATGTCTATATCTGTAATTCTGTCTCCTTAATAAAACTCACTGTCTTTTGTAGTTCATACAGTGTCCCATAGAGTTTTGATTCCAGTGTTGTTTCCTCTGGCCAATATGTCTGCCTCAGCGTTTCATGCTCAGAACACTCTTGAAGTATATATTTGGCACTCTGTGCTGCCTGTCCACATGTACACATGGCCGTGTTGCCAATTTTGAACTTTGTATACATGTGACTGCGGAGTCGGTTGTGTCCTGTTCTGATACGTAGAATTATAACTTGTTCTGATCTGTTCATATTGTGATAGTCATCTTGTGTTGGTGTTTGTGGCTTTCTTATTGACTTTATCATCTGTTTTTTCTGATGGTAGGTGATTGGTATATCTGGTTGGTCTTCGGCAGCACCTTCCTTAGCCAGTTGGTCTGCTTTTTCATTTCCTGGTATTCCACAGTGAGAGGGTATCCACTGCATGGTTACCCTATACTGGTAAGACAATTCGCTAAGTAGTTTTTTTAAGTCTGTTAGTTTTCCAGACTGGAGAGCTTGAAGCACTGACCTTGCATCTGTCAGGAATACCACAGGCTGTAGGTCAGAGTTGGAGTTCAGCAGTTTTTTTAGCTGCCACACTAATTGCCTGGATTTCTGCATCATAATTATTGCAGAATTTTCCTGTCGGTGTTCTGATTGTATCTCTAGGCTTGTGTGGATATTCTATATATACACCTGCACCTCCATTCCTCACAGCATTCTGTGCTGACCCATCTGTGTACACTCTGACCCATATATCTTGTGGATATTCCTCATCCAGGAAACTGAGGGTGATTGTCATTCGCTGCACACTGTTCTGTTCGTCCTCGCTTAGTATTCCTTTCACATGGGTCTGAATGTATATTGGCATTCCATGGCTTTCACTCCACGGGGTTTGCTCTGGTACAGACCTTAAGGGGCTGCCAACTTCAGGTAGGTCTGTAAGTTGTCTATGGAGTCGTTTAGCTTGATGGATAAAGCTGCTCCTTTTCAGTCGTCCCATTGCTAGATTTTGGAATCTTTCCTTCATTGGATGACTTGGCATACACTGAAACTTTTCTGCTTGAATTAGTACTTTTGTGTCTCTGCGTTCGCCAAGTGTTTGCATTCTTCCCATTTTCTGCATCTCTGCTATGGGTGTTGATTTCATTGCTCCCAACATTATTCTAAGTGCCTGGTTTTGCACTTTATCTAGATCTTGTAATGTGGTGTTTGATGCAGGACACCACGCAGCTGAACCGTATTCCAGGTGTGGTCTTATGCCTTGCTGGTAAACTTTACTGAGTATATTTCCACTGGCTCCCCATGTGGTTCCACTTAGTTTTCTCAGGATAGCTAGCTTCCTCCTGGCTTTTGTTGTTGCTTTGTTTATGTGCTGCTTCCATGTCAGCTTATCATCAAAAGTAACTCCGAGGTATGTGGGTTGTTTGTCTTCTTTCAAGAGCTCTCCATCTATCTTGATATGACCAGCTTTTTGTTTTGGTGAGAGGGTAAAGAGTGTAGTGCTGCACTTATCTGTGTTAATGCTGACGCACCATCTATTAGCCCATAAGGTTAGGGCATCGATAGCTCTTTGTATTTGTTTAGTGGCCACTGTTGCATGTTCTTCCGTGCACCAGATCACCAGGTCGTCAGCATACATTGCCACTTTGATCCCGTGAGGTAGTTCAGCAACTAGGTCATTGATGTAAACCAAGAAAAGTGTGGGTGACAGGACTCCTCCCTGGGGGACTCCATGACGCAGTAGAACTTTCTTGCTCTTGCGACCATCTAATTGTACCCTGGCTCTTCTATTATGCAGGTATGCTTTTACCCATTTGTACATTCTTGAGCTAACCCTGCAATTTCGCAATTTCTTTAGGAGCCCTTCTTTCCAGACCTTATCAAATGCTTTCCTGAGGTCTATCCATGCTGCTAGTACCAGTTTCTTTTCTTGGAAGGCATCCTCAATCTCTTGGGAGAGGTAGGTTGCCTGATCTTCAGTAGAGTAGCACTGTCTGAAACCTGCTTGCTGTGATACCAGAAGGTTTTCACTTTCGAGGTACCACTGCATCCTAAGATTGATAATGCGTTCCATTGTTTTACATAGACAGCTTGTGAGGCTGATGGGCCTGTAGTTGGAGACTGTGTTGCCATCTTTTCCTGATTTGAGGAGTGGTATCATTATTGCTTCTCTCCACGCCTGTGGTACATTACCTGTGGACCAGCTTGTGTTAAAGATCTGCAGTAGCTTTGCTCTTGCTGCACTTCCCAGGTTTCTAATCATTTCATTGGACACTCCATCAGCTCCAGGGGACTTTTTCATTTTCAATTTGGATATTGCATGCTCCAGTTCTCTCATTGTGATTGGTGCCTCCATGACTTCAGGTATAGGTTCACCTTGTCCAATGTTTTGCTGGTTCTCTCGAACCTCCTGTTGTTTGTCTGGGCTGACTTTGACGTTATTGTCTTCTGCAAAGGAATCTGCAAAGTAATCAGCTGCATGTTTACCTGTTAAAATGTTTCTATCTTTATAAAGTGTGATCTTGGTATTTCTCCCTGTACCTTCATCATTTAGTTGTTTTACAAGTTTCCATAATTTCCTAGTATCTCTTTCTAGGTTCAGCGACTCTGTTTTTTCTTTCCAGCTGCTCCGTCTGGCTTGTAACTTGGCTCTTTGAAATTTAGCCTTTGTTTGCTGATATTTGTTGTGATGTTCTTGGCTAGGTCTGTTCTCTGCCTGCTTTCTAGATGTTTCCATCTCATTTTGCAGCTTTTCCAGTTCATCATTCCAGTAGGGTTTGTAGTTTTTGCGTGCCCCCCTGGGTATGGTTTTACTAGCAGCATGTAGTATACATCTATTAAATTCACTCACTGCTCTATTGATGTTTTTGTCCAAGTTCATGTCCTTAGCTAGAACACTGGTTAAATGCTGGTACATTTTCCAGTCTGCCCTCTTATAGTTCCACCTAGTGAGCGTGCTGCTGTCCTTGGTATATTCATTGTGAATTTCCAGAAATACTGGTCTGTGGTCACTACCCCCAAGCTGCTTTCCAACGACACGTGTGATGTTCCATTCCAGGCCTGGTGAGTAGAATGCCAGGTCTGGTGTAGAGGTGGTGTGCCATGCTCTCGAGTAGAAGGTTGGTGAGTCTGCTGGCTGGTTAATAAGAATGAGATTATTTTCATCCTGCCAGCTCTCAAGTTCCTCACCGCTCTTGTCGATATGATCGTAGCCCCAGCTCTGAGAGTGGCTGTTGAAGTCACCACACACCATAAGCCTTTCTTTGTCTGGAATTGTGTCTAGTGCCAATGGTTTATCATTTGGGCAGTAGTAGTTCAGGAGATGGAATTCTGCACTGTCTGTTTTTAGGTGGAGCATCTGGTATTCTGCCCCGTCCATGTATACTTCCAGCTGACATGCGCTGATATTGTTTTTAACTAGTGTCAGAATTCCACCCTTTCGCCTGTCTTTTCGGTCAGATCGGTAGCACTGGTAGCCTCTGATTTTGAAGGCTATGTCGCTGCTGAGGTGTGTTTCTTGGATACAGCATATATTTACTTGTTCTTCACTGAGGACATTTTCAAGTTCCAATTTTTTGCTGTATCCATCTCTTTTACTGTTAACACCCTCAGCATTCCAGTGCATTATTTTTATTGGTCGTTTGTTTGGCCAGTAGCTCTATTCCCTTGCCTCCTGGCTCCTCGGAGCAATTGAGAAGGACTTCCAGTAACTGAGGTTGGGCCCTTTCGAGGTATAGGGCCCGGCACCGTCCCTGCCTGAACGTCCGCCACAGGGCAGGCACCATAACGTTTATTAGATGCAGACATGTTTCCATTGTGTTTTATGCGTGGCAACCTGATTATCTGTGCGCCTTTTGGCTGGTTGCCTCCGTCTTCAGCACTCTGCTTACTTGGGCCGGACTATGGTCCTGCTCGAGTGGGAGTGCCCGACCAGTCTTAGTTTCCAGCCTCTGATGGCTGAACTAAGCCCCATCACCACTTCAAGGTTCTGGCCTCGATGGGGAAAACAAACATAATTATACATAAGGAAATTGCGATAAAGACGCATAAAGTATACCAACACAGCCAACGTTTTACGCGTTACGCGATGGGAGCTGCCGATCATTATTATAAAGGGCATTTAAAAAAAATATTGCATTCGTTCTGAAACTACTGCAGTTCGACAGGATTTAGTCCAAAGAACAACTGTGTCGTGGTTTACAGCTTAGCTGAGATATCTGCGTCGGCCGGACTGACACATCCTACTTTAGCATGTCTGTTAGATCCCTCTGACCTTATATAGGATGGGACAGCCAATTCCACCCTTGAAAAGCCTTAGTCGCATATTAGGACATGCATGGACGATAAAAAGTATTGTTATTCTTTGCTCTCACTTTCAGCGCTAAAAATATCCCCGGCTTTTAAAAACATAAAAATAAAGTACCGTTTATTGTAGGATAAGCACTTTCAACCGCGAACATGAAACCGATTTGGTTGTATTAGTAATACGCCCATGACCAATTTGGTTGTATTAGTAATACGCCCATGACCAATTTGGTTGTATTAGTACTACGTCCATGACCAATTTGGTTGTATTAGTAATACGCCCATGACCAATTTGGTTGTATTAGTACTACGTCCATGACCAATTTGGTTGTATTAGTAATACGCCCATGACCAATTTGGTTGTATTAGTACTACGTCCATGACCAATTTGGTTGTATTAGTACTACGTCCATGACCAATTTGGTTGTATTAGTACTACGCCAATGACCAATTTGGTTGTATTAGTACTACGTCCATGACCAATTTGGTTGTATTAGTACTACGCCAATGACCAATTTGGTTGTATTAGTACTACGCCCATGACCAATTTGGTTGTATTAGTACTACCCCCATGACCAATTTGGTTGTATTAGTACTACGTCCATGACCAATTTGGTTGTATTAGTACTACGCCAATGACCAATTTGGTTGTATTAGTACTACGCCCATGACCAATTTGGTTGTATTAGTACTACGTCCATGACCAATTTGGTTGTATTAGTACTACGCCAATGACCAATTTGGTTGTATTAGTACTACGCCCATGACCAATTTGGTTGTATTAGTACTACGTCCATGACCAATTTGGTTGTATTAGTAATACGCCTATGACCAATTTGGTTGTATTAGTACTACGTCCATGACCAATTTGTTTGTATTAGTACTATGCCAATGACCAATTTGGTTGTATTAGTACTACGTCCATGACCATATTTGCTTGTATTAGTACTACGCCAATGACCAATTTGGTTGTATTAGTACTACGCCCATTAAAATTAGGATATGAATGTCCAAATAGTATATCCTAGTTTAATAGAACTTTTCGTTACTGCATTTTTTTCCTGTGCAGAATAGTTGTCTTTGGGCTTTGGAAATAAAGGTTGCTTTGCCATAGCAGACGCTGGTACATTTACAGGAAGGGTTTTATTGTACCTCAGAAAGAAAAAAAGCATGTCCCATCCGTGGATTGAGCCCAGAACTACCATCGTCTGAGACCCGCACGGCCATGTTCTCCGAGGTTAATAACATATTGGAATTATTAGACAGGCAATCTTTACTCATGTCATCCGATGACAAAATAATAACGTTGTTATTTTCCGTTCTACATAGTAAATGTATCAGACCGAGGACACACAATTATATTAAACTTCATTGCTGCATGTATCATACCAGAATTTAATTTATTTCTTGGCGTCAACAAATAGAGTGTTTAGTTCAGACAAGTCAAATGACGTTGAGAAAACCTAGTTACCTGACGTGGCTACTCCATTTTGTGTACACACAGCTGTCGTAAACCTGCAGCTGTTCTGCTCTTGTAAACAGTCTAGGCTGGGAATTGTTGAAATTTTCATTGTCATTTTGTCTACATTTGTTGATATAGTTTTTCCATTTTCGTAAGTTGATAATTTTGAAGGTGCACAATCGGAATCAATTTGTTCAGAATTTATACGTTTGGAATCCGGTAAATTCTTCTCAAGTTTCTGATGATCTTCACCTTTGCCTTGGTTATCAGAAATGTCGTTGACTAACCAAATGTAGCTCGCGTGATTACTATTTTGGTTTTCTTCTGAAAATACTTCATCATTATGACTAGTATCTATTGCTTCATTCACATCCATGATGTTTTGTGGAGTAATCATAGTTGTATGATGTTTCATTTTGTTTTTTAATTTTCTTGAAATAGGTTGACAAAGGACATGCATTTTCTGATGAGGTTTTGAAAACTCCAAGTTATTTATAGCAGAATGTTGATTGGGTTGTTGGTTGCCCATAATTATCTTAGCTTTGCTGCGAAGCACCAATCAGATTTGAATGATCTAAGCTTCGTTGCGAATCACCAATCAGATTTGGTTAACTAATGTCTAGTTTCTGAATGTAAAAACAGGATGTTGTTACAATAAGAAGGGGCATGTCTCGGTAAAGGGAAGTCTTAATCGTGACCAATCGTTGATTTAAGACTTGTAGACTCATTGGAAAACAACCTTAAAAAATGACTTAATTAAATTTTCCGTGCCTTTTTTTGGATGGCGATACAAGTTATAGGCCTACACATAGTTACCAATGAAAACAATATTGTTAGTTTCTCATACTAAGGTGAAACTAAACAAGAAAAATATACCTTGAACAAAATAAACAAAAATATTTTTTCCCGCAAATTTTAGGCAAAATAATGCTTTTGCACATTTAAATACATGAATATTATCATATCACACATGTATTATCTTGCAAGTGTCAAGGGACCATCGCAAAAACAATAATATGGCTTTAAAGGGAAATAACAGTTAAATAGTATCAAAATGTTCCGAAGATATTTGAATCGAGTTGATCTGTTGACAACAAAAATAATACACAGTGTAATATAGAGTTAACAAACAAATAAAATGTGTTTCCAGAAACACATAACCAGCTTCAAACGATTAAACAACACATCCTTATCTGACCAACATATATTTATCTGACCAAAATATTCTTATCTGACATCTGACCAACATATTCTTATCTGACATCTGACCAACATATTCTTATCTGACATCTGACCAACATATTCTTATCTGACATCTGACCAACATATTCTTATCTGACATCTGACCAACATATTCTTATCTGACATCTGACCAACATATTCTTATCTGACATCTGACCAACATATTCTTATCTGACATCTGACCAACATATTCTTATCTGACATCTGACCAATATTCTTATCTGACATCTGACCAACATATTCTTATCTGACATCTGACCAACATATTCTTATCTGACATCTGACCAACATATTCTTATCTGACCAACATATTCTTATCTGACATCTGACCAACATATTCTTATCTGACATCTGACCAACATATTCTTATCTGACATCTGACCAACATATTCTTATCTGACATCTGACCAACATATTCTTATCTGACATCTGACCAACATATTCTTATCTGACATCTGACCAACATATTATTATCTGACATCTGACCAACATATTCTTATCTAACATCTGACCAACATATTCTTATCTGACATCTGACAAACATATTCTTCTCTGACATCTGACCAACATATTCTTATATGACCAACATATTCTTATCTGACATCTGACCCACATATTCTTATCTGACATCTGACCAACATATTCTTATCAGACATCTGACCATCATATTCTTATCTGGTATCTGACCAACATATTCTTATCTGACATCTGACCAACATATTCTTATCTGAAATCTGACCAACATATTCTTATCTGACATCTGACCAACATATTCTTATCTGACATCTGACCAACATATTCTTCTCTGACATCTGACTAACATATTCTTATCTGACCAACATATTCTTATCTGACATCTGACCAACATATTCTTATCTGGCATCTGACCAACATATTCTTATCTGACATCTGACCAACATATTCTTATCTGACATCTGACCAACATATTCTTATCTGAAATCTGACCAACATATTCTTATCTGACATCTGACCAACATATTCTTATCTGACATCTGACCAAAATATTCGTATCTGACATCTGACCAACATATTCTTATCTGACATCTGACCAACATATTCTTATCTAACATCTGACCAACATATTCTTCTCTGACATCTGACCAACATATTCTTATCTGACATCTGACCAACATATTCTTATCTGACATCTGACCAACATATTCTTATCTGACATCTGACCAACATATTCTTATCTGGCATCTGACCAACATATTCTTATCTGACATCTGACCAACATATTCTTATCTGACATCTGACCAACATATTCTTATTTGGCATCTGACCAACATATTCTTATCTGACATCTGACCAACATATTCTTATCTGACATCTGACCAACATATTCTTATCTGACATCTGACCAACATATTCTTATCTGACATCTGACCAACATATTCTTTTCTGGCATCTGACCAACATATTCTTATCTGACATCTGACCAACATATTCTTATCTGACATCTGACCAACATATTCGTATCTGACATCTGACCAACATATTCTTATCTGACATCTGACCAACATATTCTTATCTGACATCTGACCAACATATTCTTATCTGACATCTGACCAACATATTCTTATCTGACATCTGACCAACATATTTTTATCTGACATCTGACCAACATATCCTCATCGCGTAGACGAAAATCTATATACATATAAAAATGAAACAAGTACTGCACACAGAGAAAAAAAAAAGCGTAAAAGTTGATATATTGTACATGACATTTGCCAATAGAAGGCTTACGAGAAGAGTAAAAACAAGCCTTCATACGTCATTTTTTTCGATTATTTCAGTGCATTTCGCTGCCAGGGCTGGCAGACGACACAATGTACGTACACAATGACCAATGAAAATCACAGACATATCTCACCATTAACATATGAAGTCTTATTTTGATATTGCTTGTTGATCTTTTATTGACAATAGTCACGGTTCACCCCAGCTATAGAATTGCAACCTATCCAATAGTGTACATAGGTGAGAACGCAACCTTTCAAAGAGTGTACATTGGGGAGAACGCAACCTATCCAATAGTGTACATAGGGAGAACGCAACCTTTCAAAGAGTGTACATAGGGGAGAACGCAACCTTTCAAAGAGTGTACATAGGGGAGAACGCAACCTTTCCAAGAGTGTACACAGGGAAGAATGCAACCTTTCCAAGAGTGTACATAGGGTAGAACGTAACCTTTCCAAGAGTGTACACAGGGGAGAACGCAACCTTTCCAAGAGTGTACATAGGGGAGAACGCAAGCTTTCAAAGAGTGTACATAGGGGAGAACGCAAGCTTTCAAAGAGTGTACATAGGGGAGAACGCAAGCTTTCAAAGAGTGTACATATGGGTGAACGCAATATTTTCAAACTCTAGAATGGGGAAAGCGGGAGTTGTAGGGATACCTTTTCTTCCTTAGAAAAAACAATAAAATGAAATTATGATAGTAGTAAAAGTGGTGGTCAATTCTCTTTAAGAAATCTACCTTCTTCTTTCACAACTCCGCCCCCCCCCCTTTTCACACTACACTGGCTTTTACAAAATGACACTTATAACTATACACATGCCAATAGTATCATACACAGCCCGAACATAAACATAAACATAAAAGTCGAAAGATAACACCATGAAAAAAATATAACTAAACATTTCTCAGAGTGTACCACCGAGGTAAGAGCCATAATCGAGATTATTGTAGGAAACCTTTATTAATGAAACGTCAGAGTATATGTTCTGATACAGAAAACAGAATTACAATTCAATCAATTAAGTTCCATGCCAAATTGGCCTATTCGACCATGTTTCTCCCTAACTCTCAGTCTTTAGTATTATTAATAAGTTTAGTGTGTGACATCTTTTTGTGTCAGTGACAACCCATTCAGAAAGTTCTCTCTTTGTCATCATCTGTCTCTACTCCTCTTGATTGTATCGGTGGTTACTAAATGTTCAAGTTTGACTTTTCTCATCAAATGCTCTAAAATATTGACTAACCGTCTGCTTCTAAATATGTGTTATAATTTGTCGTTTTACTCCAACATCTCTGAGGGCTTGTACATTAGTTTTCTTGACTACATGGAATTGTCATCATTTTTCATAATTACCACATGTCAGTTGCCTTCCGATTATATTGAGCTCTTTTGTTTACCGTCCATTCTTCGCATCAATAAAGACGGATTGCTCAATATAACGTCTGAACACTCGCACTCGCGTATGTATTGATATTACTCCATTGCATAGAATGTTTCTCATTTTTTGAAATGTAGATTTGGTTTTTTCTACCATACTGTGTGTTTCATTGGCGCACGGGACCTCTGACGTTAAAATAGTGCCAAGATACATGACTTTATCCACTTGATTTAATTTTGCATCTCTGATATTAATACTGTATTGTGGCGTTGTGCATTTCTTTGAAATGCTATTTCTGGCATGTTTTCTGCATTCGTATATCCTCGTATACAAGACGAACCGATCTGGTATCATTATACATCCTTGTCAGACGCCCATCTCTATCTTTTGGAATTCTCCTATATTACTTTCAACCCTCATTGCAGCAGTTTGTTTCCAATACATATTTCTTATTATCTTTAGATCTTTCCCATCGACATCGAATTTTTTCTAACAATTTTATCTTTTCTGAATTCTTCACCTTGTCAAATGCTTTACTATAATAATTAAAGAAGCACAAGCCATTTTATACTTATATTTGTCTCTCCATAAATGATCGTATTATATGTAGATCATTTCTTGTGCCTTTTCCTTCAACAAATCCACATTTGTTCTGAAATCTCAGATGTTAATTCTTCCGTTTATTCGTCTCATAATTATACGAAGTAGGATTTTAGTCATCTGGCACATAAGGCTGATTGTTCGGCGGTCTTCACGTTCTTCTAGCACCATGTTTCTTTTGTAAGGTTATGAATATTGATTGTAATAAATCAAATGGAATATCGCCACTGTTATAGATGTCGTTTAGCATTTTGGCAATTATTTCTATGCTGTACTTCCTTCGTACTATGCAGTAACCCCCTCCCCCCGTCATCCTTTACAATTCACCTAGATAAATTAACGGATACGTATCCACAGCTACGATAAGCAAGGTACTAGATCATCCTACATGTCCGTTATTACCATTCGCTAAACATGAACTTCTACTTTGTGTTTGTTCTCATACTTCTGCAGTTAAGTAGGATATAATCCAGACTATGGAATGTGTTGTGTTCATTTATTTACAGCAGGCAGCTTTGATATATGTGCCTCTGAATCAATTTGACCCCTCGTGGAATGGGGCAGCTAACTCCACCCCAAAATCTCCATAGTCACCTCTTACGACATTCATCGCATGTAACATTGTCCCTACTTTGCTCCTTTCTCGGGGCTCAGAATTACACAGACGAATTCTGACTAAACAAATACCTTCCATTTCTAAAACAGGATGGCGCCTTTAGCTATCACCTTCCAGTGATGTTTTATATTCCGGTGGATCATCGCCTGAAGCCGCGGAATTACGTAATACTAGTGGTGCTCTTGACAGGTGGCGTGACGTTGAGAGGAACTTAATACACTTGGGCTAACTCGAATGCAATAAATTCAATCCTCTACGATTCTCAATCCTTGTTTGTGTTGTATATAATATTTTGAAACTATACCTGAATTATTTTAATAGCATCTACACAAAAATAGTTTTTTTAATAATTATGTACCAAATTAGACTTTGTGCTCAAAAACCAGTAAAAAAAGTAATGAGATAAGAGAATCATGAATTACCATCTTAACACACAAAAATGGTGAGCCGGTGGGTCGAGGATTCCTCGTAATTATATTACAGCCAGATTTAGCTCTTAAATAAATACGTTTACAAATCTGCATAGAAAAGGAATGACAAAATAAGGGAGAAAATTTAACAGGTAAATGAAGAATATTGATGAAGAAATACTGCTGTAAATTCAGGAAGTAAATTCTTCAAGTTAGGGCGATATGAGAAATAAAACAGATGTCCATTTTTTATCAAGGTGAACGGAAAAGGTAATTGTGTTATCAATATATATGCAACATATACTAGCAGCGAGGTACAGCGACAGTCAACGTTTCGACTAAAAAGTCTCCATCACAACGAAAGATATCACACAATATTTATTAGTAACACACACACGTGTCCGTTTATCTCGATATTTGCCCGGTGTTGCCACAGCTGTCGAATTTCCAGTAACAGGTTGTCTCACTGGTGTTTTTCTCTTAATTGACCTGTTTTTATCATACAGTTATTCGGCGTGTAACTGGGACTCAAGAGAAACAAAGAAAATGAACAACTGCGCTGGTCATTAATATCATATAATACTGCTAAGCAATTTGGGCGTGCAATTAGCTCAATCATTATTACCTTTGATGTGCTGGAGTCTGCTGAGAACCCACGATTGGATTGCTGGGAATCAAATCTTACATCTGCAGTATGCCCAGAGAGTGGACAATAGGCATGACAAAGTCCTCCTTAGAGTGTTAGACTGTCTGAATCGGGACATTCCATCTGACAGCCCCATTGAGTAAATCAGGCATATGTGACATAGTCATCTGGGGCAATCGTCATCTGGGACAACAGGGATCTTGGACTAATCATCTGAAACTACAGTCATCTGGGACTCCAGACATCTGGGACTACAGTCATCTTACACAGCAGTCATACGGGCCATCTGAAAGCTCTAGCAAACTTTCTCATCAAAAGGAAAACCAGAAACACATGCATCTGACAGTGAAAGTACAATTCTATCACCTGGCAATGATTAAACTGTGTTATCATGTTTGGTTTGGACATGTAACGAAACACACAACTCACTTTCAAAAATATATTTTGCAAGGAACCGTCGAGGGATAAATAAAAAGAGGCAGACAAAGAAATTTATGTATTGATATTATCAAGGAAATCTCTTGGAAACACTTTCTACACTTCTCAGAAAATCTGAGAACAGAGGTGTTTGAAGGGATCGTTGTGTTGATATTGTAGCGGTAGTGTGGCAACCCTGATCAGTTATGTGTCTTATTATTATAGAAAACAAGAGTTGCAAACGCGTACGTCCTGTAGTCTCCATCATCATACATTATCATCGCCATCATCGTCATACATCATCGTAGATCATCTTACACCATCATCATATATCATCAGACCATCAGAATCAACAATATCGTCATCACTGACGGGGTACTATGGGATTGGAATAGTAACCAGATAGTCAAGAAAACTGTGACAACTGTCAAATACTGCCTGATTCATGTCAAGTAGTTGCAGGAAGGGATTTTGAAACTAAGTAAGCAAACGATGAAGTAATAATTTAGCGCCAAATAAACACAAATATTCAGACAGACAATCATACAGTTAGATGTATACTTAGATAAACTGACTATACGTCAGACAGACAATCATAGTTAGATGTATACTTAGATAGACTGACTATAAGTCAGACAGACAATCATACAGTTAGATGTATACTTAGATAGACTTAGATATAAGTCAGACAGACATATACATTTACAAAAAGGACGTCAAACAGACGATTAGTTATATACATAGAAAGTTGGGCAGTCAGAGGGATATCGTTAGATTTTTACATAGATGGACACACAAGCAATCAGTGAGACATCGTTAGATATTTACATATATGAACAAGTATTCAGACAGTTAGATAGACAGGCAGACAGGCAGTTATGTATATGCATAGATAGACAGTCGGACAGACAGACAGTCAGATATGTATACAGAAAGAGGCAATCAGATAGACACATAATAATAATGGCAAGTCGACTCAATATGAAAACTAACTATTGTGAAGTTAATCTCATATATACCTTCAGACTTACCCACGGCATGCACAATACATTCATCTTATTGATAATCCTACCTGTTCTCACCTGCATGCCACTTGTAACCTTACTTCATATCCCACTACAGAATCGCCCTCCTCATTATTAGGTGTAAATAGCAACCAGGTTGCTGAGGTATTTACCGCTGTCATCGCATCTTTACTCATATCATTTTGAGCATCATCTGCTAAGCACAACCATCACTTCACCTGCACTATCCTATTTTTATCTTGTCTTTTGACAACTCGTCACATGTGTGATCTGATCATCTCAGTTTAGTTATCATTGATCTATAACGCCCGAGTGGTGCCGGGGAACGAAAGGGGAGCAAAGAATAGCAACACTGTTTACTTTTCATTCATGTCGTAAGAAGCAACTACAGAGACTATGAGATGGAGTTGATTGTCCCATATCATATACAGGCAAGTTTAACCAGAAACCATGTTGTCAGGCTAAAAAGCGGACATATCGCAGCATAGCTGTAAACCATGACGCAACGTAATCCGTTCTCAGGTCTGCATCGTGATAATGTTGCGGAGTTAAGGAACGAACGTAGAAGAAGTGTAACATCACCTTTCCTTTCTCAAAGTCCTATCAATTACCAGGACCTAATCCGGTGAGTAGCATGCTTTGCATTGTAGTTTGCGAAATGAATACAATTATGCGCACCTTTCTGCCAGACACATCCATCTTCAGCAAAACATTTTGGTACCTTTCACCTTCTACAAGGTATGATATCCATCCTCCCACCAAATCTTCCTTCGTTAGATTTTATTATATGCATGGACGAATATCGATACTAGGTAATATACAGGACAGGGGGTAGTGTTGTTTTCTTCCGTCGTATTCAGATCCACCTAAAGACACTGGCGAATAAATCTCCAACATGTTCTGTCGCCATGTGTTCAGAATAAGTGCTGTCTTCACAATTTCCGTTACTTTTTGTATCATAGCTGTGATCATATCTTATTTTTGCTACTGCAACACTCTTCACCTTGTCGGATATCCTCTCATGTGGTGGACGGATATCCTCTCATGTGGTGGACGGATATCCTCTCATGTGGTGGACGGATATCTCTCATGTGGTGGTCGGATATCTCTCATGTGGTGGTCGGATATCTCTCATGTGGTGGTCGGATATCCTCTCATGTGGTGGACGGATATCCTCTCATGTGGTGGTCGGATATCTCTCATGTGGTGGACGGATATCCTCTCATGTGGTGGTCGGATATCTCTCATGTGGTGGTCGGATATCTCTCATGTGGTGGTCGGATATCTCTCATGTGGTGGTCGGATATCTCTCATGTGGTGGTCGGATATCTCTCATGCGGTGGTCGGATATCTCTCATGCGGTGGTCGGATATCCACTCATGTGGTGGTTATGATTTATATTTGTTTCCATCTACACACGAATGCTTGGGGACAAATATGGGACAATTAGTCCTCGTCCACTCCCGCGTATTTGGGGAGAAAGATGGGACAATTAGCTTTCTCCAATGTCTCCATCCATCGCTTACGAACACCACCTGTTGTGACTTTGTGAATCACATTTGTTGAGTTACTCAGTATGCACCACGGGAATAGACTTACGATGTTCACAGATCATGCCTTGATACTGGCATCCTGACTCACAGGGAATAATTCTCTGCAGCGTAATATACTGATTTTAATGATCGTATTGAATATCTCATAAAAGACAATATGAACAGTTATCCATTTCTTCCAAGATTGGTAGAACTGAGTGGGTCACTCTTCTCAACAACGTGCTGAACATTACATTGATCTACTGACCAGGTCATGCTGGAATCAGGGGAAACGAAAGAGCCGATGTGTTGGCTGGTAAAGTCTTGGTGAACGACACCGAGATAAGAAGAGACAGAATTGAATTGATTAGAGTAGTCATGGATACACTACGAGGAGGAAGTCGAACGTGACAATGTACATATTCAGAAAATGGTAGAAATGGGAGTGACTAGAGGTGATGGGAGAAAGTGCTCACTCTCCGGAAAGATCAGAAGAACGCGTAATCAGCAACTGACTGGGACACTGAGCGTATACACTTTTAGATGGCTGACGGAACGGCAAGCAGAGCATACATGGGAATGCCCCCACTGCTGTGACGTTTGCTCCTAATCAATAATCCAAGATTGGTGCCTTCGTGTGCAAACACATGTTGAAAAGTATCATCAGAGTTCCGCCACATCCACAATTTGCCTTTCTAGAGCATGCCCCTTCATACGACGGAGCTAAACCTGTGTCGGCCCTCACTATTAGGTATGCACTGACATATCAGATATCAATTCTGTGAGATATCTGGTGAATTGTGAATTAACTTCAGTCTGACAATCTGCCCCTGACCAATTGACTGACTTGCATGTTCCATGACAGGAAGATATGTCTGATGAAAGTCTGAGAATGATTTATATCAATCTTCGACAGTGATAAATATGAACCAATATCTATAAAATCCTGAGAATAATTCCTACCAATCTTTCGAAAGTAATATGAACCAATTGAAATCCCTGAAAAACATGCAAGTGATTTCAAACGCTTTCTGAAAGACATATCCACCAATATCTAAAGGTGATATCCCCCAATATCTAAAGGTGATATCCACCAATATCTAAAGGTGATATCCACCAATATCTAAAGATGATATCCACCAATATCTAAAGATGAAATCCACCAATATCTAAAGGTGATATCCACCAATATCTAAAGGTGATATCCACCAATATCTAAAGGTTATATCCACCAATATCTAAAGGTGATATCCACCAATATCTAAAGGTGATATCCACCAATATCTAAAGGTGATATCCACCAATATCTAAAGATGATATCCACAAATATCTAAAGGTGATATCCACCAATATCTAAAGATGATATCCACCAATATCTAAAGGTGATATCCGCTAATCCCTAGAAGCGATGTCAGGATTCACTGAGAGTAATTTCCAACAATCCCTTAAAATATTTCTCACAAATTCTAGAACGGAATACCACGTAATCAACAAAAGTGAATCTCTTCTCTCACAAACAATAATTATTATTTTTTTAATTGGAGATCTCCGTTACTTTCCTAAACTTAACAATTGTTGCAACCAAAATAAAAATAGATACAATAATTTCCATTTATCAATTAATCTAATGTTAATAATTATTGGAAATATTGTAGTTAATATAGAATATAGACCAGTGAATTTGGCTTATAAGCTGGACTCGCTCAAACTTGGTCGTGCTTACAGACTAGAGGCGCTCAGGCGCAGACAGTATATACCACACTGACTATTGATTTGATATAGAAATGATGTATCTAAAAACGTATCAAATGTTGATAAGAAATCGAATATATTTGATCTCAGTAATTTACAATTTGTAAAAGTGAAAACAAAAATGAGTATTCTGAAATATAAAATCTTTTTAAAAAATGCTCAAATTCGTAGAAGATTGACCTCATTGTACTCGGGTTTTCCATTTGTACACCGCCCCTATCAAGGAAGTTACACGCCGCATGCTTAGAGTACCACTCATAGCACGTAACTCTGTAGCTTTAACTAATAGTATGTAATTCTTGAGACTAACGGCAATGTAACCAATCCGTTCAACGGCACCAAATCGCCATTTGGTGATCTGGTGTAGTTGAACGGACTTGTTACATTTCCGTTAGTCTCAAGAATTTTAAAAAATTGTCCTTTGGCTTCCTATTTAAATAGTTGCTTATTTAACTAATAGTACACGGGGGTATACACAAAACATGCATTGTGTAAATAAGACATCACAAGCGGAATCTGAACTCGTGACCTCTTGAGCGCAAAGATAGCGGCTTAACCACTAGGTCGACGAAGTCATTATTCTAATCTCCAAACATATATGGTTCAGAAACATGGATAATAGAGCATGTATACCTCTAAGTTGTTGATATAATATATAGAAGAATAAGGAGAACTTCATGGAAAAAGAAGACTCGGGAAAATTTCATGGAAAAGGATACATGAGAACTTCATGGAAATAGAAGAATGCAGAGAACTTCCTGGTAAGAGAGGCATAGGGAGAACATCATGGAAAGAGAAGAATAGAGAGAACATCACGGAAAGAGAAGAATAGGGAGAACATCAAGGAAAGAGAAGAATAGGGAGAACATCACGGAAAGAGAAGAATAGGGAGAACATCAAGGAAAGAGAAGAATAGGGAGAACATCAAGGAAAGAGAAGAATAGGGAGAACATCAAGGAAAGAGAAGAATAGGGAGAACATCACGGAAAGAGAAGAATAGGGAGAACATCAAGGAAAGAGAAGAATAGGGAGAACATCACGGAAAGAGAAGAAAACAATGATAAAAAAAACTCTGACAACACTTCGTATGACAAATATTTTTAGGCACAATAAAACTCAAATAAATTACATACTTTGGACAGAAAAGACATGACAACTTGTTGAATACCTTACTTGATGGTAGAGTTGTGGGGTGGGGGTGAAGAAAAAAATGTAATCAGAGATTTTGTTTGAAGAAATATCATGAGATGGAAAGGAGACAGTCTAACAGAGTGCACTACCAATACAAGAGACAGAAGATGGATGCCTGTTCAGCCAATCTTCCATGAGGTGACGGCACCTCAAGATGTTGTAAAGTTACTGCTACAATTCCTGAAAATGAATTCCGCCATTACCAGTAACAGCCATCAACAGATTTCACGTCTTTTCCACCAATTCACGAAATAAATTTCCACTAATTGCTGAAAGAAATTACATAATACCTTGAGAGTGACATTTTCAAACGCTCGAAATTAGATAATATTCAGCCTAGGACTACATTTTCCAAACATCATCGTCTGATTGCCGTCTCCGCAATGTAGGTTGGCTGCAATAGACTTTCAACATATTATGTAACTTGACTTGGTGATGCACTTTGTTTGACAGTAACATGTCTATTTCATAATGTTTCTCTCTCTATTGTATTTATGTCTTCCATTTGCTCTCCTTCCATAACTCTAACTTCAAGTAATGTCTTCCACAAGGTATGTATATCTGTCTATCTATTCGCTAAACCCTTTGTTGTCTTTCAGAGTCAGGGGTAGAAGAGTTTTCTGGAGATAGCTCTCGTGTGTGCTGAGTATGTTGTGGAATTTATATATATATGTGGAGTTTATATCCATATGTGGAAGTTGTCAATTATATTTTCTAGTGGTTTGTTAATTGTTCATGTTTCTGAGCCATACATTAATATAGAATAAATGTAGCATTTTATAATTTTCATTTTTTAGTTTATGTGACCTAGATCCGTACCAGCTTATACTCGAGAATGTTGAACTCCACTCTGCTAATGAAGTTTGACATCTTGACTCAAACAATCCTTAAACTTTTTACTTTTCTGACAGGTTCCCTGAAGTTACAATTTTTTGTACCGAAGACTCACGTTACGTCAAGGAACCATCATTTATTTCTCGCCATATTTCAGACGAGCCGTAACGTAAATACGAAACGTAAATTGAACGAATGCTCAGTGTTACCCTATGGCGCATCATTATGGACAATTAATGCTTACTAGTTAAATTAAAAAAAAATTTCTTCTGCTTTCGTTCTCACATTCCTACATATCAGCAGGATGCACTCCAAACAACGGAATTCGTTGTGTCATGGTTTACATCTAGGCGATATGTGCGCCTTTCTTCCTGATTCATTCGACTTCATCATCGATTCTGGATCAATTTGTCCCTCTATTGGACGAAACAACCAACTCCACGCTAAATCTCTTTAATCGTCTCAAAGACCTGCACGGCACATAAAAGTGGTGCTATGTTTTGTTCTCCTTTCAGACTCATCTAACAAAACGGCGATTTTTACGAAAAGTCAAAGATTTTCGAATTATGGGTCCAGTGTAGTATTTTATGCGTGTGTGGAGGGAAGCCGTGGAACAATTGTGGAAATGATAATAATAATGGAACACTTGAAAGAAAATTGGTAGCAAGAAAATTGATAGAAATAAAATTGGTAGAAAGAAAATTAATAGAAAAAGAATTAATAGAAAGAAAATTAGTAGAAAATATTGGTAGAACGAAAATTGGTAGAAAAAATCGCTGAAATGTTGCACACTTGACAACAATTGATAGAAAGAATCGCTGAAATGTTGCACACTTGACAACAATTGATAAAAAGAATCGCTGAAATGTGATAGTTTGGACTTGCAGATGCACTTTTTCTCTAGATAATATTACTCCTGCACAGGGAAGAAACAGAGAAGCAGGTTTAAGGAGGAATTAATACCTCAGAATCTCGGTGACATAGTCGATAAGCCAAGATACTCTTTACGAGTAATGGGCTTTTCTGTTTAGAGATAATATTTATGGGTAATGGGCTGTTCTGTTTAGAGACAATATTTATGAGTAATGGGCTGTTCTGTTTAGAGAGAATATTTATGGTTAATGGGCTGTTCTGTTTAGAGAGTCAGAGTACATTTTCGGAAACCTGAGCACAAAGAAGTACATTCTCTGCGGCGGTTGAACACATTTCAGGACGACAAACATAGATTACAGAATGTGGGATTCTGCCAAAATGGAAAGATATGGCACTGGATGTCATTTACAGTCAATATTCAATGTAGAAATGGCATCTGGCTTGATCTGATCATGCCAATAGCCAAATAGTTATCTACTACAGCCAAAAGTTCGATTTGAAGATGGTATTTGAAGTGATTCCATCATGCCAAGACACAAAATAATTTGAGATCTATTACTGCCAACATTCTTTACGGAGACGACACTAGATCTTATCAAATAGTTTTTTTTTAAACACAACAATGTGAGAGCACTGGTTTATTTCGGAACAAACTATCCCAAGTTGCCAACCCTGAGAACAATTTTTTAATAAAATACCTCCTTAAATTACGTGACAGTAATGTCTCTTTTACGATCTTGACATGTCAGTGTTGCCAACATGTGTTTGAGATTAATCAAAGACAGAACGAAATTAACACTAGCTAATTGTGCTGTCTCTCATCAATTTCCAGATACACTTTCCAGATGTAAACTTAGATATTTTATAAAGATATTTTATAGAGATATTTTATAGAGATATTTTATAGAGATGTGGTAAGATAGTTACTTCTAATAAATTTATTCAAGTTCTGACTTGTGACATGAATAACATTGTCTGACAAAAGTCTCTGGTGTTGAATAGATCGTGAGTTGCGTATATGACACGGCCTATCAAATCAGACGCTATAAGTATTAGTAGAACAATACTAAATAGGGGAGAATTTGGGTACAAGAATCGTGTGATAGTAACCAAATTTAGAAAATAGATTTGTAGATCTAACACTACATAGGGGATCACAGGGGAGAAATGTGTTACAGTACTCGAGTTATATTAACCACACTTAGCAAATACTCGAAAGGGCTGAAAATGCGCAGTGGATTGACTTTGTGTTACTCTACCCCATATATTCTCCAACTATCTCAACGAAGGGGCACACTGCCTTCCGATTGTACTTTAACCAGTTTACGAGATTGTACATAACACGCAAACCCGTAGTTTCAAATGATAGTCTTTGGGTATCTCTAAAAAAGTCACTTTATAAACAAGACGTCGCGAGCGGATTTCGAACTCGTGACCCATTGAGCACAACGTAAACGGTTTAACCACTACGCAAGGGAGATCCCGAGGAAAATATAAAACATAGAAAATAAGAAAATAAAAATAAACTGGAAAATATTTCATGATAACAGAGAAACGTGGCGCTAATATTTCTTTTCACTGGATGACAGAGACACTAGGAGATGATAAATGTTGATAATGATGTTGCTTACGATGATGATGACGATGATTACAAAGATGATGAGAATGTTGATGCTAGTGGTGGTTGTGTTCGTAATGGATATAGTACTTTCGGTTTTGTTATGAGCAGTTTAGGTCATGATGATAATGGAGTTTGTGATGGCGATGATGATAATGGTGGTGTTTATGATGGTAATGGTGATATTGATGGTCCAACACTCTCATAAAACGACGACACAACCTAATTCCATTCTCTTGACTACATCCTGCTAGATATGCAGTACGACCATTGTCGGCTACAAGAGAGAATAAGTGGGAGTCTGAGAATGAACGCTCAAGAAGTTTCCATAGAGTAAGCTGAGAAAGATGTGTCAATGACTCACCGCCCCGAACCTATTTTCCCAACGTGATGATTCAGAAAAGTAGATGCTAACAATGCAATATAATAAATACATGCTTATCAAATCTTGAATTGAATACAGGTACCCAAAACTACCGTGCCGATTTCGGATATTTCAGGTCCAAAGACGCAAATATCACAGATACGCTGATAACCACGTGGGCATATCATCTCCTGACTACATCCTGCAGTCATGTATGAGTTTTAAATCGATGTAAATGGTGTGTGCAGACTTCAAATCCCTCCGGTGCACGGGTCTCCAACAAGATGATTCATCTTATTATCAACACCATCATCAAGTGTCGTCTCCGCAACGAAAGTTGGCAGCATGAATCCACAAACATCCTCTGTCTCGTGCATTCACGGTGTACTCTGAAAGACAGTATCATGTTCCTCTCGCAATTTTTTCCTCCCACTTGTATTACTTTCCATATCGTGCATACCTTCATCCACATCTTGCTTACCTTCATCCACATCTTGCACACCTTCATCCACATCTCACTCGCCACATCTTGCACACCTTCATCCACATCTCGCTCGCCACATCTTGCACACCTTCATCCACATCTTGCACACCTTCATCCACATCTTGCACACCTTTATCCACATCTCGCTCGCCACATCTTGCACACCTTCATCCCCATCTTGCACACCTTCATCCACATCTCGCTCGCCACATCTTGCACACCTTCAGCCACATCTTGCACACCTTCATCCACATCTCGCTAGCCACATCTTGCACACCTTCATCCCCATCTTGCACACCTTCATCCACATCTCGCTCGCCACATCTTGCACACCTTCAGCCACATCTCGCTCGCCACATCTTGCTCATCTCATTTCGACCTTAACCTCAAGAAGGTCTTAGAAATGGGTCATGTCATTTAATATTTCCCCAAAATTGTATTTATTTGATCTTTATTAGTTCTTTCATACGAAATGTTGTAAAATGTTCTTAGTTAGACGTAATATATATCCACGTCTCAAAGGCAACCATTCTGTCTTGCAGTTGTTTCTTCATTGTCCATGTTTCTGATCATCTAACAATATCCTTACAGTTTGACATAATTGCATGGTAAATAGTCACGTCAGCAGTGGAGCTGATACATCATCGTCATCAAGTGCCGTCTCCGCAAGGAACGTTGGCTGCAACAGACCTCCAACATTCCCTGTCTCTTGTTTTGGGGAAGCACTCTGCTGAACTGTAACTTGTCCATCCTGTTATGTTACTATCCCATTTGTATCTCTGTCTACCTCTTGCTTGTTTCCTTTTGACTTTACCCTCAAGTAAGGTCTTCAATAATGTGTCATGTCTTTTAATGTGTCAAAGATATTTTATTTGCCTGATCTTTATTTCTCTTAGTAGTTCTTTCTTCATATTAAGTGTTTTAGACCTTTTTATTTATTTTCTTCTCTTTCCACGATGTCCTCCCTCTTCTTGTATATACCCACATCTCAAAGGCATCAATTGTCTTCTAATTGTTTGTTTAGTGTCCATGTTTCTGAGCGATATTCTAATATAGAATAGATGTAGCATTTTATAATTCTCATTTTAAACGTGTTTGTAATTGGTTTAGATGTTACCATCGATACATCTAATACATAGTACAGTATGATATACGACCATATGCAAGATATACGAGAATATTTAAGATATACGAGATATACGTAAATGTCCATAAAGTGTTCGAAAGGTTACAAAAGAACAGTGACACCATTACACGTCATGCATGTCGTAAGGGACGACTAAGAAAGCTGTGGATGTGGGGATTACTGCCCCATCCTATAGATATTTAAATTACCCAGAAGCCATGCTGAAACAGTATTGTCAGGCCGAAACGCGCAGATATCGCAGTTAAGTTGTAAACCATAATACAACACATTCCATTCTCCAGACTACAGCCTGCCAGTCTGCATGACGCTGAGAACGAACTCAGAAGAATGAGAAAGAATTGTGATGTAGGCCTATATATAGCTTTCAAAACATTCACAACCATAGAACTCTAAGAAGCCAAACATGTCACCCCAAACAAAATTAAACATTCCATGGCCGAACTCAAACACAATTGCAAGATCCATCGAAGAATACATGCAATTAAAAATTCCATATTTCTATCTGTCATATCTATAAAGCTGTTAAGCCGCAAGGGTAACGTTAGGTCATAGATGAACGAACATATACATAGGGGTACCAGAATGGATGATGCATTAACCGTGACTAACGGCAGTACTAAAGACCTAACTGTAAAAACTAAACAGGCCTTCATTCAGTTTGGAGTCGCCCGGAAAAAAACAATCAAGGCCGACTAACAAAACTCAGTGCAATAATCATAACCGGCCTTTTAGGTCATCAGTCCACCGGTCGTGCATTAACAGATACAGTCGTCCATCGATTGCTACCGGCAACACTGCGAACGAATTCCATCGAAGAATGCAAACACAATTAAAGTTCTATTACACTTCACACTTTACTAAAATATAACGTATTTGTAAAGAAAATAGTACACCATTGCGAAAGTCCGAACAATACGGTCTCCACAGAAGAGTGCCTCCAGCAAAACCCGCAGACACTTTACCAGTTCTAGAAAATAACGAAACTTGAAAGAATAAGGGACTTGGAAGAAATATGCAACTCTCACTAGAAGCAGGTCTAGTGCCACTTGTCTGTTCATTATGGAGTTGGAACGAATGAGTGGTTGCTGTTCTTTATTTAAGTAGTTTTCTACTGATGCGGAAATAGATTGTATTTCTCTGTCAAAATACAGAATCCCATAATCTTCTTTACTAGATTATTGTAAAACAATATGTATTATCTGGCAGTGTGTTATCAGCAAAGATCGTTTTAAGCGATAAGGTTGTTTTCTTTTTGTTGTTTCTGAAGAAATGGTTTAAAAGAGAAAAAAGTGTCAGTAAGGTCGGTATTCCTCATTTTCTTCTAAAAATGTGTTTGTTAGATGTGTTTGTAATGTCAGATGTAAGTCTGTATAATGGAATGTCCTGTTTTGGTGCCCATGACTTAACTGTGGTATGTGAGCTAAATAATTTAGTACGCCAGTGATGATTATGATAATAAATATGAAATATTCCCTTTAGCTATGAGCAGGTAGTTCTTGACACATGATGATGGTGAAATAATCCCTTTAGCTGTGAGCAGTAGCTCTTGACATGCCATAGTCTATCAGAATCAGGCACATGCTCTTCTTGACATCCCATAGTTTACCAGAATCAGGCACATGCTTTTCTTGACATCCCATAGTTTACCAGAATCAAGCTTATGCTCTTCTTGACATCCCATAATTTATCAGAATCAGGCACATGCTCTTCTTGACATACCATAGTTTATCTGAATCAGGTACAAGTTCTTCTCAATTGTGTAACTGAGGCGATAACCAGACTCATACGGGGGTGGGGGTGGAGGGATTGAATGCATGTTTAATTTCTGAAGGGAGGCATTCCAGTGTGAGAGTATAGCAGGATTCCAATGTCCAGCAATGAGCACATTACACACACATCTTAGATTCCAATGTCCAGCAATGAGCACATTACACACAGATCTTAGATTCCAATGTCCAGCAATGAGCACATTACACACACATCTTATATTCCAATGTCCAGCAATGAGCACATTACACACACATCTTAGATTCCAATGTCCAGCAATGAGCACATTACACACACATCTTATATTCCAATGTCCAGCAATGAGCACATTACACACACATCTTATATTCCAATGTCCAGCAATGAGCACATTACACGCACATCTTAGATTCCAATGTCCAGCAATGAGCACATTACACACACATCTTAGATTCCAATGTCCAGCAATGAGCACATTACACACACATCTTATATTCCAATGTCCAGCAATGAGCACATTACACACACATCTTAGATTCCAATGTCCAGCAATGAGCACATTACACACACATCTTAGATTCCAATGTCCAGCAATGAGCACATTACACGCACATCTTATATTCCAATGTCCAGCAATGAGCACATTACACGCACATCTTAGATTCCAATGTCCAGCAATGAGCACATTACACACACATCTTAGATTCCAATGTCCAGCAATGAGCACATTACACACACATCTTATATTCCAATGTCCAGCAATGAGCACATTACACACACATCTTAGATTCCAATGTCCAGCAATGAGCACATTACACACACATCTTAGATTTCAATGTCCAGTCATGAGTACAGAACATACATCATGGTCAACTATATCATCATTTTTTCTGTCAGACTTGTTAACTCCCACGCAGTGATAGCACATTCTAGCATTCCCCATCAAGTCTTCCATAAAAAGACACAGCCTCAAACACAATGTTTTCTTATCTGCATCTCTCCGTCATCCATAGTGAATATGTGATAGAAGACAAAAATAGGAAATTCAATTACAATATGATTGTGATTTGTTCACAGGTGACGGGTTGTCAGACTATCCTTCAACATTCCTTAGTCATCTCCTTCGACATGCATGGACAGAAGACAGTGAAACTATTCTTAGCACCCCAAACTAGAATTTCAGGCCACGGTTGCCACACAGACGACTAGTGAAGATGCGAGTGTAAATTACCGTATCTACCGTGTATAAGTCCATCCGTGTATAAGCCTTATGTGCGCTTCATCCATGCATAGCCGAGCTATACAATCTTTCTATAACACATTTTACATAAGTATTAATTATGTAGATCATTGACAAAGAATAACTAGAAAATGTCAGCAACTTTAAATATCTTAAGTCAACCATTAAGACAATAGAACATTTATCAGCAGAGTTTAGAAGGAAATTAGCAATGGCCCTACAAAATAATTACAGATAAAAAATCTTTAGCAATGGACAAGCAGAAAAACGAAGTTACAATTATTAATTAGCTATATTTTCCAATTGCAACATATTGAAAGAAATTATCAGCGTCTGAAATTAAATGTTATAAAGAATATCATGAACAGAAAAGCAAACCAACGCAATCGCTTGCGAAGACTTGAACATAGAAGAAGACTGTTCAAAAGTTTCAAAACAGGAAAGCTAACAAATTGTTGTTATGTAAAGAGACACAATAGTTTAGAAAGAATAATCTTCGAGGGAAAAGTTTCAGGAAAGACAACAAGAGGCAGACGAAGACAATAATGGACACAGAAAATCACAGATCTACTGAGCATGACATTAGAAGAGATTGGACAGCTTGCACATAACCCAGAGGCTTACAGAGTGGCAGCGAGAACACCGTTCTTTAAAGAAAACTCAGAGATATATAGATAAAACTCTGAATAGTATTTAGCATAAATATAATATGAAATCAATATTCTCAGCAACCAATCAACAACACTCTTACTGTCTGTAAGTCGCTCAGATTGTAAAAGGTAAAGGCAGAAACCTGCCGTCGGAGATAAAGATAACTCTTCCTTTACTAAGTTGCAGAAACTATTATGTGGGGTGGCCAGTTCCCTTTATTGCTGTCTTTACTGCCATTAACTCATGCATCAGGTACTCATTTACAGCTGAGCTGATTGGAGGAATGGTCGTGTCAAGTGAGATGTCAATACCCAGATTCGTTTTTGTCCGGACGTGGTTTGGAACCAGTAACGCTGTAAACCGATATAGTAAACAAGCTCACTATCACCTAGGCTTTATAGCTTCTCACATTGTATCAATCAATCAATCAATCAATCAATCAATTAATTAATCTATCAATCAATGAATCAAAACTAGCAATCAATCAATCAATCAATCAATTAGTCAATAAATAAATCAAGAAAACAACCAGTCAATTACTCAATTAATCAATCAGTTATTCAATAAAGTAATAAAGAAGTCAATTAATCAAATGCTTAGGGGCCCTAATGGTTGTTTGCAAATCATGGGGTGTATAACCGCGATTGGGATTCTCCATTTTTCTCTTCTCGTAGACACGCTCTCAGCCAGGGTTTTAGATACAAATTATCTGAAAGTGGAGGGAGGGGTGGGGGTGAAAAGAGAGAGAGAGAGAGAGAGAGAGAGAGAGAGAGAGAGAGAAAGGGGTGTTTGTTTATTTTTAAAAGTATGCTCCTTCACTTTTGGTAGAGTTTTTGTTGAGCTAATGGTAGAGATTTTGGTTCACTATTTCGTTGAGCTAATGGTAGAGATTTGGGTAAAGCTTTTAATGATTTATGTATTTTATGTATGTGCGAAAATATTTTATCAGTATGTACACTGTAGTCTTTAGTACACTTTAGTCTTTAGTACTCTTTAACCTTTAGTACTCTTTAACCTTTAGTACTATTTAACCTTTAGTACTCTTTAACCATTAGTACTCTTTAACCTTTAGTACTCTTTAATCTTTAGTACTCTTTAATATTTAGTACTCCGTAACTTGTAGTACTCTTTAAAAATTCTTGAGACTAACGGGAATTGAACCAGTACGTTCTACGGCACCAAATCGCCTAGCAACAATTGCACACGCGTTTTTCAGTACTTGACTAACCGCATCTCCATAAAAGATGCGATTTCATCAAGCCATTCAAATCGTGCACACAAAGTCACCCGAACGGACCAATCGAGACAATGACTATTACAACAACAACAAACATCCCGTACAGGTATTGAAATATCCTCAGTAACAACAAACACATAACATAATATCCGTATTAGTTATACAAGGGCCGATAGGTCTTCTTGTAAACATGGATAACATATATAGACAATACAATTTTGCTTCAAATAATTGTTTTATACAAGTAAATTTAAGTAGGAAGCCAGAGGATAATATTTTTTTTAAAAATTCTTGAGACTAACGGGAATTGAACCAGTACGTTCTACGGCACCAAATCGCCTAGCAACAATTGCACACGCGTTTTTCAGTACTTGACTAACCGCATCTCCATAAAAGATGCGATTTCATCAAGCCATTCAAATCGTGCACACAAAGTCACCCGAACGGACCAATCGAGACAATGACTATTACAACAACAACAAACATCCCGTACAGGTATTGAAATATCCTCAGTAACAACAAACACATAACATAATATCCGTATTAGTTATACAAGGGCCGATAGGTCTTCTTGTAAACATGGATAACATATATAGACAATACAATTTTGCTTCAAATAATTGTTTTATACAAGTAAATTTAAGTAGGAAGCCAGAGGATAATATTTTTTTTTTTAAATTCTTGAGACTAACGGGAATTGAACCAGTACGTTCTACGGCACCAAATCGCCTAGCAACAATTGCACACGCGTTTTTCAGTACTTGACTAACCGCATCTCCATAAAAGATGCGATTTCATCAAGCCATTCAAATCGTGCACACAAAGTCACCCGAACGGACCAATCGAGACAATGACTATTACAACAACAACAAACATCCCGTACAGGTATTGAAATATCCTCAGTAACAACAAACACATAACATAATATCCGTATTAGTTATACAAGGGCCGATAGGTCTTCTTGTAAACATGGATAACATATATAGACAATACAATTTTGCTTCAAATAATTGTTTTATACAAGTAAATTTAAGTAGGAAGCCAGAGGATAATATATTTTTTTAAACGTAATTGTGGGATTGTCTATATATGTTATCCATGTTTACAAGAAGACCTATCGGCCCTTGTATAACTAATACGGATATTATGTTATGTGTTTGTTGTTACTGAGGATATTTCAATACCTGTACGGGATGTTTGTTGTTGTTGTAATAGTCATTGTCTCGATTGGTCCGTTCGGGTGACTTTGTGTGCACGATTTGAATGGCTTGATGAAATCGCATCTTTTATGGAGATGCGGTTAGTCAAGTACTGAAAAACGCGTGTGCAATTGTTGCTAGGCGATTTGGTGCCGTAGAACGTACTGGTTCAATTCCCGTTAGTCTCAAGAATTTTTAAAAAAAATATTATCCTCTGGCTTCCTACTTAAATTTACTAGTACTCTTTAACCTTTAGTACTGTTTAGAGTTTAGTACGTATGGGATGAGGGGGCATTGTAGCTCAGTGTTTAGCGCACTGGCTATACATATGAGTTATTATTGGTTCATTTCCCAATTGAGGCGGAAATGTTTTTCAGATCGCAACGGCTTCCGGGTCGACCCAGCTTTAATTGGGTACCGGATTAATCCGGAAAACGTGTTAACTTCGAGGAAGTGGTGATGTCTACCAGCCTTAAACAGCAGAGCAATTGAAATGTAAGATCGCTAACATCTCACACCTCCATGACGTTAGTAAATGCCTTGGGTTTACTTTACTTGTTTAACTCTTTAGCCATGGTGTCATTCATCGCCTTTCCGAGAGCATGAGTTATGATATCCTTTGTCATCTCCAACTGTGGCAACTCTTAATTAACCAGAACGAAGGTGGTGTGAACCGAATCATGAATACAGTTCGTTGATAAGTTTTCGAAAAAGTTGGGATATTTCACATTTTTTGAAATATTACATTGTAGGTATCATTTTCCTGGACGTTGTGTCAACGAAACTAATTAATATAATTTACTTTTTGAAATCCAAGAGTGAAGAATTTGAAATTATATCGACTAGTCGGCGGACCAGTGACTTGGAACGATAATTTATCCGAATAATGTTTTGCGGACTGTTAACGTCAGTCTAACCGACTTGTAATAGATCAGTGCGTTTCATTGGCTGCTACCACATAGTGTACACAAGTAAGAACTGAAACAATTGGATCAGTGAAATTAATAAAGAGTGGCGTACTAAGAAGGTCATTCGGTCATATCTAGAGAAGGATTATCTTAGACTCCCCATTAGCACGTCTCCTTTGATACAATTGGAAAATATTTGAACAGGGTAATGAAGTTTTACTTGTCACTGGCAACACACACAAATCGATGTTTCGAACATAAGACCTATATCAAGAACATATTCGCAATAAAATACGACGAGTAAAAACGATATATTTTACGTCCACGTTCACATGGCAGAACTAACAAAATGTCAGAAGATACTGAAATAAGGATAAGAGAGTTAACACGACTAACGACCAATCGCCTGTTTGACAATCACATCATTATTGCCAGTAAACAAAACATCTTGAAGAACTGTACAAGCAAATGTCACAGAAGAAGGGGTTATACTGATTTAGAACACAAGGTCGTTCAAGTTGTACAATGAATACACAGACTATCAGACTATTGGGAATGGGTTTCTAACCAAACAGGTAACAATATGCAAAACAATATCAAAATTTCAAACTTAAGATCTTCTGTAAGAAAATACAAGACACACAGTTAAAACAAACAGTAAAAATAAAGGCACTATGACTAATCCATTAGACGGTAGACATTTAACAAGAGACAATCAAGGTAACAATGACGTACGTACACATAAGTAATGCCATAGAGACGTGCATTTAAAAAATGTGGGGAAAGAGAACGAAATAAAACATGTATGGCTGAAATCACATGAATTGGCAAAACAACATGAATGACAACACATCAAATGGTAAATAATCAAAATCTAAATAAATGAATTATCTGTATTAAGAATATACAGAAAACACTTCAAATACATAAAAATACTTGTGTGTACTTGCATCGTTGTTCATTCTTGATTCTTTATTATAAACTAGCATCATTGCACACGGGGCATTCCCATAAGTGCTCCGCTTTCCGTTTCAATTCGAGTATATTGTCTATTATCTATCCCCTGGTGAAGTTGTCGTAGCTTCCACACCTGCCGTTGAACGTAGGGATTTATGAAGGAGATGCAGTCTGCGTTCCAAAGCCATGTGTGTTTGCGTGGTTGAGGTGTAGTCATGTTTATTCAGGATTGTCTTGATGTTGTCTATCCATCTTTTCCTATGTCTGCCCTTGGCTCTGTATCCTGATTCCATCTTGTTATAATCTCTTATGGGAAGTTGATCGTTCATCCTCATGAGATGTCCAAACCATTTTATCTATTGCTTCTCTATATATTCGATGCGTGATGTGATACTGTTTATCTTTCTGATGCTCTCAGGATGTGTCACGTCTGGTGACTCCAATATCCTTCCTTAGACATTTCAATTCGCAAGTTTCGATCTTTCTCTTATGTGTAGATCTCAGTTACCAATTCTGGCATTGGTAGCATAGTGTTGGTATAAAGATTCTCTTAATCATTTGTTTCTTTACTTCCATGTTGATTTTTGTGTGCAATAGCAAAGGTGACAGCTGGTATGTCACAGCGTTTGCCTTTTGACATCTTGTTTCTATATTTCAGTCGAGTCGTCTGTCTTCTGTGAAGATTCTTCCCAGCTACTTGAACTCTTTGACTTGTTTTATTTTTGTGTTCTCTATCTGAATGTTTCATTGTATTGTTGATCTCGTTATTTGCATAGTTTCTGCCTGTTGTGTATTAATCTGCATGTTGTATTTATTGCATATTCTTGATAGTGAGTTGATGTGAGTTCGAGTGTATGTAGACTGAAAGTTCCAGTCGGGGTTCATTACGTGATTGTTCAGTTCTTCCATTGTTCGTGACCACGAATAATATAAGACTTTCTGGATAATTAGAAAACAGCCTTCTAAAATGAATCATTTGATTTCCATTGGCTGACGACAGAAAGTATTCAGAAAGCGCCCAGTAAAAATTATGGGAAAAGTCAAACAGATTTACTTTTGAAGGATGAATTCACAGAACTATAAAATTGACGAGGGACTATGTTGTTGATTGTATGTTCTTCTGATTCTTCCGAAAAATGATACACTTTTTATTTCTCCCTGGAAACTTCAATTTCTATCCTGGAAACTTCAATTTCTATCCTGGAAACTTCAATTTCTATCCTGGAAACTTCAATTTCTATCCTGGAAACTTCAATTTCAATCTGTTTAAAACATCTGTGAGTCAACCGGAGCCAGAACTTCTAGTTCAAAGTATGAAGTAGGACCACCCTCACCAGAACTTCTAGTTCAGGGTATGAAGTAGGACCACGCTCACCAGAACTTCTAGTTCAGGGTATGAAGTAGGACCACTTTAAGCAGAACTTCTAGTTCAGGGTATGAAGTAGGACCAACTCTCACCAGAACGTTTAGTTCAGGATATGAAGTAGGACCACCTTAAGCAGAACGTCTAGTTCAGGGTATGAAGTAGGACCACCTTCAGATGGTCCACCTTCACCCCCTCCGAAATGAAAAAAAGAAAGAAAAAAGTTTTTCTCGCTATTTAAGGGGCCTGCCCTCTTCGACGTTTATTGATCTTACCACTTCTTGATTTATCTTTTTAGCTGTCCACGGTATACGCAAAATTCTTCTGTATCAGCTCATTTCGTTTGCAGCTCTTCTCTTTTCTAATGTTGTATTTAATGTCCATGTCCCACAACCGTATATTGCCACTGGAAATACGCATGTTTTGATCATACATATTTTGGCTATGCTTGTGGTACCTCGCCAACGATTTTTCATTTAGTCAAGTTTCAATGTCCCCATTTCAATTCTTCTCATGATTTCCTAATCTATTTATGTTAGTGTCCAAATACTGGAAACTTGTTACGTCGTCTAGTTCGAAATTGTCAATTATTATTTTTTGTTATTACTTTCACTTTATGCGTTGTCATAATTTTATTCATAATATAATAATTTCCTCCATATTTAAGAACACGTTGTGGGATTCACTGTTTTGGTTTTTGTTGATAGTAACATTTACTTTAGACCATCTGCGACCATGTACCTGCTCAAATCTAAAGTAAGTACTCCATCATCTACCTAGTCGCATCTAATATGAGTACTTCATGATCATTTTCAGAAATGAACATTATCTCCTACAGTCTCATCTCACGGGGGTCGTAGATATGAAAATTCTAAGTGTGAGGGTAGAGGGAGAGTGTTGGGATATTCAGAATTTTTTTTTTTTTTTTAAATCAGAAAAAGATATTTTCGTTCATTTTCGTGTGGAAGGTATCGCTTTGGCGAAATATTTGATTTGAAGACATAAACGTGAAAAATCGTTAAGGTAGGGATTCCTACCCATCTCCTAGCTACGCTCCTAGTACTAAAAGTGATGTTATGATTTGCTAAAGCGAGGGGGGGGGGGTCTTGTTGAACACTCCCACACCTCCCTCTTCCATCTACACTCTAAGTATATATAATTGCTATAACGAACACATGCATTTCAGAACATTGTATCAACTTTCACCGGTGTTTGTAGAAGATGGAAGCTCAAGAACACTGAATCACAGAACAATACATAAAAATAACCTATAAAATGCAGATATTTAACGCAGTGACAGCTTCGAGAGAAAACGTGTGAACACTGTATGCTCAACCCAGTTAGGGACCCACTATCTGCAACCAAACATCTCCTGGAGTTTATTTGTTTGAGACCTTTCTTCTCAAGAAAGCATGCAGATATCACTATTCAGACGTCTTGGTTTGTGGGAATTGAAAGGTTCAGCGCTTTAGTAGCACGCCTACGCATGGGGTTACCGTCTATGAGTCTAACCAATGGCTCAGTAGACAAACCACCCATGTAAAATAAAACCTTAGTAGATGGCATGTCATTATGTTGAGGTTATCTTATGGAACCTATGTAGCCTGTCATCTATATGATTTTAGGCCTCCCATGAGTATAAGGCTCGTTCAAAAGGTAATAAATATAAGGTAATACTTTTATGAAGCCCCCATAACTCTACTGTGCGTCTAATCTTGTTCAATCATTATTCCCTTCTCCAGTCTGATTCTGAAACTCGTGCTGCTTCCAATGACTTTTCATTGGTTGCCTAAAGGCGTGACAAACATCTTAATGACACCTTAGTCCACAGTCACCTCAGGCATTATATTCCTGTTCACTTTGACACTATTCTTTGCAAACGCTGTCGTTGTTACACATGTGCCTATGTAGTTATATCCGCTATGTTTCATTTCCTAAGGCCACTTTTACTATCGATGAGACCTTTACATGTGAATCTCGTACTGCCAATCATATGTGCGTATATAAGTGAAACGGGCTTACGATTAAGTAACCGCTTCTGTAGGCATCTGCATGTTATAAACAGACAACCTACTCCTGTCGCCATGCATTTCAATGGTGATGGTCATCATTGTGTCCGCGATATCCGGGTCACTGTCCTCAGATCATACACCACGGATGAAAGATCTAGGTACTCTTTTGAAAATCGATTTATTTTTTAGTTTGGTACCCTCAAGCCTTTTGGATTTAACTCCGAACATCCATCTGTTTAGATTTGTGTTGGTATAATCGTAATTGTATTGTTGTCCATGTTTTATTGGGCAATAATTTGTTATACCCGTTCTTATATCCCGTCAAATTTTCAACACAACCTGCTTCCAAGACTACATATTCCCACATATATCATTGTCACCTTGAACTGTGTATTGTTTGCATGTTAATAGTGTATCTAGTGACTGTTGTGATGACATTGTTTTTACTGTTTTCATTGCATTTCACTGTTTGTTTTATATATTCTTGAGAAAGACCTAACGGTTCGAAACGTTGACAATGTCTTGTGCATTTAAGTGTGTATGTTTTCATATTTAAACCTAATACCACTTAGTCTTAGTGATGGTCCGTCTGTTGTGTGTAAATGAAACATCACACATCTGTGTGCTACTTTAATAGGTATTGATATGAAAATAAGTTCAGAAGTAGGGATCTCCCTGGCGTAGTGGTTAAGCTGTTCGCATTGTGTTCAAGAGGTCATGCGTTCATCATTATCAGTTGAAGCTACGGCGTTACGTGCTATGAGTGGTACTCTCGGTAGGCGGCGTGCCGCTTCGTTGAGAAGGACGGAGTACATATGGGAACCCGAGTACAGTGAAGTCAATCTTATACGGCTTTTAAACCCTTTTATAAGTTCAGAAATACCACCCAACTGCACATAAACAGTAAGAGCTAATCGGTCGCATTTCCTGGAGTTCTGAGACAAACACACAAATGAAAGCTCGCTCAGTTGTTTCATTGAAACAGAAAAGGAGAGCAAATACAAGTGATACTATAACATGTCATGTATGTTGTAGAATGGATTGACAATGTTTTGCTACATAGATCGTCTGCTACATTTAATAATGTCAAAGATACCCAAATTCCATGCTGAAGTTGGATGTGTCCAGCCGAAAGAGTGAATATCGCTTCCTATCTGTTAACCATGGCACAACATATTCGACACCTCAGGAATCTAATCTTCTGTAGACATTTGAGGACGAACGCAGAAGGGGAGGAAAACTTGAATATAACATATCTTTACACCCATAATTTTGGAACATATCTTTACACCCATAATTTTGGAACAGTATAAAAATATCACTTCAAGATTATTGGAAGGACCATCAACATTACACCTTTGTTTTGGAAAAAAATTATGCAGAAGTTCCAACAGTTATAGACCGTAATAATACACATACCAAAAATGTAGACAATGTGCCGTATTATATTCTCTCTCTCTCTCTCCAATGTCTGTAGTTAGATATTTTCCTGTTTTCTTGTCTTCGTCATATATACACATATATCTTCATGGTACGCAACTTTGTTATAGTACGCAATTTCGTAATAGTACGCAACTTCGTTATAGTACGCAATTTCGTAATAGTACGCAACTTCGTTATAGTACGCAGTTTCGTAATAGTACGCAACTTCGTTATAGTACGCAATTTCGTAATAGTACGCAACTTCGTTATAGTACGCAGTTTCGTAATAGTACGCAACTTCGTTATAGTACGCAATTTCGTAATAGTACGCAACTTCGTTGTGGTACGCAACTTCGATATAGTACGCAAATTTGTATAACGAACAACAAGCAGCAGTAAATGTGAAGTGAGAAACATCTGAATGGTTTGCTGTTCAAAGTGGGGTGAGACAGGGGTGCAATCTATCCACTTATCTTTTTTAACATCTATGCAGGGAATGTAATGAGATATATTAGAGATGAACTAGAGGAAAATGAGTTTCATCCAATAAATATCGGTAGGTACAAGATTCCAGAACTAAGATATGCAGACGACACAGTCCTTCTTACTACACATCCTGAGAGACTGAAACAGATAATCACAACAACAAAGAAATACAGCGAGATCCAAAATCTATATCTAAACGCACAGA
Source organism: Meghimatium bilineatum (assembly GCA_034231615.1). Classification (NCBI taxonomy): domain Eukaryota; kingdom Metazoa; phylum Mollusca; class Gastropoda; order Stylommatophora; family Philomycidae; genus Meghimatium; species Meghimatium bilineatum. Next base: position 7,348,344 of record CM067300.1, read on the forward strand.
AAACAAAAATTATAACAACAAACAAAACAAAGATTAAACCAATAATCAACATAGACAATATGGAACGAGAATGTGTAAACAAATTTAAATATCTGGGAGCAAATATAGACAGTTCTGGAGATTGTTCAGTAGTGATTAGAAAAAAAACTCACAATTGCAACACTCAAATAAAAACAAAATTAACAACTGCTACGGCAAAGTAGTAATAACGACACTAAAGTAACCATTTTAGGATCATGTGTTTTCCCAGTGGCAACATATGGATGCGAAACTTGGACTTTAAACAAGACAATATCCAAAAGAATAAATTCATTTGAAATGAAATGCTACATAAAGATAAAAAAGAATATCATGGACAGAGAAAAAGAACATCGAAGTTTTGAAATTACTGAAACTAAATAAAGGGTGACTTCTAAACACTTTTATAAGAAGGAAGCTACAGTATTTTGGACACTTAAAGCCACATGATGATATCGAAAGGCTGATTCTAGAGAGCAGAGAGTCTGACAGGAGAAGTGTAGGGAAACCAAGAAGACGATGGAACAGCGATATCGAAGAATGTATACAAACGTCTTTGGCCAATGCAGGCCTGCATGCCCGGGACAGAGAGGCGTTCAGAGTATCCACGACGAAAACAACGTTCAGGAAAGAATATGTCACTTGATGATGATGATGATGATACATGATGATGTTCGTCCCTTGTAATCGACGATGACCAAAAACTCAACCATAATAATAATAATAATAATAATAATAATAATAATAATAATAATAATAATAATAAAGTTAATAGTGCATTTTTTAAATGACTAACAAATCCAATGCGCACACAAATGTTCTTCTAGAGAATTGACAACTGCAGAGAGTGTCTATGGGACGTTGAGATGTTTTTATCTTTCTTCGTGCCTGCTTCTGTCTTGCAGTATCTTGTCTGGTCTTTTCCGCCGCAAGTGCTCCCGTTATAAGGCTGTAAGGCCATGCTGTTCTATTCTGAGCGAGGCTCTCCCAAGAGCCTACTTCAATGTTAAGATGTTTCAGTGATGATTTGAGCGTGTCTTTGAAGCACTTTTTCTGTCCACCAGCTTTTCGAATTCCTGCATTGAGTGCTCCAAAATATTTTTGTTTTGCCAGACGCTAGTCCTCCATACGCACAAGATGACCCGCCCATCATGTTTGCGCCTTCATAAGTATTGTGTGGATGCTTATTGAGGTTGATTTTTCCAAGACCTCGTAGTCTGGTACTTTGTCCCACCAATGGATGTTTAGTAATTTATTAGGCCCGTAAGTTAGAAATGATTTCGTTTTCTTGCATGTCTAGCATACACTGTCCACGTTTCGCAGGCGTATAGTAAGGTTGGTGTAACAGCAGCATGATATACTTGTAGTTTGGTGGTTGTTCTTATGCCTCTTCTGTCCCATACATTGTTGCGTAATCTGCCAAAGACAGCACTAGCTTTTACCAGTCTATTGTTAATTTCCACATCGATGTTTACATCCTGAGGGAGAGTGCTTCCAATGTAAGTAAAATATTGTCGTCTATTTGCAGTTTTTCCTGAGTGACGATGATGGAAGTAGCAGTGCGTTGCCTATTCGATGTTGCTTGGTGCATGACTTCTGGGTTTTTTTTTGGTTTTAATAGTGCGCCCAAAGTACATACATATACATATGCACACACACATATATATATATATACATATATTCACATACAATTACACACCGAAATATATATATATATATATATATATATATATATATATATATATATATATATATATATATATATATATATATAATATATATATATATATATATATATATATATATATATATATATATACATAGACATATGAATATAAACATTAATACCTATACATATGTGCACATATACATACAAATATATATATACCTGAGAACAAGATAGAATAGAAGCAAGAGGGCAATAAGACGGACAAGAAGAAGAAGAGGAATCATATAACAGAAAAGCGGGTACTCATACATAACGTACAAATATTGTTTTAATTAAAAACATATCAGGGGAAACAATCCGTGACTTACCTATTCCATCCAATCAAATTACAGTTATCCCACTTGTCTTCGAAGCGAATTGTATTACGAAGCTCCAATTTGAAATATGTAAAATTTCTGCACATAACATGGGCTAAATATGTGTTTCTACATATCTTCTTTTGGAATCAAACATGATGGCAAGTAAATGTTTAATATTGCTAACATTATTCTGTGGCATCTAAAGATAGCTGTACATAGTCTTTATACATAAATCCAGCAGTGAACTTGCAGAGTGGTATACTGGACACAGAACAACATTGTATAATTAGTCAGAAATAATAGTTAATAATCCATATATATATATATATATATATATATATATATATATATATATATATATATATATATATATATATATATATATATATATATATATATATATATGCTGTGGCCCTTGTTTGCCTTGCAGCGTCAGGGGTGGAAGAGTTCTCTGGAGATGGCCTTCTTGTGCGCTGTTTGTAAGCTTGTTCCTGTGGCTTCTTTGATTTCTGTGATCCATCTTTTACATGGTCTGCCTCTGGCTTTATAACCGCTATGTCTATGTGTCATGGCCATCTGTGGCATGTTATATGTCGGTAGTCTGGAAGCGTGTGAAAACCACATGATCTGCTGTCTTTGATGTGTTCCAATACTGGTATTGTTTTGGTTATCTGTCTGATGTTATCATTTCTAATTCTATCTCTTAATGACACTCCGAGTATTCTTCGTAGACATGTCATTTCTGTTGTCACTATTTTTCTTTTGTCTTGTGCTGTCATTGTCCAGGTTTGGCACTGGTAGCATAGTGATGGAATAATATATATATATTTATATGACTGAAGTTAGATTGAGAGACAGAATCAGGAATGTAGAAGTAAGAAAAACATTTAGGTATCAGGTCAACATTAGAATATATTCAGAAACAACAAGTTAAATGGTACGGCCACATAACCAGACAGAAAGAGCAAAGTATTATCCAAGAAACACTTAACAATCGATACGAAAACAGTCGACCTATTGGACGCCCTCGTAAAAGGTGGATAGATAGTGTATTAGAGACACTTGGAAATATAACAGCAGAATAAACAAATAGAAGAGAAAAAGACCGTACACTGACTCTCCTCTCAACACCGAAAGGTAAATGAGGACAGAAAGAAGACTAGAAGATGTATTAAGTGCCATGCCGGCTGGAGTAGGCGATTATGGCTCTGCACTGCTCTTTATCTCCTTTATTGTGTTAACAAGATCGTTCTTGATTCTCTGCTGCGGCAGGTTGTTAATCTGTCAAATATTTTCTCACCCTGTCTCTGTTGCCTTAAATCTTGCATGTTGTGAGTCGGCACAAAAATAAAAATGGTCTTTTTCTTATATTATTGATTAAGCTCAGTTTCGCATGTTACTCTTTCAACGTATCCACATTTATTTTCCTGTCAGTACAAGGTATTTCCAACATTCTTCTTTAGAGCCGCATCATACACTACACTAAATATTTATATAATTGCGTCATTATTGTCTTCTAGGTTCTTTCTCAATCTCGCTGTAGTCTGAAGAACGGAATGAATTGTGTTCGCAGGTCTTCTACCGTCAAGGGTCACGTTATCACAGAACTGTTGCTCTCGTTGTCTGTCATAAAATATTACTTTCTTAGGAATGCGATATTTTTATATTTTGCAAACATGAGCCAGCTATCGAATATTGTTATCACTAATATTGCTATTGTGTTTATTGCTACAAGTAATATAATCGATTCTAATCATACTACTATTGCAACAACTACCACTAAAATCACTACAACTACAACTACTGCTAAATATACTACTACTACTACTACTACTACTACTACTACTACTGCTAAATATACTACTAATGCTCATCATCATGTGATATATTCTTTCCAGAACGTAGTCTTTCCTATGGATCTCTTGAATTCACCGCGGTCTTGAGCAAGTTGCCCTGCATTATGTCCATACTAATACTACTACTAATGCAACTACAGCTGAAGATGATGATGTTGTTCCTCCTTCGCAAGCGAAGATGAGCATGACATGATAAACAATAAATGCGATAAAATAAAAATAAAATCATAATTAGAATTGGTAATATTCTAATTTGGTTTGTGAGTTCGTGACATCTATTACTACAGCTACTGTTAAATATACTACTACTACTACTACTACTGAAGATACTACTACTACTACTACTACTACTGAAGATACTACTACTACTACTACTACTACTACTGCTGAAGATACTACTACTACTACTACTACTACTACTACTACTATGGCTGAAGATACTACTACTACTACTACTGCTGAAAATACTACTACTACTACTACTGCTGAAGATACTACTACTACTACTACTGCTGAAGATACTACTACTACTACTGCTGAAGATACTACTACTACTACTACTACTACTACTGCTGAAGATACTACTACTACTACTACTACTACTACTACTACTACTGCTGAAGATACTACTACTACTACTACTACTACTGCTGAAGATACTACTACTACTACTACTACTGCTGAAGATACTACTACTACTACTACTACTACTACTACTACTGCTGAAGATACTACTACTACTACTACTGCTACTGCTGAAGATACTACTACTACTACTACTACAACTACTGCTGAAGATACTACTACTACTACTACTACTACTACTACTGCTACTGCTGAAGATACTACTACTACTACTACTACTACTACTACTACTACTACTACTGCTGAAGATACTACTACTACTACTACTGCTGAAGATACTACTACTACTACTACTACTACTACTGCTGAAGATACTACTACTACTACTACTACTACTACTACTACTACTGCTGAAGATACTACTACTACTACTACTGCTGAAGATACTACTACTACTACTACTGCTGAAGATACTACTACTACTACTACTACTACTGCTGAAGATACTACTACTACTACTACTACTACTGCTGAAGATACTACTACTACTACTACTACTACTGCTGAAGATACTACTACTACTACTACTACTGCTGAAGATACTACTACTACTGCTGAAGATACTACTACTACTACTACTACTACTGCTGAAGATACTACTACTACTACTACTACTGCTGAAGATACTACTACTACTACTACTACTACTACTACTACTACTGCTGAAGATACTACTACTACTACTACTGCTACTGCTGAAGATACTACTACTACTACTACTACTACTACTGCTGAAGATACTACTACTACTACTACTACTACTACTACTGCTACTGCTGAAGATACTACTACTACTAATACTACTACTACTACTACTACTACTGCTGAAGATACTACTACTACTACTACTGCTGAAGATACTACTACTACTACTACTACTACTACTGCTGAAGATACTACTACTACTACTACTACTACTGCTGAAGATACTACTACTACTACTACTACTACTACAGATAAAGATACTAGGATTATTACTACTACTTCTACTACTGCTAAAGATACTACTACTCTTACTACTACTACAGCTAAAGATACTACTACTACTATTACTACTGCTAAAGATACTACTGCTACTACGACTACTCTTACTACTACTACAGCTAAAGATACTACTACTACTGCTACTACTAAAGATACTATTACTACTACTACTACTGCTAAATATACTACTACTACTACTACTACTACTACTACTGCTAAATATACTACTACTACTACTACTACTGCTAAATATACTACTACTACTACTACTACTACTGCTAAATATACTACTACTACTACTACTACTACTGCTAAATATACTACTACTACTACTACTACAACTACTGCTAAATATACTACTAATGCTCATCATCATGTGATATATTCTTTCCAGAACGTAGTCTTTCCTATGGATCTCTTGAATTCACCGCGGTCTTGAGCAAGTTGCCCTGCATTATGTCCATACTAATACTACTACTAATGCAACTACAGCTGAAGATGATGATGTTGTTCCTCCTTCGCAAGCGAAGATGAGCATGACATGATAAACAATAAATGTGATAAAATAAAAATAAAATAATAATTAGAATTGGTAATATTCTAATTTGGTTTGTGAGTTCGTGACATCTATTACTACAGCTACTGTTAAATATACTACTACTACTACTACTACTACTACTACTACTACTACTACTACTACTACTACTACTACTACTACTACTACTACTACTACTACTACTACTACTACTACTACTACTACTACAACTACTACTGAAGATACTACTACTACTACTGCTGCTGCTGAAGATACTACTACTACTACTACTGCTGCTGAAGATACTACTACTACTACTACTGCTGCTGAAGATACTACTACTACTACTACTACTGCTGAAGATACTACTACTACTACTGCTGAAGATACTACTACTACTACTGCTGAAGATACTACTACTACTACTACTACTGCTGAAGATACTACTACTACTACTACTACTGCTGAAGATACTACTACTACTACTACTACTGCTGAAGATACTACTACTACTACTACTACTGCTGAAGATACTACTACTACTACTACTACTGCTGAAGATACTACTACTACAACTACTGCTGAAGATACTACTACTACTACTACTGCTGCTGAAGATACTACTACTACTACTACTACTGCTGAAGATACTACTACTACTACTGCTGAAGATACTACTACTACTACTACTACTGCTGAAGACACTACTACTACTACTACTACTGCTGAAGATACTACTACTACTACTGCTGAAGATACTACTACTACTACTACTACTGCTGAAGATACTACTACTACTACTACTACTGCTGAAGATACTACTACTACTACTACTACTGCTGAAGATACTACTACTACTACTGCTGAAGATACTACTACTACTACTACTACTGCTGAAGATACTACTACTACTACTACTGCTGAAGATACTACTACTACTACTACTGCTGAAGATACTACTACTACTACTACTGCTGAAGATACTACTACTACTACTACTGCTGAAGATACTACTACTACTACTACTGCTGAAGATACTACTACTACTACTACTACTACTACAACTACTACTACTACTGCTAAAGATACTACTACTCTTACTACTACTACAGCTAAAGATACTACTACTACTATTACAACTACTACTACTACAGCTAAAGATACTACTACTACTATTACTACTGCTAAAGATACTACTGCTACTACTACTACTCTTACTACTACTACAGCTAAAGATACTACTACTACTAATACTACTACTACAAGTACTACTACTACTACAACTACTACTACTACTGCTAAAGATACTACTACTCTTACTACTACTACAGCTAAAGATACTACTACTACTATTACAACTACTACTACTACAGCTAAAGATACTACTACTACTATTACTACTGCTAAAGATACTACTGCTACTACTACTACTCTTACTACTACTACAGCTAAAGATACTACTGCTACTACTACTACAACTACTACTACTACTGCTACTACTATAAATACTACTACTTTTACTGCTACTGCTAAAGATACTACTACTAATACTACATGTTATTACTACTCTTACTATTACTATAACTGCTACTACTAAAACCACTACTACAACTACTACCTATTCCTTGATTAACTCCTGCATCACTATAACTATCTTATGCTACGCTACTACTTTATTTATTAACTCTATCAGTTCTAATGTTACTAATACAAATCTATCATGTTTGCCATTTGTTAACAGTGATATCAAAATGTTACTAACCACAAACAGTGTACCACAATATATCTAACCATAAAAGTATGAACCAGACCCTGAATACAATGTTTAAACTACAGATATACATCCATTCAGATATTCTATTTTGTAAAATGTACCCCGTTTCACCACAGACTAACTTACCTGACAATGGCAACCATATAACTTTCACTTTATTCTGCAACACACAACTTCTAGCCGTGCTCACACATAACACACTAAAGAATGGCGTACTCACACACACAATATCAATACGCGTACGCCCGCAGCATCATCCACACGATAATATACGCGAAAATGTGAATAATGTTGGCATCGTTAATTACTCCAACAGATGTATGACCTCTAAGTAGGCAGGGTGAAATATTTGTGAATCAACTGTAAGGAATTATTCCACATCGGTCGCTCCAGCTTTACCAACTGATAAGCCTGTTCTGGCGAGGCCTCATTTCAAACATGGCAGCTGGGGTAATATGTGAAATCACTAAGATAAACAAACAGCAGATTTGTCGTGGATGTTTCAGGAGCCGCCTTAAAGTTATTTGCAGGGTTTCAGAATTCTAGACTGGTTTGTTAAGACATTTTTCTTATGTTCTGCAACGGTAACTCTCCCTTCGACCCAGCTGTATAATTGGGTCACAGAAAAAACTGTCAAATACTGCATGTTTCTCATTAGGGTGTTGCAGGGAAGGATTTAGTAGATGTGTAATAAAGGCTGCATGGTCTTGCTGTCGCCACGTCATGTACAGAGCGAGTTTTTTTTAAAGTTACCCTCCGATAAATGAATGGGTACTTCACTAAAGGAGAATACCCTCAAGGGATGTACATGTTTAAGTCAACGAATGGAGTGTGGGGATGGCTCTTTAAACATTGGACACTTGTGGATGGGGTATGAGACAAGTTTATTTTTATAATAATTGTTTATAAATAACACATAAATTATTCGAAATAACATTTTTGTCCGATATTTCTGTAATAATAAGATTAATTTGTCATACTTTATCAGACTTGTCTCACTATTTGTCGTACTTTTTCATACTTGTCTCACATTATTTGTCGTGCTTGTGAATTCTTGACAATTTGGTAACAGAGAAAAAGTGGTCACATATCAGCAAACAATTGTTCGCATAATTATAGAGAAATCTCTAATGGTGTAGTACAATCTTTTTAATAACAGAGCGTGAGTTTCATTAGATTGTGTCACATCAAGCACAGAGCGTCCATTTCTTTAGATTGTGTCACATCAAGCACAGAGCGTGGGTTTCATTAGATTGTGTCACATCAAGCACAGAGCGTGGGTTTCATTAGTGTGTGTCACATCAAGCACAGAGCGTGGGTTTCATTAGATTGTGTCACATCAAGCACAGAGCGTGGGTTTCATTAGTGTGTGTCACATCAAGCACAGAGCGTGGGTTTCATTAGATTGTGTCACATCAAGCACAGAGCGTGGGTTTCATTAGTGTGTGTCACATCAAGCACAGAGCGTGGGTTTCATTAGATTGTGTCACATCAAGCACAGAGCGTGGGTTTCATTAGATTGTGTCACATCAAGCACAGAGCGTGGGTTTCATTAGATTGTGTCACATCAAGCACAGAGCGTGAGTTTCATTAGATTGTGTCACATCAAGCACAGAGCGTGAGTTTCATTAGATTGTGTCACATCAAGCACAGAGCGTGAGTTTCATTAGATTGTGTCACATCAAGCACAGAGCGTGAGTTTCATTAGATTGTGTCACATCAAGCACAGAGCGTGAGTTTCATTAGATTGTGTCACATCAAGCACAGAGCGTGAGTTTCATTAGATTGTGTCACATCAAGCACAGAGCGTGAGTTTCATTAGATTGTGTCACATCAAGCACGATTAGAGCATTAAAGACGGTGCCTGATGGTGGTGAAGAAAATTTATATAGTCATGTTGCGTGATAACATGGATGCTAGTGCGCCTCTCGACCCGGCATCTCCGACATCTGCACATGTGCTTGCTTAACTAGGAATATGTCCTGCTCCATGTCGGGGATGACCAGACCAATCTGAGTTTCCAGCCTCTGTTTGCTGGACTAAGCCTCATCTTCACTTGGAGAAATTTGCCTCGATAGGGACTTTATGATGATGATAATGGAGATTAAGGCATCCCAAGACACAAATAAACTGATGCAACTGTATAAAATAATGTGCAGTCTACCATAGTGCACTACCAAGAGAAGAGACATATGATGTTGGAAATATGTTGCAGCCAACCTTCGATGTGGAGGCAGCACAAGATGATTACAATAACAATAAGACTCATAACCCGACAGTGTCGTAGGCGTGTCACATTGGATACATCAGCACAAAAAAACTCTCCAAAAAACTCTATACTCAACCAATAGAAGAAGAGTAAATAAAAACATGCCAGACATCGTTGATGTTATCAATTCATATTCTCTGAACTCCTTCCTACTTCTTCCCTCGATTGTTCCTTGAAAAATAATTTTTGAAAGCGAGTCGTTTTTCGTTACATGTCCAAACCAACATCTTGTGAAAAGTGGAGAAATGCAGCAGCTCAACAGCGGAGATCTCACTGACTTTTTAAAATCTTCTATTAATCACAATATAATCTGTATGATTGTGAGTCTTTGTATCTGGTCTTCTTCATGCCCATTGTCGTCTAGGATGTTGACAGAACCATGCATTTCCTATTGTCATGTTATTACTTCTCCATGCCCATAGTCGTCGAGAATGTTGACATAACCATGTATTTCCTATTGTCATGTTATTACTTCTGGCTCAGTCCACTAATATCTCACCTCTTTCATTTCAGATGCCTAATTCAAATCGTGACCGGTAGACGGTATGGAAAACCTGTCAACTAAAACGTAAAAATGAACTAGTTTCCAACTTGTGCACAATCTATTGGCAGGCCTCGGCTATTTTTGGCATGTGACTCCAAGTATGCAAATAGCGACCAATCAAATCCAAACAATATTTTTTTAAACTTAATAAATGGGGTCCAAATCTTCCAATGATATCAATATCTTACTCTAACTTTGTGTTCCAATTTCACGTCAGAATGTTTAATTTGTGATTCATGCATTGTCTCATAGCTGTGTTCACATCTTTGTAGGATTGTTTTATGTCTTTATCTGAACTTTCTAATATTGGTGCGTAAACTTGAATAATATTTATGTTAGTGATCTGCCCCTATAATTTAACTAGTATAATTCTGTATGACATATTACAGAAGCTCTTTACAGATCATGCTCTCTTCTTGTCTAATATTACGCCATCTCCACTTGGTGTCCTCCCGAGTGTATTATTATGATCTCATTCAATGCTAAACTACTTGCTCCTAACCATATCATTCTTCGATACTAAACTGCCTGCTATCAACCATCTCATCATTCGATACTAAACTGCCTCCTATCAACCATACCATCCTTCGATACTAAACTGCCTGCTATCAACCATCTCATCATTCGATACTAAACTGCCTGTTATCAACCATACCATCCTTCGATACTAAACTGCCTGCCCCCAACATTTTCATAATTTGATACTAACCTACCTGCCCCCAACAATCTCATGCTTCGATAATAAACTACCTGCCCCCAACCATCTCATCCTTCGATACTAAACTGCCTGCCCCCAACCATCTCATCCTTCGATACTAAACTGCCTGCCCCCAACCATCTCATCCTTCGATACTAAACTACCTGCCTCTAACCATCTCACCTTTCGATACTAAACTACCTACCCCCAACCATCTCATCCTTCGATACTAAACTACCTGCTCCCAACATTTTCCTCATTCGATACTAAACTACCTGCCCCCAACCATCTCATCCTTCGATACTAAACTGCATTCCCCCAACCATTTCATCTTTCACATTCATGATAACACAGGCCATAAAAATTTGTTAAATAATATGAAACATTCTATGCAATTGAGTATTATTAATGTATATGCGAGTTCCAGTGCTAGGATGATCTATTTAGACCATCCTACTCAATGGATGTAAGGCATTGACAATAAACAATAGAGCTTAAGATAAATTGGAGACAATTGACATTTAGATTTTAAGACGAATATTACGCATGCGGTTGCGTCTGTGGGTCTCACCAATGACCCACTAGACAAACCACCCATGCAACAGAGAACCTTAGTGGATGGCATGCCGTTATATTAAGGTTATCTTCTTAGAGAAGCTTCATGGCATGTCATCTATACATTTGTTTGTTTATTTTTTTGTTTAAATGTGTTTCATGTTTACCTGAATATATAGGTATGTACCCTCTGTGGTTGGGAGGGAACCAGAGATGTACTGGGTACATCTCTGGTTCCATCTACCCAACCACAGAGTACATCTGGGTACATCTACCCAACCAGCACTGGGTAAGAGGAAACTGACATCACTGTCTTTTCCTATGGCTTAGACCCATCATAGTGACACGGTGACTCAGGACGTGACAATCTTTTGACTTGAACATTTGATTGCATGCCTGGAGCAATAGAGAAGTTTGGCATAACCAGTAGTCAATTGGTGGCGGGGAATGATCACAGTGAACCCTATCTTGGCTACAGTGGCTAGGAGCAGTGCATAGGTTGAAACCTACCTTCCTGGAGGTGTGATAGTTAATCTTTCGTTCTGTCCCGGAAGGAGCCGAAAATCCACAGACTTCGAAGCAATATAATGCCATCTAATGGCATTAGGTCAAAGGGTATGAGCCCATGGACCGCTGGACCAGCAACCAACTAACCAAGAAGAATGATGCAAATTCCATAGACAACCAAGACAACTAGTGTGGAACAGCAGAGTTGCTGGAATAAAACTACAAAGTATAGTACAAACTAAAAGTAGACAGTCAAGATTTTTATAGAATGTGATGAGAAAAGTAAAACTCGAACACTTAGTAACTTTCAGTAAGATAAATGAGAGACGAGACAGAGGACGACAAAGAGAGAAATGTCTGGATGGGTTGTCACTGTGGGACAAAACGATCAACTGAACCCATTAACACAGGAATAGAGAGTTCTGAAACACGATTGCCTAATGTCCAACGTTCACATACGCATAAATATATAGACCCAATTAAGCACTCGCTATACGTCTGAATAGATTGATCTTTACTGTAAAATGGATCTTACTGTTTCAAATCGCATTCAATTTACTAACTCACGGCACAAATGATGATACTAGAATGATAATAGTATAAGGAAGATAATATAATAATAATAATAATAATAGTATATTGATGATAATATAATGACGATATAATGATAATTCACAACAATAATAAATTCATGGCTTTATTAAAAAACTTCATAAATTAACTTCAACCAGTATTTTTATTCTATTTTGGGGAGGATTGCCATTGTTGACAAGGGGAAGGCGGGTTGATAAAAGTTAACGTAAACAATGTTATTTTTATTAAATATTAGATTGTTTAAATTTGAAACATTTTGTTTCGAGAAATCTTAACACATATTTTTGTCTTCTTACTATATCTTCAAGGGAAAAAGAGTTTGTTTCGGGGGTGGGGTGTGTTATAATTTTTAAAAATACATAATTAAGCTCCGGGGTCTCTGAATTCTTGACAATTAGGAAGGGGAACCAACAATGGCAGAACATTTATATGACGTAATTTCTGGACACCGCCTCCCCTCCAAAAATTGACAAAGAATAGATTAATACCGTATAGGCTAACATCTCTTCTCATCTGCCATAATTCTACAAAGTATCTCTAGCTCGCCTCTTCACGAAAGTCGAGAGTCTGCTCCAGAATCCACCCGCTGTTAGAACTCAATATTCCATCCTGTATCTAGGCGTACATGAATACATAAATTTCAGATGCCATACATCTCGCAATGTTCGGCTCCCATCTTCTCTACATATTATGATAGCCCTGATTTGCCGGAGGCCTGCCGTGCCTAGGGAAGATGATAACACGTGGATATATTTATAACAGCAACGTTCTCGTACTTAGATATGTGTACCCTTTTCTGCGGTAAACGTTGCCAACTAGGTCGCATGATAAGATTAATTTTAGGAAGTAACTATCAAAGACATGTTTATATGAAATTCCGACCTTAAGAGATTAAACGGGGTAGATATAACCGGGGTACACTACTTCTACAGGTCATCGAGAGAAAATTAAGAACGTTTCTGTATTCTGTTCGAGCGCAAATATTTTAGAGATAAGCATCGCCGCAGACAGATATGTCGGGTAACTGACATAAATTACAGTGACTAGACGCATTTTTATTTTCTAGACTTCACCGTTCTGTAAATCTAGTAGAGCCAGCGTCCTGCTGCAAGAGAGATCCAGTGGGAGTTTGAGAATGAACGTCGAAGAAGAAAAACAAGTAAACGATAACTTACACTTATCAACACTGTGACCTGCTTTGCATGACGTAAGAGACAAATATGGTGGTTTGGGGGTAATAGATGGCTGTTCCATCACATTGGTAAAAAACAGACATTTACACATAGGTAAAAAACAGATATTTACACATAGGTAAAAAACAGGTATTTACAATTTTGAAAACAGTAAATTACTGCAGACAATTCAAAAGTGATGAAAACAAAGGAAGTTAAACAGATTTGTTTCCTTCTCAAGACATTCTTCATTTCAAATCACGATGTAACAAGTAATAATAATAATAATAATAATAATAATAATAATAATAATAATAATAATAATACTAATAATAACATACGACGATCATAACCCGTCCGTGTCGAAGGGGTGCACACTAGAGACATCATCACTAAATGTGGTTCATTACGGGGAGCAGTGACGGGATTTCAACGTTTTAATATTACGTGTAGTTTTATTTAGATTATGTGACCTCGCTGAAGGTAGATTCAAAAGCCGATAAGTCTATATCGGACTGAGAGGCTCCCCTCCCCTGCCCCACCGTCTTGCAGAGTAATCCAAGAGTGGCGAAAGAAAGGACTATCAGTGTGTAGCGGGCAGATCGCTAAATTCACTAGTGGAATCTTATATGCTGTGAAATGATTTTTTATCGATATGTCGTTTTATTATATAATGTACGTATTTATTTCGTTAAAAATTGACCATTGCATGACACTCCAGCGTTGCTGTTCTTTGTTCCTTTTCTGGCCTCAGGCACACGGGGAATAGGCGTACTATAGTACCTTATACTAAACACCATTCTTGGTTTCCCACTAACATAATTCCTGGAACTGTGCCTTCACTTACTATATCTAAATCTTTAACATTTTTTTGGTAATAAAGATCGTTTACATTTTACGTTGATGCAGTGTTTTGTCAGTGGACACTTTGGTTTTTATTTTAATGTTCACAAAAATAATTCGTATAATTCAAGCGTAATTTTACCTTCTGGATTACATGTCAGATAACATTGGCGCCAGTTGCTAACATACTTGGCATAACTTTTTCTGTGTTTTTGTTTGTTTACGTATTTATGTATGTATGGGTGGGTGTGAGTGAGTGTGTTGTGTGCGTTATATAATCTGTATGTATATATGAATGTATAATTAGATGCGTGTTTGTATTTAAGTAGACTTTCCATGCAGCTTTACTTACTGTTGTTTTAATTAGATGTTCATATATGTGATACATATATATGTATATTTATAATAATAACAATAATAATAATAATAATCCGACAGATATGTTATTGTTACATGGAAAATCTCGTAGTATGACATTTGACTTTAAAAAATGTGGTGTTTCACGAGATTTAGACGTGTGATTGTCCCATTAACCTCTGGGCCACGAATGCTTTCGCGTATTTTCCCTCATGTTTATTTTTTTAACAACATCCCCCCCCTATCCCTTTTACAATATTTACGCTCGGTAAAGTGTCAACACTGCCCTGTCTACTCGTTCTCATTGCAACACTTCCCTGTCTCTTAGTTTTACACAGTCAAATGACATTTCCCTGTTAGTTTTACACAGTCAAATGACATTTCTCTGTTAGTTTTACAGTCAAATGACAACACTTCCCTGTCTCTTAGTTTTACACAGTCAAATGACAACACTTCCCTGTCTCTTAGTTTTACACAGTCAAATGACAACACTTCCCTGTCTCTTAGTTTTACACAGTCAAATGACAATATTTCTCTGTTAGCTTTACACGGGCATATGCCAACCTGCCCTGCCTGCTCGCTCCCATTGCAACACTTCCCTGTCTGCTCGTTCCCATTGCAACACTTCCCTGTCTGCTCGTTCCCATTGCAACACTTCCCTTTCTGCTCGTTCTACGCGGGCATATAGCACTTCCATGTCTGTTCTACACGGATATATAACACTTCCCTGTTTTCTCGTTCCCATTGCAACATTTCCCTTTCTGCTCGTTCCCATTGCAACACTTCCCTGTCTGCTCGTTCCCATAGCAACACTTCCCTGTCTGCTCGTTCCCATTGCAACACTTCCCTTTCTGCTCGTTCCCATTGCAACACTTCCCTGTCTGCTCGTTCCCATTGCAACACTTCCCTGTCTGCTCGTTCCCATTGCAACACTTCCCATTCTGCTCGTTCTACACTGACATATACCACTTCCATGTCTGTTAGTTCTACACGGATATATAACATTTCCCTGTCTGCTTGTTCTACACAGGCATATGAGAACACTACCCTGTCTGCTCATTACTTTCTAAATAAAACATTCGCAATTCTGGAACTCCCAGAAAATAGTAATAATAACTGTTATTGTATCACACACTACACAGATATGCTCTAGAGATACCATTCCAGAAGGTGCATATAGACACACGCCTGTGAGTATCCACGCACAGGATACACAACCAAGTACAATAGACAATCAACAGAGATAGCTGCCATAACTACAACAACTTTTTTCATAACCTTAAAATTAAAATTGGACAAATGCCCCGTGTTCCGCTCTAGAATTGCGAGACGTTGGCAGATGTAAGATATTAGATTATTCTGCTAAAGAATTGGGAGAAGTTGGCAGATATAAAATATTAGATTGTTAATGTCCTCATACATTCTTTGAAGGAGATATGTATTTATTTGTACCATGTCCCTCTCCAGTACTGGTATACGTGCTGATTAATTCATCTTGGCTGAACCAACTGTTTATTTGTAGCTTTGAGTAAAAATGTGTGGCGCTAAGAAACATAGGAAAGGTCAAATAGCGTCAAATATCTAGGAAGATCCGAGACCTGCGCGCAGAAATATCTGAGAAAGGGATTTGAAATTCTGCCGACCCTTATTCTATAGTGTTTGGCGGATATAACGTGTTTATTTCTGGGATTAAGCTACACACTGATCCCAAGGTCGATGTTCAAGATACGTCTACAGCACGCTTGGGATGCCAAAAAATAGATGTAGTCGATTTCCTCAGATACCAAATTCAAAATAGGTTTGTAAACTTTCTTTATGGAAAGCAGAGTGATACATTACTTTGTAGATGGAGAACTAAGAGAGCAGAGTGATATATTACTTAGTAAAATAAACATAAAACACAATTAATCCTTACATTACTTTGGACGGAACATGAATGATGATAATGGTAGTTATGTTGCTGCTTGTTTTTATGTTGGTGAACATGCTGCTGGTGCTGTATCCGTAGTGTAGGATCTGAAGGCAGTGACCTGGATATTGAGGGCACTATGATGACCATTAAAATGAATGGCGACAAGGGTAGGTTCTCTGTGTTGTATGACATGAAGATGCCTACATTAAAGTACAGCCTTTATCAGAGTTCAGTTGATTACTTTCCAACAGTACAACATATATCAGAGTTCAGTTGATTACTTCCCAACAGTATATCTTGTATGAGAGACAGTTTAAACTGGCATGAATCGATCGATAAAATATGTCTTCTAACGACAAAATCTGTCGAACTTGATTGATTTGTTAGTATGAATAATACATCACGTGAGAAACAACATAACATCGTTGGGCTGTTACATCTTGATCGATTTGGTTTTATGATGTAACAACATGAGAAACAACATAACATCGCCACTGGACTATTAGAATGGATCGGTTTGGTATGATGAGAAAACAACATGAGAAACTACTAACATCACCGAACTATTGCACCATGAGTCTGAGACTTCATTCTCTTGTTCTGTAGAATATTCAGTTCTCAAATGTCTAGTCGCTACTACGCAGGATGGTTCGCCCTGTCACGCAATATTCTGCTAGCTTTTCCCAGCTTTCAGAAGCGATGGCATACGCATTCATTGCTGACTTGCATACATCCTTGTATCACAAATTTGGTTTGCCTCTTGTTCTAACTCCCTGTGAGAGTTCCTCGTACAGTATTTGTTTCGTGATACAACTGTTTCTCAGCCTCTCGTCATCAATCCCACACCGTCGACAGTAAAGACCTACGCACAGAAATTAAACAAGCCTTCATCCAATAGGCTGGTAAAGAATGGAGCAACACTGGAATAAAAATACCAAGAAATCACCTACCAAGAAAAGAGTACCCTCATAAAAACCATCAGGAAAGTCGACCACCTACAATTACCCCTTTCTCGACAGAGCAGAGCAGGTTATTATCTTCCGCTTCAGAACAGGACACAACAGACTGCACATCCACCTAAATAGATTAAGAATGGTTCCATCACTTCTGTGCCCTTGTGGACATGCAGCACAGACCGCTGAACATATCCTGCAAGACTGACCAACACTAAACCAGCTGAAGGGAGAAACACTGGCACAGAGAGAAGGATATCCACAGAAAAATGTATGGGAGCACTGAGGAGCATTCAAATACAGCAGCATTTATTAAGAAAACCGGATTTGCTGTGTAGATGTCACAGTACTAACGAGAAGAATATTGATATTTGTTTATTATTGTTGTGATTTTCGTTGGTTACTATTATATCTTTCGAGTCGCATGTCAAAAAAAGCCAATGATGACCAATGAAATGAACGGAAATAATTTAAACCATCAGCCTATTAGAACATGTCTACTTCTGTACACAAGTCTTTGCAGGAGTCTGGTCATGGTCAAGCTGCCGAAGCTTATGTGACAAATATACTACATTATTATTTTTGTATATTAACATGGAGACGTAGAGAACCATCGGCCCTACATTGTAGTAAAACTTGAAGACGTAGAGAAAATCGACCCTACTTTGTAGTAAAACTTGGAGTCGAAGAGACATCGACCTTACTTTGTAGTAAAACAGTAATGTCGAGAGGGATTTGTGCACAACAAGTAAATTCATTACGAATCAGTTGTCCAGGCTAAGCAGGCAGTACAAACACAAACCATTCAGATTAGCTGACAGTTCAAGCACAAAACATTCAGATTAGCAATCAGTACACACATGAGCCATTCAGATTAGCTGACAGTACAAACACAAGTCATTCAAATTAGCAAGCAGTACAAACACAAACCATTCAAAGTAGCAAGCAGTACAAACACAAACCATTCAGATTAGCTGACTTACAAACACAAACCATTCAGATTAGCTGACAGTAAAAACACAAACCATTCAGATTAGCTGACAGTACAAACACAAACCATTCAGATTAGCTAACAGTACAAACACAAGTCATTCAGATTAGCTGACAGTACAAATACAAGTCATTCAGATTAGCTGACAGTACAAATACAAGTCATTCAGATTAGCTGACAGTACAAATACAAGTCATTCAAATTCGCAAGCAGTACAAACACAAACCCTTCAGATTAGCTGACAGTACAAACACAAACCAATCAGATTAGGTATTATGAATGTGATAACTATGTGTTATAGACTTAACATTAATTTAGTTCTAAACAACACGCAAGATAGAGAAACACAGTCTAATAAACACCCAAGACATAGAAAAACGCTAATTAAAATGGCAGACAAAACTGTAACACATATTCTGGAGGAATGTACATACCTGTGTAGTGTGTGTTTTTATTGTCTGTGTGTCGACCGAATGGTCCATATTCATAGTCGCTTGCGAATATACATGTCGTAAGCCTTGACTAAATTCGTTTTTTTAAAGAATGCCTTGTGGTCTAAAACGGAAAACCTGTTCATTTAAGTTGCGATGCGATTGTGATCCTTCTGAGCTGTCGTGGTTCAAGTCTCATTTTCTGCATTATGATATGTCTTTATCAATAAATACTCGGTTTATTTATATTACAGTATTCATTTCCCCATGTGACATTTATATTACAGTATTTATTTACCCATGTTAAATTTACATTACATTCTTGGTTTAGCAATGTTAAATTTATTTAACATTCTTGATTTACCCATGTTAAATTAATATTATATTAATCATTTACCCATGTTAAATTTATATTATATTAATCATTTACCCATGTTAAATTAATATTATATTAATCATTTACCCATGTTAAATTTATATTATATTAATCATTTACACATGCTAAATTAATATTATATTAATCATTTACCCATGTTAAATTAATATTATATTAATCATTTACCCATGTTAAATTAATATTATATTAATCATTTACCCATGTTAAATCTTAAACAATCTAGTTTATGTGATATTTATGTTTACAAATAGACATAATTGGTTCCTGTAAAACTTTGGCTTTCTGGCACGTTCTGATGTTAAAATTTGTGTGAATCACGTGGAATATGCATACCTGTTACTGGTGGTCGATATTCATAGTGGCTTGGTGATACACACAATTAAATTCTTGACTAACATCGCCAAACGTGCGGACTCAAGTTGGAAGGTCAATAGGTGCGACGTATTCGAATTTGGTTCAGATCCCGTTTCCTCATTATGAATTTTCTTTAATAATAAATCCTCAATTCGTTTATATTATATTATTTAATTAGACGAAAAATTTTACACATCTATAGGACTAATTCTTTTTTTGGCCACTTCATGAGACAGGCAGGTTTAGAGAACATAATCACAACAGGCAAGATTGAAGGCACCAGAGACAGAGGGCGACAACGTGAGAAAATATTAGACAGTTTGACAACCTGGCACGGCAAAGAAACAACAACGACTTTGATACATAATACTGTGGACAGAGAGCTGTGGAGAGCCATGACCGCCTACGCCACCCGGCATGGCACCTGATGATGATGATGATAGGACTAATGTATTCACTGCTTTATTGAGCGGCTCAGAAATATGGACATCATACTTCGGACATGGGAAAAGACTGAATATATTCTGCCATTGTTTGTCTTTGCAACATAATCAGCATCAAGTGGCAGAACAATATAATGAACATGAAGTGTCCGGACAAAATAATGAACATGAAGTGTCAGGAAATAGTTAACATAAAGTAGCAGGATAACATAATGAACATCAATTGTTAGGACAACATAATGAATCTCAAGTGACAGGACAAATACCACACGCACAGAAGTACTGCAGCGGGCAACATTACCACCAACGGGCATCAATTTTAGGAAACCACAGCAGCATACGACTGTTTTATTTTGCGCTGGTTCTCAAACTCCTGCATTCCCGTTAGCTGTAAGAATTATTTTCATTTATCCTCATGCTTCCTACTTGAATTTATTTGTATAAGATATTATTTGAAGCAACATTGTTCTGTCTCTATGTTATTTATGTTTACAAGAAGGCCTTTAGGTCCTTGTGTACGAATATGCATGTTCTGTGTTTATGTTCATGAGGATACTTTAATACTTGTACGGGATGTTCGTTAATTTTGTCATAGTCCTTGTTTCGATTTGTCTGTTCTCAGTGACTCGAGTACACAGGCTGAAAGTCTTGACCGCGCCACATCTGTTTTTGGGGATGTGGTTGGTCAAGTACGGAAAACCTGTTTACTTGTGTTGCAAAGCGATTAGGTGCTGCTAGAACAGACCTGGTTCAGTTCCCATCAGCTGTAAGAATTAATTTCATATTAGCAGAATGTATCACAAGAAGGAAACGATTTTGCCATGGTTTACAGATTTTCTGAGGTGTTTTTCGTCTTTCGACCTGACACATCAGGCTTCAGCATGCGTATAGAGACATGTGAGATGAAGGAGCAACTGATCCCACATCAAATATTCTTTCGTGAGTGAACCTTGAGAAGGGAAAGAAGTAAGACCATTGCTGAGATATAAGGATATATGCAAGTCCTCAATGAAGGACATTTCTACTGATTGCAGTTGCTAAGAAAATGTGACAGAGAAAAAAAAAAGAAATATAAACGAGAAACTCAAAGACTATTTTTGGAATAATAAAATCTACAATGAACATTATAACAAAGATAAAAACATCAATAATATAGATAGTGTAAACTATAATGTAAATAATAAAAACTATCATGTAGATCAGGGGTGGTCAAACTACGGCCCGCGGGCCGCATGCAGTACGCCATTGGATATTTTGCGGCCCTCTTACACATTTTTATATAAACGAATGATCGTCACAAATGTGTTTTTTACCATTACTATTACGCATAAATCCATTGGAATTTTAATTCGACTTTCTTATATATTAAATATACAAGATGTGTTTTCCAATTTGACATCATTCAAATATTAATATATATATATATATATATATATATATATATATATATATATATATATATATATCGTCAATGAAATTTTACTACTTTTAATATGAGTGTTTAATATTGAGTAATTTACTATACTAGAATTGACGTAATTTGATTGGCTGAATGTTTCTCAATGATGATAAGTACTCGGACGATATAATTTTATACAGGATGAAAATTGCCTTTCAAATTATAATTAATTTTTTTTAACTTTTAAGCATTATGTCGGGATGCATGTTTAGTTTATATTAAAAAGATGTTCCATACAGAATAGAATATCGCTAAAAGCTGTTATAATTAATAATACATGTTACAACAATAATGTATCGTCAGAAATACTCCCCCCCCCCCTCATATCCTACGAATAGAATGCGCAAATACTCGATTTGCAATTATTTAAGCTGCGCAGTGCCTGGGGAATTCCCGGTGTGTTGTAATAACCATAACGTTTGTAGTTTCCATTAAAAATTTCCGTATTTATATTGCAAGAAAGTTTTCTAAATAATTATATTCGCGCTGCCAGAAGCACATTTATTTTTAGTTAATTTAGCAACATTTTAAGATATTTTTATTATAATGAATGCATCAAAGAAAAAACGTAAGATTGAAGACGAGTGTCGGATTTTCAAAGACGAATGGATTACCAAATATTGTTTTATGCAAATTGGCAACAAATCTGTTAGCTTGCTGTGTCACGAATCAGTGGCTGTTTTTAAAGAATATAACTTAAAAAGACATTACCAGACAAAACATCCCAATTTCTGACACAATCTAACATCTGAAGAAAGGAATAGAAAATGCATGGAGTTGGTTAAAAAGTCTGGAGAAACAAACTGTGTTTACAAAATGGTATTCAAATCAAGATGCCGCAACAGAGGCCAGCTTGGTGTTGTCACACACAATTGTGAAATACAACAAGCCATTTTCTGATGGTAAATTTATTAAGCAATGTTTACTAGATGCAACAAACATTCTGTGTCCAGAACAAAACAACAAATTTGACAGTATTACATTATCCAGAAGAACTGTGGTCAGACGTATTAAAAAGATAAGTGAAGATTTGACCCTTCAACTTCAAGATGCTAGCAAGCATTTTTTTTGTGGTACTATCTTGCATTGGACGAGAGTACTGATGTACAGGATACTGCTCAATTATTAGTTTTTATACGTGAAATAAACAATTCTTTTAAACTCTTTGAAGAGTTACTGAGTGTTGAGTCGATCAAAAACCCTACTACTGGCCTCGATATGTTCAATGCTGTTAGTAGCTGTATGGAAAGAGCTGGCTTAATGTGGAACAAGATGGCCAGTATTACAACTGATGGTGCTCATACTTTAACTGGAACAAATATAGGACTGAAAAAGTTGATCAATGATAGGATTAAGTCAGAATACCCTGACCACGTAATATTACCACTTCACAGTGTTATTCATCAGGAAAGTTTGTGTAAATCTGTTTTA
The DNA here is from genome assembly GCA_034231615.1 of Meghimatium bilineatum. Classification (NCBI taxonomy): domain Eukaryota; kingdom Metazoa; phylum Mollusca; class Gastropoda; order Stylommatophora; family Philomycidae; genus Meghimatium; species Meghimatium bilineatum. Next base: position 7,372,093 of record CM067300.1, read on the forward strand.
TAAATTAAGCTAGTTATTGGCCCAGTTGTCAGTGTCAACCTCAACAGATCAAGAGGACTCAATCACAGGCAGTTCAGATCATTACTAGACGATCTAGAAACTTAACATTCTGATGTCCTGTACCACAGTACAGTTTGATGGTTGAGTCGCGGAAAGGTTTTAAGGAGAGTATGGGATCTTAAAGAAGAAATAGTAATGTTTCTAGAGATGAAGGGCATAGATTGTGACTTCAATGCTAACATTGTTGATGCAGAGTGGAAGCTTGACTTTATATTTGCCTTTGAAATAATGGAAAAGTTAAATGAACTGAATGTTAAACTTCAGGGCAATGGTTTGTTTGCACATGAAATTTATGTTAATATAAAATCATTTCAAGCCAAATTCTCACTGTTTTCCACACAAGCAAGTGAAAACATGTTTTGTCACTTCCCTTTAACGAAACAAGAAACTATTTCTGATGAAATGAGTAAAAAAAATCAAAGCTCAGTTAGATAGATGTATTGGTTGAAGAATTTAGAAGAAGATTCCAAGATTTCAAGAACTTGGAGCAGCACTTCAATGTTATCAGTTCTCCTCTCAGTACAGATGCTGATAAAGCCCCAGAGCACATACAGTTGGAGTTGCTTGAATTACAAGCCAATCATTACCTGAAGGAAAAATTTAAGTCCGAATTTTTGTTGCATTTCTATGTTTTTTTGCCTGAACAATAATTTGCAAACTTAAAAAAAATAAAAACAGCTAAATTTTTCTCATTATTTGGATCTAAATATATTTGTGAACGGGCATTTTCTTGCTTAAAAATCAACAAATCTAAGTAATGGTCTTTATTATCTGATTGCAACTTAAATGCAGTCATATAAATTTCTACAAGTAAACTTGTTCCAGATTTCGAAGGAATTATAAAATCTTATAAGCAATTACAGACATCTCATTAGAAAGTAATAATACCAATAAAGTTGCAACTGTTGTGACTGTGTGTGTATAGTGTTTTTAAATATCTTCATTAAAACTATTGATATGGACCCATATTGTAACTGTATGCAACATAATATTTTTCAAATATTGTTAAAATATTTGCAAAACCTTTTATCCATATTAGAAAATATACTGTTATAGTGTAAGTCTGTTAGAAATGTAATTTATTTCAGTAGTTATCTACATTATGTAAAACTACCTTTCTTTATAATAACAATATTTAATTGATTACTTACCGAGAATTTTAAACAAAAATATACATACTATTATATGTGACCCTCCAATAGCTTTACAATTATCAATGTGGTCCTCTGCACAAAAAGTTTGCCCATCCCTGATGTAGATAATACAAACTATAAGCAGATAATAAAAATGACAATGTAGATAATAAAAACTATCATGAAGATAATTCTCTATTGTCTATTTCCGTTCCCTAGTGGTTTATTATCCTCTCTTGCGTAGGGGTGATTGGAGCTCCAGCTTGTGTTCTAAAGCCAGATGTGTGGCCTCGGCTGTACTATGACCTTTCCTGTTCAGGATGTTCCTGACGTTTTCTATCCATGCATTCCGTGGTCTTTCTCTGGCTGTGTACCCTGATCTCATTTGGTTATATCCCTGTGCGGGCAACTTGTCGTGGAGATAATAAAAACTACAATGTAGATAATACAACATATCATGTAGATAATAAAAAATATAATGTAGATAAGACAAACTATCATGGAGATCACAAAGACAACAATGTAAATACTACAATCTATCATGTAGATAATACAATCACATTCAACTAACAGAATTAACCGTAGTTAAAGTAAAACCATTAACCTGATCATCTGATTTTAAACTTCCTTCTACGAGTAACTACATTCTAAATACACAGCACGAATGATAAACGTTTTCTATGGTGTATTATTGCATATAAACTAAAAATTAAATCTCATCCAGGAAGTGTATCCCATTATGAAAAAAAATGTGAAGAACATATTCATATGGAAGGAATTGAATATCCTGTTAAAAAAACAAGATATTCCAAGGTTTGAAAAGATGAATGATAATATAAGCATAAATGTGCTTGCTCGAGGATGACAACAACATTTAAAATTGTTATGTCCAATATTAAAATATGCATATGACACAGTCCTCCTTATTACATATCCCGAGGGACTGAAATAGCTAATCACAACAACAAAGAAATACAACGAGATCCAAAATCTATATCTAAACGTACAGAAAACAAAAATAATGACAACAGACAAAACAAAGATCAAACCGATAATCCACATAGACAATATAAAACTGAAATGCGTAAACAAATTCGAATATCTGGGAGAAAATATAAATAAATTCCGAAGATTGTTCAGTTGAGATTAGAAGAAGAATCGCAATTTCAACACTCAAATTAACACAAATGAGACAGCTATGGCAAAGTAAAAATAACGACACTAACGTAACTCTTTTAAAATCATGTGGCTTCCCAGTGGCAAAATATGGATGCAAGCCTTGGACTTTAAACAAGAAAATATCCAAAAGAATAAATTCATTTGAAATGAAGTGCTGCAGAATGATCCTGTGAATATCATAGACAGAGAAAAAGAATATTGAAGTTTTGAAATTACTGAAAATAAATGAAGTTCGGCTTCTACATACCATCATAAGAAGGAAGCTACACTATTTTGGACACTTAAAACGACATGATGATATCGAAATGCTGATTCGAGAGGGAAGAGTGCCAGCTAAGGGAAGAAGAAGAAGACCAAGAAGATGATTTGCCAGTGATATCGAAGAATGTATACACATATCTCTGGCCAATGCAGGCCTATTGGTCCAGAACAGAGAAGTGTGCAGAGTATCCACGACGAAGACAACGTTCTGGAAAGAATATGTTAATTTATATATATATATTACAAACTATTAGAGATAATATTGGTTTATTGTATGTGGAAGATGTAGGCCTCATTATTACTACTTCACAAGCATTAACCAACCACCACAGAGATTGTGGAAACCATCCATTTTACCAGAAAAGGGAACTAAATTACAATTTGTTTTTAAAATATCATTTTAAATATAGATTCCCTATGTAAATTGTAATTAATTAAAAATTCCAATGTCTTCTTGTCAACTAAAACCTAATGAAACATATACAGAAAAAAAGGTAAAGAAGAAGCACGTTAATTCATGTATTTAGTCTGTGTACGGTATCTCAATCATTTTCACACAACTTGTCTCAGAAAAGTTATGAATATCAGATTGTAAAACAAGATTCCAGATACCACTGTCTTCGATAGAGCTGGTTTCCCCAACATTGACACTATCCTGATGCAGAGACAGATTCGTTGGGCAGGTCATTTAGTGCGTATGCCAGACCATCGCCTGCCAAAGATACTTCTCTATGGTGAGCTGGAGAAGGGTAAACGATCAGAAAGTGGCCAAAAGAAGCGCTATAAGGACTTGTTAAAGACCTCACTGAAATAATTTGAAATAGACCGAGACACATGGGAAGAATTTGCACAAAATAGATCTACATGGCCGTCTACAGTCAAAAAGAGCGCATCATTTTGTGAAACGAGGAGAAAGACAGCAGCCCAACAGCGGAGAGTAGCTAGAAAGTCACGGATAGACCAAAGTCCGCCTACAGTCGTCATTCCATGACCGAACTGTCCAATAACATTTACAGTTCCAATAGGGCTTATTATCCAGGTAACCTAAATTCTATAATTAATAAACTTTCAGTTGAGTTTCATTCACAAGGACATAAATGTTGTTAGAAAGAAAGGTCGTAATTTTATCCCCTAGCTTACTATGTAAAAATAAAAGCCAAACAAGGTCTCAGAGCGAATTATAAAGAATGTGATAAAGAACGAGAACTAAAACTTAGTCAAGGAAATAAAGAAAGCTATAAACAAGCAATATTTAACTAAAACTTAGTCAAAGAAATAAAGAAAGCTATAAACAGGCACAATTTTAAGAAAAGAAATCCTGATTATTTTACAAATTATGAAAAGCATGTATGATGCAATTAATAATTCTTAGACACTTAAAAAACACCACATACATGAATAAAAATTGCAAAAAGCCGAACTTGTGACCCGTTTCCCTCAGAGGACAACAGTAACCCTACTTTGTGCATGCAACCTGTCATCCTCTGAGAGGTGTGGTTTCACCTCATGTATCGAGATAAGACTAACCCCCCTCCCCCATTTGGACCGATATTGAAATGAAATATAGCGAATCCAGAAGGCGCCCAATCCTCATCTGAGCATTCTGATTCTGTTATTTCTGTTATATCGTCATCATCATCTTGTGCCGTCTCCGCCACGAAGGTTGGCTGCAACGTATCTCCAACATCTCCTGTCTCTTGTCTTGGTGGTGCACTCTGCTAGACTGTAACCTGTCCATCGTGTAATGTTACTCTCCCACTTGTATCTCTGCCTACCTCTTGCTCGCTTCCCTTTGACTTTACCCTCAAGTAAGGTCTTCAAAAGGGTGTCATGTCTTTTAATGTGTCCAAAGTATTTTATTTGCCTGATCTTTATTTCTCTTAATAGTTCTTTCTTCATATTAAGTGTCTTTAGCACCTCTTTATTTGTTTTCTTCTCTTTCCATGATGTTCTCCCTATTCTTCTAATCATGTTATTACTAAACAGAATTAGACCAAAATTCATACACGAGTAAGGTGGGTTTTCCTTGATTCTGAAAAAGTTGACACATTTTAAAACGTAAAAACTAGTTATTACCTGTTGAATGCGATATTAAAAATATTTCCTAACAAAATCAACGATCAAAATCCCCAAATAAAATAGTAGCATTATTAAAAATTTTTTAAAATTAACAGTAGGATTATTTGAAGTCAATTGTTAGACATACGTCCATTCCATACATGGTCACATTGAGAAACATTCTTACATTTTGCAGTATCAAATTCAAAACACAAGTTCTTTCATGTTTTGCATATTTAGGGTATTGGAACTTTGCCAATTTTCTTTTATCAACTTTTGATGTGATTGTCACACATGACTGAATATTTCTCATTTGAGTGACTGCTTCAGTTATTTTCTGTGCTAGCATTATGGTGAATTATGATGAAACGCGATATGGCAAAACCCGTTCTTGCATTAAAAATTCAGTGATTCTCAAACTTTGTATTTTTTTTCTTTTTATAAAATGGATATCACCTATTTATCAAGGGATGAACACTTATCACAACGTGAGAACAATTATTTATTACCAAAATGTATAAGATGCCTTATATTTGGGAAATCTGGATGTGGAAAAACAAATCTTCTTTTAAATCTACTATACAAACTATACAAAATCGCAGAACAAATCACCCATTAAATATTGTTTTTATGAAAATGCAAGAGCTTCTAGATTCAAAATAACTGAAATCCACCGATAAAAACGTAATGATTTTTTATGATTTATTTTAGAAAAACAGAACAAATGTGAAGATAACTATGTTAGAGGAAGACATAGTAATGTGGATTGCTTTTATCTAGCTCAGATCTATTTCAAATTCTGAGAATCAACGCTCCATTTTAGTTATTTGTGTTCATTCATCAAGTCACCACGTGGACATCACATACAACAAAGGAACCACTCAATTCAGCTTTCAACAAATAACAACCGAGGAACGCTCACCACAGGATACGACTGGCAATATGGACAATTTTTGCATAATCGCACGCACGATTTTTCAAACCCCCCCCCCCCAGGCATTAGTGTCACTCTTAAATAAAAAAGCAATACCACCGGAAATAAACAGTTTAATACAACTAGCAACATAACATTCTTTTGCAATAATAGCGCGCACGGTTCTCAATTCGCCCAGACCATAAGTCACACTTAGATAAAAGACATCTTGGCCACAAATAAACATCAACTCCACCTAGCAATATAGATAATACATAGCAATAGCACGCACGGCTTTCCAAACACCCAGACCATTAGTTCACATTTAGATAAAAGCTAATACGGCCTGATATAACCAAAATAGACTTCTGTCTTAGGTTGAAAGTGTCGTGCCTCAGCTAAGAGTCTTAATCCCCCATTTAACAAACAAACAAACAAAATTACCAAGACAAACAATCAGAGAAAATACTAATTTCATTTTCTCTTCAAATAAGCTATACCAAATCTTAATCATATTTGCGTGTTCTTCAATCACAAGTGATGATGTCAATTTGTTTACATTAACTTTTGAAAATTCAATTTGAGTTATGACCATGCCTAATAGTTCGTAGACGGGAATGCGCCCTATTCGACCTGTAAATGTCCTTGGACAGTTCGGCATGGAATGACCACTGTAGACGAATTTTGGTCTATCCGTGACTTTCAAGATACTCTCTGTTGTTGAGCTGCTGCATTTCTCCTCTTTTCACGAGATGAAGCGCCCTTTTTTTAAATTGCAGAACGCCATGTAGACTTATTTTATGCAAGTTCTTCCCATGTATCTTGGTCTATTTCAAAGTCTTTAAGAGAAGCCTTTAACGAGTCCTTGTTGCGCTTCTTTTGGCTACGTTGAGATTGTGTACACTTCTCCAGCTCACCAGAGAGACGTTACTTTGGCAGACGATGGTCTGGCATACGCACCAAATGACCTGCCCTGCGAATCTATGTCTGCGTCAGGATAGTGTCAATGCTGGGAATACCAGCTCTATCAAAGACAGTGGTATCTGGAATCTTGTTTTGCCATCTGATGGTCATAACTTTTCTGAGACAATTTGTATGAAAATGATTTAGTTTTTTTCACATTACATCTATACACAGTCCATGTTTCACTAGCGCATAACATCACTGGAAGTACCACTACTCTGTAAACTTTCAGTTTAGTCTGTAGGTTAATTCAATTGTTACGCCAAACATTTGCGTACAATCTGCCGAAAGTACTGCTTGCTTTGGCGATCTTTGTATACACTTCATCATCAACGTTGGCATTTTGTGATAAAGTACTGCCTAGATATGTGAATCTATTCACAACTTTCAGTGCTACACCATTTACCTTTACGCAGGGCTCGAGATAGCTTTTGCCAGTTGTTGGTTGTAGTATGACTTCTGTTTTCTCTGTGTTAAAAGTAAATCCAAAGTTGGTACAGTCGTTGGAGAATGTGTCTATAATACATCGTAGACCAGTCTCAGAGTTGACATTTAGGACAAGTCATCCACAAGAAGAGATCTTTGATTGTGTGTGATTTAACTATGGTTTTTGCTAATTATAATGTAAATAATTAATAAATATAATTTAGAAAATACAATCTGCATATACAATCAATTTCTAATGGGGGGGGGGGGGTTAACCTGTTCTTATCTTGAGGAGTATTTTAGTTAGATGGCTCATTAGACTTATTGTTCTATTTTCTGTACAGTCCACAGCCCTGGGCTTCTTAGGTAGTGGTATGAATATTGATGATGTTAGCTCTTTAGGTATATGGCCAGTTTCGTATATGTCATTGCAAATTTCTGTGATAGTATCTACACGAAACTCATTTAGAGTTTTTATTAATCCCTATATAACTCTATTAATCCCTATATATCTCTATTACACCCTATATATCTCTAGTAAACCCTATATATCTCTATTACACCCTATATACCTCTATTACACCCTATATACCTCTATTACACCCTATTTACCTCTATTACACCCTATATACCTCTATTACACCCTATATACCTCTATTAATCCCTATATATCTCTATTACACCCTATATATCTCAAATAATCCCTATATACAGGTAGAGTACGGGAGAGGGTGGGGATAGCCTTTTCATTATTTTTTTTGGTGACCTTGTTGAAAAAAAATCATTAAGGAGGTGGGGGGGGATTTGAATGAGGAAGATATTGTAAATAAGAGAATGTGACCAGGTTTTAGCAAATATCCGAGTATTGCAAGACATGTTCTTATTTCCCACGAGTGGTGGTGGTGGGAGGGGGGGGGGGGGTGGGGGTGTGTTTGAACATCCGACTATTAACTACGGTCAAGAAATCTATTTAAACACATGGATAATTTATTGAGAGGGTTTTTCCCTCTTCATCACGTAGCACAAACCGGATTTATCAGGCCTCAAACAATAAATGCGTAACAAAGCATGACAGAGAGGTACATTACTGAGAGATGTGTCCACAATTGTAACGAAACACACGATACATTATTTAACGCAGCGAACTTTCTCTAAATGAGCATGCACCTCAGGATCCATTGATCTGCACGAAGCAGACTGAGTCTTCCCCATTCCCCTCACCTCGAAAATAATTGTAGGAGGTGGGCTCTATCAGTGCGCTGCGAACAGATCGAATTATCGGCAGCTGAAGCTACGTGTTTTTTTGTTGTTTTTTTTAAATCTCCGCATCAAGGAAGCTCTATAAAATTAAGCCTAATATTGAACATTTGGAATATATGAACACGTCTCCCCGTAATGAACCGACATAAAACTTAACTATTTCTTTGAACTAAATCTGTAACAGAGATAAGAATGACTATCATGCACATAAAAACACTGTAATAGTGATTATAAAAAGTGTAACAGAGATAAGAAAAATATAATAGGTATAGCAAAATCATAATAGAGATAATTAAAAACTATAATTGAGATCCTTATAACTGTAATAGATATAATTAAAACAATAATAGAGATAACAAAAACTATAATAGAGATAGCAAAAACTATAATAGAGATAACAAAGACTATAATAGAGATAACTATTGTCTATTGTCTATTCCCAGGTGGTTTTTGATCCACTCTTGCGGTTAAGTGTAGGGGTGATTGGAGCTCCAGCTTGCGTTCTAATGCCAGATGTGTGGCCTCGGCTGTTCTATGACCTTGTCTGTTCGGGATGTCCGTGACGTTTTCTATCCATATTTTCCGTGGCCTTCCTCTGGCTTTGTACTCTGATATCATTTGTTTATATGCTTGTACGGGCAGCTTTTCGTGATGTATTCTCATAATGTGGCCAAACCACTTGATCTGTTATCTCTCCATCTAATCTGTACAAGATATTATACCTATTCTTTCCCTGATGTATTCATTTAGCAATCTATCAAGCCAATACAGATAGCAAAAACTATAATGGATATAATACAAAAGAATATAACAGAGATAGCATAAACTATAATAGATTTAACAAAAACTATAAGGAAGATTACAATCAACAAATCAATAGCGGTTATCTCCAGTGAGCTCAGAGACAAAAGAAATCGTAGGCTATTAAAAATTGTACTGTCCGGTATCGAACACCCGGTCTCTTGACAGTAACCAAACAGTTTACAACAACAGCACTAAGTCCATCTCCTGACCCGAGTGTCTATATAAAACTATCAGGGACCTATATACGTCACCATATATCTAAGGGAAGAGTGGGGGTTTGCGTAAACAAAAGCAAATATTTCTTTCTCATTATATTTGTGCTGACCCTATTGAAGAAAATCGTTAAATGTCGTAAGGGGGGGGGGGAGAAGAGAATGGTTGTCACCGATTAACTAAATATATATTACTAATAGTTGTGTTTTCATTTCCTAAGCGAAAAGTGGAGAGGGGGAGGTGGTGCTTGATCTTCAACACCCCCCCCTCTTATCGACAAACTTGAAATCTGTTAAAGTAAATTAATATAACTCAGTGAGCGTTTTTCCTCTCTCCATGTCGACGTACCGGATTTACCACCTCTGAAAGAATCAAAGCTGTTAGAGAACAGGACATAACACTTGTTTCCTAGAAATTCTGTCAATATTTTCACTACACTACTTTAATTACATGATGTGGACACGATGAGAGTTAACTAACCTTACAACCATATATGGCTCGAAGTTTAGGGGTATATAAATTACGATCTTAGAAAACGATTTCAAACAAGGATCTAGAAAATTGTGGCTAGATTTCATCAGATTTCATCAGATTTTAGTTGATATTTGAAGATGTTGGTCATTTTCCTGTGCTCGTTTGTGGCTTTTGCAAATGGAGGTATGTTGATGTTTAGTTTAGCTTCTGTAGAATTAAATAATGTTATTATGTGCCACTGTTTACCTCTTCTTCTCCTTAGTCTTCTGATCAAACTCCCGCTGTGTCTCTCTTATAGCAGGAGAATGATCCTACTAAATTTCACGCAAGTGGTCCAGAGAACATGTGGTGTGGTGACAGACGTGGTAATATATTGTGTCACAGTTTTATTAGCGCTAATGTCTCCAACACATCCGACTTTGGCGGTATACATCTCTATCATGTGCACTTTAGGATATATTTATGATCTGTTCTTATATTATGACATTTTCTTTTGTTTTTTTCCCAATTCGGACCCCTCTGCCCACCTTGCAAACCACTGACAAGAACTCAGGGACCCCATCCTGCTTAATTATGTTTTAAAATATAACCATCCCCCCATCCACATATGCTCACACACTAAAATATTTTACAGAAAATATTACCAAAAAACCCATAAAACGTTTTCATAATCTTAGAAAACATTTCTTTAAAAAATTTGTTGATGATAATTTGATTACATGATACCATAGTTGCTGATGTGCCTCTCAGCATGGTATCTCAGACCTCAGTGCATGTGCTTTCTTGGCAGGGCGTTGGTTCTGCTCGATATTGACCGGGCCAATATTAGTTTCCAGCCTATATTAGCTGGACAAGGCGCCATGTCCACTTCAAAGAGTTGGCCTCAATGAGGATGAGTTAGTTGATCCAGCAATATATGCTGCGCAACTGTTAGGACATGACGATACTCGGATACTGCTGCACTGGATTGCTTCCCATCGGGAACCAAACATTCATCCAAGTTCCCTAAAGCAATAATATGTTCACCAAGAAGGACATGTGCTTTTCTCAGATAAGAAAACTTTCATTACTGCATGTTTTCTTGTGAAGGAGTGCAAGGAGGTTTTCTATGGGCTGTGGAAATAAAGACCGCTTTGCCATATCACACGCCAAGACATGTACAGGAATGATTTTGATTGTACTTCCAAAAGAAAAAAAAATTATGTCTCAACGGTGAATTGAACCCGAGACCTCAAGGGTCTTAGGACGGCATTCTAACCACATGGCCATGCTTTCCACCCTTTTCTTAGATAGATGTGATGTAAGGAGCTGCACACTAACAGCTAAAGGGATTACTTCAATGTCAACTGCTTACTTATATGACTCTATGATCTGTAATAATTAACGGTTTTCAGTCGCTCTTTTATTTCTGAATGCTTTGTCATCTGCTAAGCAGGTTCGTAGATACAGGGGGGGGGGGGGGGAGAGGGAAGTGGGGGGATTCAAATCCCCACTTTAGCTAATTCTCTTTAGCAAATTGGAACATCCCTTTTAGTATTTGGAACTTGGTCAAAAGGAGAGCAAAAAGCCAACCTTTCTCTACTGTCCCCCTACCCCCACTTTAGCTATGATTTACCCAACATTTACTTATAACGCTTAGTGTTTTTTGTTGTTAGTTGTTTTTTTTGGGTTGCATTTTGCCTGTTCTTGGCTACTTGCCACTTGAAACTTGAGATCAATATCGCTAATTATACATCCCCTCAGTTAGTTACAAGATAATTATCAATCAACACTTGCACTACTTCTTCAGTTCCTCTTAACCTGAAAATCTATTATGTTAACTATATTTACCTTAGTTTTATTACTCTCACAGTTTGTATTCTCATCTCGTTTCTTTGTCCCTGATGTTTATTGCTTTCATTGAGGGCGTGTTTGACCTATTGTTTTATGATTGCAAATTTTATGTACGGTTTATTTCTCGTTGAAACATATTTGATGGTTGATTTATTTATTTGTTTGTTTGTGAACTAAGGAATTGCGATCATTTATCTCTTATTTCCTATGTGCAGTGGGGTGGGTTTTCTTAGATTCTTTCATATCCAGGAGACTTCAGCTTTTGACTTAGTGCAATGCATATGAAGGAGCCTTCTACTAGGAGCGGGTCTTGAAACTTATGCATTTATAGCTTTCTTATTCTGCGTTCGTTCGCAAACTCCGGCAGATCAGCAGGATGTAGTCCGGATAATGAAATGCTTTGTTTCGTGGCTTACAGCTTAGCTGTGATATCTGCGGCTATCTGCCTGACACATTACACTTCAACATGAGTTCTGACACATTTTCACTATATATAAGGCGGAGTAGTCATCTTCACCTACAAAACCTTCTTAATCGCCTCTTACGACTTGTAGTAAAGGCAAATAGTATTGCTATTCTTTGTTCCTCTTTCATGCGACGCCAACACACGGATAATTCCTAGACTAAAGATAAATTGAAGCAATCTCATTATCCAGATTTGTTGTGTCTCACTGAATGTTATGCTATGACGGATTTGTTGTTGATTGACAACATACTTTGTGACGATATGGTTAGCAACATTTCTGCAAGATTTTTTCATGTGGTTAGCACCATTTCTGCAACATTTGCTCATGTGGTTAGCAACTTTTCTGCAACATTTGTTCATGTGGTTAGCTTCATTTTTGCAACATGTGTTGTAATATTGTTGTCAGTATGATTCCCTCAACATTTGTTGATGTCGTTAGTATCATTCCGGTAACATTTGCACTTTCAGAAGTTTGTGTACCCATTTTATTGAGTTCGGTTAATCTAGAAGTGGTCAAGTACAGTAGCTCCCAAAATACGACTCTCTGGCCAAATCAAGCTAGTTCTGCATTTTTACTGACCCACCAGGCAACAGCTATAACATTTCTATACGCACCTATACGCAGACATGTAGGTGTAAATTCAGACATGTATGTGCATATGCAGATATGTAGGTTCATATAGAAATATTATATCTGTCGATGCAACATGTTAAAAAAATCTAGTAACATTCATTGACTCCCTGTCTGCCCTACAAGCTCTTGAAAACGGGAATCCAACTGCAAAGAAAACTATAAGCAACAAAATTAAAGCTACAAACATACTTACATCCTATGGTATCAATACTACACTACAGTCGATACCAGCCACACAGATATCAGTGGAAATGAAAGTGCTGATAAACTAGCAAAAAAGGGAGCAAGTATGCCTCAACCAGGAGTTTCCATCAACCTTAAAAAAGCTAAACAAAATATCCTGTAAACAACATGGATGGACCGCTGGGCCACTGGCTCAAAATGTAAGAGTCCTAAATGCAGACATGTTCAAACAAAATCCAAACGACAGCATAAATAAGATACACCGCAAAGATTAAACCACGATATTTATGCTGTGAACAACATGTACAACTTAACAAGCACAAAGATTTACAGCAGACCATACACCATACTGCAACCATTGCAACAGGCGAGAAGAGGAAACAGTAAAACACCACCTTATTGAATATCCCGCACTACAAGACTTGCGAAAACAACTGTTACCATCAAACCCCTCTATCACTAACACCCTTTATACAGAAACAACACAGCTGAAGAAGACATGCACCTAACACCACCTTGCACGAGGGAAGAAAGAGTAAAAGCCCCAACCCAGAGGATCGATTAAGTATGTAATATGTATCTATCCCTGCTATATGAACTGACGCAAGCTATGCGCACTGAACGCTGCTAACTGCACTGACTCAAGCTATGTGCACTGACCTCTACTATGCACACTACCCCGTGATGTGTCAACTGACTCCAGCTATGTTCACAGACCTCTACTATGCACCCTACCCCGTGATGTGTCAACTGACTCCAGCTATGTGCACTGACCTCTACTATGTACACTACCCCGTGCTGTGTCAACTGACTCGTGCTATGTGCACAGACCTCTACTATGCACACTACCCCGTGATGTGTCAACTGACTCCAGCTATGTTCACTGACCACTGTTATGTGCACTGACCTCTACTATGTACACTACCCCGTGCTGTGTCAACTGACTACAGCTATGTGCACTGACCACTGTCATGTGCACTGACCTCTACTATGTTCACTTCCCCGTGCTGTGTTAACTGACTCCAGCTATGTTCACTGACCACTGTTATGTGGAATGACCCCTACTATGTACACTACTCCTTGCTGTGCCCACTGACTCATGCTATGTGTACTTACCACTGATATGTGTACTGACGCCCTTCTATGTGCAATGGCCCCTGTTATGGGAATTGGTCAACTATTATGTACTGACCTGCTGTTATATGGAAAAATGTACTGGTGAAGAAATTAAATTCATTTGAAAATAAATGTCTTAGAAAAATCGTATTGGTTGGGAAGATTTCAAAGTTGAAGAAGCAAGTAAGAGAAGACAACATTACACAGAGAACGTTGCACTTATATCGGGCATTCGCCCATGTGTTGTAGGGGACCGAAAGGGGAGCAAAGTATAGCAACACTGTTTACCTTCCACGTATGTCGTAAAAGGCGTCTAAGAAGGTTATGGGATGGAGTTGGCTGTGACCCAAAGCCATGCTGAAGTCAGAAGTGTCAGGCCGAAAGGCGCAGATATCGCAGTAATGCTGTAAACCATGACACAACGCAATCCATTCTCCGGACTACATCCTGCTAATCTGCAGGAGTTTGAGAACGAACGCAGAAGAAAAAGATATCGGAAATGTACTTAGAATTAATGAAAACTGACTAGCATTAAAAATGGGTACCAGATGGTAAACGAAAAAGAGGATGAGAAACTCTTCGCAAAACAACCATCAAAGATGGTATGATTGTGTGTCTCAACAACATGCAAGAATTCCACACAGCAGCATCACAGCACTTGAATTGGAGAGTTCTGGTTTGTGCAGTATGCACTGTATTCTGCGCTGATGAAACAATATAGGTAGAGAGAAAGACTAGCCTTCTAGAATAACTAAGATATGAAAATATCAATTCACAGGCTATCTCAGCAAAATTATTTTTAAAGAAAACCACCAAAAAAACAAAACAAAAAACTAAATGTAAGCAGTTCTTCTTCATCGTTCATTCCCAAACTCCCGCTGGATATCTTTTATAACAGAACAATGGTGCTACTAGATTGCCAGCAGGATGTAGTTTAGAGAATGGAAATGTGCTGTGTCGTCGTTTTATTTGCCCCAATGGCCAGACACATCCGTCTTCGGCAGGAAATGTAAGAAGTGGGAAGGGTGAAATAATTGCCTCAAACTTTGATGTCACAGATTAGAAACCGAAAAATGGCAACAGCTAGTTCGACTTATTTGAAATGTCTTATGACTTTAAAAAAAAATATGTAATTATTTTTAAAATGCATAGAAGATCCATCAACCAGATAAGGATGGTGATAACACAAATATCAAAATGATAACAGTAAATTAGAGTTACAAACACCTACCGCTACTAATGAAATGATAAAATTTATTATAATAAAATTAATACATACTTTTTTTTTAGAAAGAGACGTATGTTCGCATCATAAGACATTTATTCCAGCCCTCATCCCAGCACTCTGACATACATAGTGGGCCCACCTTCCTGTCTGAAACGCTTTCCAGCTTTTGCCAAAATGAGAGCTTCTAGAAGTTATGTAGAACCACTTCTCGGAACCGCGATCTCCTATATTTTTTCATGGTTGCATAACTTCCATGACTAAATTGACTATTTCCGTGGTTAAAAGTGTATCCTACCGTAGAAAGTACATTCTGTGTAATCCATTTTCATGTACGGAAGTGAATCTTGGACAATAAGCAGAATAGTGACACATTATATAAATACATAAATTGTCAGATGAAATCAGATAAGATGTAAAGTGTCGCAGTACCAAACTGTCAGATGAGATCCGACAAGATGTAAAGTGTCGTAGTAACAAACTGTCAGATGAGATCCGACAAGATGTAAAGTGTCGTAGTAACAAACTGTCAGATGAGATCCGACAAGATGGTAGCAACAAAAACAAAAGACAAAGAAACAATTACTTTTTCTACGTTACAGTCCAATTGCTCTTTAAAAAAAAAACATGACAAAAATAAACACACAAAATTAAATAATTTATCAAATTAAAATACACAGAGATAGTTTCACCATATCCATTTCCCTA
This sequence comes from Meghimatium bilineatum, assembly GCA_034231615.1. Classification (NCBI taxonomy): domain Eukaryota; kingdom Metazoa; phylum Mollusca; class Gastropoda; order Stylommatophora; family Philomycidae; genus Meghimatium; species Meghimatium bilineatum. The sequence goes on from CM067300.1 coordinate 7,388,002, forward strand.
TATTAGAAAAATTTCAAAAAATTGAGAAATATTTTTTCTAGATCTTTTTTAACTTCAGGTGAAAGGTAAACATAAATCAATAATATTTGTGTGTGTATTGTCAACAGCTGTGAGAACTTGTAACGGCAACATTAACAATTTAAATCCAATTGGAAAACGTAACGGAGGTAAGTCAATTCTAATATTTTATTTGTGTTAGTAATTTACAGCGTAGACATCAGTTGTGTCAGTACATTTGAGGAGATAAATTGGGGATATAACATCTTCTCCTTTCTCAGTACCACGTCCTGTAGGATCTCAAGTAGGGCCATTCACGCCTAGGAGTGACAAACATCTTAATAAAATCTTGGTCCACAGTCACCTCAGGTCTTACGGTATATTAGTTGCAAACGCGATCGTTGCTACACATGTCCCTATGTGGTACAGATCCGCTCTGTTTCATTTCCTAAGACTACTTTCACTATCGGTGCTGCCTTTAGATGTGAATCCCATAATGTCATTTATGTTATCATATGTAAACCTTGTGACAAGAAGTATACAGGTGAAACAGACTTAGATTGAGTGACCGCTTCTGTAGGCATTTTCATGCCATAGAACACAGAAAACCTACTCCAGTCGCCATTCATTTCAATGGTGATTGTCATCATGGTGCCCTCGATATCCAGGTCAGTGCCCTCAGATCCTGTAGTACTGATGACAGATGAAAGTACGCTCTTGTGACATCAAAGCATTAAGCCATTTTGACTTAATTCCGAACATTCATTTGATTAAATTTGTGTTGGTGTGGGTCCTTATTGCTTTGCTATACATGTTGTATTGGATAATAATGTGTTAATTTGTTATATCTGTTATCATATCCCGTCCAATTTTCAACAAAAGCCACTTCCATGACTACATATTTCCATATACATCATTGTCACCTTGAACTTCGTATTGTTTACATGTCAATAGTGTACCTAGTGCCTCTGTGGTGTTAACATTGTTTTTACTGTTTTCATTGTTTTTCATTGTTTGTTTTAGGCCTATACATTCTTAAGAAAGACCTAACGGTTCGAAGCGTTGAAAATGTCTTTTGTATTGTAACTTGTATGTTTTCTTGTTTACTACTCATTTCCCCTTAGTTTTAGTGATAGTTCGTTGTACTCAAGTGGAACTTTCTAACAAACTGTGTTCTACGTAACCATTATTGTTGATACGTTTCTCGTAGTATTATCTTATATTGATTGTGTATAGTTTGTTGTAGCGTGACTTTCGTCAATAGAAACATACCAAATTATTTTATACGCGTGTGCCCAGTTTTCAATTATTCCCGTGCATTTCGTTAGTCGTCGTTATCAGGAGATACCCGACGACACAATATATATAAATAGTGACCAACGAAATCACAACAATTTATAAAAAAACATCAGACACGAAGACTGATTCATATTATGATGTTCGGTCTTATTTGGTGAATGGTCGCAGATGCAGACAAGCAGACATCTCTCGTGCGATTCAGACATGGTGGTCAGGTGTTTTCGGGTGTCTAAACTAGGTATTAAGTATTCTGAAGAGTTTTAAAGTATTTTCAAGTATTTCAGAAGTATATTTTGGAAGTATCCTCAAGTATAGTATTTCAGAAGTATTCTCAAGTATTTCATAAGTATCCTTAAGTATTTCGAAAGTATTCTCAAGCTTTTCATGCGTATTCTCAGTACTTCATAAGTGTTCTCAAGTAGTTCATAAGTATCCTCAAGTATTCCAGAAGTATTCTCAAGTATTTAATGAGTATTTTCAGGTGTTTCCAAAGTACTCTGAAGTATTTCTAGTGATTCTAGCAGAATTATAAATACTCAGACATGAATAGGAATACCTGTCCTAATTGCTTACAGGTGTTGCCGCTTCCAATGCTGACATACAACGTGACATTACTCACCTGGAGAAGCAGAGAAAATGCTATCAGGATGCTGCAGATAAATATTGTAAGTCAAAGTTCTGTTCGTCCATTAAAAATTGTAAACTGTCAAAATGTTTTTTTATAAAATGATATGAGTAACATTAGTCAGTCAATTAGTCAGGCAGTTAGTCATTCAGTTAGTCATTCAGTTAGTTAGTCAGTTAGTCATTCATGTAGTCATTCAGTTAGTTAGTCAGTTAGTCATTGATGTAGTCATTCAGTTAATCATTCATTTCGTCATTCAGTTTGTCAGTCAGTTATTCAATAGGCTAACTATTCACTCATTCAGTCAGTCATACAATCAATCAGTTTTTTTTTCATTCAATCAACAGTCATTCAACCAATCATACAGCCAGTCGGCCATTCATTCAGTAATGCATTATCCTTATTTCACTCATTCATTTACTGATTCAGTCAGTCGATAATTCAGTCAGGCATTCAGTCAGATAGTTCATCTTACATTCAGTTATTCAGTGAGTCAGTTCAGTCATTCAGTCATCCATTCTGTCAGCCATTCATTTAGTTAGTTGTTTATTCATTCAATCATCCATTCATTCAGTCAGTCACTCATTAATTCATTAGGTATTTCAAGCAGTCGGAAATTGGGTCATTCATTCATTCAATTAGTATTTCAGTTGGGCATTCGATCATTCAGTCAGTAATTTATTCATTCAATCAATCAGCCAGTGTGTAATGTGTGAAGATCTATTCAATAGGGTTCAATTAAAATAAATAAGTAAATAACTCTTCAATAAGAAACGAGTTATTACAATAAAAATGTACTAAATGTTTAGTTCAGATACTAAAAATAAGTTCAAAAGTTAAGACCTGAAAATACAATCAGATCAAACGTTAAGATCTGAAACTAAAATCTCAAAGCCTTTCTTTCATATACACAGGAAAAACAATAACACATACTGTAATATGATAGATGTATAGATTATTGAATTGGCTATCACACTGAGTATGAGACACAGTTAATCAATGATTCCGATACCTGGGAATATACTTATTAAAACAGAAATAATATTTAACATACATTTATGGACTTAAACTCATCATCCGCCGAAGACGGATGTGTCGGGCCATCGACGCAAATAAAACTGCGACACAACGCATTTCCATTACATCCTGCTTGAATTCTAGAATGGATCATGGTCCAGCTACAAGAGAGGTCCAGCAGGAGTTTGAGAATGAACGCTGAAGAAGAAGAAGAAGAAACTCATCAATGAAGATAAAGTCATGTTAGATTGTTTGGTGTTCTCTTCCTCAACACCACCACTCCTCACGGTAGAACCAGAAGACTCCATGTGTGTTGACTTGACCCGAAATAGAAATAAATAATAGAGACACCTTTACCTAACAGTAATGTTGTAAGAGAGGACTAAGTAAGTTTAAAGGGTGGAGTTACCTGTCCAATCCCATAGGGTCAAAATGACTGATATGCTATTTAGACGTCGAATGTGTCAGGTCAAGAAACGCAGATATCGCAGCTAAGCTATAAGCTATGACACGACGAATTCAACTTTCAGAAATACATTCGGCTAATTTGCAGAATCCTAAGAATGCACGAAAGAGTAGAGTGAACTTAATCAAGATACATCACAAATTATGATGATTCTATAACTACACAATCTATCAAGATTGAATCATCAAAGACAATCATTATTCAAGAAATACAAATATAATTACTCAATCATTAGAAATAATCAGGATTCTCTATAAAAAATAATGAAGATTCTATTGTTACAGTTTATCATCACAACGCAATATAATAAATGTGATCAATCATGATTGTCTAGGTATCCAAGCTTCCGTGATTGCTGCTATCGCTAGTAGAGAATCCAGAGGTGGTTCATTGCTCGTCAACTCTGGCGGCTACGGAGACGGAGGTCGTGGTTATGGAATCATGCAAGTATGACTTTTTGTGTCTTGTTTTTATCATGATCTGCATTGATGTCATATGACATGTGATAATGTCGTGTGACATGTGATAATGTTGTGTGGCATGTGTAAAGAATATTATGAGATTTCTGATGTAAGTGAAAGACGCTAATATCCACTAGACACATGAGGGTAATTAAAGGGAATTTATGGTACAACTAAAGAAATACTACAAGACAACTAAAGGACAACTGCGGCACAACTAAAGGACAACTGCGGCACAACTAAAGGACAACTGCGACACAACTAAAGGACGATACAAATACGACTATAATACATAAAATGTATAACTAAAGGACAATTAAGGGAACACTAAATGACAGCTAGTGGTGAATTAAACAGCAACGGACAACTAAGGGACAACTAAAGAGCAACTGAGAGACAACTACAGCACAACCGATAGATAAATAAATAGCATCGGAGGGACAATTGAAACGCAACTAAAGGAGAACTAAAGGGCAGCTGAGAGGCAGCTAACGTGCAACTGTAGGACACTTAAAGAGCAACCGATTGATGTCTAAATGGCAACCAGGGAAAAATAAGGGGTAGCTAAAGGGCAACTAAGTGGTAACTAATTGGCAAATGGGGCACAACTAAACCCAACTAAGTGGCAACTATTGGGTAACTAAAAGAGCAACATTGGGGTAACTAAAGGAGCACATGTTGGGTAACTCAAGGAGCACATGTTGGGTAACTCAAGGAGCACATTTTGTATAGCTAAATGGGCAACTGCGGGGTAATTCATAGATTAACTTTGGGGTAACTAATTTCGGAAGTTAAAGAGTAATTAATGGGCAAGATATGAGCTAACTAAAGGGCAACTATACAACGACTGAGGACAACTGCAGGTTAACGAAGAGGCAACCTATGACAATTTCTATGCAGATGGCAGGTTCCTCTTTCGATGTATTATTACAAGTAGGTGCACAATGTTTCGTTCGGAAGCCTTCTATTCACAGGTGATGAGATGCAATTGTATAGATGACGTACTCTGGTTTATCCAAAAGAGCAATGACACATTTATATAGACATGACATCTACAAAAAGAACGTTTCATTTCTATACTAGGCATTTACAAGAATTTGCAATTGTGTAAATGTTGGTTTATTGTGTTACTAGTGAAACTTTCCGAACGTCTGTATGTCGGACAGGATAAGTAACTTGACATCAGACACATTATAAGATGAATGGATATATAAAATGATCTTTATGTAGGATTAAGTGCGATGGCTTGGTAAAGGTAGGTCTGTAAAAGAAAAAGTTGGAGGGCAATGGCAGAATATAAAAGTTACTACACTTGACAAGCTACAGACATTATTTGTGGGGGTTAGTCGGCTAGTCGAGTATTAACGGTTACCATGGTTACACAACTGATAATGATGATGGTAATGAGGATAATGATGAGGATGATGATGGTATTGAAAGCAACAATTACTGATAATAATGATAATGATAAAGATGATTGTAAGGAACGTAATGATTGTAGGAATAATGATTGTAATAATAGTAATAGTGGTGTATTGTGGATGGTAATTAAAGTATTGGTTTTTTATATTAAGAGTGATAATAATTGATGTTGATTGTGCTAATAAGGAAGATGATAGTGATAGTAAATAAGGATGATAATGATAGTAATGTCGATAATAATAATAGTAATGTCCATGATTGTGATAGTAATGTCGATGATTGTGATAGTAATGTCGATGATTGTGATAGTAATGTCGATTATTGTGATAGTAATGTCGATGATTGTGATAGTAATGATAGTAATAGGGATACTACTAAGGTTGATTATGATAGCAGTGAGGATTATACTTATAGTAATTATGATGATAGTAATGCGGATAATGGCAGTAATGCGGATGATGCTGGTAACAGTAGGATAATGCCGGTAGTAATGAGGGTGATAGTGATATTAATGAGGATAATACGGTAGCACTGAGGGTGAAACTGGTAGCAATGAGGGTCAAACTGGTAGTAGTTAGGAAGAAACTAGTAGTAATGCGTGTGACACTGTTAGTAATAATGTGAAATTGGTAGTAATGAGGGTGATACTGGTAGTATGAGGATGAAACTAGTAGCAATGAAGGTGATACTGGTATTAAGAAAAATAACGATGGTAATGAGGATGACAATGATAGTAAAGAATATGATAATTTTATTAAGGAGGATGATAATGTTCATAGTGAGCATGATACTAGTAGTAATAAGAATGATAATGATAATAACAGGTGATACTGATAGTAATGTAGATGATAGAAACGGTGATGTTCATGATTGTAATGGTGATGTTCATGATTGTAATGGTGATGTTCATGATTGTAACGGTGATGTTCATGATTGTAACGGTGATGTTCATGATTGTAATGGTGATGTTCATGATTGTAACGGTGATGTTCATGATTGTAATGGTGATGTTCATGATTGTAACGGTGATGTTCATGATTGTAACGGTGATGTTCATGATTGTAATGGTGATGTTCATGATTGTAACGGTGATGTTCATGATTGTAATGGTGATGTTCATGATTGTAATGGTGATGTTCATGATTGTAATGGTGATGTTCATGATTGTAATGGTGATGTTCATGATTGTAACGGTGATGTTCATGATTGTAATGGTGGTGTTTATAGTGATTATAACGAATTTACTTATTTTGCTTACAATGTTACTACGGTGCTGATGACAATGTTACATGAAATTTTCAAATCTATATTTACCTGTCCAAATTTACGAGTTGTAGTGTGACATCTATTCATCTGGCCTGAACTGCAAATCATGCCCGTGGAACTCCTGTTGCCATGTCGATATGATGACGGGCAGTGCACTCCTTACATTCATTAAACAGGTAAATGTTCAGCATAAATATGAAGTGTCATTTTGTTTGATCTGAGAAATAAGTAGAAATTTGTTAGATATTTGGTTCTCATCTTGTGGTCTATAAGCAACTACAGGTTCTGATCTTGTGGTCTATAAGCAACTACAGGTTCTGATCTTGTGGTCTATAAGCAACTACTGGTTCTGATCTTGTGGTCTATAAGCAACTACTGGTTCTGATCTTGTGGTCTATAAACAACTACTGGTTCTGATCGTGTGGTCTATAAACAACTACTGGTTCTGATCGTGTGGTCTATAAACAACTACAGGTTCTGATCTTGTGGTCTATAAGCAACTACAGGTTCTGATCTTGTGGTCTATAAACAACTACAGGTTCTGATCTTGTGGTCTATAAACAACTACGGGTTTGATCTGGTGGTCTAGAAACAACTACGGGTTCTGATCTTGTGGTCTATAAACAACTACGGGTTCTGATCTTGTGGTCTATAAACAACTACGGGTTCTGATCTTGTGGTCTATAAGCAACTACGGGTTCTGATCTTGTGGTCTATAAACAACTACGGGTTTGATCTTGTGGTCTATAAACAACTACGGGTTCTGATCTTGTGGTCTATAAACAACTACTGGTTCTGATCTTGTGGTCTATAAGCAACTACGGGTTCTGATCTTGTGGTCTATAAACAACTACGGGTTTAATTTGGTGGTCTATAAACAACTACGGATTCTGATCTTGTGGTCTATAAACAACTACGGGTTCTGATCTTGTGGTCTATAAACAACTACTGGTTCTGATCTTGTGGTCTATAAACAACTACGGGTCCACGACGGTATGTCTGTATACACGTTTCAATTTACAATCATCATCAGGTGCCGTGTTTCACCTTACACTACCAATCATGAACCTCAACACATTTCTAGTAGATTCAAACTGTTATGAGGATTGTTGTTGAGATTTTATGCCAACCACGTCAGACTATCTAATATTTTCTGTCGTTGTCGTCCTCAGTCTGTCTTTCCTTCAATCTGTCCTGTGTACCTACGCTCTCTACACACCCAGTCTCATAATGTGAGAGAAAAATGAGTTTTTTCGATATTAATATGTAACTAAATTCAATAAAACGATAGATTGCTGATATTATACAAATAAATTGTTGATATTAATAGATAAATTGCTGATATAAATAGGCGAATTGCTGATATTAAATAGATACATTTATTGAATTGGTAGCATATCCTATTCAGCACGTGCTAAAATAATAGGGAATTTCTATTCCATATTCCCATTCAAGAATAGGAATGGCTAAAAGTACCTTCAATGACATGAGGAAAATATTAACATCTAAACATGAGGAAAATATTAACATCTAAACATGAGGAAAATATTAACATCTAAACAAATTACATACAAGTTAAAAATAAGAATTATAAAATGCTACATCTAATCTATATTAATGTATGACTCAGAAACATGGACACTAAATAAACAATTAGAAGACAAAATTAGTGCCTTTGAGATGTGGGTATATAGAAGAATAGGGAGAACATCATGGAAAGAGAAGAAAACAAATAAAGAGATACTATTAACACTTAATATGAAGAAAGAACTACTAAGAGAAATAAAGATCAGGCAAATAAAATATTTTGGACACATTAAAAGACATGACACCTTATTGAAGACCTTACTTGAGGGTAAAGTCAAAGGGAAGCAAGCAAGAGGTAGGCAGAGATACAAGTGGGAGATTAACATCACACGATAGACAGGTTACAGTCTAACAGAGTGCACCACCAAGACAAGAAACATGGGATGTTGGAGATACGTTGTAACCAACCTTCGTTGTGGAGATGGCACTTGATGATGATATCAACCCAACATATTTTGGCTGTAATGATTTTCTAGGCAATATGCATACGTTCTGTAGTGCGCCAGTGCTTTCTGAACGGTCTGGATGCACAATTGCCTGTGGCGGGGATCGAACTCGGTACCTTGTATTGTTGATATTATATATACACATTGCTGATATTAAATATAATGACGGAAGTAGAAAAATAAAATGTTGCAGAGTTTATGCAATTGGATAAATGCGAGTTGCTGAGGTGAGTGGTCCGCTGTTGCTCAGTTGTTTTCGAACTGGCTTACTGTTCCAATGGTTTAATTTTCAATTTCCAGTTCAATTTGTAAATAATGTTTTTAATCACCAACAACTTCCTTCTAAATGGACAGACTAGGGAAATAGGTACCATATATTTTGGGAAAGAAAAGGTAGGAGGTTGATGTTTTTTAAAGTCATGTTATCTAATGTTGAGTGAAGCCATTGCTTCTAATAAGCCGCTTGACCTGGTATCTCCGACTTGTACTTGTTTGGATTTCTGTCCTCTTGCTCGATGTAGAGGAAAACTCGACCAATCTTAGTTTCCGGCCTCTGTTGACTGGTCTAAACCCCATCTTTACTTCAAGGAGTTGCACTCTTCATGCTTACCACTTCATCTGCAGTTATGCTGGTGGTGAATACAAAATGTGGCTCTAACACCAAATTTCCCAGTACGCTTAATAGCGTGGATACGGCAAACTACATTCTTGACAGCAGTTGACATGGAGTCGAAGGAGTCAATAAGCAGAAAAAAATAGGGAAGTATTCTATGGAAATCCCTCCATTTATATTTGAAAGCTACATATTAATGTTTGACAGCCCTTATTTATATTTGAAAGCCCCTCCCCGCATTTATATTTTGAGCATCCCTGAAGACACTTTTATTCTGACTTCCTAATATTATTCATTTCTGACCTGTCGTTAATAGCACAGTGTAGTTGAAATATTGGAGTTGAGCAGGTGTTCTCAATCCGGTGCTTGCATGCATCTTGGTATTCTCCTAATGACATACTGTGGTCTCCCATTAGAGTTAAATATGTGATCCAGAGCAGTAAGATCACGAGATCCCTTTACAATTCAAACTCTCCTGTGCCAACTGAAACACATAGTGTTATCATCCATGATTATGTGACAATGAAGAACGAGAGTATGCTTTGTAATGAAGAATGTTATTTAGCTAGTTTTCACTTTCACTTTTAATTTCTCTTTCATTTTCTGTCTTGACTCGTTCAATGTTAACTCCTAATATTGTGTAACACATTGAGCCTCAAGTATCTCATTAACTCCTAATATTGTGTAACACATTGAGCCTCAAGTATCTCATTAACTCCTAATATTGTGTAACACATTGAGCCTCAAGTATCTCATTAACTCCTGATATTGTGTAACACATTGAGCCTCAGGGATCTCCTTAACTCAGATGATATTTTATTTAATATAAATATATATTTCTTCATCTTATATGTTATTGTGCTTGCACACTCAGTATTACATATGGGTGGGGCTTGCACACTCAGTATTACATTTGGGTGGTGCTTGCACACTCAGTATTACGTATGGGTGGTGCTTGCACACTCAGTATTACATATGGGTGGTGCTTGCACACTCAGTATTACATTTGGGTGGTGCTTGTACATTCAATATTACATTTGGGTGGCGCTTGTACATTCAGTATTACATTTGGGTGGCGCTTGTACATTCAGCATTACATTTGGGTGGCGCTTTTACACTCAATATTACATTTGGGTGGCGCTTGTACACTCAGTATTACATTTGGGTCGTGCTTGTACATGCAGCATTACATTTGGGTGGCGCTTGTACACTCAGTATTACATATGGGTGGTGCTTGTACATGCAGCATTACATTTGGGTGGCGCTTGTACACTCAATATTACATTTGGGTGGCGCTTGTACACTCAGTATTACATGTGGGTGGTGCTTGTACATTCAGCATTACATTTGGGTGGCGCTTGTACACTCAATATTACATTTGGGTGGCGCTTGTACACTCAGTATTACATTTGGGTGGTGCTTGTACATGCAGCATTACATTTGGGTGGCGCTTGTACACTCAGTATTACATTTGGGTGGCGCTTGTACACTCAGTATTACATTTGGGTGGTGCTTGTACACTCAGTATTACATTTGGGTGGTGCTTGTACACTCAGTATTACATTTGGGTGGTGCTTGTACATTCACGGCTCTCGCCTTCTGAAAAATGTGTGAACTGTTGGTGTAAATTAATGTTCGTGTCATATCCCTTGAGAGATGTCTATCTTTGTACGGGACATTTATAAAGTGGACATATATACAAGTATCTCATTTTATTTGATTCGTGTAACTATTGAGTGCCCACTTTGACCTCTGTTTTACAGGTTCGTGCCAAATTTCCTTCATGGACACAGGCCCAAGTACTTCAAGGTAAGGGATAAATCTCTAGTGTTGGGGAACAGTACAAAGTACTAAGAATTAGAGTGCTGGGGCAGCAAAGAGCAGGACAAGAAAATAACATAAATAGGTAAGGAGTGTTGCCAATATTTAATTACAAGACCTACTAAACCTAACCACACAAACAGACGACGTTTCGACTCCATTCTGTTATTAATCTACCTTTTTGTTTTTCTATGTGATCTTTCCTCTTTTCTAGTTTAACTTCTCTTCCTTCTTTCTCTTCTCATCCTTTCTCATCGAATGTTGCTATGCTCTTCATATAAAAATTATATGTTTATATATAAAATTTAAACTTTTGTTTTCCTAATGAAGACATTTAGTCGAAACTTCGATTGTATTCGTGGTTGTTGTTAGTATGTTGTGTAATAAAATATTGGCAAAACTCCTTATTTATTTCTGTTGCTGTTTTGCTTACTTCAAGGTACGTAGCTAGCATCTCATGGGTAATAAGTATGTTTTATTCATCACTATCGTGTGTAGTGTTGAGTTATACAAGTAATTATATACTTTTATTTTTAGTATGTATTATTGATTGATGCTGCTTTCTACTTCCTCAACTCCAACAGTGTTTGAACTGCTGCATCGACATAGGATGCTCTTGATGTACCCTCCATCCGCGCAGTGACATAAAATTGATTTACCTTATCGTGGGGTACGGTTATGAGCAAGATGTGAGAGTGACATGTGTGGTGCAGATGACTGAATCGATCATAGACTGTACTCTCCAAGATGTGAGAGTGACATGTGTGGTAAAGTAAAGTAAAGTAACCCATAGCATTTATTAATGCCGTAGGGGTGTGAGATGTTAGCGATCTCACATTTCACAGGCTCTGCAAATGAGGGCGGTAGCCATCTCCTCTCCCTCGCAGTCATTACTTCCCGGATTAATCCGGTACCCATTTAAGGCTGGGTCGACCTGGGAGCCGTTGCGATCTGAAAACATTTCCGCCTCAACTGGGGAATGAACCCAGGACCACTCATATGCGAAGTCAGTGCTCTAGCCACTGCGCTAACGCGGCTCCACATGTGTGGTGCAGATGACTGAATCATTCGTAGACTGTACTCTCCAAGATGAAGATTAGCGTGCAGTGTCTCAGATAGTCACAGACCAATTGACATCTACAATGTTTTCTTAGAATTTGCCCATATTTTCTTAGAATGCATCAGAGGAAAATTGCAAATGACGTAATAATTTCCTTAGTACTTAGAACACAGGTTTTTGATGTTTCACTTAAACAAAACAGACGGCTATCACCAAGTGTGCGGGGTTATGAGGTGTAAACATACAAATTACAATACACAAAACATTTTAAACGTTTCCAGTCGTTATGTCTTTCTAAAGAATATATTTTTTTTAAGTGAAAAACAATTGAACCAATAAAAACAATGTTACCACAACAGAGGCATTAGATAGATTCATGTAAACAATACAAAGTTCAAGGTAACAGTGATGTATGTGGAAACATATGGTCATGGAAGTGGGTTTTGTTGAAAATGGAACGGGATATGATAACAGATATAACAAATTATTAGCCAATACAACAAGGACCACACCAACACACCAAATTTAAACAAATGAATGTTCGGAGTTAAATGCACTAGGCTTGAGAGTACCAAACTAAAAAATAAATCGATTATCAAGATCATACCTAGATCTGTCATCTGTGGTGAAGTAATCTGGTTATCGAAGGCAGCAAGATGGTTATCACTTTTGAAATAAATAGCGACATGGATAGATTATCTGTGTTGATTATCTGTGTTGATTATCTGTGTTGATTATCTGTGTTGATTATCTGTGTTGATTATCTGTGTTGATTATCTGTGTTGATTATCTGTGTTGATTATCTGTGTTGATTATCTGTGTTGATTATCTGTGTTGATTATCTGATTATACAGAAGCTGTCACACAATCGTAAGCCTGTTTCACATATATACTTCTTGTCACAACGTTTACATATGATAACGTAAATGGCGTTACGGGATTCACATGTAAAGGCGTTATCGATAGTGAAAGTGGCCTTAGAAAATGAAACAGAGGGGATCTGAACTACGTAGGGACATGTGTAGCAAAGACCAAGTTTAAAACCAATAGTGCCACAGTGAGCAGGAACATAAGACCTGAGGTGACTATGGACCAAGATGTCATTAAGATTTTTTTCATGCCTATAGGCAACCTAATGAAGGCATTGGAAAGCGGCACGTGAACCATAATCAGATTGGAGAAATGAATAATGATTTAACAATATTCGACGGACAGTAGAGTTATGGGGTGAAAAGTAAGGACAAGTTCAACTCTTTCAGAGGAGGATGAAGTACGCTGAGTATTAGTCAAAGTATCACGTTTAGACAACTTACAGACACGAAGTCATGCTGAAGCAAGAAGCTGTCAGGGAACCAACGTCTACGAAATACATCAATAATCTCAGAGGATTTATCAAGAATATTGTCATCATCACTACGTAAGCGACGACGGTGAAGAAGCTGGGAGAATTGCACAGAGTTACAACAAGAAGGAGCATGACAAGAAGTGTAGAACAGAAAAGCATGTGCATCAGTAGACAAATGTGCTGATGTAAGGGGGTGTGCATCAGTAGGTTTGTAGTAGACAAATGTGCTGAGGTAAGGGGGTGTGCATCAGTAGGTTTGTAGTAGACAAATGTGCTGAGGTAAGGGGGGTGAATAGTGGCAATAATGTCAAGAGAGTTGAAAGAAGTAGCAGAGATGTTAGATGTGAATTGAATAGCAGGGTTAAAATTGTTGATAAAGTTGATGAAGCGAGACAATTCTGTCTCAGGTATGTCAGTAATACCTTAACCATCATCAATATATCTATGACATAGAGAAAGGACCTTCATAAGTCTCATAACATATTTTGATTTCCATATACATCATTCTCACCGTGAACTTTGAATTTTTTTACATGTATCTAGTGCCTATGTGCTGGTGACATTGTTTTTACTGTTTTAATTATTTGTCACTGTTTGTTTTATATATTATTGAAAAGGACCTAACGGTTGGAAACGTTGAAAATCTCTTGTGTATTGTAATTTGTATGTTTTCGTGTTTACACCTCATAACACTTTAGTGAGTCAGTCTGTGTGTTCAAGTGAAACTCAAAAACCTGTGTTCTACGTAATTACTATTGTTGTTCCTTTTCACTGCAGTTTTATCTTATAATAATTTCTGGGGATGTACTTTTTATTCTGTCTATGACACGGAACAGCGGGCTAGTTATTGTGATAAATGCGATTAATAATAACAAACACAATAACAATCGCCCATTTATCCTCCATTTGAATAGTTGCTCGCAGTTAGATGGAGTTCTTAATGAAGGAGTAACATTAGAATAAGAAGATGTGTTTGTAATGTACAACAGAATAGTCACAGAAAGTAATAACACAATCATATTACAAATACACAATTCTGTTCTCACAACATGAAATGAAAACGCATTCTACGGAAACCCTTACACGTCTGATTGGGACAAAATTACACATAGACTGACAACGCATTCTACGGAAATCCTTACACGTCTGTTTGGGACAAATTTACATGAAATAACAACGCATTCTGCGTAAACCCTTGCACACCTGTTTGGGACAAACAGCCCTCATCCCTGTACATGCTGTTATTTGGTTATTGTGCACCTTTTTTTGTTATGCTTGATTGCTGTTGTTTGCCCACAAATTGGTTATGTGTGGACTCACAGAAGTTCCGTTTCTAACTGCCGTTCTATTGGATTGTAACCTGTATTCACATGATCTTACTCACAGGTGGTGTTGCCGCTTACAACTTCGGTGTTAAAAACGTGCAGAGTTGGTCTGGACTTGACACCGGCACAACTGGAAACGACTACAGCAATGATGTCATCGCTAGAGCTAAAAATCTCTACAGCCGCGGCTGGAACTAGCTTTTCATTTTGTTCTGTAAGAAACAGCTTGATATCGCAAGCAAATGTTCAATAATTGCAAAACGAGAACCCAAATTTGTGTGTAACGAAACTGTGAATAAAGATATGCATTTATTATCAAAGTATATAAGATATAAGGAAGTGTTTCTTGTGTGTAAAGTACAAAAACATTAACGATGGGACTATCTCGTCAAAATACATAAGCAGACTTTTTTATATTTTCTGTTAAAGTACATAAGCTATAAACATTTTATTTCGTGTCAAAGTACATAAGCTATAAAGATGTTTTTGTCTTGTCATACCACATACGCTATATATATATATGTTTTATTGGCTCTATAGATGTATATTTCTCGTCAAAGTGAGAAAAACTATAAATATGTGTTTCTCAAAGACGATCTTAAGATATGAATCTTAGACAATTTGAAGACTGACAGAGATTGAAGTATCGGTTGTAGCAGCGCGTACAAATCAACATCTTCTTCTTCTGGCCCATGACGTATGGCGTTGGTTTAATGTCTTTCCTCAGTCTTCTATTTCGTGAGCTGTCAGTCATTTCCGATATCGATGTTCGTTCATGCCACAATTTTAGGTTGTCAATCATATTCTCTCTTTATCTTCCCCAACCCCTCTTACTCTGCAACTTGTCTGTTGTTACAATGTGTTCCATCTTTCCTCTTCTCATTGGTTCAAAGATTGCGGACTGTCTCTTTCTGATGCAGGTAAGCAGCTCTCTTTTTGAATAACTTCTTTCAAGGTATCTTCATTACGTTTTGTATCTGTCCGTGGTGTTCTTAACATTCTTCTATCAAACCATATCTCCGCTGCCTCAATAACATCATTTTTTCTGAGTGTCCAAGATTCACATCCATACATCAGAATAGATTATATAGCTTCCACGAACTGTCTTTCTCACCAAAATTGACAAAGATATATTACAGAGAACGTTCTTAATCTTTTGACATTTTGCCTTTGTTTGGCCAATTCTACATTTGACTTCTTTAATACATCTTCCATATGATGTTATTAATGTACCTGAATATTTGAATATGTTATCTTGTTTCAGACTGATCCCATCTACTGCGATGTTACACTCTGGATAACATTTACTCTTTGATATTACCATTACTTCAATCTCTCTGTTGCTCAGTCTAAGTCCGTTGTTTTAATTTTCAAGTTCAGTGATATTCATCAATTTCTTGTAACATAGATTATGATTGTGATACGAACAGCCACATACATCAATATCGAACCTGAATAGCTCGTGTCAATCACCATTAATTACGAGCAATGAATGTTTTGTTACCTTATTGCAATATATGGTTTCTACAGAACTATGATAGCATAATTTTGTAACATATATTTTATACAGGCCCGTAATTAAGGAAGGCGTATCTTGAGTGATCAGCCGTCTCCAGAAACTTTAGGAAAAATATATCTTTTAGTATTATAAACTTAGCTAAAAGGCTAACCATCCTACGCAACCTCACTCCGACTTTAATCTAAACATTTCACCAAAAATGTAATGAAAATGAAGGAATAATGCAGGAAATATAGCTAAATTTTAGGTATATCCCTTTCCCTACCCCACCCATATAGACTATATACGACCCTGATTGATATACGTAAATAGAAATACCAACAATTCCTTGACACAGGAATAAACTTCACAAATTTCTGGGGCAGAGGTCAAATGTCATACTCACAGCTGTTGACATATTCAACAACTGTGAGTCCATACCACAAATAAGTCGCAATCTTCATTGATTCAAAATGAGCCTTACAGGCCATTCAAAACACGATACACTAAACAAAATTAGTCTTACATGCCATCACAACACTAACACAACACTGAACAAAACGCTAAACAAAATCAGTCTTACAAGCCACTCAAAACACTAAACACAACACTGAACAAAACACTAAACAAAACAAAACACTAAACACAACACTGAACAAAACACTAAACAAAACATAACACTAAACACAATACTGAACAAAACACTAAACAAAACAAAACACTAAACACAACACTGAACAAAACACCAAACACAACACTGAACAAAACACTAAACAAAACACAACACTAAACACAATATTGAACAAAACACTAAACACAACACTAAACAAATAACTAAACAAAACAAAAAACTCAACACAACACTGAACAAAACACTTAACAAAACCAGTATTACAAGCTATTTAAAACACTAATCAAGACAAACACATAAACAGCATCAGACAAAATATCGTCGAATTATCTAGAAAAAAACTACGTTAGTAATACAATGGATACCAGCTAACAGTAGCATCCATGGTAACAAATAAACACACAAAAAGGAGGCGAACTGGCAAAAATAGGAGACAACCTCCCTCAGACATATATACCTGCAAGCTAGAGTGAAGTATATTATCTGTTAAAACAATTAATGCGATTTAGTAAGAACAATATACTGAAACTATAGCACCAATTAAGATAACATTATACAACTGATCAGAAATGAACATGTCAGGATACATGGACTGAAAGCAAACACTGGCTTACAAAATCTCACATAAAGTTGGTATCAGCAACACTGCGGTATGATCAGCAGCGACACAGACACTACAACACATACTAACTACATCTTTGTTTCAATTTCGCTGTTCACAGAACGACCATCTGGCCCACATGAGCTTCTCTGCAAAAACAAGTTGTGGGGAACCAAAGATAAAACAAACCGATCAATGCATGACCAATACTGGACTAGATGTTTAACTAAAGATCGAAGATAGTTACTTAGTTAGTCGTCCGATCATCATCACTGCAAACTGGACACGTCCATAGTTGCTCCGATCTTTCCCTGAGTGTATTTGTCATTACACTTCTGCTACAGTACCGGTCATACGCTGGTTGACCATCATTCTTCTGCTCCCTCTAAAATATTCACTTCTAGCAACACTGCATTTTAAACTCTGATCTTTAATCCTGGCCACTGAAAAGGAATCAACATCCACAATAGTCTCTCGCTTGCTATATCTCTTAAGGAGTTCAAAACGTCAGCTCGATTCATTGCTCAATCGCCATATGCCACAATCGCGCATGACGCCATTTGATCAGCTCTTTCATTGTAATGGACACCCACATATCCCAGAACGTGTAACAACCTTCTGCCTCGCCTTTCTCAATGTCTCAATCCACTGTTCATGAGCGAGACCCACTTGTACCTTCCTAATCGTACTCATGGAATCACTCAAGATGCATACCTGGGTTACCTTCTATGTACCTACCCACTCACATACCCTAGTCATTGACATAATCTCCATGCTCATACTACGCGTAGTCACAACAAAGGTCTACTCTCCTCCCTGATCGTTTCACCTGGTGGCATGTCTAATCACAGATCCATCCGTGTATATAATCACATCTCCCTCTTTGACATTCTCACTGGCCAAAGAATGCACTTCTTTCTCCACAGCTGTGGGACACCATTCTCTGCATTCCCTGCTAAGTGATATTACTACTCTCAAACAAGTTTCGAAATCTGTGGGTGGACCTATCCATTCCGCACCTGCTGCCACATCTTACAATCTACACAAGCTTTCTATGACATCCTTAGCACGTATCGAAGAAGTTAACAGTAATAATGTGTCATCAATTATTGTGTAGTATCAATATAGACGTTCGTGTTATGAGAATAATGTGGTAGTTTCCCGTTGCTTTCCACATCCATATGAGGGATATCCATTTATATCCGCTACCTCTGATAATACTCTGTGTCGGGACAAATGAGTGTTCCGCCCTGCCCAGATGCAAAGCTACCAATACTACCGGTGGCTACCGGTCGCTTCCTTGTTCGCGCCTAACGAACACCATGACGGCTACTGTGACGTCGAAACCCCGACTCCCCTCCAGGAATATTGAAAACTCAATCAATATACCCATAACCCTTCAGGGTCGTAGGGGTACCACATTGGATGCTTCAGCACACAGAGTCCTCCAGCGAATTCTATCCTCAGCGATGCGGATGAGTGTGTAAATATCTTGCCCTGTCCATTCCTTGATGTTGTCTGTCCATGTCTTTATTTGTCCTCCTCTGCTTCTTCTACCCTCGACAGTTCCCTGTAGTATTGTTTTTGACAAGGAATCGTGACTGCATACATGTCCAAACCATGCTAGTTTTCGTCGTTTCACTATTGAAAGCAATGGCTCCTGAACACCTGCACACATCTCTACTTTATTTCTTACGTACACATTGGTCTTATGTTCCCTATAGGAAATTCGTAGAATTCTTCAGTAGCATTTGTACTCGAAAGCCTGTAATCTTCTCTTCGTGTCCGCAGTGAGTGTCCAACTCTCACAACCATACAACACAGCAGAAAGCACCAGCGACTTATACAGTTTGATTTTCACTCCAACACTGATGTTGCTTTTCCAAATCACAGTTAACCTTGAAAAGGACACTAAAGCCATCTCCAGCCTTAGTTTTAGTTCTGCTTTTCATATACCATCGCTGCATATATTGGATCCGAGGTATTTGAAGGTATTCACCTCCTCAAGCTTATGTCCATTCATCATGATATTAGTCTGGTTTTCTGTGTCTCTGCTGTTTACCAAGGTTTTGCTCTTATCTGTATTGTCTTCCATTCCGTACTTGCTGGTAACTTTTTCCAACTTTGATGTTAATTCTTGCAATGCTTGTTCTGACCCAGCTATAATATCAATATCATCAGCGAAACACAAGTTGCAAATAGGGCGACCTCCGATCGATATAGACGTGTTGTAGTCATGTAATGTCTTTTGTATGATGTGCTCTAAGTATATGTTAAAAAGTACTGGGGACATTATGCATCCCTGTCGAACTCCCACATTTGTTTTGAAGAACTCTCCAATTGTATTGTTTGACAAGACAGCACTATTTGCATTTTTGTACAGAGCTTCAATAATGTCTATAAAATACACAATAGTAAAAATACAATAGTTGAATACACAATATTTGAAAATACACAATAGTTTAAAAATACACAATAGTAAATACACAAGGAGTTTTCTACAAATTCCAGTTGTTAGACATTCACTTTTAGATAACACACAATACGAAATCAAATAAAATTCAGCATCAAACAATCACAACAGGCAAGATTGAAGGCAACAGAGACAGAGGGAGACAACGTGAGAAAATATTAGGCAGTTTAACAACCTGACACGGCAGGGGAAACAACAACGATTCTGATACATAATACTGGAGATAGAGTGCCGTGGAGAGTTATGACCGCCTACGCCAGCCAGCCTGGCACTTGATGATGATGGTCAATATAGACGCGCCATCAATTGTTGTGAAGTATTGGAAAGTCAAGATGACATAAAATAGGCCGATCCATAAATGACCAATATCAGACCGGATGTTGAACAACTGATAACAGGGGAAGAATTTAAGCAACACATGATCTTAGCCTATTAAGACCTTTTAAAAGAATTAATTACGCCTGCATTCATAACGTGTTTGTTAAGTATCGTTAATTCAGTTGGCGACTATTTATATACTTGGAGTTGCCTTGGCTATTTTTGGCATGCGATTCCAGGTATACAAATAGTGACCAACAGAAAACACGAATGTTATGCAGGATAGGTGGAAAGATGAGAGATGGGAAGACGGGTGAGAGATGGGAAGAACGATGAGAAATGGGAAGAAAGATAAGTGATGGGAAGACGCATGCAAAATGGGAAGAAATATGGTAAAATGGAGGAGATGGATGAAAGATGAGAAGAAGGATGAGAGATGAGAAAAAAGGATTGGGGCGAACTGAAAAATGGGAACGAAGATAGATGGGGGAAAATTAGATATGGGGGAAAGGAAGAGAAACAGAAGAAATATGAGAGATGGAAAGAAGGATGAGATATGAAGGATTAGAGATGGGAGGAGCTAAAAGGAAAGGAAAGAGACGAATGCGAAAGAGATATAAACATTGTTAGAAAAGAAGGAGAAAGATGGAGAAAGAAAAAAACGACTGAGGCGAAGGAAAAAATGTAGAAGAGAGGAGTTGAATAATAAGAAAGAAGAGAGACGGGGGATGGAGCAGAAGTGAACATGAAGAGAAGACCTTAGAAATCAATAATTACGATGACAAGAAGACAAGAAGGGGGAGACGGGAGAGGGTGAGGAAATGTAACAGAGTGACAAGTCCCACGAGAAAACTAAGTGGTTAGAGGGTATTGACGAAAACTGGAAAAAAGGAGGATAGGATACACACAGAGAAGAGAAAGAAATGAGAGAAAGAAGAAATAGAATTAGTCAATGAAGAAATCAGTGTAAAGCATATGATTATCTGACCGCCATGATTGTTAACCTATGCTGATATGATTATCTGACCGCCGTGGATGTTAACCTATGCTGATATGGAAGCAGGAACGATAATTAGCAGTTCTAGTACGAACTATCCACCTACACACGTTCACTGGCACTCTTTATCTACACACGTTCACTGGCACTCTTTATCTACACACCTCAGACATATTGTAAACTACACACATACCACGTACATGAGGTCATCTTCTGTGAGTATCTTCAACTACCCACATCAACATCTGTGACTTTCAACTACCCCTATCAACTACCCACATTAAAACTACCCCGCATCAACTACCCACATCGTCCCACCCCCCAGATAACCTTCTTTGATCATACCACTGTTAGACACGAGCTGTCCATAAATCACGTCAATAATTCGTTGCCAATATTTTATTCCCCTCCCTCCCCCCCCCCCCTTGTAAACTGTCAAATACTGCATGTCTCCGGTTAGGGAAATACAGAGAGGAATTTTGTAGCTGTGTGATAAAGGCCGCATGATATCCGTGCTGTCACCACATCATGGACAGGGTGATATGTTTTTGTATTTCCCTTGCATAAATAAATAAATGCCAAAAATTCCTAGACGATTCCCACCCCTTCCCGGATTAATTATTACCAAAACAACACATTCCGCAGACATGTCTACTCTTCCACTGACTTGATGACTAAACCCCCCCCCACCTCTACCTCGCCCCAAGTGACAAATATGGAAGTGAAGCTGTGAGGCAACCATGAAAACAATCAGCTGAACAATTGAATTCATAGAGGCTTTCCTCCAGCTTATATATATATATATATAAAATATAGATTGCAATATCTATAATAGAGATAAGAAAAACTATAATAGAGATAACAAAAACTATAATAGAGATTACAAAAACTATAATAGAGATAAGAAAAACTATAATAGAGATAAGAAAAACTATAATAGAGATAACAAAAACTATAATAGAGATAACAAAAACTATAATAGAGATAACAAAAACTATAATAGAGATAACTAAAACTATAATAGAGATGACAAAAACTATAATAGAGATAACAAAAACTATAATAGAGATAACAAAAACTATAATAGAGATAACAAAAACTAATATGAGGATAACAACCAACAAATCATGAGCAGTTGTCTCCAATGATATCAGAAAAAATGCACTCCTATTCAAGATTGTACTGTCCGGTATCGAACACCCGATCTCTTGACCATAACCAAATAATTTATAACAAAATTACTAAGCATATCTTCTGATGCTTTTGTCTACTCAAAACTAACAGGGCTCTATGTACGTCTCCAGTACGGGTAGAGGTTTGAGTTTTTCGTAAACAGAAACATTTACTTCTTTCTCATTATATTTGTGCTTACCTTATTGAAACAAATCGTTAAAAGGGAGAGAGATGTGGTAACATGGTTACGTATAACTAAATACCTAGTACTTAAAGTTATGCGTTCAGTTCCTATGTGAATGTCCAAACACCCCCTCCCCTATCTACGGTCTTGAAATATATTAATCTAAATGGATAATTCAATCAAAAGTTTTCCTCTCTCTATGACGTCGTATCGGATTTATCATCTTTCAAACCACCAAAGCTGTAAAAAAACAGGACAAAAACTTTATTACCGTGTACTTCTTTCAATTTTCCACCAAACTATTACGACGTTTCGATGGGAAAATATTCACCTGTAATTATACGATGTGAACACGATGAGAGTTAACTAACCTTACAACCATATATGGTTCTAAGCAGGGCCGGTCTTAGGCCATTGCAACCTATGCGGCCGCATTGGGCCCCGCACTTCATAGGCCCATAAATTAATATTAGAATTTATTTGATTATCCTCTTCCCTCCCCAGACTGGGCCGCGCCCAATCCGTTTCGCATTGGGCCCCTCAATTGTTAGGGCCGGCCCTGGCTCTAACTGTAGGAGTATATAAATTACGACCTAAGAAACCGATTTCAAACAAGGATCTAGAAAATTGTGGCTAGATTTCATCAGATTTTAGTTGATATTTGAAGATGTTGGTCATTTTCCTGTGCTCGTTTGTGGCTCTTGCAAATGGAGGTATGTTGATGTTTAGTTTAGCTTCTGTAGAATTAAATAATGTTATTATGTGCCACTGTTTACCTCTTCTTCTCCTTAGTCTTCGTGATCAAACTCCCGCTGTTTCTCTCTTACAGCAAGAGAATGATCCTAAAAAATTTTCCAGCAAGTGGTCCAGAGAACATGTGTTGTGGACACAGACTGGGAAATACCTTGTGTCACATTTTCATTAGCGCTAATGTGTCCAACACACCCGACTTCTGCGGTGTACATCTATATCATGTTCAGTCCAGGTTCTCTTAATGAACTGTCCTTAAATTATGAAAAAAAATTTCCAATTGGGACCCACTCACCAACTGACAAGAACTCAGGGACTCCATGCTGCTTAATTATTTAAAAAAATTTAACTCCTCCTCCCCTACACACACACACACACACACATACATACACACACACACACATAAACACTAAAATATACTAAAATATTAAACAGAAAAAAATTACAACAAAATAAAAAACAACAAATAAAATGTTTTCATAATTTTAGAAAACTTTTGCCTTAAAATGTAAAAAATTTTGTTGTTGCCTCAACTGTATTGTTGATGTAAATTTGTGTCTACCTTTATTCGTTTTTGTCAGCAACTGTCATACTTTTTCACATCCCCACCCTTCCCTATTTTTCTGACGGTAATTCATGGACATCCCCTTACTGAGCTTTGTGTTGACTTTCTTCCTCACGTTGTCATAACTTACTTGAGACTAAATATCAAATGTAACATTGCATGGAATTTTTGTCAGGCAGACACTGGCCAATGGTGAAAATTCAAGGCATACATGAGAACATATGGAAGTCCGATTGCACCAAGATGTCAAGGCACAAGCAGACATGAGAACATATGGAAGTCTGATTGCACCAAGATGTCAAGGCACAAGCAGACATGAGAACATATGGAAGTCCGATTGCACCAAGATGAAACAAATTTGTATCAGACTTTAATACATCATTTCTGATTTGTGTTGACATGCTGATTTCAAATATCATAATGAAATTCTACAATCGGTTCTGGTTCTTTTTTGTATGATTAATTTAAATTTCAACAATACAAATTTCATGTATAGGGTCTACGTGTTTAATCGCTTTGGTGAACAGTTATTCTTTACACTTTAGCATTAATAAAACTTGTTATTCCAGATTCACTTAAATGATATTCCACCATAATGTTAGAACAAATAAGAACACTTTTTAAAGTTGATATTTCTTCTTCTTTCCTTTCTCTTTTACCCTTTACGGGTGTCGAGGGAGATACAATGATCTTGTTCTCGCTTTTCTGGCAGCTTCAGATGTTATTTGGTGGTCGTGTAATGTCTCTTTGATGTTGTCGATCCAGCGTACTCTAGGTTTACCCTCTGCGCTTCTTTCAGTTAATATATAATGTTTCTAAAAGGCACAATTGAACCCCTACCGTCATTATTCAGTGGTTATTTGAGCTCTCTTTGCTTGCTTCTTGTAGTCTATCGGTGAGGTGTCACAGTCCAACAGTAATCAGCAAGCATTGAAGGATTCCAATTGCCTTGATACCTTGTCTCCATAGCAACAATGTTGATGAAATCGTTCATCCTGTTCATCACTGATCGTTGCACATTTTGGCTTTAAAAAATCCAGGCGAGAATCCAGAAAATGTTTTTTTAAAACATCTTGCAGCCTCGACTCTTATACTTCAGAAGGAGTTTTCTACAATTTCTTTACAATTATCAGATCTGTTATTTCCAAGAAAATTTTCCATCCACTGACTTAAATGCTAACGATGCTGCTTTTTTCCTTTACATGGAACAAATAAAGAAACGCATTATCGTAAAAAAGTTTTCATATTTGCCGACCAACAAATACTCCCTCTCTTATTTTAGCTTCACTCAGTCTTGGAAAATTTCTCAAGATCTATTTGAAAGCATTATCAGTTTTATCCATTGTCTTAGAGACAGGTTGTCACGAGACCCAGTTTAATGTGCAAGGGTAGCAACAAAATCTTGCTACTGTCAACTAGTGCTGGGTGCTTCACGTCTTTAATGTCACGCTGTAATGACTGCCTGATTGACCAATGTCTCCTAAAGTTATGGTCACTACGTGCACGATTATCCCACTCACAGAGAAAGAAATAGTACTGTGTCTATACACCCTGTAGTCCAAGTGAAAGAGCTACCACTTGTAGGTTCCCACATATTGACCAATGATGATGATGGTAATTTATATACTTCAAACGTTGCTTCATGTTTTCATACGTTTCTTTCATATGAAATGAATGACCAACTGGAATTATTACTATTATTCAACAAAACAGCTGTAAGACTTGTCTTGGAAGAATCAGTGAGAAATCTCCACTCTTCCATGTTGCAATTGATATTGAGGGCTGCCATTAATCCACAAATATTTTGGCACAGACAGGTCGCCATTTTTTAGAAAGATCTTAGTAAGCGGCATCTGTCGGTTCCCAAACACATAAATGTTAACGTCATCTACTAGAATATTTCACTGTTGTAATCTGGAGCCCAGAAGCTCCGCCTTGTTCTGAGATTAATTCAGGTCTCTTACAAGATTATTCAGTTGACTGGGTTATTAAACGTGGTTTTGTAGATATAGTTTGTACATATTCTGGGTCTTTTCAGGTTGATGGCTAAGCAATGTGCTCATCATCAGAAGCGGCTGATAATGATTCTGGCACTTTGGGAACTGGTAGGCACGTTGTACTGTACCGGGTATATTGCAGAGGGGATTCTTGGATATTGTAGAGTCCATTTTTTCTTATTTTATATTCCTTCCCCAATTAGAGGCACCATGCACAAGTAGCAGTTGTTGATATGATCAGTGGGTTCTCTCAAAACTATTGGAAGTGCAAATAGCATAGCTTGTCTTTTGCCAGCGAACCACAGTTTAAGATGTGCAGCACATGTATTGCAGCGTATGTGTCGTGCCTAAATCTTATTCTGATCTCCTATCCTGCAGCCAAAATACAAGTTTTACACTTTGGTAATCACTTTAGACATATACCGCTTTTGTTATAGAAAAGTCACTTCGTCACATATATAACGGAAAATATTCGCACTCTAGACACATCTCCTGGGCATTTCTAACAAAGACACTTTTTAGAAGGAAAAATTCAATACTATTAACGAAATATAGTCAGAGATAAGATATTTATACACAAAAGTCATGTATTACCAGGCAGGATTGCATCATATGCTTCTAGTTCCATTTTTTATTGGTCAGAATCAATAATTCAGTCTACCACAGCTGGTGTATTATATATATATATATATATATATATATATATATATATATATATATATATATATATATATATATATATATATAGAGAGAGAGAGAGAGAGAGAGAGAGAAACGGTAATTTTTAAAAAGTTGCATATATCTAAAAATAACCTAGAGCAGATAAATATTTCTCTAAATATAATTTTCACTTTCAGCACCCCAAAATTATTTAAGATGAACGTTGTTTTTTGTTTTTTTTGGTGCAACTTGTTGTACTGTTGTCTAGTGAAACCAACTCTCTGTTAGGTGTCAGAAGATACTTCCTCCCGTCCAAGTCGGATAATGTCAATCCACGATGCACGGAACTTGAAAGAGGGCGTTTGGGTCACACAACTGAATACATGAAACATACGGAAACGGGTCAAAATATCGTTCTATGTGGACACACAAAATAAACAGCATGAACCA
Organism: Meghimatium bilineatum; assembly: GCA_034231615.1. NCBI lineage: Eukaryota > Metazoa > Mollusca > Gastropoda > Stylommatophora > Philomycidae > Meghimatium > Meghimatium bilineatum. Next base: position 7,415,049 of record CM067300.1, read on the forward strand.
AATAAAATTCTCCCAGTTTTAATGTCCACAGAACGACAATCTGGCCTATATGTGCTTCTCTGAAAAACAACCTGTGGGGAAACCTAAAATGGCCTAAAACGAACCGATCTAAACCAATAATGGATCGGATGTTAAACAATTGATTGCTGAAGTTGTGTACTAACAGTATAGACGCGTCATCAGTTGTTGTGTAGTAAGAGTATAGACGCGTCATCAGTTCTTTAATTAACAGTATAAACGCGTCATCAGTTGCTGTGTAATAAAAGTATAGACGCGTCGATATATCTTGTGTAGTACCATGAACCCAAGACAACATACCCGCTTCTTATTTCCCCAATATCGAACTAGAAGTTTAACAAATCATTGCAGAAGAAGGTATAGAACATAGGCTCCTAAATTGTCATCTTCACGGAAGGAGTAGACACTGTCAATTTCAAACTTGTTCTTTCTATTATATTTCCGGCTCTTCCGACAGTCCAAACCGTGTGGCGATCATGTCTTTCCATAACCTTCTGTTTCTTGTGATGTCAGTCAAGTTATCTGCCTAATTCCCCATTTTAATCTACATAATTTTGTATACAGAATATGATGGTATCGAAAGATTGATTGATTTGGGAGGGGGGGGGGAGAGTACAACTAGAGAGAAGAAAAGGAAGACAGTTAAGAAGATTAACCAGTGACATCGAAGAATGTATGTAATTGTCTTTGGCCAATACAGGCCTGCTTGCCCGGAACAGAGAGGCGTTCAGAGTATACAGGACGAAGACAACATTCTGGAAAGAATATGTCATTTGAAATATATTCCCGCAGACGAAAGGTCTACATGTCTTACCAAACCTACCACAATTAGTTTAGTTGCTACTTGATTTTTCTGTCCACCCGCTTGAACGTGTACGATTGTATAGTTCCCTATAGAATAATTACTTTGGAAATCGCTTGTCTGGCATGTGGACGATGTGGCCAGTCCAGCAGAGTTGGAACCTAGTCAACAGGACATGGATGCTTTGCATACGGACTTATGAGTACATAGTGAAATCTTTTCTTCCAATGAACAACCATCCAACATCCATATTTACAATGTTATGTTTCATGTTGTTTATACTGTAGTCCCTCCTCAAATGTTTGTCTTCAGATGTTTTCTACCAAATAATTTCATTGTATAACGAAGACATACAAGCAAGCGGATTTTGCACATTTGTCTTTTCTTGTGACAAAATCTTATGTTACAGTGAGTGTCACATGAACCATTACGGCAGATGTCACTATACAGATTACAGTAAAATAATGAGTTATTCTCCTTCTTCTTGTTCACAATATACGCGGGCTGCATGACACCATGGTTGCTGGTGATCCTCTCGGCATGGTATCTCAGACCTCAGCGCATGAGCTTGCTTGGGCAGGACGTTGGTTCTGCTCGATATCGATATCGGACCAATATTAGTTTCCAGCCTCTATTATCTGGACAAAGCGACATGTCCACTTCAAGGAGTTGGCCTCAATGAGGATGAGTTAGTTGACCCAAAATTATATGATACTCAACTGACAGGACATGACAATACTGGATTACTGTTGCACTGGAGTGCTTCCCATTGGGAACCAAACATTTATCCACATGCCCTAAATCAATCATGCGTTTACTAAGGAGGCCGTGTGCTTTTCTCAGAAAGATGTGATGTAAATAGCTACCTGCTAACAGCTAAAGGGATTACTTCAATGTCAACTACCTAATTATATGACTCTATGATCTGTAATAATAAAGGGTTCTCACTCGCTCTTTCATTTTTGAATGCCTTCTTATCTTCTCTGCAGGTTTGTAGATGGGGTGGGAAATTCAGCTCTCCCTTCCCCCTTAGCAAATTGAAATATGCCTTCTAGTACTAGGAACTTGGCCAAAAAGAGGGCCAAATGCCAACCTTTCTCTTATCCCCCCCCCCACTTTAGCTATGATTTACCCAACATATGTTTTATAACGCTAAGTGGGATTTTTTTGGTTGAATTTTGCCTGTTCTTGGCTACTTGCCACTTGAAACTTGAGATCAATAGCGCTAATTATACAACATCTCCTCAGTTAGTTACAAGATAATTATGAATCACCACTTGCACTACTTCTTCAGTTCCTCTTAACCTGAAAATCTATCATGTTAACTATATTTACCTTAGTTTTATTACTCTCACAGTTTGTATTCACATCTCGTTTCTTTGTCCCTGATGTTTATTGCTTTCATTGAGGGCGTGTTTGACCTATTGTTTTATGATTGCAAATGTTATGTATGGTTTATTTCTCATTAGAACATATTTGTTTGTTTGTTTGAGAACCCAGGAATTGCTATAAATTATCTCTTACATCATATGTGCGGTGGAGTGGTTTTTCTGAGCTTTCTTTCATACCCAGGAGACCTGCTTGATGTAATGCCTATTGAAGGAGCCTTCTACTGAGAGAGGGTCTAGAAACGTATTTATTCATGTCTTATTCTGTGTTCGTTCGCAAACTCCGGCAGATCAACAGGATGTAGTCCAGACAACTGAATTTGCTGTTTCGTGGCTTACAGCTTCTATGTGATATCTGCGGCTATCTGCCTGACACATTACTCTATATAGGGCGGAGTCAACTATACCCGCAAAACCTCATTATTCGCCTCTTACGACTTGTATTAACGGCAAACAGTATTGCTATTCTTTGCTCCTCTTTCGGGTAACGGCAACACACTGACAATTTTTAGTCTAACAATAAAGTGAAGTAATCTCATTTTCCAGCTTTGTTATGTCTTGCAAAATGCGGTGCTACGACGGATATTTTTCATCCACAACATTCATCTGGTTAGCATTATTCCTGCTTCATTTTTTCATGTGGTTAGCATTATTCCTGCAATATTTGTTGATATGGTTAGTATCATTCTTGCAACATTTGTTGATGCGGTTAGTATCATTCCTGCAACATTTGTTGATGTAGTTAGTATCATACCTGTAAAATTTATTGATGTGGTTATTATCATTCCTGCAACATTTGTTAATGTGGTTAGCATCATTCCTTCTTCATTTTTTCATGTGGTTAGCATCATTCCTGCTTCATTTTTTCATGTGGTTAGCATTATTCCTGCAATATTTGTTGATATGGTTAGTATCATTCTTGCAACATTTGTTGATGCGGTTAGTATCATTCCTGCAACATTTGTTGATGTAGTTAGTATCATACCTGTAAAATTTATTGATATGGTTATTATCATTCCTGCAACATTTGTTCATGTGGTTAGTATCATTCCTGCAACATTTGTTGATGTGGTTAGTATCATTCCTGCAACATTTGTTGATGTGGTTAGTATCATTCCTGCAAAATGTGGTGATATGGTTAGCATCATACCTGCAAAATTTGTTCATATGGTTAGTATCATTCCTGCAACATTTGTTGATGTGGTTTGTATAATTCCTGCAACATTTGTTGATGTGGTTAGTATCATGCTTGCAACATTTGTTGATGTAGTTAGTATCATTCCTGCAAAATTTGTTGATGTGGTTATTATCATTCCTGCAACATTTGTTCATGTGGTTAGCATCATTCCTGTAACATTTGTTGATATGGTTAGCATCATATCTGCAAAATTTGTTCATATGGTTAGTATCATTCCTGCAACATTTGTTCATGTGGTTAGCATTATTCCTGCACCATTTGCACTTTCAGAAGATTTGGTAGCTCAGTTAACGTAGAAGTGGTATAGAACAGTAGCGCCAAAATACGATTCTCTGGCCAAATAAGGTCAGTTATACATTGTTTCTGTCCCAGAAGGTGACAGATATAATATTTCTACACACACCTATATGCAGATATGTAGGCGAATATGCAGACATGTAGGTGCATATAGAAATTGTATATATTTTTTCTGAACGACGCAGTACGTCCACAAAACCAAGTAATATTCACAGACTACCTGTCTGCACTACAAACCCTTGAAAACTGGAATCCAACAGCGGAGAAAACCAAAAGCAACATAATTCGAGCTACTAACATACTTATATCCTATGGCATCAATACTACCAGGCTACACAGGTATCAGCGGGATAAACTGGTCCTGATAAACATACAAAACAGGGAGCAAGTATATCCAAATCAGGAATTCCCACCAACCTTAGAACAGCTAAACACATTATCCGTAACAGCTGTAAACAACAATGAATGGGCCGCAGCGTCACTGGCTCAAAATGAAAAGTGCTATATGCAGACATGTCCCAATCAAATCCACACATCATAAATAGATTACACCGCAAAGATCAAACCACAATATTTAGACCGCGAACAACACATGTACAAATTAATAAATATCTACAAATAATTACCGCAGACCATACACCATACTGCAACCGTTGCAACAGACAAGAAGAGGAAACAGTAAAACACCACCTTATTGAATGCCCTGCTCTACAAGAACTACGAAAATAACTGTTTCAAGCAAATTCCTCCATCACATGATTCATGATTAGGGGCAAGCGTCACAGCACTGGGGGTTTTCCCATATATGCTCTGCTTGCTGTTCTGTCAGACATCTAAAAGTGTATAAGCTCAGTGTCCCAGTAGTTGCTGATTACGCGTTCTTCTGATCTTTCCGGAGAGGGAGCATTTTCTCCCATCGCCTCTAGTCACTCCCATTTCTACCATTATCTGAATATGTACATTATCTCGTTTGACTTCCTCCTCGCCTTCTCGTAGAGTATCCGTGACTGCTCTAATCGATTCGATCCTGTCTCTTCTTATCTGGGTGCCGTTTACCAAGATTTTGTCAGCCAATATATCAGCTCTTTCACTAACACCCTTTATACAGACACAACACAGCTGATGGAGACAGCGTACCACCATCTGGCACAGGGAAGAAAGAGTGAAAGCTCGCAGCCCCGGGGATAGAATAAGTAAGTAATATAACTTATATATCCACCTATCCCTGCTATCTGTACTAATTCCAGCTATGTGCACTCACTCCTACTATGTACACTTACCCATGCTGTGTCCACTGATTCATGATATGTGCACTGACCACTGATGTGTACTGACCCCCTGCTATGTGCACTGACACCTGCTATGTGCACTGATCCTTGTTATCTGCACTGACCCCTGATATATGCACTGGCTATCTGTTATATGCACAAAAGCACTGGTGAAGAAATTAAAATAATTTGAAAATAAATGTCTTATAAAATTGTTAAATATTAGTTGGGAAAAATTCAAGTCAAACATGCAAATAAGAGAAGACATTCAACAGCAATATGTTTCTACAACAATCGAACATTTAATTAGAATCAATAAAACAGACTGCCACAATTAGCATCAAAATGGGTACCAGATGGTAAACGAAAAAGAGGACGTCCAAGATAAATTCTTCGCAAAACCATCAAAGATGGTATGATTATGTTTCTCAACAACATGCAAGAACTTACACAACAGTATCACATCAGTAAAATTGGATATACTGTATTCTGCATTGAAGAAACATATATAGGTAGATTGTAAACTAGCCTACTAGGATAAGAAAATATCATTTCACAATTTTCTCAGTCAAACTATAAAAAGTCAACAAATCTAAGCAGTGAAATGGGGAAATAATTACATCAAACTTTGATGTCACAAGTTAGAGATCGAAAAATACCAATAGATAGTTCGACGTCTTTAGAACTTTAAAGGATTTTTTTTTAAATATAATTATTTAAAAAACATGCATAGAATATCCATCAATCAGATAAGGGAGGAGATAACACAAATATCAAAGTGATAATGTTAAATACTTGTTACAAATACCTACCGGTACTAATGAAATGATAAAATATTTTTTTTTAAATGAATAAACACTCTTTTAGAAAGACACGTCTGTTCGCATCGTAAGACATTTAATCCAGTACTCCGACCCAGCCCTCCGACCCACATAGTCGGCACAACTTTCTATCTGAAATGCGTTCCAGCGCTTGTCAGTTACGGTGAAAATGAGAGTTCTTAGACGTTATGTAGAACCAATTTTCGGAACCGCGACCCCCAATATTTTGTTCAAGGTTGCATAGCTTCCATGATCAGTCAATCAGTTCCTTTTTTGCCAAGATTGGCACTTAGGGCGGATGTCATAGTTCTCCATGCCTGTCGGTCAGTTATCAATGATTGGACTTGTGCATTTATGCCTGTTGATTTTAATTCATTCATCAATGTTCTTCTGATCGTTGTTTTTGGTCTTCCCTGTTTTCTTTTCCCATCTGGTGTCCACATGAAGATGTGTCGTGAAATTCTGTCTTCCTTCATTCTAATTTTCTAAGTATGTGGCCGATGTATGTCCAACGGCATTTTCTGATGATGTTCGTCACATGATCTTTTTTTGTCTCCTCTCTTAATATATCTTTTGATTTATTGTCTTTCCAATTAGTATTTGTGATTTTCTGAAGCATCTATTCTCGAAGGCTATTAACTTCTTACCCATTATTGTGGTAGATTTCCAACTTTCACATCCATATATCAATAATGGAATCACACTTGCGTTGACTAGTTGTAGTTTGATGTGTTTACTTGCAATCTTCGATCTCCAGATGATTTAAAGTTTGTTGGAGGCGAGAGAAATTCGAGTCTTGATTTCTGAGTTGGTATCACCGTCTGTTGTTATCTTGCTTCCCAAATATATGAAATTTGAAACGTTGTCTAGTATATTGTATCTAGTTTAATTGATTCTGCCAGGCCGGTAAAGTTCATGATTTTCGTTTTATGTGTGTTTATTTGAAGACTTATATGTTGTGCAACAAATTAAAGGTCAGTTTTTTCTTGGAGATCTTGGTGTGTTGAACTCATTAGAGCAATATCATCTGCGAAGGCGAGATCTTCTAGGGTCTTGTTGTTTACCCATTTGATTCCTAGTTGTTTTTGGTCTGTGCATTTCTTCATCACCAAGTCAATCACAATGCAAAACAGAATTGGGGACAAAACACATCCTTGTTTTACTCCCGTTTTCACTGGGAACCAGCTGGAAAAACCACTTTCTGTTCTTACACAACAAGCCGTATCGGAGTAAAAAGCTTTCACGACATTGATAAGCGTAAGAATTTTCTAGAGAGATTTTATGTAAAGACTATCGAAAGCCTTCTGGAAATCTACAAAATTGATCATAAGTTTGGATTGTCTTTCTGTGGTATCTTTTATTATTGTCCTTAAAGTGTAGATGTGGTCTATTCCAAGACCAGAAAGGACTATTTCCACTGCTAAAAGTTGCGTTTCACACCATAAGAGGTACATTTTACGTAATCGATTTTCATCTGTGGAAGTGAATCTTGGACAATCAGCAAATAGTAGCACATTATATAAATAAGTAAACTGTCAGATTCGATCCGACAAGGTGTAAAGTGTCGCAGTACCATACTGTGAGATGAGATCCGACAAGATGTAACGTGTCGTAGTACCATACTGTGAGATGAGATCCGACAAGGTGTAAAGTGTCGTAGTACCATACTGTGAGATGAGATCCGACAAGGTGTAAAGTGTCGTAGTAACAAACTGTCAGATGAGATCCGACAAGGTGATGGCAACAAAACCAAGAAGTGATAACTAGCATAATGTACTATTGTTACTGGTTTAACTAATAACTCATAAATAATAAAACTAATGAAAACAGAAATAACAAAAGACAAACAAGGACTTTTTCTACATTACAGTCCAATGGGACCTATTTCAAGAAACAAACACGAAAAAAAAAATAAACACACAAACTCTAATTAAAATACAGAGAGATGGTTTGACCACATCCATTTTCCTGTATTAGAAACGGCAACAAATGGAGAAATATTTTTTTTCAGATCTTTTGAAACTGTTCTGATCAAAGGCGAACAGAAATCAATAATATTTGTGTGTGTATTATCAACAGCTGTGAGAACTTGTAACGGCAACATTAACAATTTAAATCCAACTGGAAAGCGAAACGGAGGTAAGTAAATTCTAGTATTTTTGTCAGTTATTAATTTACAGCGTAGACATCAGTTGTGTCAGTACATTGGAGAAGATGAATTGGGGAATATAACATCTCCTTTCTCTGGACTGCATCCTGTTGGTAATCAACCAGGGCCATTGTCCTGCTTTAAGAGCGATCTAGTGGGAGTTTGAAAAGGAAATTTAACATTCCTGTAAAATTTTGACTGGCCCACGTGATCATGGTATATTATAAACACCGTTTAATTTGACGATATATTGTCCAGCGTACACACATTTGTTTGTGATATTTTGTCTTTTTTTTAGATATTTATGTTTCGGATGAGTATAAAGCATGAAAATTGTATATGTAAAGATTAAAGTTGGATGGGTTTTCAATGGAAGAAGCGCCTCACTATATATTTATATCAGGAAATATTACATAGTGGTAACTCTGATAGTTCATACAATGCTGAGACCGGTGAAGGCCAGACACCTAGCATGTAAAAATCCGCTCATCGGAGGCCCTTCTTGACCTATTGACAATAACACATTATAACACAACCCTAATTCGCGTCACTGCCTGGAGGTGCTTGTTTTTTTGGGTTGTTTTTTCCATTATTTGGCGAAAGTGAATAACTGTTTCTTGAAGTGACGCGCACTAAGGAAGTGTTTCTTGTGTTAGGTCAAACATACGATCAAAAAAATGTCATCGATCAGCCCATGTTTATGTTTAGTTATGTAAAAAAAGACAGCGTTCCACAAACTGAGATCCATTTTGTGCAATGAAAGACTATCAATGCAGACCAGAATTTTTTTGCTTAAATTTTATATCGAAATAATTCATTTTTTTATGACTGTGAAGCATGGACTGCATAAACAAACAACGAAATGGAGGCTGCAAAGATGTGGTTTCTGAGAAGAATGATGAAAATGCTATGGGCAGCTCAGAAAACTAATGCAGAGGTTCTCATTGATGCTGGAGTAAAAAGATCAATCATATCAAATATTAGGTGCAGACAGTCAAGAGATCTAGGGCATGTGCTGAGAAGAACACAGCTTGAACACTTAATAACCGTTGGAAAGATCAAGGGGAGAAGAGATAGGGGACGACAAAGATAGAAGTTGCTAGATGGCCTAGTATTATAGCACTGTAGAAGTTCAATAACCGAACTTATTGACAACACGAGACAGAGAATCGTGGAGAAAAATTCGTCATGGCACGTGATTGATTGATTGATATAACTGTACTCTATAGTTTATTGTCTTTCGTCAATACAAACATACCAAAATCATTCAATCTTTTGTGTCATGTTTTCAATTATTCCCTTACATTTCGTTAGTCGTCGTTACATGCCAGGGCGACACAAAGTATATAAATAGTGACCAACGACAACCACAACAATTTATCAAAAACATCAAGTAAGAAGGCTGATTCTGCTTTGTTTTAATCCTGCAGTTCGGTTTTATGTGACGATTGGTCGCGGCTGCAGACAGGTAGACATCTCTCCTGCTGTTCAGACTTGGTGGTAACGGGTATTTTTAGGAGCCCAAGTTGGATATTAAATATTCTGTAGTATTTTAGAAGTATTTTCAAGTATTTCAGAAATATATTTCGCAAGTATTCTAAAGTATTTCAGAAGTAATCTCAAATGTTTCCGAAGTATTCTGAAGTACTTCTCGTGATTCTAATATCAGAATTATAAATACTCAGACATAAATATGAATACCTGTCCTAATTATTTACAGGTGTTGCCGCTTCCAATGCTGAGGCACAACTTGACATTACTCACCTGGAGAAGCAGAGAAAATGCTATCAGGATGCTGCAGATAAATATTGTAAGTCAAAGTTCTGTTCGTCCATTAAAAATTGTAAACTCAAAAGTTTTTTTTAAAATAACTATATGAGTAATATTAGTCAGTCTGTTAGTCATTCAGTTAGTCATTCAGTTAGACAGTCAGTTAACCAGTCAGTTAGTCATTCACTTGATCATTCAGTTAGTCATTCAGCTAGTCATTCAGTTAGTCATTCAGTTAGTCATTCAATTAGTCACTCAGTCATTCAGTTAGTCAGTCAGTTGTCATTAAGTTAGTCAGACAGTTAGTCATTCAGTCGGTTATTCATTACGTCAGTTAATCTTTTATTCAGTATTGCAATCAGTGATTCAATTTTTTTCCTTTTTCACTCAAAAATGCATTCAGTCATGCAGTCATTCAATCATTTCGTTTTTCATTCAATCAGTCAGTTATTCTCTTATTTAGTTAGTCGGCCATTCAGTCAGCCAATTAGTCTTTCATGCAGCCAGTCCGTCATTCATTCATTCTGTCATTCAGTTATGCATTGGCATTCATTCACTCATTCACTCAATCAAAAACTCAGTCGATCATTCATTCAGATAGTTGGTCATTCATTCAGTTATACAATGAGTCAGTCATTACGTCATCCATTCTGTCAGTCATGCATATAGTCAGTTGGTCATTTATTCAATTATTCATTCAACCATTCAATCAGTCAGTAATTCATTCAGTCAATTGGCCATTCAGTCAGTCAGTCGGTATTTCAGTAAAGCAGCCGGTCATTGAATCATCCATTAATTCATTGATTCATTCAGTCAGTCATTCAGTTACGCAGTAACTCATTCATTTATTCATTCAATGAATCAGTCAGTGTCCTTGTTTTGAGATATATTCAATATGGATACACTGAAATAAATAAGTAAATATTTCTTTAATAATAAACGAGTTATTATAGCAAAAATTGATTAAACGTTTAGTTCATATAATAATAATATATTCACAAGTTAAGATCTGAAACTACAATCAGATCAACTATTAATATTTGAAAATACAATCAGATTAAATATTAAGATTTGAAAATACAATCAGATAAAATATTAAGATTTGAAAATACAATCAGATTAAATATTAAGATTTGAAAATACAATCAGATTAAATATTAAGATTTGAAAATACAATCAGATAAAATATTAAGATTTGAAAATACAATCAGATTAAATATTAAGATTTCCCGCCGAAGACGGATGTGTCGGGCCATTGGCGCAAATAAAACGGCGACACAACGCATTTCCATTCTCTGGACTACATCCTGCTGGAAATCTAGTACGGCCATTGTTCTGCTACAAGAGAGATCTGGCGGGAGAATTTTGAGAATGAACGCTGAAGAAGAAAGAAGAAATATTAAGATTTGAAAATACAATCAGATTAAATATTAAGATTTGAAACTAAAATCTCAAAGCCATATATTTCACTTACACGGGAAAAACAATTACAAATAATGAGATATATTAATCGATTATTGGCTATCACACTGAGTGTGAGAATCAGTTAATCAATGATTCCGATACATGGGGATATACTGATTAAAACAGAAAGAATATTTAACAGACATTCAGGGACTCAAACTCATCAATGACGATAGTCATGTTGGATTGTCTGGTGTTCTCTTTCATCCACAGCCCCACTTCTCGCGGTAGAACGAGAGGATCCCGTGTGTGTGGATGGGACCCGAAATTGGAATAAAGAATAGCGACAACTTTACTTACCAGTAATGTTGTAAGAGAGGACTAAGAAGGTGTGAAAGGTTGAATTTGCTGTCAATCATGGCTCAACATGACTCAGGCTATTCAGACGTCGAATGTGTCAGGTCAAGAGACGCAGATATCGCAGCAAAACTATAAGCTATACCACAACGCATTCAAATCTCAGAAATACAATATAATTTGCAGAATCCTAAGAATGCACGAAAGAGTAGAGTGAACTTAATCAAGATACATTACAAATTATGATGATTCTATAACTACACACAAAAATATCACAATTAAATCAACACAGACAATCATTATTCTATAAATACAAATATAATTATTCAATCATTACAAATAATCGTGATTCTATAACTACACAATATATCAAGATTGAATCATCATAGACAATCATTATTCAATAAATACAAATATAATTACTCAATCATTACAAATAATCATGATTCTATAACTACACAATATATCAAGATTGAATCATCATAGACAATCATTATTCAATAAATACAAATATAATTACTCAATCATTACAAATAATCATGATTCTCTATAAAAAAATAATGAAGATTCTATTGTTACAGTTTATCATCACAATGCAATATAATAAATGTGATCAATCATGATTGCCTAGGTATCCAAGCTTCCGTGATTGCTGCTATCGCTAGTAGAGAATCCAGAGGTGGTTCATTGCTCGTTAACACTGGCGGCTACGGAGACGGAGGTCGTGCTTGGGGGATCATGCAAGTATGACATTTTGTATCTTGATTTTGTATGATCTGCATTGATGTCATATGACATGTGATCATGCGATATGACATGTGATAATGTCGTGTAACATGTGTAAAGAATATTATGGGATTTCTGATGCAAGTCACAGACGCTTATATCCACTAGACATCTGAGGATAATTAAAGGGCAACTATGGAACAACTAAAGGACAAGTATTTTAACTACAGGATAATTAACAGATGACTACGAGACACCTAAAGGGCAACTAGGGGACAGCTAAGGGGCAATTAAATCTCGCAACTAAAGGATGATACAGATACAGCTACAACACATTACATGTATAACTAAAAGGCAATTGACAACTAAATGGCAATTAAGGGGGAACTTAATTTGCAAACAAGGAACCACTAATAAGGCAGCTAAAGGACAACTAAAGAGCAGTTAAGAGACAACTAAAGGGCAAGTAAGGAAAAACGATGGCTTCTAAGGGATATCTAAGGGCAACTGAGGGACAACTAACGGGTAATTAAGGGAAACTAAGAGGAAACTAAATCGCAATTAAGGGACATCTAAGGGATAACTAAAAATCAACTCATGGACACCAAAACAGGCATGGGCAACAGAGGGATAACTAAAGGGCAACCAAAATTTAACTAAAAATAAACTGAGAGATAATGAAATTCAACTAAGGGAGAACTAAAGGGCAGGTAAAGGGCATTTGCAGGACAATTAAAGAGCATACGATGGACATCTAAACTGCATCTAGGGGAGAATTAAGGGTCAGATAAAGGATTACTAAGAGGTAACTAATTCGCAACTGGGGCATTGCTAAACCCAAGTATTTAGCATCTGTGGGGTAACTAAAATAGCAACAGTGGGGTAACTAAAGGAGCAACAATGGGGTAACTAAAGGAGCAACAGTGGGGTAAATAAAGGAGCGACAGTGGGGTAACTAAAGGAGCAACAGTGGGGTAACTAAAATAGCAAGTGGGGTAACTAAAATAGCAACAGTAGAGTAACTAATGGAGCAAAAGTGGGGTAACTAAAGGAGCGACAGTGTGGTAACTAAAGGAGCAAAAGTGAGGTAACTAAAGGAGCGACAGTGTGGTAACTAAAGGAGCAAAAGTGGGGTAACTAAAATAGCAACAGTGGGGTAACTAATGGAGCAAAAGTGGGGTAACTAAAGGAGCAAAAGTGGGTTAACTAAAGGAGTGACAGTGTGGTAACTAAAGGAGCAAAAGTGGGGTAACTAAAATAGCAACAGTGGGGTAACTAATGGAGCAAAAGTGGGGTAACTAAAGGAGCGACAGTGTGGTAACTAAAGGAGCAAAAGTGGGGTAACTAAAGGAGCGACAGTGTGGTAACTAAAATAGCAACAGTGGGGTAACTAATGGAGCAAAAGTGGGGTAACTAAAGGAGCAAAAGTGGGGTAACTAATGGAGCAAAAGTGGGGTAACTAAAGGAGCGACAGTGTGGTAACTAAAGGAGCAAAAGTGGGGTAACTAAAATAGCAACAGTGGGGTAACTAATGGAGCAACAGTGGGGGAACTAAAGGAGCAACAGTGGGGTAACTAAAGGAGCAACAGTGGGGTAACTAAAATAGCAACAGTGGGGTAACTAATGGAGCAACATTGGGGTAACTAAAGGAGCAACAGTGGGGTAACTAAAAGGGCACATGGTGTGTAACTCAAGGAGCATTTGGTGGATAACTAAAGTAGCACATGGTGTGTAACTCAAGAAGCAATTGTTGGATAACTAAAGGGGCAACTGTGGAGTAACTCAAAAATGAAGTGTGTGGTAACTAAATTCGGAAATTGATGGGTAATTTACTGTGAACGACGAGGTAATTAAACGACAACTATACGAATAATGGATCTATAAATATATATATTTCAGCCATATATAAATAGATGAAGTATCCTGGTTTATTCACAAGAGCAATGACACATTTATATAAACATGGAAACTACAAGAGGAATACCACATTTATATGGACATGACATATACAAGAATGTGTGTGTTACTTGTGCAACTTTCTGAGCTTCTGTATGTCGTATGGGATAAATTCAATTGGAAACCAGACAAATTACAAGATTAGTGGATATACACAATGATCGTTATGTAAGGTTATATGCCATTGGTTGGGAAAGGTAGGTCAGTAAAAGAGAAAGTAGAAGGACAATGTCAGAATAGAAAGGTTACTGTCCTTGACATGCTACGGAAATTATTTGTCGAGGTCATTCGGATCCTCGTGCGTTATCGGTTACCATGGTTACAGAACTGATAATGAAGATAGTAATGAGGATAGTGATGAGGATGATGATGGTATTGATAGCAACAATTGCTGAAAATATTGATAATGATAAAGATGATTGTAAGGAAAGTAATGATGGTGGGAATAATGATTGTAATAATAGTAATAGTGGTGTATTGGCGATGGTAATTAAAGTAGTGGTTGTTATTATATTGAGAGTGGTAATATTTGATGATGATGATGTTGCTAATAAGGAAGATAATAATTGTAGTAATAAGGATGGTAGTGATAGTAATGACAATGATACTGGTAGTAATTATGGTGATAGGAATAGTAATGAGGATGATAATGATAGTAATGAGGATAATATTTATTGTAATGACGATGATACTTGTGGTATTGAGAATGATGCTGGTAATAATGAGGATGATAGTTACATTAATGAGAGGATACTTGTAGTAATGAGGATGATACTGGTAGTAATTAGGATTATGTTGGTAATATAAAGATGATGATGATGGTAGTAATGAGGATGATAGTGATAGTAGTGAGGATGATAACGATAGTAATGATTATGATACTGATAATATGATAAATGATAATGATCGTAGTGTGCGTGAGACTGGTAGTAATGAAGTGATACTGGTAGTAGTGAGGGTGAATCCGAAAGTAATGAGGGTGATACGGGTAATAAGGTGGATGATAATTATATTAATAACGTTAATAATGATAGTAATGTGGATGATAATGGTAGTAATAAATATTATAGTTACAGTAATTAACACGATACTAGTGGTACTGATGATGATACTGTTATTATAAAGGTGATACTGGTAGTAATGAGGGTGATACTGGTAGTAATGAGGGTGATACTGGTAGTAATGAATATATTAGTGATAGTTGTTTGCATAATACTGGTAGTAATGAGGATGATAATTTATTAAGGAGGATGGTAATGTTCGTGGTAAACATCATACTAATATTAATGAGAATGATACTAACAAATGATACTGGTAGTAATGAGGATGATAGTAACGGTGATGTTCATGATTATAATGGTGGTGTTTATAGAGATGATAGCCAAATTACTTATTTCATATAAAATGTTACTAATGTGATGATGACATTGTTACATGAATTTCAAATCTATATTTACCTGTCCAAATTTACGACCTGTAGTGTGACCTCCAAACATCTGGTCTGAACTGCAAATCATGCCCGTGGGACTCCTGTTGCCATATCGATATGATGACCAGCAAAATACTCCAACCATTCATTAATCAGGTAATTAGTTATTCCTCTAGAGCCGAAGACGGCACATAGGGCGGATGTCATAGATTTCCATGTCTCTCGTTTCATTGCAATTTGCTTTAGATCTTCATTGTTTCTGATAGTGATGGTGAAACGTTCTCTTGTTATAGTTCTACGTTAAGTTTCTTTTGGTCTTCCTCGTTTTCATGTTCTTTGGTGACCCCGTGAAAGCTTCACAGGGGAGTCTTTCAGTATCCATTCGTAGTGCGTGTCCGATGTAATTCCAGCGACGCTTTCTAATATAGGTGGATACATATTCTTGTTTTGATTCTTGTCTGACAACTATCTTTTATTTGAAGTCTAACCAACATATGTTCAGTAGCTTCTAAGACATTTATTTTCAAAGGTATTTAGTCTTTGTTCTGTTTGATGTTGCTTTCCAACTTTCGCATCCATATGTTAATGTTGGAATTATGCAGGAGTTGAAGATTTTGAGTTTTGTGTTATTTCTTAGTGTTTTTGAATGCCATATATTTGACTGTTTATTGAATGAGTTAGCAGCCAGTACAATAGGGTAATAGTCAAGTAATCAGGTAATAGTTCATCATAAATCAGAAGGTTCATTTTATTTGATCTGAGAAATATATAGAAATATGTGAGATATTTGGTTCTTATCTTGTGGTCTCTAAACAACTACGGGTCCACGACGGCGTGTCTTATGAATTCTTGTTTCCAGAAATTTTCGAAAATAAATTGTATTAACGTATCAATGTATAATCATCATCAGATGCCTTGTATCAATTTACACTGTCAGTCATGGAACTCATCAAATGTGTTGCCAGTAGATTCAAACTGTTATAAGGATCGTTGTTGACTTTTTTTGTTATGCCACCATCATCATCATCATAAGTGCCGTCTCCGCAACGAAGGTTGGCTGCAACGTATCTCCAACATCTCCTGTCTCTTGTCTTGGTGGTGCACTCTGCTAGACTGTAACCTATCCAGCGTGTAATGTTACTCTCCCACTTGTATCTCTGGCTACCTCTTGCTCGCTTCCCTTTGACTTTACCCTCAAGTAAGGTCTTCAATAGGGTGTCATGTCTTTTAATGTGACCAAAGTATTTTATTTGCCTGATCTTTATTTCTCTTAGTAGTTCTTTCTTCATATTAATTGTCTTTAGCACCTCTTTATTTGTTTTCTTCTCTTTCCATGATGTTCTCCCTATTCTTCTATATACCCACATCTCAAAGGCATCAATTTTGTCTTCTAATTGTTTATTTAGTGTCCATGTTTCTGAGCCACACATTAATATGGAATAGATGTAGCATTTTATAATTCTCATTTTTAACTTGTTTGTAATTTGTTTAGATATTAATAATTTCCTCATGTCATTGGAGGTACTTTTAGCAATTCCTATTCTCCTTTTAACTTCTGTTTCACATCTGCCATCATTTGTGACTATGTGCCCAAGATATTGATACTGTTTTACTTGTTGTAGTTTCTCTCCCTGTATGTTTATGTTTACCTCCTGTTCTTCTGTGTCTTTGCTGATTATCATGGTTTTTGTTTTTTTAATGTTTATATCCAGTCCATATTCATTACTTGATGCCACCACGTCAGACTATCTAATATTTTCTCTCATTGTCGCTCTCAATCTCTTTGCTTCCAATCTTTCCTGTTGTAACGGTGTCCTCCATACACCCTGTGACACATACGTATTTTGTCGATATCAATATGTCACTAAATTCAACATACAGATAAATTTCTCATACTAAATAGATACATTGCTGATATTAAATAACAATATTTCTGATATTAAATAGAAAGACGGACGTAAAAAAATAAAATGTTGGAGAGCTCACGCAATTAGGTAAATGCTCATTACAGAGGTAAGTGGTCTGGGGTTGATCTGTTAGCGAACTCGCGTACTGCTCGAGTGGTCTAAGGTTGAATTTACAGATCAACTGGAATTTTCTTTTAATGACCAACAGCTTCCTTCTAAGGGGGCAGCCTATGGAAATGGATACCAGATCTTTTGAGAAAGAAACTTTAGCGATGTTTATTTTTTTTTAAAGTCATGATATCTAGTGTTGCATGAAACAATGGTTTCTAATGCGCCGCCTGACCTGGTATCTCCGACTTCTGCTTGCTTGGGCAGGGCTGTCGTCCTACACGGTGTAAATGAGAAACCAACCAATCTCACTTTCCAGCCTCTGTTGATTGGACTAAGCCCCATCTTTACTTCATGGGGTTGCCCTTTTCATGCTCATAAATAAAAAATGTGGGTCTAACCACAAATTTCCCAGTACGCCTTAATAGCATGGATACGGCAAACTAAAATCTTGAAAGTAGTTGACATGGAGACGAAGTAGTCAAAAGTAAGCAGCAAAAATGGTGGAGTATTCTATGGATAGCGCTCCATTTATATTTGACAGCCACCTATTGTTGTTTGACAACCCGTACTTATATTTGATGATGCCCTTTCTATATTTGACATCCCTCAATTTATATGTGACATTCCCTATTTATATTTGACAGCCTCTATATTTGACAACCCCTTTCCCATTTATATTTTGAGCATCCCTGAAGACATTTATATTCTGACTTCCTAATATTATTCATTTCTGAGCCTGTCATTAATAGCAAAGTGTAGCTGAAAGATTAGAGCTGAGCAGGTATTCTCAATCCGGTTGTTGCGAGTATCTTGGTGCTCTCCTAATGATATATTGTGCTCAAGGATGTGAGTTAAAGATATGACTCAGAGTAGTAAGATCATGAGTTCCCTTTACAATTCAAACTTTCCTGTATCAACCGAAACACATAGTGTATTCATCCATGATTATGTGGAATCAACTGAAACACATAGTGTTATCATCCATGATTATGTGGAATCAACTGAAACACATAGTGTTATCATCCATGATTATGTGGAATAAACTGAAACACATAGTGTTATCATCCATGATTATGTGGAATCAACCGAAACACATAGTGTTAACATCCATGATTATGTGGAATCAACTGAAACACATAGTGTTATCATCCATGATTATGTGCAATCAACTGAAACACATAGTGTTATCATCCATGATTATGTGGAATCAACTGAAACACATAGTGTTATCATCCATGATTATGTGGAATCAACTGAAAAAAATAGTGTTATCATCCATGATTATGTGGAATCAACTGAAACACATAGTGTTATCATCCATGATTATATGGAATCAACTGAAACACATAGTGTTATCATCCATGATTATGTGGAATCAACTGAAACACATAGTGTTATCATCCATGATTATGTGGAATCAACCGAAACACATAGTGTTAGCATCCATGATTATGTGGAATCAACCGAAACACAAAGTGTTATCATCCATGATTATGTGGAATCAACCGAAACACATAGTGTTATCATCCATGATTATGTGGAATCAACTGAAACACATAGTGTTATCATCCATGATTATGTTGAATCAACTGAAACACATAGTGTTATCATCCATGATTATGTGGAATCAACCTAAACACATAGTGTTATCATCCATGATTATGTTGAATCAACCGTAACACATAGTGTTATCATCCATGATTATGTGGAATCAACTAAAACACATAGTCTTATTATCCATGATTATGTGTAATAAACTGAAACACATAGTGTTATCATCTATGATTATGTGGAATCAACTGAAAGACATAGTGTTATCATCCATGATTATGTGGAATCAACTGAAACACATAGTGTTATCATCCATGATTATGTGGAATCAACTGAAACACATAGTGTTATCATCCATGATTATGTGGAATCAACTGAAACACATAGTGTTATTATCCATGAATATGTGGAATAAACTGAAACACATAGTGTTATCATCCATGATTATGTGGAATCAATTGAAACACATAGTGTTATCATCCATGATTATGTGGAATCAACTGATACACATAGTGTTATCATCCATTTCGAATCGAGTACCAGACACGGAAATCTTTCAGAAGTCCCGCATGCAAAGCATCCATGCAATGCTTACTAGGTCCCAACTCTGCTGAACTGGCCACATTCTGTATTCCAGACAAGCGCCTTTCAAAGAGATTATTCTATTGGGAGCTGTGCGAAAGTAAACGTTCAAGCGGAGGGCAAAAAAAAGCGCTTCAATGATCACCTAAAAAGCTCTCACAATCACTACAGCATCGATCCTAGCTCCTGGGAGACTACAGCACTTGATCGCTCAGCCTGGAACACCCAGATCACTGTTGACATCACGAAATTTTAAAAAGAAAGACCATTGCTGGCAATCCACAAGCGCAAGAAGCGGAAGGACAAATTCGAAAATTCTCCTACCCCGAACCTTCAGAACTCCTGCATGCACTGCAATAACACTTTCCGTGCACGAATCGGACTCATCCGGCATCTACGAACTCACAAACCACATTAGTTAATTACCAATTTTAATTATTATTTATTTATTTATTTCATCGCATTTAATGTCTTTTATTCCATGCTCATCTTCGCTTGCGAAGGAGGAATATCATCAACATCCTCATTGCCATCCGTGATTATGTGGAATCAACAGAAACACAAAGTGTTACCACCCATGGTTATGTGAAAATGAAGAATGAGTGTATACCTTGTAATCAAGAATGTGATATAGCTAGTTTTCAAGTTCACTTTCACTTTTAATTTCATTTTCATTTTCTGTCTTGACTCGTTCAATGTTAACTCCTGATATTGTGTAACACATTGAGCCTCAAGTATCTCATTAACTCCTGATATTGTGTAACACATTGAGCCTCAAGTATCTCATTAACTCAGATAATTTTTTTAATGATAAATATATATTTCTTCTTATTATATGTTATAGTGATATCACACTCAGAATTACATATGGGTGGTGCGTGTACACTCAGTATTACATGTGGACGGTTCTCGTCGTCTGAAATGTTCTTGTCATGTCCTTTAAGACTTGTCCATCTTTATACGGGACAGATATAACGTAGACATGAATGCAAATCATCCAGGCTATTTGATTCATGTAACTATTGAATGCCCACTTTCACCTATGTTTCACAGGTTCGTGCAAAATTTCCTTCATGGACACAGGACCAAGTACTTCAAGGTAAGGGATAAATATCTAGTGTTGGGTACAGTTAAAATTACCAGCAATGAGAGGGTTGGGACAGAAAATAGCAGTACAAGGAAATAACATAAATAGGTAAGGAGTGTTGCCAATATTTAAGTACATGACCTACTAACCACAACCACACAAGCAGACGACGTTTCGACTTCATTCTGTTATTTTGCTCTCTTTTTGTTTTTCTGTGTGCTCTTTTTTCTTTTCTAGTTGAACTTCTCTTCCTTCTTTCTCTTTTCATCCTCTCTCATCGAAATTTGCTATGCTCTTCATATGATAATATGTGTCTATGTAAAGTCTATACTTTTTTGTCCTAATAAAGACATTTAGTCGAAATGTCGATTGCATTCGTGGTTGTGGTTAGTATATTGTGTAATAAAATATTGGCAATACTCCTTATTTATTTTATTTTTATTTTTTTTGTGTGTGCTTATTTCAAGGAAAGTAGATAGAACCTGCAAGCTCATTATAAAAGAGTATGTAGTATTCATCACTATCATGTGTAGTGTTGAGTTGTTTGTTTTGTTTTGCGTTCGCTCCATTGTAACCATCATGGATATCCGTGCGATTTCCGCCGGGAGGGTGATTACGTTGTGCCACCGTTATGCGCCTTGTAGGCCTAGCACATCCGATTTCGGCATGCCTTGACAATTCGGGTGGGCGACCCTAGCCTGTGACAGCCTCAATATCTGTCTCCAGGCATGCGTGTATGTGGTGACTCTTCGCCCAGACGATTTTTGCTCTCGTCAGTCTTGCACGAGATATTCCACTATGAACTTGCCTCGTGCAATTGGACGTACTGTGCCTGTGCACATCGGGTACTGGACCGTTTCTCATCCGTGAGCCTGATTCCTTAAGGGGAAGAACTCATCGGAAGAGTTGGACCCTGGTTCTTTCGCCCTCTTAGCCGAGGTGTCATTCACCTACATCGTGTATCCCTTGTCCAAGTTCGAGTCTCACACCACGCGTTTGAGAGCAAGGCGTTCGCGAGCAGAGCGTCCTTGTCTCAATAGCGCCTGAGCCCATCAGGTACTGCACCCTTTCTTTCTGCAAGTGTATTTCCGGTATAGGAAAACCTGACATTAGAGTTGGGCCAGGGCTAAAATCGTTGTCTCTTTTGTCCCTGAGCCCATCGGGTACGGAACCCTTTCTCTCTGCAAGTGTATCTCCGGAATAGTAAAATAGAAGCTTGTAGTTCCCCTTTCCTAAGAACTTTTCACTTTCTATTTCCAGTTCGCGCTGCCATCTAGCGCTGTTCTGCCCTTTCATTGTTTCATTGTACTCAGTATGAAATCTATTTGTTTCTCGCCATGCATCTATCTTTACGTGCATTTTACATTGGCCGCCCCTCGAATGTTCCGACTGGACTGACTAGCTTCACTGTATGTCGACAGTGTCGCTATATGTGGTGTTGCTGGTGGTTTTGGAGATATTGTCTGTCTCTTATGCAGTCAAATCTCTTTCCATCTGATACCTCCACTTCTCGGACACGTTCCACAAAATTATTTGGCCAGAAACAGCTCGAGCTGCTGTATTTCTGTTTCCAGGGTGCACCGCGAGGAGGTACATTTGGGATCTTGGTTATCTGCTAACATAAATATAAATAACCAAATGGTCAGAGGGTGTCCGACAAAGTGGATGGTGCCGCAGTAACCTAATGAACACATAGTCAAGCAAAATGAATTAAACAGGTTACTAAAACACTTACCTTGTCTATTAATAAAAATATATTTTAAAAAGTATATATAAAAAAAGATACAATAAAACTAAACAGGACAATTCTCCACGTATCGGCTCAAACTGAACCTTTTTCAAGAGACAAACAACAGAAAACAACAAAATAAAAAACAAAATAGATGACTAGATTTCATCAAGCCCCGTCTCCATAGCGCAGGGATGGCACATTTTGCTTGGTTATCTGCTAACCCTGGGTTCGCCTAGAGCAATGCGTTCCCTTCGCACCCCTGTAGTGTTGAGTGATACAAGTAATTACATACTTTTATTTTTATTATGTATTATTGATCGATGCTGCTTTCTACTAAATCAACTCCAACACAATCGTTCAACTGCTGCATCGACATAGGATGCTCTGGATATAACCTCTATCCGCGCAGTGACATAAAATTGATTAACTGTATCGTGGGGCAAAGTTATGGGCAAGATGTGAGAGTCACATGTGTGGTGCAGATGACTGGCTCTATCATAGACTGTACTCTGCAAGATGAAGATTTGCGTGCAGTGTCTCAGATAGTCACAGATGAATTGACATCTACAATGTTTTCTTAGAATGTGCTCATGTTTCCTTGGAATGTGCCCATGTTTTCTTAGAACGTGCCCACGTTTTCTTAGAAAATTTTCCAGGTTTTCTTAGAATGTGTTCATATTTTCTTAGAATGTGCTCACATTTTCTTAGAATGTGCCATATTTTCTTAGAATGTGCCATGTTTTCTTAGAATGTGCTAATGTTTTCTTAGAATGTGTCCATGTTTTCTTAGAATGCATCAGAGGAAAAGAACAAATGACGTAATAGTTTTTGTCGTACTTACATAGAACACAGGCTTTTGATGTTTCACTTGAACACAACAGACGGAATATCACTAAGACTGAGGGGTTATGAGGTGTAAACATGAAAACCTACAAATTACAATAGAAGAGACATTTTCAACGTTTCAAACCGTTAGATCTTTCTCAATAATATATAAAACAAACAGTGAGAAACATTGAAACAAATAAAAACACTGTTACTACCAAAGGCACTATATACATGTAAAAAATACAAAGTTCAAGGTGACAATGATTTATATGGAAACATGTAGTCATGGAAGCCGGTTTTGTTGAAAATTGAACGGGATATGATAGCAGATACAACAAATTATTAACCAATACAACATGAATAGCAATACAATAAGGACCACACCAACACACATTTAAACAAATGAATATTCGGAGTTAAGTACAAATGGTTTGAGGGGACCAAACTAAAAAGTAAATCAATTTTCAAGAGCGTACCTAAATATATCATCCGTGGTGCAGGATCTGAGGGCAGTGATCAGTAATACTTATACAATCATCAATATATCTATGTTATAGAAAAGAAACAGGACCTCCAAGTCTCATAACATATTTTGGGAGACTGATGAAGGTCCTTTTCCATTTCTATTTCATAGATACATTGATGATGGTATATGTATTACTGACATACCTGAGACAGAATTGTCTCGCTTCATCAACTTTATCAACAATTTTAGCCCTGCTATTCAATTCACATCTAACATCTGTACTACTTCTTTCAACTCTCTTGACATTATTGCCACTATTCAGCCCCTTACCTCATCACACCTGTTTGCTACAAACCTACTGATGGACAAGGTTTTCTGATCTACACGTCTTCTCATAATCATGATTGTCGCAACTCCCTGCCATTCTCCCAGCTTCTATGTACGCTCTTGAAAATATATTTATTTTTGAGTTTGGTACATTCAAGCCTTTTGCACTTAACCCCGAACATTCATTTGTTTAAATTTGTGTTGATGATGTCCTTATTGTATAGCTATCCATGTTGTTTCAACGAAATACACACACCAAAACGCAGTATTAATATAAATGAGTATTTATCAGTATTTATCACAACTGTTAGATAACATAAAAGCGATATATAAAAAATGCCAAAGCTCAGTAAGAACAACAGATGGAATGACTGAACCTTTTGAAACAAGATCTGGAGTAAGACAAGGATGTATACTTTCACCCCTACTTTTCAACATATACATGGACAGAATAATAAAAGAAGCTCATATCAACAAAGAGGAAAACATTGCAAATAAACCTGATGAAGAACTTAATAATGAAATCAATGAACTATTATTTTCTGATGATCAAAGTTTAATATACAAAGATGAGGAAACTTTGCAAAAGCACATCAGTGCATTGTTGTTAGCATGTCAGAAGTACAACATGAAAATTAATGTACAAAAAACAGAAGTTATGAAAATTAGCAAGTCTTCAACACCAATGAATATAACAATACATAACACAAAAGTGAAACAAGCCAAAGAATTTAAATATCTAGGCAGCATTTTTTCCGAAGATGGAAGACTAGACAGAGAAATAGAAACAAGGTGCCAGAAAGCAAACACAATGACTTACCATCTTTCACCATTACTTCTTCATCCAAAGATCAAGATGGACATTAAATAACAAATAATATCTACAATTTTTATACCAACACTGTGCTACCAATGTTAAACATGGTCTTTAACAGCTTCGCAGCAAAGAAAAATTGTCACATGTGAAATGAAGTGTCTCAGGAAAGCTGCAATGGTTACCAAACTAAATAAAATAAAAAATGAAGAAATTAGGAAAAGAGTTGGTATAATATCATGTATCGAACATATTGAGAGACAGCAAGTAAAATGGTTCGGTCACCTTATGAGAATGAAGCCAAACCAAATACCAATAAGAGCATATAACACAAGAATATCCGGGCGTAAAGCCAAAGGTAGACCAAGAAAACGGTGGATAGAAAACATTAAGATAACCTTGAACAAACATGGACTAAATGCAACCTCGGCGACACATCTGGCCTTGAAACGACAGCTTAACTGCGCATATCAACAAAGACTCATACGCTTATCGACAAGTGTGAATGCGATAAACAATCATTCAACTGGGGATAGACAATAGACAATAGATAACCCATGTTGTATTGGGTAATAATGTGTTATATCTATATCCTATCCTGTTCAATTTTCACCAATAAAAACTTCAAAAGTTAAAAAGTGATAGCGTGCCGCCTCATTGAGAGGAGCAGAATCCATATAGGGTATCCCTAGTACAATAAAAACAATCCTCCAAGCCTAAGCCCTTTTTGAATACTTTTGAGATGTGGTCACGTTATTAATAAGAGGTGATCTGGTAGACGTTTTTAATCTAATTTGTTTTCATTTCTTAAATTTGTTGAACTGTAGAATTGAGCTTAGATGGCCCGGCTACGGACACAGTACAATATCGATGAAGCTATTGAGGTTTTGACAACTGATAGCAGAAAATAATATAAAAATATGAGAGTTTGATCTTTCATCTGTTTCCACGTACATCATTGCCATCTTTAGTTTTGTATTGTTTACATGTATCTAGTGCCTCTGTGTTGTAACATTACTTTTACTGTTTTAATTTTTTTTCACTGTATATTTTATATATTCCTGAGGAAGACCTAACGATTGGAATCGTTGAATATGCCTTGTGTATTATAGTTTGTACGCTTTTGTGTTTACACATCATAACCTCTTAGTCTTAGTGATAGCCTGTTGTGTTCAAGTGAAACAACAAAAATCTGTGTTCTACGTAAGTACTATTGTTGTTCCATTTCACTGAAGTTTTCTCTTATAATAATTTCAGGGGAATGTACTTTGTATTCTTTTTTGTGACACGGAACGGCGGGCTAGTTAATGTGAATGAATGCGTTTAATAATAACAAGAAAATAACAATCGTGCATTATCTTCCATTTAAATAGTTGCTCAATAGATGAATAGTTCGATGGAATTCCTGATGAAGGAGTAAAATTCAAATAAGAAGATGTGTTTGTAATGTGCAACAGAATAATCACAGAAAGTAGTAACACAATCATATTACGTACACAATCCATTTCTGCCAACATGAAATGATATTTACATTCTATGAAATTTTCAATTTTACATTAACTGACAACGTCTTCTACGGAAGCCCTTACACGCCTGATTGGAACACATTTTACATGTCGTTATTTGGTTACTGTGCACCTGTTTTCATTATGCGTTGAGTGATGTTGTCATTGCCACAAGTTATTATCTTCCGCCTCAGAAAAGGATACAACAGATTAAACAGCAACTTAAATAGACTAAGATTGGTCCCATCACCACTGTGACCTTGTGGGCAGGCAGCACAGACCACTGAACATATCCTGCAAGACTGCAATACACTAAACCAGTTAAGGGAAGAAAACTGGCCCACAGAGATGAATATCCACAGAAAGATGTATGGGAGCACTGGGGAGCTTTCAAATACAGCAGCATTTTTTAAGAAAGCAGGACTTGCTGTGTAGACATGTCAAACTGCGCACGAGAAGAAGAAGATTGCCCACAAAATGGTTATGTATGCACTCACAGAAGTTCTGTTTCTAACAGCCGATCTATTCGATTGTAACCTGTATTCACATGATCTTACTCACAGGTGGTGTTGCCGCTTACAACTTCGGTGTTAAAAACGTGCAGAGTTGGTCTGGACTTGACATCGGCTCAACTGGAAACGATTACAGCAATGATGTCATAGCCAGGGCTAAATATCTCTACAGCCGCGGCTGGAACTAGCTTTTCATTTTGATTTGTAAGAAACTGCGTGATATCGCATGCAAATTTTCAATAATTGCAAAATGTGAACGCATATTTGTGTGTAACGAAACTTTGAATAAAGTTATATGTATTTCTTATCAAAGTATATAAGTTATAAGGAAGTGTTTCTTGTGTGTAAAGTACATGAACATTGAAGATGAGCTGTTCTTGTCAAAATACGCAAATTCTTCTTCTTCTGGCCCATGACGTATGGCGTTAGTTTAATTTCTTTCCACAACCTTTTATTTCGTGAACTGTCAATCATTTCCGATATCGATGTTCTTCCATGCTACAATGTTAGTTTGCCAATCAACTTATCTCTTGGTCGTCTCCTACCTCTCTTACTTTTCCACTTGCCTCTTCTTACAATGTCTTCCATCTCTCCTCTTCTCATGATGTGTCAAAAATGTAGACTGTCTTTTTCTGACGCGGATAAACATCTCTATTTTTGAATGAACTTCTTTCAAGATATCTTCATTACTCTTTTTATCTGTCCATGATGTTCTTAGCATTCTTATATAAAACCATATCTCTGCTGCCTCAATAACATTGTTTATTATTCTGCTGAGTGCCCAAGAGCCACTTCCATACCTTAGAATTGATTACATATAACGTCCAAAGACGTTAATGGCAAACTCTTTCTTTCTCTATTTCTATCCATCTATACGCTGTGACCATTTTTTCTGGCGTCAAGGGTGGAAGAGTTCTCTGGAAATGGCCTTCCTGTGTGCTGTTTGTAAGTGTATTCCTTTACATTGTCTGCCTCTGGCTTTATAGTCGTGGTGTCTATGTGTCATAGCTATCTGTGGTATGTCACCTAGACGTCTGTCACAAGAGAACAAAGATGCAATGTTCTCTATCATGCATATCGTCATCAATGGGATCATCTGATAGAAGACAAAAGTGAGAAATTGAGACAAAGTTTGACAACGATATGATAAGATGTGACAACGATGTGACAACGATGACCTTTTCACAATTGACAAGTTATCACCTCTCTCCCAACTTTCTCTGCC
Source organism: Meghimatium bilineatum (assembly GCA_034231615.1). Classification (NCBI taxonomy): domain Eukaryota; kingdom Metazoa; phylum Mollusca; class Gastropoda; order Stylommatophora; family Philomycidae; genus Meghimatium; species Meghimatium bilineatum. The sequence continues at coordinate 7,443,279 of CM067300.1, forward strand.
GCCTCCTTCAAAATATCAGGGAAAAAATGTCCTTAATCTTCGCATCCTGTATTAGCAGTTTATTCCCCGGTTGCAACACGAAGGTCTCATACCATAAAAGATCGATGCAGCACAGATATCATGTTAAAGTTCAATTTTTGGGCTGCAAGGTGAAGTTATAGCAAAGAAGCTACACAACATGGTACCGTGTATCCCATTATCTGGACTACTTAATGTGCAGGAGTTTGAGAACGAAAGCATGAAAATATAATAGAGCTTTTAAAGGTTAAAAAACGTGAAGGATTGACTTTTTTGTAGTAATTTGTTTAATTTAAGAAAAAACTTCTACACCTCTCAACGAGACAGCCCCCTGGCTGCGGTGAAAGTCGCTCAGCACCTGTAACGCCACAGCTTGAGAGATATCCACCACACCCCAGGGGACTCTCAAAATGGCATCCGTGAACCAGATAAAGCTCCTAGATTGTGGATGCACGACTTCAAACACTCAATCAATCAAGTACAATGACGAACGGTGTAGGTGATCATGTTTCTTCAGAGCTCTGCGTCTCTTTTATTGTTAATATATTCAGTTGGTAACTTCTTTTTGTGCCACATTGACAACCCATCCAGAAATTTCTGCCTTCGTCTTCCGCTGTTTCTTCTCCCCTTGATATTTGCGGTGTTTACTAAGTGTTCAAGTTTTGCTTTTCTCATCACGTGCCCTAATAATCACGACTATTTCCTTCTAATTTTTGCTATAATTTGTCTTTCTAATCCAGCACATTTGAGGACTTCTACATTAGTTTACTTGGATCTCCATGGAATTTTAATCACTCTTTTAAAAACTACAATTCAGGTGCATTCAGCATATCCTAGACTTTTTTGTTTACTGTCCATGCTTCGCGACCATAAAGGTGGATTGGCTCAATTCTAGCACTCGAACTAGCGTATACATTGATATAATAATCTATTACATATATGTTTCTCACTTTTGAATTACTGATTTGGCCTGTGCTATACTGATCCTGATCTTATTGGCGCACCCGACAAGTGATGTCAAAAATGGTATCACTATACTTGACTTTATCCACTTCAATTATCTTTGCATCATTTATATTAATACTGCGTTTTGGCGTGTGTATTTCTTTGAAATAACCCTTACTTTTTTGTTCTTGTTTATACTGAGTCCTTTGTTTTCTCCTATTCTTCTATGACCCTCTCCATTAATGCTCTTACAATATATAGGGCATGTATTGTGCCTTTTCCTTCTACAAATCCGCATTGTTCTTTTGCTGTTTCTGGGTTTAATTTTCTTATTAAACGCCTCATTATTGTGCGAAGTAGAATCTTGGTCATCTAATTGGTTACCATTTCTTTCTTCATAGATGTGAAGCAGGGACTGTAAACAAAAACATTCAAATTGAACTGGAGACTACAGAGATGTGGTCTTTAAGAAGAATGTTGAAAATACCATGGACAGCTAAGAAAACTACTGCAGAGGTTCTCATTGATGCTGGCGTAAAAATATCAATCATATTAAACATTAGGGGCAGACAGTCAAGGTTTCTAGGACATGTGCTGAGAAGAACACAGCTTGAACACTTAATAACCACTGGAAAGATCAAAGGGAGAAGAGAAATGGGACGACAAAGAGAAAAGTTGCTAGAAGGACTAGTATTGTGGCGCGGTAGAAGTTCACTAACCGAGCTTGTTGACAACACAAGAGACAGAGATTCGCGGAGAAACATGATCGCCTACACCATTCGGCATGGTACTTAATTGATTAAACGACTTGTTTTTAACCGGGCTTGATGTCATAGTAAACGGTTTAACGACATCACCACAGGAAATAGGACTACATTTTTATTTGTTGGTCGGTCTTTTCTCTCAAGTTATTTAATAATCCATGTTTCCATTTTATAAGGCACCCGTTATCGTAAGATACGCATTTCTTTGCCGCCATTTTGAGTTCTTGTTCATTCTTTCAGAGCATGTGATTGTCAAAAATAATACAGGACGTAGTTTAGGTAATCATGCTACCATGACCTCCGAATTTCAAAATTGTCTAAACTCCCGTGAGTAGCAATGGATCGAAAACGGAACATAAGAAAGGTGATACTAATAGCAGATATGCTTGTCGAAGAGTCGATTAATGCGGTTTAGGGAAATTTTAGTTTTCTGATTCCATAGAGCGTCAAAGTGACATATAGACCATGCTGAAATCGGGTGTGTCAAAGCAGAAGATACAGACATAACAGTCAAGGCGTAAACCATGAAACGAAGTATTCCGTACTCTTGACTTGAGGACTTGAGCGTTCTCTGGAAAATTGACTTCATTGTATTCGAGTTACCCCATATGTTATTCGTCCTCCTCAATGAAGCGCTACATCACTTGTCTAGAGTACCGCTTACAGCACGTAACTCCTTAGCTTCAAGCTGTAATCCAGAGATTCTGTGAAAAAATTCACGTTGTAAACAAACGTATAGCAAGGTACGCTCTTCTGAACCGCGAGTGGTGTCCTCGTTTTAGTTCTTTCAGAGCATTTGATAATCAAAAATAAGAGGACGTTGTTTAGGTAATCCTGCTTTCACGACATAATTAAACAATATATTGCTAGCAGGATACGAACTAGAGACCTCTTGAATACAATGAGAACATAATCTGATGGGAGTTTGAGAATGAACGGAAAAGAAGAAAATAGTCTAAGCTGAGCTTACGATCTCAGGATAAATTATATCGCTGCTCAAGGCCCAAAAGTGGAGCAAATAATAGCACGACGGTATACCTACCATGCATATCTTAAGGACTTTAAGGGGTGAGTTGGATGTCTCATCCAAAATAGGGTTAATGTGACCCAGAACCCACGCTTAAGTAGGATGTATCCGACCGAAAGACGCAGATACCGCCGCAAAGGTGTAAAACATTAGACAATGTATTTTGTTCCCGGGGCCGGGGCTACATTTTTGTTAAGTAAAATGTACATCTTATTGTGAGACACATTCCTTTTAACCGCGGACGTTAGTCCACTATGCTTTACAACCATCCAAAATGGCTTTACACAGAGCTTTACAACCATCCAAAAATATTATAGGTTGTGGTTCTGGTAATCCAGTCACCACGAACCTCGAGTCTACTACACCGGATAACATCCTGCTAATCTGCAGGAGTTTGAGAACGAACACAAAAGTCATATTTAACACTTCAACAAATCTTGAAATATATTCATTTAAACCTATCTTCTGAAATATATTCAGTTCACCCAACCTGGTCGTGTGGATGACATAGGAATATCATAGGGATGTCATAGGAATGTCATAGGGATGTCGGCTTAAGGTTATGTGTTACGTGAGCTTGTTGTCACGAATATGTTATGTGCACTTCACACCTAGTACAATATTACCCTCGGTGCAACAAGTTAGTTTCTACAATCAACGTAAGGAAGCTCGTAGGAAACAAATATAAGTCATGTGAAACAAATATAAGTCAGATTACCAGAGCCAAACCTGGACAATGACAGCACAAGACAAAACAAAAATAGTGACAGCAGAAATGACATGTCTAGACTCGGAGTATCATTAAGATATAGAATTTATAAACTATAACATCGGACAGATAACCAAAACAATACCAGTATTGGAACACATCAAAAGACAACAGATGAAGTGGTTTTCACACGCTTCAATACTACCAACAGATAGCATGCCACAGATGGCAATGACACATAGAAATAACGGATATAAAGCCAGAGGCAGACCGTGTAAATAATGGATCACAGAAATCAAAGAAGCCACAGGAACAAGCTTACAAACAGCACACTGGAAGGCTATCTCCAGAGAACTTTTCTACCCCTGACACCGCAAGGCACAGAAGTGATACAGCGTATAGATAGTTGGATGGAACGTCAAAAGTGGCGATGAAACACACTGGCTCGAGAGGGGAGCAAAGAATAGCGACACTGTTATCTGCAAAACGTGTCGCTGAAGGCAAATAAGGAGATTGTGTGATGGAATCGGAAGCTGTATTCCATAGAAGGTTAGAAGTGGCAACAGGGGCAACGCTGAACCCGTGTGTGTTATACTGAAAGGCGCAGATATCGCAGCTAAGCTGTAAACCATTGGACTGCGCATTCTTTTCTGTGGACTACATCATATAAATAGGCAGAAGTTTGAGAACGAAAACAGGAGAAAAACGTCAGAAACACTACATAATAAGCAGTCATTGAGGAACTAAAGGGAGTGAAGCGCGATATATTTAACCAACTATTGTATAAGTTGTTGACTAATTCATTGGTTCTGTCCCTTCTGCTACATTTACAGTCCAGTTACTCAAAGTTATTTAATTCGTTTGTGGGTAGATTGGCTGTGCTACCAAAGCCAAACATGGACAACGACAGCGCAAGACAAATGTAAACTTGTAGCCGCAGAAATGGCGTGCTTACGCAGAATCCTTGGAATATTGTTAAGAGGCAGGGTGAGGAATGAGGACATCCGACAAAAAACTGGCGCCACCCCAATCTTGGAATACATCAAGAGACAACAGATCAAATCGTTTGCACACATCAGCAGACTACCATCAGACAGCATACCACAACAAGCTATGCTACACAGATACAGCGATGGCAGACCTAGAGGCCGATCACGAAAACGATGGACCACTGAAATAAAAGAGGCAAAATTCCACAATATACTCAACACACAAGCGGGCCCTCTCCAGAAAACTATTTTAACCCTGACGCCGTGACGCAACAAAGGGTTTCAGCGAATAAATAGAATAGATAGAATAGAATAGATAGAATAGATAGAATAGAATAGATAGAATAGATAGAATAAAATAGATAGAATAGATAGAATGGAATAGATAGAATAGATAGAATAGAATAGATAGAATAGATAGAATAGAATAGATAGAATACAATAGATAGAATAGAGAATAAAATAGATAGAATAGATAGAATAGATAGAATAGAATAGATAGAATAGATAGAATAGATAGAATAGATAGAATAGATAGAATAGAATAGATAGAATAGATAGAATAGAATAGATAGAATAGATAGAATAGAATAGATATAATATATAGAATAGATAAAATAGAATAGATAAAATAGAATAGATAGAATAGGTAGAATAGATAGAATAGAATAGATAGAATAGATAGAATAGATAAAATATATAGAATAGATAGAATAGATAGAATAGATAGAATAGATAGAATAGATGAAATAGATAAAATAGAATAGATAGAATAGATAAAATATATAGAATAGATAGAATAGATAGAATAGATAGAACAGATAGAATAGATAAAATAGAATATATAGAATAGGTAGAATAGATAGAATAGATAGAATAGGTAGAATAGATAGAATAGATAAAATAGAATAGATAGAATAGGTAGAATAGATAAAATAGATAGATTAGAATAGATAGAATAGATAGAATAGAATAGATAGAATAGATAGAATAGCTAGAATAGATAGAACAGATAGAATAGAAAAGATAGAACAGATAGAATAGAATAGATAGAATAGATAGAATAGAATAGATAGAATAGATAGAATAGAATAGATAGAATAGATCAAATAGATAAAATAGAATAGATAGAATAGATAGTGGGTAGATTTTAGTTATTGGTTTGTTTCTTCGCATTACCACAGAATACGAACAATCTGATTTTTCAATAATTCTGTCCATTTTGGTGAAGGTGAGGAAACTATTGGAGAAAGAGGAGGCGAGAGCTTTATTTCAAACAAGAATACTCAATCTCACATCGATATATGTCCATAATCGACGTCAATAGTTGGAGGGAGCGGGCTGGGAGTTGGTGGAGGGGGAACGTTGTCTGAAATGGTGTAGTAATTGTTAACAAAGGAGAGATGAGTGGCTTTGCAAATGTTGATGTCACAATATTGGTGCATACATTTTATATGTACCGGTTGAATTATTTGAATTTGAAATAATTTATCTTAAAATGTATAATAAAATATTGGTCTTTTTTTATTTTGGTACCTTTTCGGCTAACAAAATATTGTTATGGCGGGATTTTTGACGTACTTAAGCAGTGAGAGGGTAGAGTGTGAAGTTCTCTGCATGCTTGACAGTTGTTGATACGGAAGGAAGAGTGTGAAGTTCTCTGTTTGCATGACAGTTGTTGATAAGGAAGGAGGGAGTGTAAAGTTCTCTGTATGCTTGACAGTTGTTGATAAGGAAGGCGGGCGTGTGAAGTTCTCTGCTTGACAGTTGTTGGTAAGGAAGGCGTGCGTGTGAAGTTCTCTGCTTGACAGTTGTTGGTAAGGAAGGCGTGCGTGTGAAGTTCTCCGTATGCTTGACAGTTGTTGATAAGGAAGGCGTGCGTGTGAAGTTCTCTGCTTGACAGTTGTTGGTAAGGAAGGCGTGCGTGTGAAGTTCTCTGCTTGACAGTTGTTGGTAAGGAAGGTGTGCGTGTGAAGTTCTTCGTATGCTTGACAGTTGTTGATAAGGAAGGCGGGATTGTAAAGTTCTCTGTATGCTTGACAGTTGTTGATAAGGAAGGAGGGAGTGTGAAGTTCTCTGTATGCTTGACAGTTGTTGATAAGGAAGGAAGGAGTGAACAACTGACAACATAATGATGATGTAATTTCTGGGCAATGTTTTTTTTTTCTTTTTGAAAAGACAGCCTACTCAAATCTAATTGTTATGTTATGTTATGTTCCTCCAGGGCCATAGGCGGCGCATAGGGCAGAAACCATAGTTTTCCATTTCTGTCTTTGTTTTGCCAGGTCTTTCAATTCTTGCGTGTTGTTTAGGTTCATTGACATGCCTTTTCTATTAATGGTTCTTCGTAGAGTTTCTCTAGGTCTCCCTCTTCTTCTTACTCCGGGTGGCACCCAATATAGTGACTGCTGGGGAATTCTTAGGCTGTTCATTCTGAGAACATGACCGATGTAAGTCCAACACCTTTGTCTAATGAAGGAAGATCTATAGGTTTGTTTGCTTTCCTTTCTTATAGTAGTGTTAGATTTAAATTCACTCCATTTAACATTCAGAATGGTTCGTAGGCATTTGTTTTCAAAGGAGTCTAGTCTCTTATCTGTGGCTTTTGTGGCTTTCCAACTTTCGCATCCATATGATATAATAGGGATGATGTTGGAGTTAAACAACTTGAGTTATGTGGTGTTTCTTAGTTTGTTTGACGTCCAGATGTTGCGTAGTTTATTGAAAGCACCTGCTGCAATGTCAATACTGTGTAAAATTTCTTTTGATGAGTCTCCATCTGGTGCTAGATTGCTGCCTAAATATGTAAAATTATTCACTTTTAATAATGGAACATTTTGAATTTTTATGTTGTCGTTGGATCTCGTAAAATCTAGTATATGAGTTTTTGATGTGTTGATTTTCAACCCTATCTGATTTGAGTAGTTTTGGAGATTGTCAAGCTTAGATTGAGCATCTGTGTGGTTTGCGCTCAAAAGGGCCAGGTCATCTGCGTAGTCAAGATCTTCAAGAACGGTATTGTTAATCCATTTTAGTCCTGTCAGCTCATTTTCAGTGCTCTTTATCATGACCTAATCAATAGCGACGCAGAAAAGTAATGGGGACATGATGCATCCCTGTTTAACGCCCGTAACAACTTGGAACCATTCTGACTTCTCAGCGTTTGTTTGAACACAACAATGTGAGTTGGTGTAAAATGCCTTTATAACATTGATTATTTTAGTAGGAAAACCGTATTGTTGTAGAATATTCCATAACGTAGGGCGATGAAGACTATCAAATGCTTTTTCAAAGTCAACAAAGTTGATTATGAGCGGGGATTGAAATTCGAGTGATTCTTCAATGATGATGCGAAGAGAAAATATGTTGTCTGTGCAGGAGCGAGCTGATCTAAAGCCTGCTTGTTCTTCTCTGAGTAGTTTATCAACAGCATTATTTAATCTTTCCAAGATGATGCTTAGGAGGACCTTGCCTATGACTGATAATATTAATATCAAATCTAATTGCATAGTGATGTAAATATTTCACAAGAACACAACATTGCAAATATGAACATTTTCAATAAGAAAACATCACAAAGATAGACATTCCACAAAGAAGAAGGCATCACAAATATAGACATTTCACAAGAAGATACGCATGGTTTGCGTCTGTGGGTCTCACCAATGGCCCATTAAACAAACCACCCATGCAACAGAAAAACGTAAGTGGATGACATGCCGTTATATTGAGGTTATCTATTATAGAAGCTTCATGGCATGTCATCTATACAATTATGCCTCTCATACTTTTAATTTTTTGTTACAATGTATTTTATGCCATGTTGTATTCTTTTTCTTTATTTGTTTATGTATGCACCCTCTGTGTTTGGGAGAGAGCTAGAGATTGTTTGGGAGAGAGCTTGATCGGCAGCTCACCCTCAAGAAGCATGTAAAAAATATCAAAAATAAAGCACTTAAACGGTTACAACTACTGAAAAGACTCGCTGGCACATCTTGGGGATCAGACAAGGGTACCCTTAGAGGACTATACCTTGGTTACATACATTCTGCTTTAGAATACAACAGTGCACTCCTCACAACATGTTCCAAGACAAATGTAGAATCTCTAGACAGAGTGCAGAACAATGCCCTACGTCTTATTAGTGGAGCAATGAGATCTACACCGACGGCTGCATGTGAAATACATACGAATGTAGAACCCCTTGAGATGCGGAGAGATATGGCTGCAATGGAGACTTATGAAAGAAGCAAAAGAATGAACAAAGACCACCCAAATAAACAACTTGTAGAAAACTGGAAACCAAACCACAGAATAAAACAAAAGTCAGTCCTGAGCCATGTCAATGAAATAAAAGACAGTTACCACCTTCCAGACAAGAGACAAAGACTGCAAAGAGTAGAAAAATGTTTACCACCACACGTAGGCATTAAATTGCCAGAAATCAACACACAGTTAAGAGATAATGCAACGAAACGTTCCGACCCAGTAAGTCTTATGAAAGCAACACAGAAAACAATAGACACCTACCAGAACAATGGATTTATGTCTATACTGATGTGTCTGCCTTCAAAGCCATCATCAAAGCAGGTTAGGGTGTCTATATAGAATATCGAGACAAAACATCTGATCAGTGGTTTGATGCCTGTGGGGAGATATGTTCTAACTATGAAGCTGAAATGACAGCACTAGAAGTTGCCTTGTACCACCTGAAGACCTTATTTGATGCCTTCCCATCAAAAGTCCAAAACATCGTTATTTTTACAGACTCTATGTCTGCTCTCCAGGCACTGGAATGTGATGGACATTGTAAACCCGAGCTAGCTGAAATATACCACCATGCAAACCAGCTGCTCACATCTTATGATGTCAACATTGTTATGCAGTGGATTCCTGGCCACTCAAACACACCTGGCAATGATAAGGCAGACAGACCAGCAAAGAGGGGAGCACAACAAGAACAGCCTTATACAGAAACAACAATGCACACAGTTAAAATGATTCTGAAATCTGTGAACAAAGAAAATTGGATGAACAGATGGGCCATGGGAAACACTGGGAGGGAAATCTATAAATATATGACCAGCCAAATCCTAAAGACAATATCAACCTCCTGGAAAGAAAAGACCAGAGTATCATATTCCGACTGCGCACACAACATGTACAGCTTAACAATCACCTGAACAGAATACAACCACAACACACTCCAGGGTGCCGGCTGTGCACTCATCCATATGAAACTGTTGACCACCACCTTTTTGAATGTCCAGCGCTGGATGACATCAGGAAAATGCTTTCCCTCCAGGGCCAGATAAATGGAACACATTATATGGAACAAAACAACAATTCACAAACACATGCATATATCACACAATGGCATTGGGTCAAAGGGCATGAGCCCATGGATCGCTGGATCAGCAACCAACCAACCAACTAACCACAAGAAGATAGCATCACAAATATAGGCACTAGGTATTTTGATTATTCTCTTTGCACACAGAAATTGCTCACAAACGATCAAATCTCCACTTCAGTAAATCTCTCAGGGTAGAACGGCTGATAGTTACGGTCTAAGTTGGTACAATGTTCTTTTTGAAATTTGTGTGAGGTGTTCTCTATGTGCCACTCCAATCATCACACCCAATTTGTACATTTTCGAAAATGACTCATGCTAATCCATCTCAAAATCTTCCTTTCGTGAGGATAGGCTTGCGATTCCAACCAGTTTAGGTATTCCTCACTGCAAGCAATTCCACCGTAAGAATTTGTCGCGACGACGGCTTCACTGACTTCGTGAGCTATTCTGTCGTGTATTTCTTTCTTAGTTATCTTTCTGCACTAGTTATGTCACAAGAAAAATAACTCTACCAACAACATACTTACATGCAGATGTAACCAACAATATGCTTACGTACAAATCCAACCAAACGCTTCATGTATTTTCATCAATTTTAACCAGAAAGACTGGTATTTCCCTGACATATTGTGGTTAAACTGTTGACTTTGTGATCAAGACATCGAGTGTTCTTAATTATAAAGTGGATGCTCTTTCCAAAGGTCTCTGGGGAGTATATAGCGTGAAGCTCTGGGGAGTATCGCGTGAAGTTCTGGGGATTATTGTGTGAAGTTCTGGGAATTATCGCATGAAGCTATGGAGATTATCGCATGAAGCTCTGGAGATTATCGCATGAAGCTCTGGAGATTATCGCATGAAAATTTGGGGATTATCGCGTTAAATTCTAGAGTACTTTCTATAAGAGGATTCTTGGCAAGCGGTCTTCCATTCGTTGATAGGAAATGAATACATACGGAACAACCTGAGTACAATAAAGTTAATTCTCTATCCATTTATAGCCATTTCAAAACAAGATATATATATATATTGAAGTATACATATTGATACATTTTCAAATTGGAATTAAATACAAAGATAGCAAAAACATAAATTTTATGAACACTGACATTTGAAAATGGTAAATTGTGTCCGCGACATTGTCAATATGACAACCCTCGCTGACTAGTGCTGCCTTCAGTCCGTACTCAACAGTGATGGCGACAATCTTTAACCTTTCAAGAGAATGACCTCTGGTACCCATTTCACATTGTCTGAGTAAGCCACCAGTAACTTTTTTTTGCAAACCACAAGTTACACTTGATTTCTAATTCAGATTCACCTAAAAAGGCTCACCTAATCTTTGGGGAAGTGATTTGGGTACTAAAGTACCGAAGGTCGGAGATTTTGACTTATTCCTCGATTTCCTTCGAAGTCTTACTCCGATATGTTTTTCTTCAATGATATGTAGTTTGATACCCCCAAAACAGGGCAGCAGAACTTGTCTGTCAGAGCTGTTTCAAATGACCATTGTTTTTTGTTTCTGTGATGACCGAAAGTGGTCTGTTTTGTAAAATATGTTTTGATTGTTTCTGCAGATTGTCCACAAGATCACAAATCAATGTTGTCCATTCCAGAACTAATGTACATGTATTGTCCGTCCGTGATATTTTATGCATGTGTTGTCCATTCCAGAACTCTTGTACATGTGTTGTTTGGGTCCGTAATGACATATTCTCAATCTAAATATGATTGTTTGTCCTGTCAGTCAAGTGTGAATGGTTTCGTTACTTTAGCTGCATGGGTGAGTAAATATCCTGGAGCGTTCACAAAAATCCACAAAAATTAATGGAGCGTTTAATGATCACCTTTATTTCTGGAAATAATGCTTCTATATGTTGTTTCTGACATTTAGTTTTGGATTGGATTATTGGCAAGATGAGTCAGCTATGTCATTTCCTCTGACATGTGAATGACTTGGAATCAATTTGATAATAACTTCCTTTGCTTGATTGCTTAGTTGAGATTGGAATGTTTTAAGGTGTTCGGGCTGAATACGGTTGGATTTCGTAGGTTTTGCAAGGCAGACTTAGCATCGGTCAGGATAAATATCCTGGCTTTCTCTAAGAGAGTTGATGTCAGAAATTAATGTATTGCTTCTTCGATAGCTTCACATTCTGCATTGTAGTTTTGTAGAAAACTGGTGGTCATTGATCTCTTGAGCTTGCAATTTGTAGAACACTGGTGTCTATTGAGCTTGTAATTTGTAGAACACTGGTATCTATTGATCATTTGAGCTTGTAATTTGTAGAACACTGGTGTCTATTGAGCTTGTAATTTGTAGAACACTGGTATCTATTGATCATTTGAGCTTGTAATTTGTAGAAAACTGGTGTCTATTGATCACTTGAGCTTGTAGTTTGTAGAACACTGGTATCTATTGATCATTTGAGCTTGTAATTTGTAGAAAACTGGTGTCTATTGATCACTTGAGCTTGTAGTTTGTAGAACACCAGTTTCTATTAATCTCTTGTGCTTGTAGTTTGTAGAACACCGGTTTCTATTAATCTCTTGTGCTTGTAGTTTGTAGAACACCGGTTTCTATTAATCTCTTGTGCTTGTAGTTTGTAGAACACCGGTTTCTATTAATCTCTTGTGCTTGTAGTTTGTAGAACACCGGTTTCTATTAATCTCTTGTGCTTGTAGTTTGTAGAACACCGGTTTCTATTAATCTCTTGTGCTTGTAGTTTGAAGATCACTGCTGTGTATAGATCTCGTTCACTTGCTTAAAAACTTATATATAGATGTCCCCACTACTCACTGTCTTCTCTGCTGAACCATCTGTATTTACTCTGGTCCAGGAAAAAGAGAGGATATCCGTGGTGTAATTGTTAAGCCGTTCGCTTTGTTTTCAAAATATCGCGGGTTCAAATTCTTTTTACGACGTCTTATTTATAAACGTGTTATTTTCGAGATTCTTGTTGGTTAACGCTTGAAGCTACGGATTTACGTGCTATGCGTAGTACTCGCGGCAGGCGGCGTGCCGCTTCTTTGAGAGCGATGGAGCACATATGGTATATCTTAATAGCCATATAATTAGATTATTCAGTAAATAGCCAAATGTAGAAACTATTTCACTTCATTAGTCACAAAAACACAGTTTTACGAAGTAAACAATTTTACAAGCACTATAATGTTTTCTTATCTTAACTCTTATCTTAATGAGATCACACACGTTTCTCAGACTAAATTCTTATCTTAATGAGATAACATCTGTCATATTCTAGAATATTATTAAACCTTGAGAAAGATAGCATAATATTTCAGCCGGACATACTCGTAGATTACACGACCTAGACAAGTTGTATGCTACTCATGATGTTGTTGTATCTGATTTCATTGTTTAGAAGCACGCGTCAACAATTTTTTTGTGAACACTGTCGTCATCTGAACGGAGAAAAAAAGGGGACGCTGCTTGGCCTCGAATTATTTTTAATTATATTATAAACGTGATGTAAATTGAACTGCAAAGCTCTCGTGCAATCTCACGGTTAGCAGATAACTAAGATTCTAAAAGCACTTCCACGTGGTGCTCTCTGGAAACATATTGCGCCGAAACTCGTGCGAAATAATTTCGCTAACGTTTTATGCATTGTGTCAGCAAAAATGTGGAAAGATATTGCATGACAATTGATTACACATGATAAATTTATGTTCAAATTCATATTTTTATTAATGTTATGATTCATGTTCTCATTCAAATTCTGAATAATTATCTAATTCATGTTATAATTAATGTTCTAACTAAGGTTCTAATTAATTATCTAATGTATGTTCTTGCAAATCATGTTCTAACTTATGTTCTGATGATGATGTTCGTCCGTCGTAATCGACGACGACTAAAATCTCAACCATAATAATAATAATAAGTAATAAAAAATAATAAAGTTAATGCGTTTTAAATGACTAACAAATCCAATGCGTGCACAAAATGTTTTTCTACAGAATTGATAGCTGTAGAGGGTGTCTATGGGACGTTGAGATGGGGTGTTTTTTCTACGTTCCCGCTTTCGTCGTGCAGTATCTTGCCTGGTCTCTTCCGCCGCTAGTGCTCCCGTTCTAACGCTGTAACGCCATGCTGCTCTATCCTGAGCGACGCTCTCCCAAGCGCCTACGTCAATGTTAAGATGTTTCAGTGATGACTTGTGCGTGTCTTTGAAGCGCTTTTTATGTCCACCAGCTTTATTGAGAAATGACTAGCGCTGAAGTTGGTTTACAGTATGGAAGAGTTGCACTAATGGTCAACCATACTCTCTCTCTCTCCTGAGTTTTACCTTGGTCCATTGGTAAGACAAAGTCAAAACAACTGGGAGAAAATCAGGTGCATTGGATGGCCAGAGCGTACTATGTGTCTAGCTGTGCCCTATGCTGTCCACACAGCTTTGCTTTTAGTGCCTATGTATCCGTTGAGTTACCAGCCAACTTCTTCCGCTTATTTCTCCGCAAAAAGACTTTTTAAAGCTAGTTTTTAAGCCTTATTTAATTTATGTTCTAACCCATGTTGTAGCCAATATTCTAAACCATGTTCTAATCCATATTCTAACACGTTTTAATTTATATTCTAATTCATGTTTTAACTAAGGTTCTAATTAATTAGCTAATCTATGTTCTTGTAAATCATGTTCTAATTTATGTTCTAAAATATGTTCTAATATATGTTTAACCCATGTTCTAATTTATGTTTTAACCCATATTCTAATTTATGTTCTAACCCATATTATAATTTATGTTATAGCCCATGTTCTAATTCATGTTCTAATCCATGTTCTAATTCGTGTTCTAATTTATGTTTAATGTCTGTTTTAACTCATGTTCTAATTCATTCTCTAATTTATGTTCTAACCCATATTCTAAATCATCTTCTATGTTCTAATTTATGTTCTAACCCATGTTCTAATCCATGTTTTAATTTATGTTCTAACTCATGTTCTAATCCATGTTTTAATTTATGTTCTAACTCAAGTCTTCACACAAAAATGTATGATATAATTTCTAGCCAGTTTCGTGCATTGAGCGTCAGCTGAAATCGAGAACGGTCGCGGTAAGAAGACCTACCTGTGTCCGGAATTAACTAGGACTTCAAAGTTTGTATTATTGTCGTGATTTTCGTTGATCACTATTTATATACCTGGAGTCGTATGACCAAAATAGCAACGGGCGACCAATGAACTACACGAAAATAATAAAAATAGGACCTTCATGATTTTTTTTTTTTACATTTTCTGTGCAAAGGTCATACACACTTGAAGTTGGCCATGGCTGAAATACATTTTATAACATTCGGTTTCTTGCAATTTGAGGTTGTCTATAAATTATGTCAATAATGTTTTGCCAATTCCCTCACCATCTTGTTAAAAACTGTCAAGAATTCATGGAACCCCGACCCTACAATAAATGTATCCCTAACCCTGCATTCACATTGCAGAAAAACGATTTTTTTAAACTATAAAAATGTATCCCCAACCCTACATTGACATTGTTGAAAAAGTACTTTTCAAAACTACATAAATTCTTCTGACATAAAAAAATGATCCGACTTTTAACAACTTTATTGGTGTATGAAAAGAATATTTTTGACGTAGACTTTTATCAAAGCTCCTCCCCTTGTTAACAACTGTCAAACTTTTTTCAGAACCCATTCCCACAGAACCGTTGACGTTATTTCTGTACAACTTCTTTGCAGTATGTCTGATCATTTCCTATTATGCGACCTCAGGGGCTAGTGCATGGAGCAATTGTAATTCGGTTCTGCAGGCCGTGAAAACTACCTTTGCATGCTGCTTTGTACCGCGGGCTGTATATTTTATAGCATTTCAATAAGAACTACTTCTCGGGCATTAAAGTACCCGTTCGATCACGAAATGCATCTAATTTCATTGAACCTATGAACTTTGACCTACACTAAGTTAACACAAAAAAACCGACATTTCTAAAGAGTTCATAACGTCCTTGAACACTTTCGTCCACAAAAAACTAATAATGATTTCATGATGCAGGTCCACTTTAAAATACTCATAATTTTGTAATTTCTGCAGGGGTTTTCAAACTTCATAATACCGCGACTCTTTAATACAGTTTCTCATGTTGTAGTGACCCCCCCCCCCCCAGGATGAAATAATATTCGTTATCATTTCATAATATGTGTTTTCCGATGGTTTTAGGCGACCCCTGTGAAAAAGTCCATCGACTCCCAAAGGGGTCTCGACCCACATGTTGAGAACCACTGCACGTCATTCAATTGACTAAGACCAGATGAGCGATGAATCATTACCTCAAGTCAAGACAGACTGAGGAATGACTGGTCACGCAAACAGTGTTTGAAATTGGTAAAGCGGACTAATCTGACAATAGACAATGTCATATTTGTGCCTGGACATGCTGGTGTTCAATAAAATGAACACGCAGAGAGGCTTGCTGGCATGACGACCATAAGGAATGGACAAGCAATGGCGGAGATGATTTTCTAAAGGCTTTCGTGAATACTTGTGAATCTGCAACCTTGAACAGACCACATAGATATCAAGAGAGTTGCGGCTAAACATGAACATTTTGCAGGTACACAGAGGATACTGGTAAACCAACACAGAGGAGGTGTGGTCAGTCGATAAACGCTGGTGGCTAACTTGGGTAGGAAATCTGAAAAATTATGGACCGATAGCTCGATGTGCAGTAAGGATGATATTTCTACTAACTAACCTCAATCCGTCAGAAATAGTGGATAAATCTGTAAAACTGTGGCAAATTTTAACAGGCTGCATTGTAAGAAAACTTCCGTATTACATCCGCGTTAAAAATGTTAACATTACAATACCGTTGTTGTAAATGTAAGTAAGCGTGTGTGGTATAAAGTTAGCATTTCTATATTGATACTGCGCTAATTCCCGTGGGATCACTCGCTATTGTCACGTTCTGCGAGGGAACATACGTTGTTGCTCTCATCTCCTGAGATAGCATATGACAAAACAGTAAACAAATCCAGTCACGTAGAGTTATGAAACCAGCAACTTCATGACTAGTGTCTGGGTCAACATTTGCTGAGGAATGAAGATAATGATGATGGTGTAATTCGTTTAGCTGTGAGCATGTAGCTTTTGATGGTCGATAGCCTTTTCGGCGAAAGCATAACTTCTTGTCAGTTTAAGGAACCTTGGTTATACCAAAGGCCGCACATAGTTAATTGTTTCAAATGTATGGGTGAAAAAGAGGAGAGGTTATACATTTTGTGTGCTCCTTAAATGTAGGCATTTCAGTGCGACAGTATACCAGCATCGTGATGTCCTGCCAGGAAAGACATTCTAGTGTGACAGTATCTCAACATCATCTTGTCCTACTAGGATGAAACATTCGAGTGTAACAGCATTCCAAGACGCCATGTTCTGCCAGGAAAGACATTCTAGTGTGGCAGTGTACCAGAATAATCATGTAATGCGAGGAGCGTGTATATACTTCTAACACAATTAGTTCTTCGATTTCCCGTCAGTTTTGCATCAGCAGTGGTAGTACATCTGGTATTCCTAGTCGTTTAGGAGTGTGTCAAAGAAGGAAAAAGTTTCAATGTCCACTGGTCTACATCTCTTCGTCACCCATGGAGATCACGTGCTAATAGACAAAAGTACGAAATTAGACCAGACGTAAATTGAACCACGAGACAAAAGTAAGAAATCGAGACGACATATATTGAACTCAAAAGAGGGGGAAAACATGAAATATAACATGAAATATAACAAGAAACATTTCTAGCTAAAGAAAATGATGGAGGGATTGTCACTGGAAGAAATGTCTAATTTTACTGTCATATGATCTACTAGAAGTACACTGTCAAGCCATCTACTAGAAGTATACTGTCGTGCCACTTACTAGAAGTATACTCTCATATCATCTACTTGAAATATACTGTCATGCCATCTACTAGAAGTATACTGTCATGCCACTTACTAGAAGTATACTCTCATATCATCTACTTGAAATATACTGTCATGCCATCTACTAGGAGTATACTGTCATGCCATCTACTAGAAGTATAATGTGCATGGTGGTACACGTTGTAGGACACTGATGAGACCCACATGCTAAACCAAAACTTCATTTCACATATGAGTTCTGACCGCTGTTATCAAACACCGTTACTGCGCTTATTCAAGTGATCCCTTGGCTCATACTTTAATTCATCGACCAATAAAACACACAGTAAAATACGTATCAGCCAAAATAAGTGACGAAGTTTGGGAATCAGGGTAAGTTTGGAGAAGGACTTGTAACAAACCTGCTCAGATTGCAATAATTTCTGTCACTATTCAGTCCATAATTTTGTTGGTTTGTTTTTGTCTTCAAATTGTAGATATCGTAAATAAAATTCCCTTTAGATCGTCACACCTGTGACTACCCGAATATAGGTCACCCACATAACTGATAGGTGAAGACAATAAAACAAAACTAAGGAATTGTGTTCATTTAATTGATTTTTGATTATTGATATTATTACCAACCAAAAAGTACAGATACAATCAAAAAGAGTCTTCTTCTTCTTCTTCAGTGTCCATTCTCAAACCCCCACCTGATCTCTCTTGTAGCAGGGCGATGATCAGACTAGAGTTTCCAGAAGGATGTAGTCTAGAGAAAGGAAAGGCTTTATATCGCCGTTTATTTGCGTCAAGGGCAAGACGCGTCCGATTTCGACAGTATGGTTTCAAACCTGAGGTGTACCTGATACCATCTTCTGTCTGTCAGCTGGATTGACCATACTCGAGTTGGTAGGAGTTAATAAGCTTTCTTTAAAATATCTTTAATAAATGTAGTTCCAATGAATAGTTTCTTAGCTTAGTGGCCAGTGCACGTATTCCTTTTAAATCACCCTGGCGATCTTGTCGGGCAGGATGTGACCCGCTGACTGTATAGTGTCCATCCCTGATTTAAGCTTATGCATCCTATTTAATTCTTCTTTTGCACGTGTTTTATTCGCCCTACCTCTCTCTCCTTTATCTGTTCTGTCTCTCCTTTTGCCGTTCCGATCCGTTCCGTCCCTCTTTTATCTGTTCGTCTCTCTTTATCTGTTTCGTCTCTCCTTTATCAGTTCCGTCTCTCTTTATCGGTTCTGTCTCCCATTTAACAATTCCGTGTCTCCTTCCAAGGAAGATCTTTGTGAAAGAAAGATACGTCTATTTTAACGTGTTGAGTAGATTGTCGGTTTAAATGTGGGGCTCAGACGCATTGTTTTGTAATGGCATTTTTCAGAGGTTGTGTGGATTATTGCGTGAGATACGGAGTTATAATCTCTAAACGATACTATCGTCAGCAACATTCTGCTCGTTGAGAAAGATTAAGTATATTTGGGGAATCAAAGTACAATGAAGCCAATCCTCCATATTTAATAGATCACTGCTCATGATGACTTTGTATATCAGAATTTCTCTGAGCATGCATCACCTTCCGTAAACTTTATGTACATGAATAGCATATACATGCATTTAGACCAGGGGTCGGCAACCTATGGAACTCGTGCCACACTTGGCACGCCAAGCAATATCAAATGGCACGCAGACTCTTTACATGTGATGAATCTGAACTCTTCGCATTCTTCTTGATATGTGATGTTGGCACTCTGAATAATTTGAATCCTCAAGTTGGCACACAATTAGCAAAAGGTTGCCTAAGCTGAAAGTGTACAGAACCATTAATTTTTCTATTAACGTTATATGATTGTGATTTGGGCACCACCGTACTAAAACAAACACACCAAACTGTCATTTGAAATATTAAGTGTAAGTGTCTGTCATTTCTCTGGTTGTCTTGTTTCACTGATTGTTAGATGTATTCTGTCTATTTTCTGTCTGTGTTGCTTCACCTTTGACCTTCTCTGATAGAAATTATGGAATATAACTGTTCCGAGTTACATCTATATTTAGTTCTCCATGTAGACGTCAATAGTAACGCTCTTACACGCCTTTTTGAATGTATTCTTGATTAAGGTTTTTTTGTGGTCGAAACGTCGATTTCTGTGTTATTGGGTGTGTTTCCAGTGATAAGTAAAACTTAATTATCCTGTTCCAAATTTCGCTTTGTGTATATATTCAAAATACGAACCACCTTTTCTTATGTGGTCAAGCAGGAATCGTGCCGCCTTCATTCAATTTACATTAATTACTTCCCTATGTCTTTTGCAACAACAACAACAACAAAAATATTGTATGTTTGTATCAATTCTATTTTGATAAATATTCATTTTTCTTTACATATGCGCACATCTTATCCCTATTTTTCATCTCTGTGGCTATATCCTGTGCGGTAAACCACAAATATTATGTGTGATTGTGACGGAAGAACTACTCCCAAAGCCTTGCATGAAGGTAAATTGTGTAGCACTGAAAGTTGTAAATATATTTACATACATAGGTAGTACACTGTTACAAAGTACCACAGTCGACAAGTATATACAAGGATCGCCAAGGCAAGCAGCACTTTTGGCAGATTGTACACAAATGAGTGGCATAGAAATGGCATTAAACTACAGACTAAGCTGAAAGTTTACAGAGCAGTAGTACTTCCAGCGCTATTTTGTGCTAGTGAATCATGAACTGTGTACTTGAATCATGAACCTCCATCATGCGAGGAAACTGAATAACTTTTACACAACTTTTCTCAGAAATATTATGAACATCAGATGGCAAGACAAGTTTCCAGATACCACTGTCTTTGGCGTATCTGCTGTCCCTATCATTGACACTATTATGATGCAGATACAGATTCGTTGGGTAGATCACATGGTACATATACATTACCTGCCAAAGAGACTTCTCTATGGTGAGCTGGAGAAGGACATATGTTCCCAGAGTGACCAACAGAAACGCTAGAAAGACTCATTAAATATCTCACTGAAAGTCTTTGAAATAGATCAAGATGCATGGGAAGAACGTAAACAAAATAGAGCTGCATGGTAATCCACAGAAAAACATGACGCTGTCTCTTGTGAAAAGAGAAGAAATACATCACTAAACAGCGGAGAGTAGTTGGAAATTCACTGGTAGACCAAAAGCTATATTCAGTGGTCATTCCATGGCCTAAGTGTCCAAAGACATTTGAGGCCAGAATAGGAAAAACGAGCCATCTATAAACTCATAATAAATGACATAACTCTAACTGAATTTCAAAAGTGTATATAACTAATGGGCATCATCACTTATGATGGACATACAACATGACGTTGTTAGTACTTAATATTTCAGTTTTCCTTTCTTAAAATCTTGAGGATTGACATTATATATGTCAAATTTAAGGTATTTGTAACTTGTTCAATTTTAGGAGGAATTCTGACGATAATGCATTTTCTAGTGGGGCCAAAGTATAATCGTGGTGCTATACACTTTTTTCTTATAGAATCGTGGTTCTTAACCCTGATGTCATGTACACCTTCGAGAATCTAAGCATTCGAAACCAGTATCGATAAACACTGAATATCGATACAATAGATATCGATAAATATTGAATATTAATACCTGGTTACTGATGTGCGTAACCGAGGGGTTAGTTAGATAATAAAATAGTTCGAATTTGGTGGAGGTTCTGAAGCCAAGTGTAGATTTATTAGTTACCCTTAGTTCTGGCAAAGATAATAAAGAGTACACGTCTATTCTACTGTCTTTTCACTTGTTTTTTCTGTAAGATTGTCGCAGGATTGAATGACGATCGGGTTTCGGGGTGTGTCACGTGTGATTGCTTGATATGCAGTGGTATTGCGACTTGTCAGAACGTTGTAACTCCTTACATCCACATTCTTCATGGTCATCCTCTACGTCTTACTGTTTCCATTGTCACGTTGTATGCTCTTGGTAAGTACAAAGTTAATGAGAGTTCATTCTCATTAAGTCTCTAGACTATTTGAGTAACTGTGTTTCAATATATTTGACCACTGATGTTCTTCCAAAAGATCTTGTAATCTCTTCATTTCTAACATGATCCTTTTTTTCTGTCTACTGCATTTCTTATACATCTCATTTCATACACACTAAGTTTTCTCTCTTACTTTTTTGTTAGTGTCCATGTCTGACATTGATAACACAATGTTGGTATGAAGAATAAATTTATCATATGCCTTTCGGGCGCCATCGGAATAGATGTGTGTTTCAACATTGGTTAATTTTATAATTTACGTTGTTGACTTATTACAAGCTTGTTTGATCTATCTGTCCATTCTACCAATGTCTGTACAAATGTTCACAAGATATTAAATCCACGCACTTGTTTCGGTACTTGATCATTTATCTTTATGTTAATTGACTTGCGTTCACTGCCTATAGACAATACATTTTTTTATGTATTAGAGATTTTTCAGATTATGTGTGAGCGAGAGAGAGAGAGAGAGAGACAGATAGAGAGGGGGGGGGGGGGGTTGGGAAGAGAGAGATAGAGGAGGAGACCTATGGCCTCTTGCATCTTAGATGATCATTAAACATAACAATTATATCTTTATACTTAGCCTGGGCAATTATTGAGAAGGCGTTGCTGTGATACTTTTCAGAGACATCCTGTCAACTTTAGTGTTATATTCCAAAAATTCCCTGTCAACTTTAGTGTTTTATTCCTAAGGAGGGAACTGGTCCCACTAATTGAAACCTATGAAGATCTGAAATCAACAATGGTTACGTATTTAATATTCGCACGTGAGAGTATTGCATCCTTTTGGGAACTATACTAGCACCAACTTCCAGCTTACTCGTGAGGACTGGGGAACGTCAGTCATAACATAATAGCATTGTACCTACTGTCCAGTACTTCCATTGGGAGAGACATGCATTCATGAAATAGGAACCAAGAAAGAAAACAGGGGTTGGATTTCTATTAAAGTACCAACAATTTAAAATAAATGTTACTTTTAGCGAAAGCATCGCGTATTATATATTAATCACACTTTTACAGCTTGTCGCACCCTCTCTTTCCTGATGTGAAACTAGAGAACCCAATTTCTTGCGTGGAACGGTTTCCTGCCCTACTCGGTCTGACTACAACTGCCGTGGGCTATAAATTTTCACAAGAACTGTGAAAGATTTTATCGAAGATTTTATGAAAGTTGAAAATTCTTATAAATTCCTTTGGACTAACAAAATGGTTATGTAACGTTCATAACTTATGTCAACAGTTTGTTTATCACCTTACCACTACTTTCTCGGAAACTGTCAACAGTTTGTTTATCACCTTACCACTACTTTCTCGGAAACTGTCAACAGTTTGTTTATCACCTTACCACTACTTTCTCGGAAACTATCAACAGTTTGTTTATCCCCTTACCAATACTTTCTCGGAAACTGTCAACAGTTTGTTTATCACCTTACCACTACTTTCTCGGAAACTATCAACAGTTTGTTTATCACCTTACCACTACTTTCTCGGAAACTGTCAACAGTTTGTTTATCACCTTACCACTACTTTCTCGGAAACTGTCAACAAGTCAGGTGGGGGGAAGGGGGGCACATCTCTGTTTAATTGTCAACCATTTTTACACCACACTCCCCCCCCCCACTTAATACAATTTCAGCAAAATAATAAGTTCGGTTTTTTGTGTGTTTCACATAGTTAGAAGAAACTTCAAATAATTGAATTATCGTATAAAAAGCAGTATTGCTGACGTCAACACTTTCATTACATCATTTCCCTATTCAGATTCCCTCCCAGAATATTATTATAGAAAAGTGTTGACGTACATTATGGACATCCCGTATAATATTAACAGACTATCAAAATTGTTCCATGCTTCCTTAAAGATAAAAATGTCGAATTTCTCCATTTTCTCGGTTGACTACATAATACATACAAGCTTAGAACCGCTGATACAGCAATTACATTTTAGTCGTACCATTGTCGCTTAAACGTCACGTCTTAATTAGAAGATCAAGGCTTATATAAGGTTCTAAATCTGCTCGATAAAAGAATCATCTCTGCTATAATCTCCACGTCAGCCTCATACAAGATGTTCTTCGTAGTTCTCTGCGCTCTGGTGGCATACGCCAATGCTGGTAAGATATACGTCACTTTTGATAAGTACATCTAATAAATATCTACATAGCTACAAAACGATATTTGATAAACAGTATGTATTTTTAGACAATTTTTTTTTTACCAATGCCAAACATAGAGCGATAGATAGATAGTAGATAGTCAGACAGACAGGACAGGACGGGACAGGACAGACAGGACAGACAGGACAGGACAGGACAGGACAGACAGGACAGACAGGACAGACAGACAGACAGACAGACAGACAGACCGACAGACAGACCGACAGACAGACAGACAGACCGACAGACAGACCGACAGACAGACCGACAGACAGACCGACAGACAGACCGACAGAAAGACCGACAGACCGACCGACAGACAGACCGACAGACAGACAGACAGACAGACAGACAGACAGACAGAGAGACAGACAGACAGATAGAGAGATAGATAGATAGATAAATAGATAGATAGATAGGATAGATAAATTACATGAGTTATTTAAGAAGGTTGTTAAGAGCTAATAGCTCTTCTATTGTTTTCCCAAACGAATAGCTCTTCCTTTGTTTTCCCAAGAGCGAATAGCTCTTCTATTTTTTTCCCAAGCGAATAGCTCTTCCTTCGTTTTCCCAAGAGCTAATAGCTCTTCCTTTGTTTTCCCAAGAGCTAATAGCTCTTCTATTGTTTTCGCAAGCGAATAGCTCTTCCTTTCTTTTCCGAAGAGGGAATAGCTCTTCTATTGTTTTCCCAAGAGGGAATAGCTCTTCTATTGTTTTCCCAAGCGAATAGCTCTTCCTTTGTTTTCCCAAGAGCGAATAGCTCTTCCTTTCTTTTCTCAAGAGGGAATAGCTCTTCTATTGTTTTCCCAAGAGGGAATAGCTCTTCTATTGTTTTCCCAAGCGAATAGCTCTTCTTTTGTTTTCCCAAGAGCGAATAGCTCTTCCTTTGTTTTCCCAAGAGCGAATAGCTCTTCTATTGTTTTCCCAAGAGCGAATCGCTCTTCTATTGTTTTCCCAAGAGCTAATAGTTCTTCTATTGTTTTTCCAAGAGCGAATAGTTCTTCTATTGTTTTCCCAAGAGCGAATAGTTCTTCTATTGTTTTCAGAAGACTGCGTGCCGCCTCATTGAGAGTTGAGGAATCCATATAGGAAATCCCTAATATAATAAAATTAACCCTCCAAGCCTAAGCCTTTTTTAATACTTTTGCGATCTGGTTGTTAATAAGACGTGATCTGGTAGACGTTTTTAATCTAATTTGTTTTCATTTCTGAAATTTGTTGAACTGTAGAATTGAGCTTAGATGGCGCGGCTACGGACACAGTACAATATCGATGAAGCTATTGAGGTTTTGAAAACTGATAGCAGAAAATAATGTCAAAATATGGGAGTATGATCTCTGCAATTTGAGAAAAATTACATATTTCCAAACGAAGAAAAGAATCTGTCACATTCCTAGTTTTTATATTAAATTACAGTGTTAAAACATGTACTGCTGCATTGAGTATGCGAATAATACACATATGTCCCTGTTTTTCTTCAACAGCAAACAGATTGTGTCATGGAAACATCGACAATCTGCATCCATCCGGACAAGCTAATGGAGGTTTGTTATTTATTTTTAAAGTTATGTTATTTAGGTTATCTCAATAGTCGGTCCTTTTGAATTGATATTTTTCATAAACTGCATTAAATGATCCAACGATACAACGATCCAACGATACAACGATCCAACGATCCAACGATCCTTCATACATAGCATAGAAGAAACTATCGCACAAATGGAGATACGTCATAATCATATAACTTTCATCAGAAACACTATTATTATATCGAGTGTTCTTAATTACTTAGATGTCTAGCATTTTGATATTTTTCTAATACTATATTAAGTACAGTTTCTCATGTTCACGCCATTAAGAGATATCGGGGAAAGGTGTTAGATCTGTATTTGTATTGTGTGTGATACGATCAACATCCCACCGCTGTCTTTACATTTCCAATCAATATCCTTCTTCAGAGATTTAGTATGAATATCCTTGTTCAGAGATTTAGTATGAATATCCTTGTTCAGAGATTTAGTATCAATATGCTTGTTCAGAGATTATCAATGGCTCTACAACAAAAGAAATCCCAGGGGAAAAATCTATGGAATGGGACAAACAGAAAAACAGAGTTACAACTATTAATAAGCTATATTTTTACAATGGCAACATTCCGTTATGAGATGTGGATAATGACATCTGCAATGGAAAAAGATATCGGCATTTGCAATTAAATGTTATAGAACTGTGTTAAGAATATCATTGAACCATCGCAGAATTCCGCAATAGAAGTAGTCTGGTTCTTCAAAACTATAATAAAACATCGCAGAATTCCGCAATAGAAGTAGTCTGGTTCTTCAAAACTATAATAAAACATCGCAGAATTCCGCAATAGAAGTAGTCTGGTTCTTCAAAACTATAATAAAACATCGCAGAATTCCGCAATAGAAGTAGTCTGGTTCTTCAAAACTATAATAAAACATCGCAGAATTCCGCAATAGAAGTAGTCTGGTTCTTCAAAACTATAATAAAACATCGCAGAATTCCGCAATAGAAGTAGTCTGGTTCTTCAAAACTATAATAAAACATCGCAGAATTCCGCAATAGAAGTAGTCTGGTTCTTCAAAACTATAATAAAACATCGCAGAATTCCGCAATAGAAGTAGTCTGGTTCTTCAAAACTATAATAAAACATCGCAGAATTCCGCAATAGAAGTAGTCTGGTTCTTCAAAACTATAATAAAACATCGCAGAATTCCGCAATAGAAGTAGTCTGGTTCTTCAAAACTATAATAAAACATCGCAGAATTCCGCAATAGAAGTAGTCTGGTTCTTCAAAACTATAATAAAACATCGCAGAATTCCGCAATAGAAGTAGTCTGGTTCTTCAAAACTATAATAAAACATCGCAGAATTCCGCAATAGAGGTAGTCTGGTTCTTCAAAACTATAATAAAACATCGCAGAATTCCGCAATAGAAGTAGTCTGGTTCTTCAAAACTATAATAAAACATCGCAGAATTCCGCAATAGAAGTAGTCTGGTTCTTCAAAACTATAATAAAACATCGCAGAATTCCGCAATAGAAGTAGTCTGGTTCTTCAAAACTATAATAAAACATCGCAGAATTCCGCAATAGAAGTAGTCTGGTTCTTCAAAACTATAATAAAATATCGCAAGTTAACACATTTCTGACATATAAAACGACACAATGGTTTAGAAAGATTAGCAAAAATGTTCAAGGGGAGAGAACAAGAGGCAGACCAAGAACTACGATTGACACATGATATCGAAAACCTTCTGAATATGTCACTGAAAGTGACTGGAAAGCTTGCACAGAACCGAGAGGCTTACAGCGTGGTCGTGAGGACAACTTTCTGTGAAGGTCACGTCACATAGATAGATATATTTTTGTTGAATTCTAAGCAAATTTCAAATGATTTTTCACTTGTCAACAACATAGACCGCCAGTATATGAATGTCTTGATGTCAAACGACTGCTGACAAGTCATCTGCCAACGCCAAGCGAAACATCTTTACACCGAAGACTTTGTCATATATCATTAACGTTCATTAGCTCAGAACAGAAGACTCTCGTCGCCTGCGATAGGTTACTATTAATCAGTGTGATTCTGAGAAAGATATAGAGAAAGAGAGATGAAATGAAAGGGCAGAGGAGAAAGCTTATGTGTTAACCTTATTTTCTATTAACGAATATCTCCAGGTGTTGGTGCTTCCAATGCTGATGCCGAACATGATATTCCATACTTGAACAGACATAGGAACTGTTACGAGGCTTCAGCTGATAACAACTGTAAGAATCTCGGTCAACAACTGTAATGTCATACTAATTATGATCGATATATGATCTGTATTGTCAATTGTCCAGCCCCGGGTCGATGGTGACACTACTTGTAATGTCATACTAATTATGGTTGATGTATCCTCTGTATTGTCTATTGTCCAGCCCCGGGTCGATGGTGAGAATACTGGTAATGTCATACTAATTATGGTTGATGTAACTTCTGTATTGTCTATTGTCCAGCCCCGGGTCGATGGTGAGAATACTGGTAATGTCATACTAATTATGGTTGATGTAACTTCTGTATTGTCTATTGTCCAGCCCCGGGTCGATGGTGAGAATACTGGTAATGTCATACTAATTATGGTTGATGTATCTTCTGTATTGTCTATTGTCCAGCCCCGGGTCGATGGTGACACTACTTGTAATGTCATACTAATTATGGTTGATGTATCTTCTGTATTGTCTATTGTCCAACCCCGGGTCGATGGTGACACTACTTGTAATGTCATACTAATTATGGTTGATGTATCTTCTGTATTGTCTATTGTCCAACCCCGGGTCGATGGTGACACTACTGGTAATGTCATACTAATTATGGTTGATGTATCTTCTGTATTGTCTATTGTCCAACCCCGGGTCAATGGTGACACTACTGGTAATGTCATACTAATTATGGTTGATGTATCTTCTGTATTGTCTATTGTCCAGCCCCGGGTCGATGGTGACACTACTGGTAATGTCATACTAATTATGGTTGATGTATCTTCTGTATTATCTATTGTCCAGCCCCGGGTTGATGGTGACACTACTGGTAATGTCATACTAATTATGGTTGATGTATCTTCTGTATTGTCTATTGTCCAGCCCTGGGTCGATGGTGACACTACTGGTAATGTCATACTAATTATGATCGATATATGATCTGTATTGTCAATTGTCCACCTCCGGGTCGATGGTGACATTACTGGTCCACACTTACCGTTAAGCGTATGGGTGAGAGCTTTACGTTCCAATTCTAGATGTGCCGCGTGTGTTTTGTTATATCCATGTTTTTTCACAATGTCTTTGACGGTGTCTATCCATTTATTTTCTTGTGATATAGATCTTTACACCCGTCTGGCTATAAAACCGGACTATATTACGGTGTATTCCGACGATATAAATAAAGGGATATTTCCGTGTTTAGATCTATCATGATTTACGAACAAAGGAGCTATTGTATTCTTTTGTGTACTTAAAGGAGGATTCCACACAGTTCTGTTTCATAACCAGTACACTCTATCTTCAACGGTGTGCAGTGTTTTGTGGAGAAGTCATCCACTCAAAGTTGCTTTAAAACATAATTTATACAAATGAAATGATGTGGAAACATAATTTGTACACATGAAATGATGTGGAAACATAATTTGTACACATGAAATGATGTAGAAACATAATTTGTACACATGAAATGACGTGGAAACATAATTTGTACACATGAAATGATGTAGAAACATAATTTGTACACATGAAATGATGTAGAAACATAATTTGTACACATGAAATGATGTAGAAACATAATTTATACACATGAAATGATGTGGAAACATAATTTGTACACATGAAATGATGTGGAAACATAATTTGTACACATGAAATGATGTAGAAACATAATTTGTACACATGAAATGATGTGGAAACATAATTTGTACACATGAAATGATGTAGAAACATAATTTGTACACATGAAATGATGTAGAAACATAATTTGTACACATGAAATGATGTGGAAACATAATTTGTACACATGAAATGATGTGGAAACATAATTTGTACACATGAAATGATGTGGAAACATAATTTGTACACATGAAATGATGTGGAAACATAATTTGTACACATGAAATGATGTGGAAACATAATTTGTACACATGAAATGATGTAGAAACATAATTTGTACACATGAAATGATGTAGAAACATAATTTGTACACATGAAATGATGTGGAAACATAATTTGTACACATGAAATGATGTAGAAACATAATTTGTACACATGAAATGATGTGGAAACATAATTTGTACACATGAAATGATGTAGAAACATAATTTGTACACATGAAATGATGTAGAAACATAATTTGTACACATGAAATGATGTAGAAACATAATTTGTACACATGAAATGATGTGGAAACAATTTGTACACATGAAATGATGTGGAAAGTCCACGAGAATGAAGTCTTACTTTATACGCATGGCACTTACTACAATATAACAATAGTAAAGCACATAACACTTCAGGTACTCCTTGGGTGCCACATTGGAGACAGCGCAAACGGTCCTCCAATAATCTCAGTTCTTAGAATTTGGTATGAATGCAGTAAAGTTTTGCAGTGACCATTCCTTGATATTATCAATCCAAGATTTTTTTTTACCATCTCTTTTCCTCCGATCCTAAGCTGTTCATTATGAAATAGTTTTAGAAAGTGAGTCGTGTGCGCCTGCATGTCGAAACCAAAGAAATTTATACCGATTCACTAGCGCTTAATGTTTTTGATGATAACATGCCTGTTAAGAATTGCTAGTTTATAGAAGTTGATATAATTGGCTAAGTATGATACCTTTACACTATTTAGACCACATCGTGACAATCGAGAACAGCAATGACCATCAACACAGAGTACACCAGAGGGGAGAGGAAACGAGATAGAGAATAAACGTGAAGGTAGCAAGTACGATATGAGCCAGCGTCATAACACACGGTTTCCCATTAGTGCTCAGCTGCTTAGTCAGTGTTTGCCAGAAACTGTCGGATTACCGTGGCCAACCACACGTTCTCACTGCCGATTGTGCCATTCCTCGACAGTCCAAGAGCATGAGGCCGGGTACGCTACTTACTGGTGGTTAGGTGAAGCCCAGAGAATATCATGGGTACCGTATATTCTGGTGTTTGGTTAAACTACAGGAGTAATTTGTATTTCATACCATGAATAACGAGTTGATTCGAAACCTGAGTCTGCTTGTCGGCGGGCGAATGACTTCAACATTACACTATCGTGACTCCTGCGGTAGACAGTATTTGAGAGTAAGAGTGGCGGAGACAGTGGGATGGGGAGAAAGGTTGATGGGGATATAGGGTCATGGAGAGAGAGGGGTGAGTGAGGGGAGAAGAGGGAGAGATAGAGGAAGAGAGAATTAGAGTGAGGGAGAGAAAGTAATGAAGTGAGAGGCAGTGGAGAGAGATAGGGATGGGGAAGAGAAATAAAGAGGAAACAATGAGGCCGAGAACGTACACATACAGAGAATATTAGAAATGGGAGTATCTAGAGGTGAGGGAAGGAAATAGTACATTTTTTGGAATGTGTCGAAGATCACAAATTCAACACCTGACCGGAACTCTACATACACTGGGATGGCTGATGGAGCGGAGGGCGGAGTACTTATGGGAATGTCCTGCGTGCTGTGAAGCCAGTTTCTAATCAAGAATCAAGAAATAAATAGGGGAGGAGAAGAGAGAGAGGAGTAGAGAGAGACAGAGTGGGTGAGAGAGAGGGAGAGAGATAGAGGTGAGAAAGGGAGGATGGAGAAGATTAGGGAGAGAGAAAATTTGAGTGAAAGGTGAATAGTGGAAACTTACTAAATAAGACCAACTTGAAGGCACGATAGATATAGTCACATTGGAACTACTTGTCGATGTTGTGGCATATTTCTCTAGAAATCTCTGATAGCCGACAACCATCAACAATTCATTCATACCATCATACCATCATACCATCATACCATCATACCATCATACCATCATACCATCATACCATCATACCATCATACCATCATACCATCATACCATCATACCATCATACCATGGAAATTACCTTTCGTCACTATACATCACTATAATATTTACTGTTAAGTATTTCATAAGGGAGCTATAGGCTAAGTTTACTAAATGCCGCATTATTTTGCCACGACGCATACATTGTGGATGTTCACATTTTTTCTGATAACAATAACTACTTGTAACATAGTTACTATTATTATAACAATAACTACTTGTAACATAGTTACTATTATTATAACAATAACTACTTGTAACATAGTTACTATTATTATAACAATAACTACTTGTAACATAGTTACTATTATTATAACAATAACTACTTGTAACATAGTTACTATTATTATAACAATAACTACTTGTAACATAGTTACTATTATTAATTATGACACTGTGTTACAGGTATTCAGTCATCTCTCCTTGCCGGTATCGCTAGCCGAGAATCAAGAGGTGGCTCCCTCCTTGAAGCAACTGGTGGTTACGGAGACAATGGAAACGCCTGGGGCATCATGCAGGTAAACCCAGTCATGGCTTCTCTCCTGTTTCATCAGCAGATCCCAGCGAAGCATAGGGACTCACAACATTATTTGCATTTAAAATGTCATTTTTTTCTATGTCTTTCTATGGAACCTCTGCAAATGTCTAGGATCTCTAATTGTTAAAGAAATAACTGCCCATTACCCAGTACATCTAGCTCAGACATCATTGTCACATGGCATTTCATTCTGGTAAACAAAGGTTCCATTCTCTAGTGAATGTGTTATTTTGAAACCATAAACTCTATCCAGGTCCACTTAGCCTGAAGACTAATCACATGACCGCTAACATGATTATCATTGGTCCCTTCGTGTATAGTATGTTTCAACAGCCAATGAAAAAAAAGAAAATTGTCAAATGATTCAATTTAGAAGTCTATTTCAAATGAGCAATATGTCTTACATTGTAGATTGGTCATGGGTATACCAAAGTTAATATAACATAACCAATCACTTCTTCTGAATACATGTCATGTTTACTGAGCTACGGACATGTAGACATATTAGCTAAGAACAAATTTCGACGTCACAGTTAGGGGGTACTTCTTTCGGGATTTCCAGTTTTCACGAGTATATATAGAACATATATACCTGTTTCCTAGTCTACTTAAAAACATGTTTGTGTGTGTCTTACACGCCATAAATTGTGAACCTTAATTAGTGTAAATCATTGTCGTTCCGCTCCATCACATAGTACTTATTCAAATGTTTTAACAGGGTTCTGTCCATCTCAAAGCATTCGACTGGTTCAATGTCCAAAAAAGTCCGACAGAGCTGCATCCTCACGCCCCTTTTTTAACATATGCACATAATAAATTATATGAAATGTGCGAGAAGATCCGTGGTATAAACAGTTTTAACTAATTGATCTATCTATCTATCTAACTATCTATCTAACTATCTATCTATATATATATATATATATATATATATATATATATATATATATATATATGTATATATACGCTGTGTCCCTTGTTTGCCTTGCAGCGTCAGGGGTGGAAGAGTTCTCTGGACATGGCCTTCTTGTGCACATTTTGTAAGCTTGTTCCTGTGCCTTCTTTGATTTCTGTGATCCATCTTTTACATGGTCTGACTCTGGCTTTATAACCGTTATGTCTGTGTGTCATGGTCAAATGTGGCATGCTATATGTAGATAGTCTGGAAGCGTGTGAAAACCACTTGATATGTTGTCTTTTTATGTGTTCCAATACTGGTATTGTTTTGGTTATCTGTCTGATGTTATCGTTTCTAATTCTATCTCTTAATGACACTCCGAGTATTCTTCGTAGACATTTCATTTCTGTTGTCACTATTTTTCTTTTGTCTTGTGCTGTCATTGTCCAGGTTTGGTACTGGTAGCATAGTGATGGAATAATTATAGTCTTGTATAATGCAACTTTAGTGTCTATGTTTACATTTTTGTTCTTGAAAATGCTTGTCATCTGTCCTAGGATCTGGTATGTTATGTTGCATCTATTTTGTATCTCTGTACTTGTTTTCCCTTCACGATATAATGCTTCCTAAGTAAGTGAACTCATTTACTTGTTTAAGGTGTTTATCATCGATGGAGATATTGATATTTCTTTCTTTCTTTGCTATTGTCATTATTTCAGCCTTTTCAATATTAATCTTCATGTTGAATTTTTGACATGTTTTGTGGAGTCTGTTCATATGTTCTTGAAATTGTTCTTCTGATGTCGCTATTAGTACTTGGTCGTCTGCAAAGAGTAGTTCGTTCAATTTGTCTTTTATGTTATCTTCTTCGTTGGTACTTGTTAGTTTACAGATGTGGTCGATATATGTTATAAAAATTAGAGGGGATAGGTCACACCCCTGGCGAACTCCTGATTGAATTTGGAACTTATTGGACACACCTGCATTTGTTCTTACTGCACATTGGCTATTTGCATAAATGCCCTAGCATATGTTGATTACATGTTCTGGTACTCTGTATATTGATAGTGTTTTCCATAGTTGTTGTCTGTCTACTCTGTCGAATGCCTTTTCTTGGTCTACGAATGCGATATATAATTCTTTGTTGTTTTCTGTGGCTCTTTCTGTTAGTTGTCTAAGTGTTAAGATAGCATCCGTACAGCTTGTGTTCTTACGGAAGCCCATTTGGGTGTTTTGAAGTTGTGGTTCAACTACGTGATAGAGTTGCAAATGGTTTGCACACATCGACAGATTACCATCAGACAGCATACCACAGCACGATATGCTATAAAGATACAGTAAAGGCAGACCTAGACTCTGACCATGAAAACGGTGGACCACCGAAATAAAAGAGGTGACAAATTCCACAATATACTGAGCACACAAAAGGCCGTCTCCAGAAAACTCTTCTACCCCTGACAACACTACAAAGTGGCAGTGAGGACACATTTGTTCTGCAATCTATACGTCACATGAATAGATACATATCATCTCTCGTCGATCTCATGCAGCTTGGTTATCTTGGTATATCAGACGTGGTTTGCATTGGCTGGCCACATAAAGTATACGAACATGCATAATGATCGATCACATCAGCCCAGATCAGTGACGCTGTGTTATCTCAGCGCGCACGGCTATTCTCGAGAAGGACTTAGTAAATATTACACAGGAAGTACCAGCAGCAATGATTGGTTAACGACCGACCATTTATGTTACACCTATCCATAGCCATTTTTTATATCTACATATTCGACAGTGTGTTCCCGAAGGGTGCAAATAATATCAACACTGTTTACCCATAATGCATATCATAAGATGTGAATACGGATGTTTTGGGGTGGAATTGGCTGTTCAATTTCATATAATAATATCAATCCATCGCAGGCGAGGACAACAACAGTTTCAGACGTATGATGTTGTACCTCTCTCTGGTGTATGTGAGACCTTCGATCGCAGGCGTTGATGAAGTTTTATACTTGTGTGGTTGTATGTCTTTGATATGTATGATCGTCCATCATAGGCGATGATGACACCGATTTTAGACTTGTGCTGCTATATCTCTCTGGTGTGAGATAACTGAAAGTTAAATCCTTGCACAGAATCCTCTGCAACATTTAGGACATGTTTGATGAGTACTGGGCAATTGCGTGTGTGTTGTACTGTCTTTTCGGGCAACATGTTTTCTCTATCCATCCGAAAGTTGATGCATCTCAGCGATTCAATCACGTTGCTGGTGACGTTGCGACACACTATGCGATTCTGAGATACAGTGACCATCTCATATGGAGTCACAGTGACACAAAAACCTTTCTGAAGTCAGATGTTTCAAGTCGAAAAGGGCAGATATCGCAACTTAACTGCATACCACGACACAACCCATTTAAATTTCCGGGGCACATCCTGCTAATCTGCAGGAGTTTGAGAACGTACACAGAATAAGAAAACGTATACTTAAATGTACGTGGAAGATCTTACTCTTATTAGCTCATATGACTGATCTTTGGGTATGACTGATCTTTGGGTATGACTGATCTTTGGGTATGACTGATATTTGGGTATGACTGATATTTGGGTATGACTGATCTTTGGGTATGACTGATCTGTGGGTATGACTAATCTTTGGGTATGACTGATATTTGGGTATGACTGATCTTTGGGTATGACTGATCTGTGGGTATGACTGATCTTTTGGCATACTTTGTGTCCCCAGCCTATGACAAGCACGAAAACGTCAGATCAGCTAAGGCAACTGACGCTCTGCGAGATCATCACGCAGGGTATATATTCTGGAGAAGGGATTGGACAGAACCTCGTCTCAGCTCAATTCCCAGCGTGACTCGCCAATAGAAGATCTGAGAGCGGAATATAAAACAAACCTTGTTAAGTCGTTTTCAATTATTTACATGTATTTCTTTAGTCATCGCTGACAAGCTGTACGAAGTATATACAGAGTAGACAACGAGAAACACGGGAATAATAAAAATCGTCACGAATTAAGGCTTGTTGTGATTCGGTTCCCATGTCTATTATAGGCGAGAGTTACAGTTCACAGGAACAGAACAAAGTTTTTTTGGTAACAAATGTTCAATTATTTCAACAAATGATAATGTGTACATTGTGTTTTCAGTGCGATCTGAGATATTCTGGCTTGAACTGCAAGGCTTGTCCCTGGGACTCGTGCTGTCACATCGAGATGTTGACTAACAAGATTCTAGTACCCTACATTAATCAGGTAATCTGTCGTATTTGTTACATTTTATTGTTATCCGTCAGGTAATTTATCATATTGTATTCTCACCCGTCAGGTAATATATGTTAGTCTCATCCGTTAGGTAATTTATCATGTCATTCTCATCCGACAGATAATTTATCATATGTTATTCTCTTTCGTCAGGTAATTTATCATATTTTACTCTCATCCGTCAGGTAATTTATCATATGTTACTCTCACCCGTCAGGTAATTTAGCATATTTTACTGTCGTCAGTTTAGCACAATTTTTAACAAAATATTAGAACAACGATTACGATCATACGAGGCGTGTTCAAATGAAAACGGGACTTGTGGATTTATTTAAAAAGTATCATACGCAATTTAATATTTTCAACGGAATTGAACAAAGCAACCACTTGTGAATAAGAATGCACCTGGGTTCATCAGAAAAAATCTCCGTATGCATTTAGGCAAGCATCCCACTGTTTAGGTAGACGTCGAATGCCGTCCGAGAAAAAGTTGCGTGGCTGTTCTCTGAACCATGTGGTCACCGCTGTCTTCACGTCTGCGTCGCTGTTGAATCGCTGTCCCTTTAGTGCTTTCTTCAACGGTCCGAACAAATGGAAATCACACGGGGATAAATCGGGACTATAGGCTGGGTGATGAAGAACTTCCCAATTCTTCTTTGCCAATGTTTCCTGCACAATTTTTGCGACGTGCGGACGAGCGTTGTCGTGGAGAAGAATCACACCTTGAGAAAGTCTGCCTGGTCGCTTAGCCTTGATGGCCTTATGCAGCTTGTCTAAAGTGTCTTTATAATGGGCGGCATTGATGTTGACACCAGGTTCCTTAAAATCAGTCAACAAAAGCCCTTCATGGTCAAAAAATGCAGTCACCATAACCTTCCCAGCAGAAACCTCCGTCTTTAAACATACGCACCCACTCCATCACTCTGGTCCTCGACAAACATTTGTCACCATATGCTGCCTTCATTCTCCGATGAATGTCTACTGCTTGACATCCTTCAAATGAAAGAAACTGGATCACAGCACGCTGATTCACTTTGGACGGGTTCGGAATCACACCCGCCATATTGTTAACAGTCTTCTGCAGCACATATGCATGCTGGGAAGATGAACACGTGACCGTATGTAAATTATTGGATACTCATTACTAGTGCAAAATGTCATCAATATCAGTGCGCTCTATCACGCGTGGTGTAACAAGTCCCGTTTTCATTTGAACACGCCTCGTACATTGAGCCACAATACCTAAATTGGCTTATGTAAGAACAAAAGCTGAACGTATGCTATCGTTACACTAAGACAACTAATAGAAAGAGCTATAGAAAACAACAAAGATACACAGCATTTGTCGACAACGAAAAGACCCTCGACAGAGGGTTAATCAATATTTAATCAATATATGCAATAGCATTTAAACTAATAACTAGTGTGAATTAAGAACAAATACAG
Organism: Meghimatium bilineatum; assembly: GCA_034231615.1. Taxonomy (NCBI): domain Eukaryota; kingdom Metazoa; phylum Mollusca; class Gastropoda; order Stylommatophora; family Philomycidae; genus Meghimatium; species Meghimatium bilineatum. The sequence continues at coordinate 7,480,928 of CM067300.1, forward strand.
GAGTGTCCAATAAGTTTCATATCCAATCAGGAGTTCGCCATTGGTGTGTCCTAATCCCTTTACTTTTTATAACATATATCGACCACATCTATAAACTAACAAGTACCAACGAAGAAGATTACATAAAAGACAAATTGAAAGAACTACTCTTTGCAGACGACCAAGTACTAATACCGACATCAGAAGACAACCCGCAAGAACATAGTAACAGACTCCGCACAAAATGTCAAAAATTCAACATGGAAATTAATATTGAAAAGAGAGAAATAATGGAAATAGAAATGAAAGAAGGAAATATCACTATCTCCATCGATAATAAAAACCTTAAACAGGTAACGGAGTTAACTTGGGAAGTATTATATCGAGTGGAGGGGAAAACAGTAGAGATACAAAATATATGCAACAAAACATACTGGATCCTAGGGAAGATGACACGTATTTTCAAAAAATAAAAATGTTAACATAGACACTAAAGTTGCATTATACAAGACTATTATTATTCCATCACTATGAATAGAAAAATAGTGACAACAGAAATGACATATTTACGAAGAATACTCGAAGTGTCATTAAGAGATAGAATTAGAAACGATAACATCAGACAAATAACGAAAACAATACCAGTATTGGAACACATCAAAAGACAACAGATCAAGTGGTTTTCGCACGCTTCCAGACTACCAACAGACAGCATGCCACAAATGGCAATGACACATAGATATCACGGATATAAAGCCAGAAGCAGGCCATGTAAAAAATGGACCACAGAAATAAAAGAAGCCACAGGAACAAACTTACAAACAACACACAAGACAGCCATCTGCAGAGATCTCTTCTACCCCTGACGCCGCAAGGCAAACAAGGACCACAGCGTATAAAAAGATAGATAACATGGTAATTTATCATATCTTACAGCCATTCCTCAGGTAATTTGTCATATTTTATTATCATCCATCAGGTAATTTGTCACATTTTATCCTCATCCATCAGGTAATTTGTCACGTTTTATTCTCATCCATCAGGTAATTTATTATATTTTAATGTCATCTTGTTTTATTGTCGCTGGTCCGAAAATTTATCTTAATTTAGTGTCATGCACTTCTATTTCACAAAGTAAAATTATGAATGTAAACTATATTGAGGTGAATTGTGTGTGGCACTGTCACTAATATTGTCGCTTGCTGATTTTAGGTTCATGCCAGACACCCTGACTGGAATCAAGATCAGGCTCTGCAAGGTAAGGCCAACAATTCCCATCTTTTACGATATTTTATGTAGAAACTAGAACAGTCTAACTAATTAAGCTAGCGCCCTTTCTCCCCTCTCAAGCACCTATTGTGGGTATAGGTCTTCAGGCAAGAAGGATCTCAGTTGTGAAACTACGTAAACTCCGGTGGTGAGGCATTCTTCGATGACAAAAGATGTTCTTCAAAAGTAGGAGAGAGAGAGAGAGAGAGAGAGAGAGAGAGAGAGAGAGAGAGAGAGACGAGGAGATAAACATAAGATGACTGGATAACGTCAAGGACTGGAACGGTTGTGAAGTTTCCAAACTCATCAGAATGGTAGAGGATATCGATACGTGGAGATCTTTCTGTACTTTTGGAACTTTGATGTCTTTTACATGTCTCACAATTTGATGTCTTTCACATGTCTCACAATTTGATGTCTTTCACATGTCTCACAGTTTTATGTCTTTCACTTGTCTAACAATTTGACACAGAAATTAATATCGGAACAGAGATTGGTGTAAATATCGGAACAGAGATTGGTGTAAATATCGGAACAGAGATTGGTGTAAATATCGGAACAGAGTTTGGTGTAATTGGTGAATCCTAAATAAAGTAAACAAATTACTGTGAATACCTAAGTATCGATATAAGACAAAAATAAATAACAATAAAACATAGAACAAGAACAATTATCAACAAATCGGTCCAATCGGGACCTTTTTCAAGAAACAAATAACGGTTAAGAAAACACAACCATAAAAATAGTGATTACGAAGAAGACTAGGACAATGTCTTCCTCACCAAAAAACATTGTCCAGTCAAAATAACGGTGTAAATATAGGAACAGCGAGTAAAGACAAACATAATAGATATCCTAAGCGATTGATAAAGGGATGTAGCTCCAATTTGCAGATAACAATCCGAAGCTGAAAGTAAGGTTGCTGAAGTAATACGTGGTATATATCAAAATAAACGCACATAGGTATATGTGTTCCCAATGTAAGAAAAATCACTGTATGGTCGTTATGTCACTTGATTGCCTATCTCTGTTTACTTTGATAAAAGATTGATAAATTAGCATGGAACTTGAACTATCAGCAGCTACTCTTTGATGAATTTATTGAGAAGGAAACCGAATCACTTATGGACTTGTGCACGATGTGCATTGATAATAACCTGCAATTTAAACTCATAACTGAATACTTTCTGTATCATCAGTGAGTGTCCAGCTCTTGCAACCATTTCACAGAACAGATAGAACTACTGGTTTATAGATTGGTCTTGAGTAATGTACTGATTTTCCTTCAGAGCTGGTCCACGAAGTCTGTAAACCGGCAAAGAGTATTGTTGGCATGTGACTCTGGGAAATGTAAGATATATTGGCTAATGGGAAATCCAGTCTTCAAAAATGACTCATTTGACTATTCCTGTGATTTTCATTGGCCTTCACAAAAAGTAAAATCGTTGTAACCAATGAAAATCGCGGGAATAGTCACATTAGTAATTAAGAATACTTACTTTCCCATTAGCCAGTATGTTGTATATTATAGACGGCCATGGCTGACAATTGTGAGAAATGTAAATTTGTCTAACTTTTGTCGGGCGACAATAAAAAATGACAACATATGATTAACAAACGTAATGCCAATTTTGGAATACAACATAAGATAACAGATTAAGTGCCTTTCACATGCTTCCAGACTACCATAACACAGTGTCCATCAAAAAAGTGATGAATACAAAACGATGGGAAGGCCATGCAAAAAAATAGATTACAGAAATAAAAGAGTCAAGGAAAACAAATATATATGAAGCACACAAAACGGCCGTCTCCATATAATTCTACTACAACTGACGCTGCAAGGCATAAAATGGTATAAAGCGAAAGGAAAGACATTATAATTATAACTATTATTATTATTATTATTCATTCATTCATTAACTCATTTTCCTTTAGTTCTGAAGTTAGCGTATAGGGTAGATGTCAGATCTCTCCAATTCTGTCTGTTAAAGCTAGTATGTGCAGTTCTTGAATAGTATGAATATTGTTTATTATTATTACTACTTCTATAATTATAATTATTATTATTATTATTATTATTATTGTGTAACTACAGGTGGATGTGCAGCATACAACCAGGGAGTAAGCACAGTCAACTCCTGGAGTGGCGTCGATGCAGCTACAACTGGCAGAGATTACAGTAACGATGTTGTCGCTAGAGCTAAATATCTTCACTCCCACGGCTGGAACTAATTGTACTAAATATCTCCACTCCAAGGCTGGAACTAATTCTATTAATCATATGCTGTATTCTGACAATTTGTGTTTAGATGTCTATAAGATGTTCATAAAATAACCCATGAGGTGACGGTGTTGTAATAACGTTAATCATTGGTTCGTTATAAAATAACCCATTAAGTAATGGTTGTACGAACGTTAATCATTGGTTCGCTATAAAATAACCCAAAGAGTGATAGATGTACGAACGTTAGTGATTGGTTCGCTATAAATAAACGTAAACTATGACTAATGAAGCATTGTGGTTATTGTATTCACCATCATCACATTATCAAACCCTCAAGACGTTCTAACATAAAGTAGGGTGGACATTTTAAACAAATAAATCGCGTCATGTCTTTATGTTCTCAGTTCCTTGTTTTAATGTGCAGAAACGTAATCCTATCCAGTATTTGATAATTATCCATACTGTCATGTGTGCTTTCATTCCCCTGCACTCAACTGTCCCATGCAGACAAGTCTTAGAAATAGAAACATTTCTCCAGCACCAAACCACGCAAGCTTGCGAAGTTTCAACATTACTTAATGATTTTTTGATTTTTTTTTACCAGCACAATCATTTATTTTGTGTCTTAACATCGGATTTTTTAATGTTCTGTATAATTTATTCGTCTGTAAAATGTGTGTTTAACAAGCACGTATTTTCTCTCCATTTCCGTTGTAATTGTCCACGTTTCACATCAGTATAAAAGAATAGATATTGTTAAAGACTCATAAAAGTTGATCTTCAGTGTTATATTTATTCTGCTTTTCCATATGGTTTTCAATCTGGATATTGCAGCCGAGGATATTTCAAGACTAATCTTGATTTCTTTGTTACTACTTCCATCACTGCTCATACAAGTTCCTAAATACTTAAAGGTATTAACCTATTCTAGTTTCTGTCAATTTACGCAGACATTAACAGAAGTATCATTGTCATCCACATTTGTCATCCAAATTTGTCATCCACATTTGTCATCCACATTTGTCATCCATATTTGTCACCCATATTTGTCATCCACATTTGTCATTCATATTTGTCATCCACATTTGTCATTCATATTTGTCATCCACATTTGTCATCCATATTTGTCATCCATATTTGTCATCCATATTTGTCATCCATATATCCGACAACATAACAGCAGACATAATAAAGTCACTAAATGAGATTGGTGTGGATAGTATCACAGTACTTTGTAATGACATATATGAAACAGGCCACATATCTAAAGATCTGACATCATGAATATTCATACCACTACCTAAGATGTCCAGGGATGTAGACTACACAGAATATAAAACAATACTTTTAATGAGTCATCTAACTAAAATACTCCTTAAGATAATACATGAAGGAATTAAAAACAAGATATACACAGAAACCTGTGACGAACAATTCAGTTTTAGAACAAACAGACGAACCAGTGAAGCTATACTTTGTAGCCGACTATTGATAGATAAATATAGAGAAGTCCAAAAAAGTATCTTTATTTGCTTCATAGACTACAGCAAGGCCTTTGACAGAGTCCGAAAATTGAATCGAATGTCTTAATTGAACATATAGAAGAAATGGCAGGACTTAAGATGAATGACAAAATAATAAACAACCTTAGATATGCAGATAACACTATTCTTTTAGCAGAAAGTGAACATGAACTACAAAGACTAATAGATCAAGTCAATAAATCAAGTAATGAATATGGACTGGATATAAATATCCAAAAAAAACAAAAAGCATGATAATTAGCAAAGACACAGAAGAACAAGAGTTAAACTTAAGCATACATAGAGAGAAACTACAATAAGTAAAACATTATTAATATCTGGACACATAGTCACAAATGATGCAGAAAGAGAAGTTAAAAGGAAAATAGGAATGGCTAAAAGTACCTTCAATGACATGAGGAAAATATTAAAATCTAAACAAATTACAAACAAGTTAAAAATGAGAATTATAAAATGCTACATCTATTCTATATAGAACTGAAAGACCTGGCAACACAAAGATAGAATTGGAAAGCTATAGTTTCTGCGCTATGCGCCGCCTATGGCCCTGGAGGAACATAACATAACATAACATTCTATATCAATATATGGCTCAGAAACATGGATACTAAACTAACAATTGGAAGACAGAATTTATACCTTTGAAATGCTTATTAAGGAACAGGGAGAACGTCATGGAAAGAGAAGAAAACAAACAGAAAGGTACTAACAGCACTTAATACGAAGAAAATATTATTAAAAGAAATAAAGATCAAGTAAATACAATATTTTGGACACATTAAAAGACATGACACCTTGTTGAAGACCTTACCTGAGGGTAAAGTCGAAGGGAAGCGAGCAAGAGGTAAGCAGACATACAAGTGTGAGAGTAAGTAACATCACAAAATGGACAAGTTACAGTCTAGCAGAGTGCACCACCAAAACAAGAGACAGGGGATGTTGGAGGGCTGTTTCAGCCAACCTTCGTCTCGTAGACGGAACTTGATTATGATGAGTTCTGATGACCTTAGATCTTTCCTATTCTAAATATAATCATACTTAGTAAAACACAGGTGTATATTTCGTTTCAATGGGACACGACAGACTATAGCTAAAACTAGTAGGTAATGATGGGCAATGATGAGCACATAAGAAATCATAAAAATTACAATACACAAATCACATTCAACGTTTCAACCAAAAGGTCTTTTTCAAGACACAAACAAAACATGAAAAGACGACGAATGGAAAAATTATCACAACATTCAATGGAAATATGGAAATGATATGCCGGAAGGTCAGAAAGAACATAAAAAACGTAAATATATGTTGAAACGAAACGAACAAAAAAAATTAGTACATGAAGGAACAAATAGAATAAAGACAGATACCACACCAACCCAGTAAGAGACATAAGAGTGGTCGGAATTTAGTCCAACATTTAGTCCACGAATTTCTCCTAGCAATATGTTTGGTTCTGAGACATCCGTTATATTGTTTAGTTTTCCCTATATTGTCGTCCACTCCATCTTTTAGATTTAGCAATTCTTTAAAATACTGTTGCCACCTTTCCATGATTCGTTTCTGGTCATTGATTGTCTTTCTTCTTCTTCCTCTTCAGCGTTCATTCTCAAACTCCTGCAGATTAGCAGGATGTAGTCCGAAGAACGGAATGCGTTGTGTCATGGTTTACAGCATTGCTGCGATATCTGCGCTTTCGGCCTGACACATCCGACTTCAGCATGGCTTTGGGTCACTGACCCTATATGGGATGAGACAGCCAACTCCATCCCATAACCTCCTTAGTCGCCTCTTACGACATGCATGGAAGGTAAACAGTGTTGCTATTCTTTGCTCCCCTTTCGGCCCCGGCAACACGCGGGCGATAAATTGTCTTTCTATTTTCATCATTTATTGTTTTCATATTTATCTTCCCTGTTTCTCATATTCTTAATTTTAGTGTAGCATTTATGTTGTATTTGTTTGAAATCTGTATTTAATGATTCGCCATATTCTTGTCAAGCTTTAACTTTAGCATCTTTAATGATTTTCTTTGTTATTGATTAAGCTGAGCTGTACTCGATCTAATAATCTTGCGCTTTGTTTGCAGTCCATTTTCCATTTCTTTAATTTGTGTTTCTGATCTCTTATGACATCTTTGATTTCCTCGTTCCACCATGGTAATACTTTGGGTTTTTCTTCCTTTATGTTTTATGTATCCACAAATTTCTATCGCTTTTTGCATTATGGTTTTCTTTAATATTTCCCATTCTTCTTCAATTGACTTGGTAGTTATTGGTAGCTTTTCAAATTCCTCTAAGAATCATTGTTTATTTTGTTCTCCTATATTAGTATCTAGAAGGATTTTTAGTTTAACTGCACGTTGGTTCTAACTACTTTGTTGTGTACCTTGCTGTTATTTTATTTTTATTTTATCTGATGTTATCACTGTCTTGTTATCAGTATCTGCGTGCTCTTGCATCGCTTATAATTTGTCTATTTTTTTATTTTTTTTTGCTAGTATATAGTCTATTTGACATTTGCAATTAATGTCGTTCCATTTGTACCACGTGTATGTCTGGGATTCTCTGTGTTTGAGGAAGGTATTTGTGGCTAATGCAGATTCTACAAATAATGCAGCTTAATCCTAATTATAACCCCTTAGTCTACTACTAGCGTTACCTAGACCTAAGCCTAACCCTAAATGTAACATAAATACTAATTCAAACCCTAAACCTAACCCTAACCCAAAAACATAATTCTAAACCCGAAATCAGTACAAAAAAACAACAACCTACCATTAAATAATCCACAAACTTAAATACCCGTCGAAGACGGATGTGTCGGGCTTTTAGGCAGACAAAACGGCAACACAACGCATAACTCTTCCCCAGACTATATCCTATTGGAAATCTAATAGGACCATTGTCCTGCAACAAGAGAGACCCAGTGGGAGTTTGAGAGTGTACGTTGAAGAGAAGAAAAAATTCCTGATAAAATTGATATTCGTAGTTTCACACGAACGAACATGTACACCAACTTAGAAACATCAGCGCGCCACATAACACATTAATTAACAAACGCATGTGCACTACAAACCAAACCCCTATTACGTTGTATCAGGATCGCAGGGGTGACACTGAATACATCAGCACAAAATTCCTTCCAAAATGTTCTATCCTCACTAATTCGGAGAATTGTAGAACAAAAAACACGCCAAGACAATTTCTTGATGTTATCAATCCAAGATTGTCTCTGTCCCCTTCTTCTCCTTTACCCTCGACTGTTCCTTGCAAAATAATTTGAGAGAGAGTCTTGTCTAGTTACATGCCCAAACCAAGCAAGTTTACGCGGTTTCACAACTATATTATACGACTTTTTTCCAAAAATTATGTAGTACTGTATATATCGGCGATAACCGGATAGAATAGGATCTAAAAAATTATACACGTTTTATTGTTGTTGCTGTATCCATAGTTTACCCTTCAACATTGTGGGGGAAGAGGGTGGGGGAAGCCGGGTGTGAACTATAAAAACAGCCACGAAAAGCAGCTGTGCATCGGGTCAACATTTACTAAAACAGGTTGGTGTTTGGTAGGAAGGAGCATTTTCTAAATTATATTCTTTTAATCCAGGGATGGGCAACACACTATCAGCGGGCCAACTCCGGACGGTCAAGTCATTTTTTAGGGGCAGCAAGGCTGTTCGAGAAGTAATATACAGTATACAGGTCTCATAACTCTGTAAAAACTATTTTGTGCTCCATATGACTTCTTATTTTAAGGTGCTCCATTAGACTTCTAATTTTTAGGTTCTATATATAAATCTTTACATATTTATTGTTGTAGATGATTTAATTTAACGTTGTACAAAGATGGCGACGTAATTTGAAAATTGGTACTGCTACTCTACGTTATTCGTACTCCACACACAGAAACTGAAACTCCAGAAAGTTCCCTAAAAACCAGATTTCATGCAGATATTTCATGTAGATATAAATAAGATACCGGTAAATTCAGATAACCCCAACCCACGTGGCTCGGAACTTGAATGAAGGCGTTTGGGGTGCACAATTGAATCCACGCAACATACGGAAAGCAGCATAAATGTCCTTCAAGATCGCGGACACAAAGTAAACAACAGTAAGCAACATAATTATCCCAGTTTCGTTGTTCACAGAATGACAATCTGGTCCACGAGAGCTTCTCTAAAAAGCAAATTGTGGGACACCCAAGATGACCTAAAACAAACCGCTCTGTACATGACCAATATTAGATTGTATGCTTAACAATTTAACACAGAAGATGTGTAGTCGCATAGTTGCGTCATCAGTTGTTGTGTAGCTTCATAGACGTGTCATAGATTGTTGTGTAGTATCATAGACGCGTCATAGGTTGCTGTGTAGTATCATGAACCCAGGACGCCTAAAACACAACACTATACATGACTAATGTTGGACCCTGTGTTTAACTATTGAACGTAGACGAAGAACAGAGAATGTATGTATGTATATCTTTGTAAGAATTGCTCTACCACTGACGCATGTTCCTTCAGAAAGTTCACTAAATCATTAATGAATCATATAATATAGAAGTATCGAGGTTTTATTAATAACGAAAAATCGTACAGGGAACTAGATTTGAACCAGATCCGATGTGAATGGCACACACTCGCCTCGCAACTTGAGTCAACGCGTTTTCCATCTTCGATCACATGGCATCCCGAAAAACAGGCAAATTTAGTTGAGACTACATCACGACCCTGCTAGGTTATGGGTCATTGTTATTATTACCACATCGTCAATACATACAATGCACGGATCTGACATCATTAATGCATGATGGAACCTTCCGGCTGTGTGAATCATGGTCGCTCTTGAGACTGTGTGAATCATGGTCGTTCTCGAGACTGTGTGAATCATGGTCGTTCTCGAGTCTGTGTGAATCATGGTCGCTCTTGAGACTGTGTGAATCATGGTCGTTCTCGAGACTGTGTGAATCATGGTCGTTCTCGAGTCTGTGTGAATCATGGTCGTTCTCGAGACTGTGTGAATCATGGTCGTTCTCGAGACAGTGTGAGATCTGTTAACAGATCAGACCAGCATGGCAAGAGAAACATAATAGATTTACGAAAAGATTGACATATCAACATCAAACTGAACTACCAGCCGCTGCAGCTTTGATGCACTTATTGAGATGAATCACCTATGGACTTGTTCCATGTGCGCTAATGATAACGAACCTTAATTCATATTTCATCAGTCATAATTTATAAGTTTAAGCATACTTACAAGTATCTGATCTTATTGAAGGATTAAAATTCACAAACAAGACATTTTATTATAAATTTTACATATCTTTATTTAAGATTTGAAATTTAAACACAAAGCATCGTTCAACTTTTGCACAAACCTGTATTTATTGTTGAGATGTACAGGCAATATATTTGTTTTTCTTTACAGAGCAAAATAACTAGTTCCAGCCACGAGCATCGAGATATTTAGCTCTGGCGAGGACATCATTGCTGTAATCGTTTCCAGTTGTGCCGATGTCAAGTCCAGACCAACTCTGCACGTTTCTAACACCGAAGTTGTAAGCGGCAACACCACCTGTGAGTTAGATCAGGTCAATACAAATTACATATGCAGTATTAGCAAACACCAATCTCAGAACAGCGAAAACCAATCTCAAAACATATATATATATATATATATATATATATATATATATATATATATATATATATATATATATATATATATATATATTGTGCAAAATAATCCCACCTCTTTTTAGAGTTTCCGTTATAAAAGATATTCACTGATTGAAAATCATTCAACCTATCGACTGTGTCCATCTGGTCATTAAGTTCTCGTGGTTACTAGAACTACACTCACCTCAATATTCATGAGGTAATGAAACTGGTGCAGAAGTGCGGTTAGAACACATACAGGACTTACTGCGTGGTTTTCAGCAACATCATGAGTTAGACAGGTGTGTTTCTTATCTCCATTATTGTTTATTATTTATATGGAAAATATTAAAAGAGCAGTAGAAACATCACCAGAAACTTACCATCCAAATGACATAACTGAACCACTCTTTGTTGACGATCAGTGCCTACTCCACAGTTCAAGTGAAGAACTTCAAGATCACATAACCCTACTCAGCGACAGTTGCCTAAATCACAAAATTAAAATCAACACAGAAAGAAAAACAGAAATTATGTCTATAGGCAGAAAACCCAATACATTCAACCGAAAAATTAATGATCAGCTACTGAAACAAGTACAGGAATTTAAATATCTAGGGAGAATTTTGACAGCCGATGGAGGAATGGACAGAGACCTGGAAAAAAGAATTTTAAAAAGCCAACAACGTAAATTATGAACTTGCACCAATATTGAAACATACATCTATCCCGATGGCAACCAGAGGGTAAATCATAAATTCAATATTCATCCCAACATTATGTTTTCAATGTCAGACATGGATTCTAACTAAAGAACAAGAGAGAAAACTTACTACGTGTGAAATCAGATGTCTAAGAAAAGCAGCAAACAGAATAAGAGATACAGGAACTGTTGCAACAACATAAGTGGACAAATATATTGAAAAGTAGAGGTTGAAATGGTTCGACCACATAGTGATAATGATCTTTTATTGGCCAGCGACAAGAGTATACAACGTGAAAGTTTAAACAGCAAGATTCAGAGAAAGACCAAGAAGAAGGTGGAATGAAGGAGTTGACAACATTCTGACACAACACAGTATTACTGCATATCAAGCGGCCAGACGTGCAATGGACCGAAAATCGATCATCATTCAATTCTGCGCCGCCTGACAACATAAGCAGAGAAACGACAATAGATAGATAGAAAATGAGAGAGGTCAAGGTCAAAACAACATTTTGACAACAACTAGTGACAAGTTAATAAGAATCCCGTGAAACGTCATGAACACAAAACTCTCTGACCATATTATTGAATTCCTATAAAAGATTGTCAAAGATTGAAAATTCAATGTCCAAGTTTAGCTCATGTCACCACAGAACAGTGATACTTCATCATTGGACGGTTACAGACTGGAAAATCACAAAATGTAGTAGCCAGACAAGTTAATGTTGTAAGTTCTTTCTAAAACAATCATGCAGAGCAAACTAAAGGGTGTGAAAGAGGTGAAAAACCAAAGTTCTAGACTGATAATATTCAATACTGGACACTTAATTTTCTCAGCATTGTAGAATGAACTAGGAAAATGTTTGATAGAAGATTTCAGAATGTCAACACTACAACTTAGAATGTTCACACTACGACACAGATGATTATGTCTATGGTATGTACAATGTATGTTTAAATTGACCAGATTGTAAACAATAATGCAATATATAAACGTTTAACTGTTAACTTTATATCTCGCTAGATATAATCTCAATGCAACGACAGAAAAATATTACATTCGGAATACTTCATTTTTACCCATGCTACAACAAGTGAACGAAACGCCTATACAAGCAATTACTGTAAAATTTCTTTTCCACATAAAATCAAATCATTACTACCTTAAAAACGACATTCGTAGCAACTGCTGCGATAAATCTATTCAATCTAGATAATAATAACAAATCTGCAACGTGGTTATGAAATACGTAAAATGGGTTTTTAGGACTTCCTAATTAGACAGGACGAAATATCACTAGAACTAGGGGGTTGTTACATGCAAACAAGAAAACATAATTGCAATACACAAAGCAAATTCAACGTTTCAACAAAAAGACCTTTATCAAGATACACACAAAACATCAGAAGACGACTAACATAAATGATCACAGTACACAAACGTGTCCAACTGAAATATGGAAGTATATGATAATAAAAATAGCAAGGAGGATAATAAAAACAGCTGCGATGGTAATAAAAACAGTTGCTAGGATAATACAATAAGCTGCTAGGATAGTAACAATTAGCTGCTAGAGTAATAAAAACAGCTGCGACTTCAAAAAAAAGTATATGTAACACTACAGCCTTATTGTGAACAAGAATTTTTTTCAATGCAATGACAAATAAGATGCTAAAGTTGCAATAATAGTAATGAATAACAAGTTAACATTCAGTGATTGCATTGGCGCGTAACGGATACTTACCTTGAAGTTTTTGTTCCAACGACCAGGATGGGAACTTATTTGCTACCTGTGAAACAGAAGTCAAAGTACATTTAACGTACTCGGTAATACTCAATAGATCAACTGATCTGAAGGAAATGAAAGTTTCCTTCCCCCGACCCCATATCTACCTTACCCTTGACACAAGTTATATTTGTTAAAAAGTGGATTGCATACTGTGTTCAGGATCACAACCTACTTCCAGTACTTCCAACCATCGGCTATATACTCTACACATTTACACTACACTCTACACATTTACATGACACTCTACAAATTTACACTACACTCTACACATTTACACTACACTCTACACATTTACACTACACTCTACACATTTACATGACACTCTACACATTTACACTACACTCTACACATTTACATTACAAGCGAGGGATAGTTTGCATAGTTTTCTCAGACAGGCCATAGGCAGTCAAAAGAGATCTTCTCACAAACAAAGCTATTATTACAGTTACACAATTATCATTACATCTCACCATTGCATCATCATTACATCTCACAAATACATCCCCGTTACATCTCATTAGATCCTTGTTACATCCGACAATTATATCCCTGTTACATCTCACAATTAGATCCTTGCTACATCCTACAATTATATCCCCGTTACATCTCACAATTATATCCCCGTTACATCCCACAATTATATCCCCGTTACATCTTACAATTAGATTCTCGTTACATCTCACAATTATATCATGATTATATCTAACAATTACATCATTATTCAGAAGCACATTATTCTCCTGATAGGTTCTGCGCAAGGATGATTTCAGTTGTCACTAACCTCGACTCACATGACTTCAATTGTCACCAAGCTCACCTTACATAATTTCAATTGTCACCAATCTCACCTCACATGATTTCAATTGTCACCAAGCTCACCTCACATAATTTCAATTGTCACCAATCTCACCTCACATGATTTCAATTGTCACCAAGCTCACCTCACATAATTTCAATTGTCACCAATCTCACCTCACATAATTTCAATTGTCACCAAGCTCACCTCACATAATTTCAATTGTCACCAAGCTCACCTCACATAATTTCATTTGTCACCAAGCTCACCTCACATGATTTCAATTGTCACCAAGCTCACCTCACATAATTTCAATTGTCACCAAGCTCACCTCACATAATTTCAATTGTCACCAATCACACATCACATGACTTCAATTGTCACCAATCTCACCTCACATGATTTCAATTGTCACCAATCTCACCTCACATGATTTCAATTGTCACCAATCACACCTCACATGACTTCAATTGTCACCAATCACACCTCACATGATTTCAAGCATGATTTCAAATAGTATTTCAATAGTGTGAGATGAGGTGTTTCTGAAAGATTGTTGACGTCATAAAAGTGGATAGAATGGGAAACGATGACAACATAAATAATTCGTAGGAACCACAACAGTCAATGACTACATCATCATTATCCAATGTTGTCTCCACAACGAAGGTTGGCTGCAACAGATCTCCTGCATCATGTCTTTTGTCTTGGTGAAGAACTTTGTTAGACTGAACATGTTTATTTTGTGATGTTTCTTTCAGATGTGTGTCTCTGCCTACCTCATTCTCCCAGCCCCTCGACTTTTCCCTCAAGTAAGGTCTTCAACAAGGTGTCAACAAAAATCCGTATCCCAACCGTGATTGAATCCGGGAACTCAGGCTTCTGTTACCAGCACTCTAGTCATACGGCAACACGCTCCACCGAGATTGTACAACAACAGAATATCCGGGATGAAGCAAAAGGAAGACCACGACTTTATTGCATCGACAATACCAGAGACATTCTACAACATCGAAGGATTACAACAACAACAGCAAGACATTTGGCAATAAAACACAGACTTCAGATCCCCACGACTCTTCACAGCACAAGTGGCTGGGACAAGACACGACAAGAAACACAATTATGCCAACAGGTTCATAACGTATAATCAATCAATCGCTTGTTAATAGGTTAATCATTACCTGATTAATGTATGGCACAAGAAGGCTGCCGACCATCATGTCTATGTGACAGCAGGAATCCCAGGGACATGCCTTGCAGTTCAGGCCAGAGCTGATTAAGTCACACTAACAGAAATAAACATTAAAAATCGAATTATTCGGTTCATTTGTTTATTTGTGAATTGGTTCGTTTGTTTGTTTGTTTGTTTGTTTGTTTGTTTGTGCTCTCTCTCTCTGATAACCAACGCGAATATTCGTGTGATTTCCGCTGAGGAGCGTGAATGTACGTTGTGCCATCGTTATGCGCCATGCACGTCCGATTTCGGCGTGCATTGTGTGGCAAGCCTGTATTAGAATTCACAAATGAAAATTATATTACTACTACATTCAAAATCACCAAAAATATCATCATTCGATTTGTTCCATTACACAAGCATCATCATCGTCAGTATTATCATCATCAGCATTGCCATCATCACCGGCATTAGCACCATCAATAACATTAGCACCATCAATAACATTAGCACCATCAATAACATTAGCACCATCAATAACATTAGCACCATCAATAACATTAGCACCATCAATAACAATTCTTTCTATCGTAATTTTGTTCCGTGTGAAACTATTACTCAACCTATTTGGAATGTCATATTTATTATGATAGATATTTACCAAATGGTAAACAGTGTTACTGTAGCCCAGCCTACATACAAACCTATATGGCCCATTTTAGAAATTTTACATATATATATTATATACCAAGTGACATATTCTTTCCAGAACCGTGTCCGTCGTGGATTGGCCAAAGACATGTTCAAACATTCTTCCATGTCACTGGTCCATTGCTTTCTTGACCTTCCTTTTCTTCTCTACCTGGCACTATGTCTTTCAGAATCATCCTTTCGATGTCATCGTGTCTCTTTATGTGTCCAAATGTACACATATTTCTTGTTATATCCCAAGACATCAATGTTAACTTCGATGTCATCGTGTCTCTTTATGTGTCCAAATGTACACATATTTCTTGTTATATCCCAAGACATCAATGTTAACTTCGATGTCATCGTGTCTCTTTATGTGTCCAAATGTACACATATTTCTTGTTATATCCCAAGACATCAATGTTAACCATAAAACTACATTTATCGTCATATCTCTGATATTGCTATAAGGCGTCGCATGTTACCATGGCGATCATTTTTCCAACTATGACACGGTTACTCGCTTGATATGCCATAATATTGTGACGTTTCACATGTTTGTCTTTCTCTGTATATTACTGTTTCTATTTTCATGTTGTATGCTTTTCCCGTTGGCCAATACGGGTTTATTTTCATTGGGTGGTCGAACCATTTCCATCTCTGTTTTTCAATATATTTGACCACAGATGTTGTTCCAACAGTTCTTGTAATCTCTTCCTTCATCGCATAATCTTTTCTTGTTCTGTTTGCTGCTGTTCTTAGACATCTAATGTCATACTTAGTAAGCTTTCTCTCTTGTTTCTTTGTTAGTGTCCATGTCTGAAATTGATAACACAATGTTGGTATGAAGATTGAATTTATTATTTCTCTTTTGATTTCGATTAGGGTAGATTTATGTTTAAGAATTGGTAAGTTTATAATTTACCTAGCTTACTTTTTGAATTCTTAATTCAAACTATATGTCTATTCTTCCGTCGTCGGTAAAAATGTCTCAAGATCTCTGTCTATTCTTCCGTCGTCGGTAAACTCTAAAAGTGATCGAAAGATCTACATAAAACTGTGTACAAGTTTCAAACACACAGAAACATACTTGCATAATTCCCCAGGCACGACCTCCATCTCCATAACCTCCAGTGCTGACAAGCAAAGATCCTCCTCTGGATTCTCTGCTAGCAACTGCAGCAATCACTGAAGCTTGAATACCTACACAATCATGATTGTCATAATGAGTGTTCTTATTAATAAAATCATGATTATTTATGATGGAATCATGATTGTTTGTTTGTTTGAGAATCCCAGGTATTGTGAGCTATTAGCTCTTACTTCCTATGTGCAGTGGGGTGGTTTTTATGAATTTTCTTTCATACCCAGGAGACTTCAGCTTTCGGCTTGGTGCAATGTCTATTGAACAATCCTTCTACTCAGATGGGGTATATAAATGTATAGATGACATGATACAAAGCTTCCATAAGAGAACCTCAATGTAACAGCATGTCATCTACTAAGGTTATCTGTTGCATGGGTGGTTTGGTTTGTCTGGTGGGCCATTAGTGAGACCCACAGTCGCACCCCATGCGTTTAATCATGATTCATTTGTTAGTACATGTTCAAGTACATGTTATATTTTGGTACAAAAGACCAATAGGGAACATAAGACCAATGTGTACGTAAGAAATAAAGTAGAAATGTGTTTAGGTGTTCAGGAACCATTGCTTTCAATAGTGAAACGACGAAAATTAGCAAGGTTCGGACATGTATGCAGACATGATTCCTTGTCAGAAACAATACTGCAGGGAACTGTCGAAGGGGAAGAAGCAGAGGAGAGCAAATAAAGACGGCAGACAACATCACGGAATGGACAGGACAAGATATTTCTACACTAATCCGCATCGCTGAGGATATAATTCGCTGGAGGACTCTGTGTATTGAAGCATCCAATGTTGTACCCCTACGACCCTGAAGGGTTACTGGGTTATTGACTGATTGATTGACATGTTCAAGACTAATTTCTTTAAGTAACCCACGATTATTCAGGCTGTATTAATTGTATTCATTATTAAATTGTATGATTCTTTTGATTTGATAAAACAATTACCTTTTTTAAATAATCCTAAATTTCTTTACGACAATCATTATTTATGGAAGCATAAATTATTTTATAACGATAAAATCATCATTATTATTTGAACAAGTCCAGCATGGATGATATTACAAAAACTCTTCTCTCTCCAGGTCCAGATAAATGGAACACCCCACACTTAACAGAGCACTTCATCAGGACGCAAGACAAGAAACGAAGTAAACAATATACTGCGTTCAGGCATATTAGTCGAAACGGTGTCAGTCACTTTGTCTTGTTACTAGGTTTATTATTAACTAATATTGGTAACACTTATACTTAATTCTGTTCATTTTGATATTTGCCTTGTTACCTCAGTCCGATGATGTTCTCCATATTCTTCTATATATCAATATCTCAACGGCATAAATTATGTCTTTACCTCTTAATAAAAAAAACAGCTCACAAACACATGCATATATCACATAACGACATTGGGTCAAAAGATATGGCAAAACTTACCATGCTCGCCAGTGTATCGGCTCACTCATTACCTCAACACCTGCATGTCCTTGCACAAATATTAATGTACTTCTGATCATACATTATGTCAATAGCGCCTCTCATCGACGGAGCCATTGAAGTCTTCTAGATATGATAGGAAAGTTCTAGAAAAACTGACCACATCCCCACCCAACGCCCAACATTTTTACATAAGAAACAACTTCAGTGCCAGTATTTTCTAAAGATTAAAAACAACACAATTTGTTTCACCAACATTTCAATGTTCTATATGAAAATATCTACATATAGAGCTATTTTTTTGTTCAATCAAAACCGCAACTTACAGTGTTTATCGGCAGACGCGTCATAACAAGATCTGTGCTGCTGCAGGTAAGGAAGATCATGTTGTGCATCGGCATTAGAAGCAGATACACCTGTGAAAAATCGGAACAATCATTTCAGTCTGCGAATATGTTCAAACAGACGTTATAATCATTGAGAATATACAGGTTACAATATTGGGGAATATATAGATTTTATAACCATGGGGAATATATCTATATATATATATATATATATATTGGGTGTCGTTATTAAGCTGATTTCTAATATAGATGTATATATGTGTGTGTGTGTGTGTGTTGTAATCTTGGGGAATATATAGATATTGTAATCTTGGGGTATAAACAGGTGTTGTAATCTTGGGGAATATATAGGTGTTGTAATCTTGGGGAATATATAGGTGTAATATTTGGGAATATATATGTGTTGTAATATTGGGGAATATATAGGTGTAATATTGGGGAATATATAGGTGTTGTAATATTGGGGAATATATAGGTGTTGTAATATTTGGGAATATACAGGTGTAATATTGGGGAATATATAGGTGTTGTAATATTTGGGAATATACAGGTGTAATATTGGGGAATATATAGGTGTTGTAATATTGGGGAATATATAGGTGTTGTAATATTGGGGAATATATAGGTGTAATATTGGGGAATATATAGGTGTTGCAATATTGGGGAATATATAGGTGTTGTAATATTGGGGAATATATAGGTGTAATATTGGGGAATATATAGGTGTTGTAATATTTGGGAATATACAGGTGTAATATTGGGGAATATATAGGTGTTGTAATATTGGGGAATATATAGGTGTTGTAATATTGGGGAATATATAGGTGTAATATTGGGGAATATATAGGTGTTGTAATATTGGGGAATATATAGGTGTAATATTGGGGAATATATAGGTGTTGCAATATTGGGAAATATGCGGGTGTTATCATCTTGAGGAATATGCACGCTTTGACATCTTTTTTTGGAAAATACCGAACTGCTAGACAATGATCTTGTAGACATGTCTATTGCTACGGATCTGAAACACGATTGAGGAAAGATTTTGCCACTTTGTGGAAGATGTCATCTGTAAAGATAGCTTAAAAAACTTAGTGATTTCCATCTGAAATTAAATCATCACATGTATACGCATTTGTATTTCATCTTTTTTCTTGATACAGCTGCAAAACTGTGTCCGTATTGCTACACATGGGAGGGGGGACATAACACATCAGGGGTGGGGCTGAATTCTTGATAGTTGTTGAAAAAGAGTAGGGAGACGGTAAAACAAATATTATTAAAAATATTATTAACAATATTAATAATATTATTAATAATCTAAGTATCTAATTTTGTCTTACCTCCATTTGCTAGACCCCCAGCAGCACATAAAATTAGAATAAACATCTTGAAAGCAAATATAGAAATGTTTAGATCAATCCTTCTATTGTTTTATGAGCAGTCTGTTAGTAGAGTACTATATATAATAGTAAAGGATCTCCCTTAGCATAGTTGTTAATCTGGTCTCCTTGTGTTCAAGAGTCATGAGTTTGAATCCGGCTCGCGTTGTCTTGTGTACAAGGTGCGAACTGTTGAAGTTCTTGTGTGGTTTCCTCACTGCTAATAGCTGTTTTATCAAATGGAGATTTGGTTCGTCTGTTTTAACTTGATTTTTAAAAAGTCGCTTTGCATCTGTTGCTAGGAGACAGGCTATTCCGTTTCATAGTCTAAGGGGCTCAGAGGTCAGCACGTTGAATTCTGGATATGTTAGATGTACAGAACAAAAGGCGCATATATCGCGGTAATGATGTGATCCATAACACAACAAATTATGTTCTGTGAGCTACATCCTCAAAATCTGTGAGATTTTGAGAACGTACGCAGAAAGTATTACTATCCAATGTGTCAGTACGGCTAAATTACGTGATGTGATTTAGTGACGCATGCGCAGTGCAAACTTTGCTCATCTGATTTTCAGATGTCACAAAGTATATAAAATACTGACCAACGAAAAACATGTCAATAATCTAAAACATGACGTCAAAAGGTTTGTTTCGATTCTGTTGATAGGTCTTGTACGTGTGATTTGTCACTGTTTATCTTTGAGTCTCAATAAAGGTCGGATTCTCCATAAACACTTATCTAAATCACTTCTGCAAGTATAATCTGTCTGCCAACCAATAATCTCTAGAAACTTTAACAGAAAAAAGATGTAATCGTTGATTTTACTTACCTCCGTTTCGCTGTCCTGTTGGATGTAAATTGTTGATGTCTCCATGACAATTTCTGGCTGTCAATATAAAACAAAATATGATTTTTTTTAAATATGTTTCCGTCATTGCAGTAGTTGCTTAGCAACGGATATATGGCGTGTAGTCATATATGTATTGTAGTGTACTATTCAAGATCAGAGTTTAACATTAAACAAATTATAATAAAAGATAACCGTTCGTTAAAGTAAGTTCAATATCTGAAATCGTGGCTCCAAAATGTTTAGGCCTAAATGTTAACTAGTACCAATCCATCAATAATTCTGCTATGATATTTGACAGTACCTTGTAATTGGCATTCTGTCAGATACATGAAAGAATGAGTGTCGAGAACCCGAGCCCCCATAAATTTGGGTTTCGTTATTAAGCTGATTTCTAATATAGAATCAAGAAAGTTAGGAGCTAGTGTCATACATATAGACATATACATATATATATATCATCAATACTTGGTGTTGTCGGGTATTAGTGTGAATATAAAAAATGTATTTCGTTCAATTTTTCCATCATGATTGTTAAGAATAGAAGAGTTGTGTACTAATTAAGAAATAACGGCAGTGATAGTCGGATTAATTTTCATAAAGAATTTTATAATTAATAAACCTTAGAGAACACATATCCCTTTACTGTAGGACCCTTTACTGTAGATATAACCTGTGTAGAATTTAATTAATTTAGTTTATATAGTCCTATATTTCAGAGAATCGCACAAATCGCTAATGTAAAAATTATATTTAGCCCGCTTCAGTTGGCCTATGATTTGAAGCAGTACGTTTACAATAAATCTATTTCGGCCACTACAGTAGATCTATGCGATTTGAATGAATATGTTTACAATAAGAAACAAATAAAAACAAATAAAGAATATACGCTAATTATTCCTCTAATTCGTCAACGTCTCTCATATTCTTTTTACAAATTGAAGTAACAAAAATCTGGGATTGAACTCCGAAAACAGAAATAGTACGTACACAATAGACTCATGCAAATATATAATGACTCAACATTATGACAAGATATACAGAAATTAAACTCTGGGATTGAACTCCGAAAACAGAAGCAGTACACAGCAGACTCGTCCAAATATAAAACAACTCAGCATTATGACATGATATAAACAGCAACGATACATTATGACATGATATAAGCAGCAACCCTACATTATGACATGATATAAGCAGCAACCCTACATTATGACATGATATAAGCAGCAACCATACATTATGACATACATGAAATGCATAGATGTGTAAATAATAAAGACACTTGAAAGTCCATGTGTTGCGAGGATCTGAAAGTGAACAGAGAATGACAACACTTTTATCTGCCATGCATGTTGTAAGAGGTAACACAAGAGTAAAAATGACACATAGACAATGCTGAAATTGGATGTGTCCGGGCGAATATAGAAATATCCCAGTTCAACTGTAGACCATGCCACAACCCATTTAGTTCTCCGGACTACATCCTGACAATCTGCAGGAGTATGAGAAGGAACACAGAAGAGGAAGAAAAGATACGTGAAGACTTACAAATCTAAGTATCTAATTCTATCGTACCTCCATTTGCCAGACCCACAACAGCACATACAATTAGAAAAAACATCTTGAAAGCAAATATAGAAATGCCTAGATCAATCCTACTATGCGTTCTAGAAGCTTATATAGCTGCACGTCGGCAGCAAGATAAGCTATCACAAGATCACGCAGCGTACAAACAATTACGTCATCGCTGTTTTCTAATTTACGTTTCAGATTTTCAAGATTAAATATTGATTATTTTTATTATAGTAGATATTGACTTAGATGTCCATGTTGGACTGCATCAGTTTGAGAAATTACGAGCCACCCACAGAGGGCGTCTTGAAGACAGCATAATTATTGGGGTACACGTTCGTCTGTCAGTCAGTCAGTTCCTCTTTTGCCAAGTTTGGCAAATAGGGAGGATGTCATAGTTCTCCATGCCTGTCGGTCAGTTGCCAAGGTTTTGTTTGTAGGAGGGCGTATATCCGAAATCTCCATCGTATAACTGTATTACATATATTGTATTAGCAGTGAAGGTGAATCAAAGGCCAAGTTAAGAAAACACTGACATATGCCATTGACAAAATTAATCACAATTTGAAAAAGAAGGATCACCATTAATAATGTTGAGACTAACGGGAATTGAACCAGTCCGTTCAACGGCACCAAATCGCCTAGCAACTATTGAACACGCGTTCTTCAGTACTTGACTAACCGCATCTCCAAAAAAAGATGCGATTTCATCAAGCCATTCAAACCGTGCACACAAAGTCACCAGAACGGACCGATCGAGACAAGGACTATTACAACAACAATTTTTTTTTTAATTGTCCTCTGGCTTCCTACTTAAATTTACTTGTATAAAACAATTATTAGAAGCAAAATTATATTGTCTATATATGTTATCCATGTTTACAAGAAGACCTATCGGCCCTTGTATAACTAATACGGATATTATGTTATATGTTTGTTGTTACTGAGGATATTTCAATACCTGTACGGGATGTTTGTTGTTGTTGTAATAGTCCTTGTCTCGATCGGTCCGTTCTGGTGACTTTGTATGCACCGTTTGAATGGCTTGATGAAATCGCATCTTTTTTTGGAGATGCGGTTAGTCAAGTACTGAAGAACGCGTGTTCAATAGCTGCTAGGCGATTTGGTGCCGTTAAGCGGACTGATTCAATTCCCGTTAGTCTCAAGAATTTTTAAAAATTGTCCTCTGGCTTCCTACTTAAATTTACTTGTATAAAACATTAATAATGTTAAGATTAACTTATATAAATCTTTGGTTTTGTCATATTTCTATACGGCTGTGAGACATGGACACTTACTGCAGAGAGACAAGATTCCAGACATTTGAAAACAAATGATATAAACGTGTGTTGGTTATCTGTTACCGAGAACACAAGACAAATATGTTTTATGCGTGATAGGCTTAATATATAAGCGTGTCATCAACATCCACTTCTAACAATCTTGAAACTCCTGTGGTACCAGCAAGTGATGAAATATTCCGAAATGTTGGAGGTCTGTAGAAGGCAAGCTTCCTTGCGAAGACTAAACTTATTGATGATGATTCTCAGTTTCAGGTAATGAGTACATGGGATTTCTATGGGACGTAATAGAGTGTTTACATAATATTGTTTTCAGAAGTGGGTGGAAGATCAATTAAGGGATGTATAGTAATCAACTACATCCGTATTCATGGGAAAACACTCTTCCTCGACTTAGAAGCAAATTTGTGGTGAAACTTATGACAATGAACTTGCTAGCAGTTGTGAAGTTAGCAAATCCCTTCTGTGCAGCTATTGTATCTATTACTATTACAACACTTACTACTACTACTACTCCTACTACTACTAGCTTTGCTACTACTACTACTCCTACTAGCGTTGCTACTACTACTACTCCTACTATTATTATTATTATTAGTACTAATACTACTATTACTCCTAGTACTACTATTTAACAACTACTACTACTACCACAACTACTTCTACTTCTGCTACTACTACTGCTACTACGACGGAATAACACACGAAGATGTGCGAATTCTCTTTTGTTTAGATATTTCTCGCCTTCTTACATAGAAGTTATCTAGGGATCTGAATACATAATCCAATCTTACATAGAAGTTATCTAGGGATCTGAATACATAATCCGATTGACAGGATCTGGTATTCAATGTGGCTGCGTAGAACTGGGTACATAGGAGGTTATTATGTGAAATTTTCATGTTTACCTTTTGACAACTTCTGGGGAGCTTGCCCAACTATGGGGACATTCAAAACTACTGGTAATACTTATAACGTTTTTACGTTTTATTTGCTCGTTGCTATAACTCCGGACAATTCCATAGGTGCTCCGATTCAAATCTTGATAAAGTTATCAGATTGTAATAAAACAAGTTACTCTAGTACGGACGAACGCGTGTTCAATAGTTGCTAAGAGATTGGTGCCGTTGAACGGACTGGTTCAATTCCCGTTAGTTTCAATAATTTTTAAATATTTTCCTCTGGCTTCCTACTTATATTTACTTGTATAAACAATTATTCGAAGCACAATTGTATTGTCTATATATGTTATCCATGTTTACAAGAAGACCTATCGGCCCTTGTATAACTAATATGGATATTATGTTATATGTTTGTTGTTACTGAGGATATTTCAATACCTGTACGGGATGTTTGTTGTTGTTGTAATAGTCCTTGTCTCGATCGGTCCGTTCTGGTGACTTTGTGTGCACGGTTTGAATGGCTTGATGAAATCGCTTCGTTTATTGGAGATGCGGTTAGTCAAGTACTGAAGAACGCGTGTTCAATAGTTGCTAGGCGATTTGGTGCCGTTGAACGGACTGGTTCAATTCCCGTCAGTCTCAAGAATTTTTATCAGAGTGTAGATGCCTACAGTTCCAGTTTGATGTTCATTTATCAGTGTATCTGCCTACGATTCAGGTTTGATGTTCATTTGTTGTGCGTCCATCACAAGTGATGATGACCATTTGTTACATCCACTTTTGACAATTCCTTGATTATGAATTCGTAGATGGCTAATGAGCCCTATTCGAGCTGTAAATGTCCTTGGACAGTTCGGACATGGAATGACCACTGTAGGCGGTTCTTGGTCTATCCGTGACTTTCTAGCTGCTCTCCGCTGTTGAGCTGCTGCATTTCTCCTCTTTTCACAAGATGATGCGCTCTTTTCGATTGTAGAGCGCATGTAGATATATTTTGTGCAAGTTCTTCAATATTTTGGTCTATTTCACAGGCTTTCAGTGAGTTCTTTAACGAGTCTTTGTAGCGGTTCTTTTGGTCACCTTGAGATCGTTTACCCTTCTCCAGCTCACCATAGAGAAGTATCTTTGGTAGACGATGGTTTGGCATACGCACCAAATGACCTGCCCATCGAATCTGTGTCTGCATCAGGATCGTGTCAATGTCGGAGATACCAGCTCTATCAAGAACAGTGATTTCTGGAATATTGTCTTTTAATCTGATGGTCATAACTTTTCTGAGTTTTTTTCACATGGCGTCTATACACAGTCCATGTTTCACTAGCGTATAACAGTACTGGGAGTACCACTGCTCTGTATACTTTCAGCTTATTCTGTAGGTTAATGACATTTCTACGCCAAGCATTTGAGTACAATCTGCCGAAAGTGCTGCTTGCCTTGGCGATCCTTGTATACACTTCATCATCAACGTTGCCATTGTGTGATAACATACTACCTAGGTATGTGAATCTATTCACAACTTTCAGTGCTACGCCAATTACCATGCAAGGTTCGAAACAGTTTTTGCCAGGTGCTGATTGTAACATGACCTCTGTTTTCTCTGTGTTAATAGTAGGCCCAAAGTTGGTACAGGCTTTGGAGAATCTGTCTATAATAATTTGTAGATCAACCTCAGAGTTGACATTTAGGGCACAGTCATTAGAAAATTATGAGATCCCTGATTGTGTGTGATTTTACTTTGGTATTTGCTCGGAGCCGCCGAAGGTTGAACAATTTTCTATCTATGCGATAGGTGATGTTTACTCCCAGGTCTAGATCTCTGAAAGCATCATCCAACATAGCAGAGAACATGATGCTAATAGGGTAGGTATTAATACACATCTTTGTTTTACTCCATTAAAGAAAGGAAATGTTTCATATAACTCTCCATGTTATCTGATGTTCATTTATCAGTGTAGCTGCCTACAATTCCAGTTTGATATTCATTTACCAGTGTTTTCGCATATCTCTTCGTGTGCTTAAACGTTACGCATGGACTAACAGACGCTCGCTATATGCAGTACAAAATAATATAGAATAAATATAGCTGTGAATTTCAAAAATATTGTGCCATAGATGGGTTCCATTGTACGTGTTTTTTCACATTTTTATAGAAATACTCCAAAATTTAAAATAAAACTTATAGGTATATACAAAACAGCATATTGACATAAACGTTTGTCAACATCCCCCTTTTCCGCCCTTGTCAACAAGAAAAAAAACAGTTTTTCATATTACTCCCTTAAATTGTTGACATTTATGAAAGCCACCTATCTTATCTTTTAAACAATTGCTGCTAAACTGCTGATGTTTGATTATGGGTCTATCTGAACACACAGAACTATCTGACTTGATTGTCACCCGTGACTCATGTTTGCAAACATTAAACGTGAACAGAACAGGTGCTGGGTTTTTATTTTTTTCTACTTCTTGTTGTTCATCTGTTAAGAGTGGTGATTTGTTATATCCACTTTATGAAATTAAGTTACAGTTATGTCAGAATTTAAAAAAACATCGAACTAAGAAAGGAGTGTTGCCAATATTTAAATACGTAACAAGCTAACCACAATACCACAAACAAACGACGTTTCTACATAACGACCTTCATTTGGACAAAACTCGCAAGAGACATAGGTTTACATGAAGAGAGGAGAATATGTTGATAATAAAGGAGAAAGGATAAGAAAAAAAGAAATAAAAAGACAATGATCAGCCAGAAAATAAGAAATAGCAAAAAGAAAAGTAAAAGAATGAGTATACGAAAAAGAAAACTTTGGATGGTGTTAGATTTTCCCTCAACTTTCTATTTTGCTATTTATTGCAGTAATAGCCTTCCATCGTAGGTGATGATGACAGCTATTTCAAACTTGTGATGCTGCATCTCTACTGCCTTTCGGGCAGCACGTCTCTCTGTGCCTGGTGATTTAACGATGTAGTTGCGTCACACTTAGTGACAGACTCCCAGGGTATTACGTTGATCTCGAAGTTCTTTATATACACTTTGAGTAATTGAAACGTGCATTCTGTACCCAATAACATACCTAACATTATGGTAGACCTAGAGTACGCTGGATCTACAACATCAAAGAGACATTACACGAACACCAAATAACATTATCTGAAGCTGTCAGAAAAGCGAGAACAAGAACATTGTATCTACCTCGACACCCGTAAAGGGTAAAAGAGGAAAGAAAGAAGAAGATTCTGTCTCCACCAGCCAGTTGTTTTGTCTTAATGAGCTGGCATACATAAGACCAAAATATTTAAGAACAAAACTGTCAAAATAGACACTAAAGTTGCATTATGCAAGACTATTATTATCCCATCACTGTGCCAAACCTGGACAACGATAGCACATGACAAAAGAAAATTAGTAACAGCAGAAATGGCGTGCCTACGAAGAATAGTTGGAGTGTCATTAAGGGATAGAATTAGAAATGATAACATCAGACAGATAACCAAAAACAATACCAATATTATAATACATCAAGAGACAACAGATTAAGTAGTTTTCACACCATCCAGACTACCAACCCTAACCCTACCACAAATAGCAATGACATAGACACCACGGCGACAAAGCCAGAGAAAAACCATGTAAAAAATTAACCACAGAAATCAATAAGACTACTGGAACAAGCCTACAAACAGCACACACAGAGACCATCTCCAGAGAACTCTTCTACACCTTACACCGCAAGGCAAAAAAGGTTCACAGCGTATAGACAGACATATGTCAGTATTTTGGGATGCATTTGTTAGACCCTAAAAAAAACTTTGTGGTAGAAACATGCTATCATATATAAGGAATGGATTTTGAAGGGTTCAAAACCCTTCCTTAGGAGAAAATATATGATATCACGTGTTGCTGGGGGAGCAAAGAATAGTGACACTGTTACCTGCGATGCTCGTCGAGTTGGTTGTCCCATCCATCCATACACGGTAAAAGTCACACAGAAGTAATGCCAAAGTCTGATGTTTCAGACCGAAAAACAAAGAGTTTGCAGTTAAGCTGTCACAATGTTTTCTGTTCTCACAATGCATTCTGCTAATCTTGAAGAATTTGAGAGTGAAAGAAGATTTTTTCATGTTATGAAGCTAGTAAGTCACAAGAGAACATAATTTTTAGGGAGAACATCATGGACAGAGAAGAAAACAAATAAACAGCTGCTAAAAACACTTAATATGAAGAAAGAACTACTAAGAGAAATAAAGATCAGGCAAATAAAATACTTTGGACACATTAAAAGAAATGACAACTTATTGAAGACCTTACTTGAGGGCAAAGTCAAAGGGAAGCGAGCAAGAGGTAGGCAGAGATACAAGTAGGAGAGTAACATCACGCGATGGACGGGTTACAGTCTAGCAGAGTGCACTACAAAGACAAGAGATATTGGAAATCCGTTGCAGTCAACCTTCGTTGCGGAGACGGCACTTGATGATGTTACAAGATAAAATACCCCAACTTTGTAGTTTTACTAAGAAATGGTCATCAAAATCCCCCCCTCAAACAAATTGCCATTTGCTGTTGTAAGGGAGAAACAGCTTTACCAAAGACGTCTCTACAGTCTTGTACATGTTTGGTGTCCTTATTTCCTCTTATTTTGCTAGTTTGATGTTTCCTCTTATTTGTTTGATTAGTTATCTTCTCTTATTGGTCATCATTAACGCTGAGAGAGAGATCAACAAATATATGATCAGCCCAAACACAACACCATGTTTTTAAGATGATTCTTCTGTCCTCCAGCTTTGGGGAAGCATGTCTATAGTTCTCTCCATATAGCATATTTTTGGCAAACGGAGATCTTTCACATAAACTACAGGATCTGCCAGCATGTTTGTGTAGTCATCAGTTTTGTGTGCATGTTTAGATATGTTTTTTATCAGACCTCACTATCTGCTATTTTATCTCACCAACAGATGTATCTTATGGAAGCAGCTTATTTTGTGTCTCCTAGAGTGCCTGGTGTATAATATCCATGTTTCACAGGCACAAATAAGTGATGGTATTACTGCTGCTTGGTAGACTATAAGTGTAGTAGTAGCTGTTAGTTCTCATTCTCTATTTTACAAGACCACTGAACTGTTATTTTGTGATATTAAGTATAATTTTTATGTTAATTATGATATAATTAATGTATTAGCAAGTTGACAAGAGCCACTGTTAACAATCGTGAAACTTCGGTGGTACGGTAGGCAAGGAGACATTCCTTGATGGCAAAAGATGTTTTTCACAGCATGTGGAAGAAGATGAGGTGGTCAGAAGACATGGCTGGATAACATTAAGGACTGAACAGAGTGTAAATTTTCCTAATACATCAGTGTGATAGAGGATAGAAATGTGTGGAGATCTTTCTGCATCACATGTCTCAATGTGACACACTACGAGCCTGACATGTCTCAATGTGACACACTACGAGCCTGATGGGTTATATTATTATTTTAGTCTTTCAAATGTGGCACTACCCTTTAAGTATTCTGACCTATAGAATATTGCCAGATGATGATGACTCTCATTATCAGGTGCTGTCTCCTCAATGAAGGTTGGCCGCAACTGGAGCGAGCTCCAAAATCTTGTCTCTTAACTTTCTAGTGTTCTCTGCTAGATTGTATCCTATCAATCTTGTGATGTTTACCCCTTGTATCTCATCTCCCCTCAACATTATCCTCAAGTAACGTCTTCAACAAGGTGTCAAAACTTTTAACATGTCAAAATTATTTTATATTTTATTTGATTTCCTTTAACAGTTCTTTTTGTTTCACACAAAGTGTTGTCCGAACCTCTTTGTGTTCTTCTACATATCCACATCATAAAGGCATTGATTCTGTCTACTTGTTGCCATTAAATATTTGAAACCAACCTTTCTCATTATGGTATGGCCAGAAACATGGTACATATTTCCTGATCTTTGTTTGTGCTGACATTTAAGAGCAAGATGAGGACATTTGCATACATGTTTTGACAATTGCTGGTAGAGACTGAGAACCTATAGGTTTGCCAAGAGTACAATGATGTAAAACTTGCAGCACTGTTTAAATAGCAAAATGGTATACTAAAATGGTGTGGACATGTAATGACACATCATTCACTTTCACAGAATATCTTGCAGAGAACAGATGACGTGAAGAAGAAGAAGAAGTTGTAAAAGCAAATGGCATGATTTTAAGACTGAAAGTGAAATTGATACATTTATCTTTCAGTTTCAAACAGGCATTTTCAAAGTCAATAACAATTGAAACCATATCTGCCCAAGCAACTATCCACTAGTAGACACTGCTCTCATCTCAACAAAACACCTTCTTATTGACTGCCTTATCCTCTTAACTGCCTGGAAAAAAACAGTTACAAGCACTTTTCAGTCACTAACTCATTGTTTGGATTGTTAAATCAACATAATTCGGCTGATAAGAGCATATCAACTCAGCAACAATTGGATATCAATAACACCTTGCATATCAACTCAGCAACAATTGGATATCAATAACAACTTGCATATCAACTCAGCAACAATTGGATATCAATAACAATGTGTTAAGAAATAGTGAAATTAAACCATGTCACAACACATATTAAAACCCAAAAAAAAGTTCTTGACAATGAACAATTTAATTTTACTTGAAGATTCCAACTAGCATTCACCAAAATACAGAGCAACAAATTCATACCATACGCAGCAACAAATTCATACCATACGCAGCAACCAATTCATACCATACGCAGCAACCAATTCATACCATACGCAGCAACCAATTCATACCATACACAGCAACCAATTCCTACCATACGCAGAACAAATTCATACCATACGCAGCAACCAATTCATACCATACACAGCAACCAATTCCTACCATACGCAGCAACAAATTCATACACCATGCAAAGCAACCATTTCACACATCATACCATCAACCAAATAACACATTATAGGAGACCACATATTGACAAATAAATTGTATAAAGCTATCATTCAACACCTGCTCTATGTTTCATGTCTCCATTAACAGACGGTTACTACATCCTGCTTGCTTTTCGTTTTGCTGCCCTTTCTCGTCTTTGCTTAGCTGAAACAAATATGACCATTTCAGTATTGGTGCAACAAACAGTAAACTAATACGCTATAACAAATTAACCATTTAACCACTAGGGTCACAGGATGTCGTTTCTATTGGTAGAACACTAGAGTCACAACAGGGAGTCACTCTTTTTATTACTTGTTTTGCCAAGATCCAAATTCCATTTTTTTTTAAACCATTAATTATTAATTAATATCTAAACAAATTACAAACAAGTTAAAAATGAGAATTATAAAATGCTACATCTATTCCATATTAATGTATGGCTCAGAAACATGGACACTAAATAAACAATTAGAAGACAAAATTGATGCCTTTGAGATGTGGGTATATAGAAGAATAGGGAGAACATCATGGAAAGAGAAGAAAACAAATAAAGAGGTGCTAAAAACACTTAATATGAAGAAAGAACTACTAAGAGAAATAAAGATCAGGCAAATAAAATACTTTGGACACATTAAAAGACATGACACCCTATTGAAGACCTTACTTGAGGGTAAAGTCAAAGGGAAGCGAGCAAGAGGTAGGCAGAGATACAAGTGGGAGAGTAACATTACACGATGGACAGGTTACAGTCTAGCAGAGTGCACCACCAAGACAAGAGACAGGAGATGTTGGAGATACGTTGCAGCCAACCTTCGTTGCGGAGACGGCACTTGATGATGATGAAATTCCATTTTGAATCTGCCCAGGGTTAATTTAAAACTGTGAACTTTACGTAGAGTTTATGCTTTGGCTTTGTGTTTACATTACAAGATTATCACACTGGACTGATTTGCTAAGTAATTTTCAAAATTTCATTTGCAAAATTTAGTTTTGGCACTTGTTTGCTATGGAGGATATTCATATGTGTGAAAGACATGCATAAACTATTGTCTTTCTCTAGGTGAATGATGTCAGTCACATCAACACTTGCCATTCAGTTAGGGGTGGGAGTCTCAGTTGTCATTCCATGGTTAAGAGGTACCTGCCTATGTTGCATCAAGTCCATGCTCGTTCAAGATTATCTTGATCTTTTCTTGGTCTACCTTTGGCAGATCCAGATATGCTTCTGTTATATGCTCTTATTGGTATTTGATTCATTCATCAACAGCAAGGTTAACTTAACCTTCTCCATGCCATCAGCACAAATATAAACCCATTTTCGGTTCAAACCCAGATTAGCGACTGGGAAGCAGAATTGCAAAGAAATTTTGTAACTATGATAAAACCTAAAATTTTGCTTTTTCTTCAGGGAAATAAGGCCAATCTGCCATTAAATCCTACTTCCTTTTAGACACGCTCCTATGCAAAAAAAGACGAGGAAATGATGAAAATTTGAAAGTTGAACAATCAATGCACTTGGAGTTAAAATAAAATGCACTTGGAGTTAAAATAAAATGCACTTGGAGTTAAAATAAAATGCACTTGGAGTTAAAATAAAGCCATTTTTAGTGACATTTTTGTGGATTATTGTTTTTAATAACAAGGAATTGTTGGGAACTATTTTTATTTTCAAAGAAGATATTATGGAACATGTTAATTTCATCATACAATGATAACGTAACATTTGGTAAGGATATCATGCATTGAAATTACTTTAACCATTGTTTGTGAAGTGAATCAAGAAATATTTTTAGATCTACTCAAAAATGTATCAAAGGTTATCTGCCGAAGACGGATGTGTCAGGCCATTGGCACAAATAAAATGGCGACGCACCGCATTTCCATTCTCTGGACTACATCCTGCATTGCCCTGCTACAAGAGAGATCCAGCGGGAGTTTGAGAATGAACGCTGAAGAAGAAGTATCGAAGGTTAGTGATATCTGTTTTATTTTGGTTAGGAAACAATCAAAGTGTGACATGAGTATAAAATAATTCTGATTTTTCTAAATCAGTCTAGATGTGGCGCTTGACCAAAAGGTTAGATCTGTGGTCTCACACATGTGAGGTCCAGAGTTCAATCCTGGCAAGGACTGGATTTTGGTTTTTTTTTCAGAGTATAAATGAAAAAAACTAACTCTGAACATGACGTAGCAACAGCATAGCCATGCAACAGGTGCGCAATCACTGCAGATAGGTCAGCAGATCTGGCGGACGAATACTGAATTAGTTGGCCCAGACATATATACTTCACTCCTGGCAGCATGTTATGATACTGCCACACTGGAATACTTCCCTTTAGGAACTAAACAAGCATCAATAAATCTCCCCCTTAGCACAACCATATGTTTGAGACAACAATCATTATGCGTTTGAATTTAATCTCGGTTATTCAACTGAGGTGAACCTATACTTTTTTCAGAAAGGCTAGGCTGTTAAGAACAACCTGCTTGCTAACATCTAAAGGGATTATTTCATCATCATGTGTCAAGAGCTACCTGCTCACAGCTAAAGGGATTATTTCATCATCATCATGTGTCAAGAGCTACCTGCTCACAGCTAAAGGGATTATTTCATCATCATCATGTGTCAAGAGCTACCTGCTCACAGCTAAAGGAATTATTTCATCATCATCATGTGTCAAGAGCTACCTGCTCTTATCTAAAGGGATATATTATCATCATCCTTGTGTGTGAAACTATAAAGACAAGATAGACGTTCAGACTTACTGTTGACTCGAGGAATTGCTGCCTGGTTGTACAGTCTGTTGTTCTTGAAACTGAGAGCTTTCTGTGCAGACAATTGTGCGGTCTTTGATAGTGCTCTTGGCGTTACCAAAGCTAATCCCTTTTTTCTAAAAGGAAACATGCAGACACACAGAAAGTTATGGTTGTAATCTTATTTTAGATTCTTCAATAAAAGCACAGGTTCAGTTGTGTTACTGGGGAGACATCAGGACTCATATAAGGCCTCAAAAACATGAAAGTGTAAGGGGAATTTATGGATATGTAAGGGGGATTTATGGATGCATGTGTTGTAACCATAGGGAGGCAATCCAGTGTGCCAGTATCCTGGGATTACCTTTTCCAGTGGATACCATCACTCTGTGGTGCCCCAGGAAATGAGAGGATCAATGAGTTAGCCAAAGAGGGAGGAGAGTATATGCAGGAAGACAATGAAGTCTCATATAAAGAAAAGAATAGAGCTATACAAACCATCAGAAGTGAACATAGTATGACAACAGATGCCTTCCACTGTCTACATCAACAGGTAATCATACTTTGATACTTTGCCTGAGAACAGGACACAACAGACTGAATAAAAACATGCACAGGATGCGAATGTGTGCTACACCACTATGTACTTGTGGAACAGATGAACAGACCTCTGAACATATATTTAGCAGAACTGCCCCTGATATGAACAATTGACACTTAGTGGCCCAATGGTTCAACCCTGCAAGCAAGGATATATGGAACTAACAAAGAACTTCAGACAAAGCTGGAGTTCATCCAATTAGACTTGTCTGGCGGTGTAGACAACAAGTAGTGAACAAAAGAAAGGGAAAAAACCATGTCCTGCCAGGAGCACAACAGCACACACTTCTGGGTCTAGTATAGGGTATGCATTTGGTGCGTACTTTACAATAAGGTATGTTATTTCTACTAGATGTTATTTGTGCTCTGATTATTTTGCTGTTCTTTTGTCATTACTGTTCTTATTTTGTTTATTGTGCATGTCAGAAGAGATGATTAAGGTGGTTATGCAGTGGAGTTGGCTGTCCCATCCATACATGGTTAAAGTGACCCAGAAGCCATGCTAAAGTCGGATGTCTCAGACAGAATGGTGCAGATAATGCAGCAAAGCTGTAAACCATGAAACACATTCCATTCTCCTGATTATATCCTGCTAATCTGCAGGAGTTTGAGAATGAAAGATAAATGTATGTTTGGATAATTATTTTACCAGCGGGCTATACCTATAGCATGTCACAATTACTCAAGTTATGTTACAATTAGCAAGAGTGAACCAAAGATGGACACAGGATATCAAACACCATTTGATTATGACAATCAAAGAGACTGGATATCTTGAACTAGGAGGCTTACAGGTTGGCAGTGAGGACAGCATTCTGCAAAGGACATGTCACAGTAAAACTGGGGGCATAGAAAGAGATGTCAAATTAAGAATAACTATGTCAGGGTAATCTTTTACACATAAGAAAATATTGGTTGTGAGTAACATGAAAAATGCTTACAAACTCAATAGTTCCAAGAATAATGGTACCATGTACAAGGGTACCAAGAATAATGGTACCATGTACAAGGGTACCAAGAATAATGGTACCATGTACAAGGGTACCAAGAATAATGGTACCATGTACAAGGGTACCAAGAATAATGGTACCATGTACAAGGGTACCAAGAATAATGCTTCAGAGAATATTTGTATTAAAATATTATATATTACTAAATTCTAGTCATATTAGTTATACTATTCAAATATTCAATAGATGGTGGTACTGCTAGTAGAACATAATTGAAAATAATACTCACGTGGAAGACAGGTAATGAAGTCCTACTGGATGACTACTAACACACTAGTACTGACGGATGTTTACATGAATAAATATGGTACATACAACAAAACACAGAATATAATCATACAAATGACAATACACAGGACAAAGTCGACGTTTCGGACCAATAGGCCTTTTTCAAGATACACACATAACAGACAAACATAAAAATACCACAAGTAGAAATGAATGCGTGTCCGAATGAAATGTTATTCATATATTAATTATAGTCTATACATATACATATGTTGCTATAAGTATCACTGTTATCTTCCACTCCATGCAGCTCAACTAACATCTAACACATACCCTATTGGAATAAATTCTTCCACGTTGCTATAAGTATCACTGATATCTTC
This sequence comes from Meghimatium bilineatum, assembly GCA_034231615.1. Classification (NCBI taxonomy): domain Eukaryota; kingdom Metazoa; phylum Mollusca; class Gastropoda; order Stylommatophora; family Philomycidae; genus Meghimatium; species Meghimatium bilineatum. The sequence goes on from CM067300.1 coordinate 7,517,626, forward strand.
CACTCCACTGTCAGGAATATTATCTACATCTGAATTCCCTTCTTCCTCGTCTTCATCCTCATCAGTACCAATATTTGGATCATCCACAGTTACTGAATCTCAAAGAACACACATATATATTAAAAACACAAATCATTCTAAATCAAATAAACCACCACAAATTTTATGTTAGAACAAATCTGGGTGTTTTTTTAGAACCAATACTGTGTTCTATCTATGTGATGTGTTCTATGTATGGTATGTGTTCTATCTATGTGATGTGCTCTATCTATGTGATGTGTTCTATCTATGTGATGTGTTCTATCTATGTGATGTGCTCTATGTATGGTATGTGTTCTATCTATGTGATGTGCTCTATCTATGTGATGTGCTCTATCTATGTGATGTGTTCTATGTATGTGATGTGTTCTATGTATGTTATGTGTTCTATGTATGTTATGTGTTCTATGTATGTTATGTGTTCTAGCTATGTGATGTTTCCTTAATGGATGTTCACAACTTTCTATGTCCAGTATCTTTTATCTAGATCATTGTTGACTTTATGCAATGTCATGATGTCATACTAATAATTTCTCATGCTGTCATCATCAATCTCTCTTGCCTGTTGTAACAATGTTCTCCAGACTTCCCTGGCCAAAGTATAAAGATTTCCCTTTATAAAATTATTAATTAACTCTTGTTTCGCATTTGACTGTCTGAACCTCCATGATAGATTTTCTAACTGCCAATGGTACTCTCAGCATTCTGTTATAGAATTTCAACAAAATATAGAAAACAGCTAAAACATATTGTCTATTCCCAGGAGGAAGCTGGTTGATAGCATCCACACTTGCTGTTAAGTATAGGGGTGGGAGCTGTAAGTTTCTGTTCAAGGCCAGATGTGATGCCTGAGTCATACTGAATCCTTGTTTGTGGAGTGTGGTCATGATGTTATCAATCCATCTCTATCTCAAGTCTTCCCTTGGCTCTGTATCCAGCTGATCATTTGTTATAAGCTCTCAGTGGTAATTGGCTTGGGTCCATTCTCACAAGGTGACCAAACCTCTTTATCTGCTGACGTCCTATATATTCGATACACAGAATTATTCCTACTCTTTTTCTGATATCCTCATTTCTTATTCTATCCAGTTTGGTGACCATAGCTGCTTTTCTCAAACACTTCATCTCACATGTGATGATTTTTCTCTGCTGCGAGGCTGTTAAAGACCATGTTTGATACTGGTAACAAAGTGTTGATATGAAAATTGTAGATATGTTTCTTGATGTCCATATTGATCTTTAACTGCTTAAATTTCACCTTATTTATTGAATCTTTCTACCATTTTCAACTATAAACACTGCTCACATTTGACCAGTTGGTTCCATTATTCACAAACATATTGTGAATGCACCTACCTACTATGTAAGTATTGCTGTGGTTCTCAAGCTCCTGCAGATTATCAAGATGTTGTCCAGACATTGGAATGTTATCGACAGGCATAAAAAAATTAAGCAGACATGATTTGAACCAGGTATGTTCAGTTGACACCTATTTACCTCACAACTTAAGTCCATATTTTTTTCTGAATCTGACCAATCCACACTGCAATTATAATACAGATAATGTGATGGCTCAAGATGCGAGGCGAATAGGAGCCAGCTGAACGAACATGGTTCAAATCCCATCTTCTTCCTTCATATGTTTTTCTTCTAGAACTCCTCAATTCTTCTTAATTATATTTACCCTTTAGCAGCTATATACCAGTTAACTTATTTATTTTTTTACTTCTCCCCCCCCTTCCCTCCTAAAAATGAATTCACTCAGAATTCGCAGAGCACCAGCAATTAAAACAGCTATTACTGTGAAAGATCTGTTTGTAGGACTCGAGAAAGATTAACTCTCTAGCAATTACATGAACATTTTTGGACAGTATTAATTTCAAAGTAATATTTATTATTAACAAATTACCATTGCTTTATAGTTTCCCCTTTCCAGACCTTTAAGTTGTATGGAATACGGTGAAGAACACAATGTTAGGCCTGTATTTTTCATTGACTGGTGGCATACCTAGGGATGATATGGTCAGCATCTTAACAAACCAGTTTTACTTTTCCCGGAAGATCTGGTACCTATTTTCTGAGGCTGGTTCAACTTGTAAGCCTATTATTTTTTTTAAATTCTAGTGAACTGGAAATTGAACCCTGGATCACCTGAGTAGAAGCCAGATCACTAACAACTGAACCACCTGTGCTCCATATGATAAACATTATGTACTTACCATTGTTATTTTCAATTTGTGATTTCTTGGCTTTAGCAGATACAGCTTCGAGTACATCTTCTGGGAGTTTTCTTTTGCTCAGATCCTTCAGCTTGTTTTCCTGTGCAACAAAATTGTTTTGGTTAAAATTTTATAACTAATGACTTAGTCAGTGTAAATAGAGATGTGAACAGCCTGTATGCTGACGATCTTGCAGGACATCACCACTTAGAGATGTGAACAGGCTGTAGCAGACCATCTTGCAGGACATCACCACTTAGAGATGTGAACAGGTTGTAGCTGACCATCTTGCAGGAAGTCACAACTAAGAAATTTATGAGCTCCTGTAGTTTTAAAATTGGTTTGCGAATGTTATGCATGCAACCATAGTTTTACACAAACATGCTTGCTACTTACATAGGAGTTTGTCACAGCCATGTTTGACTAGCTTATATTCTAGTCACACAGGGGTTTGTCACAGCCATGTCTGACTAGCTTATCAGGGATCCAATTCTTATCTTCATATATCTATATCAACTGAGGTCGAGACAAATCAGTCTCACAATAAATTCATCTAAAATGAAAGCAATCAATCTAACAAATGAAACATATTCCCACTGCATAGAAATGTATCATTTGTTGTTTTAAAAAAACTGCTGAGCGTCAATCTTGGTTCACAGCATGTGGTATTCGTGACAGATGCAAGATCAGTAATCCTAGTGCTCCAGTCCAGAAAACTACCAGACCTGCAAATATTAATGACCAAACTAAGCAATCAGGATAGAGTATTTATGCAGTGGATACCATCACATTGTGGATTACCTGGAAATGAGAAAGCATTTGAGAAATCGTCTGGCTACGGTAGAAGCTGTTGATGATTAATCTAATGTTCCAATAACATACCATCAAAAGACACAGAAGATCAAGGCAATTACAAACCCAACTCCAACACAAGATCACTACTAAATTATGAACAGACCAGACCAAGTTGTCATTCTGCACCTCAGAACAGGACACAACTGACTCTGCAGCCACATGTATACAAAGTTCAAGATTGGAAACATGGCCATGTGGGTAGGTACCTCAGACAACATAACCAGAACCATATTTTTCAGGAATATGAAATGCTGAGGCAAATACGCATAGAAACAACAGTGGAAGGACAACTCTACAGACCTCTGCATAAGTTACAAAATACAGTCATGTTTATAGAAAAAAATAAAACTTTAGATATAAGCACTTTTCAGGCTAAAGGAAAAAGATGAAAACAAATGCAACAACCGATGTAAATTTCAATGAACTTGTACTGGAGAAAGTTAATACCTTCAACTGTTCGGAGAACAAGTTACAACAAGATGGTGATACAAAACAGATATATCAATAGCTTATCTTTGGCAGCAGGTGCATTTAACTAGATTTAAAATATATGATGCTCACAAGAATTTAAAAACTTGGATTGTTTAATGCATACACACTGGATTTACTGACCTGGACATGAGGGCGTCCTTGGCAATGAAAGAGTGGACACATTGGCCTCAAAGAACACCAATACTAGGAGAATTGGTTATGGACAAGAATGACATAAGATATTTACATTAACATTTTCTAAATGAGGACACTAAGCTATAAGGAGATATGATATTGGAACTTAAGTAATTAGAAATTGTACCCATATTGAACACATTCCTCATTCTGCCCCTCAGATCTCCAGCCCTACTAAAGCCAAGCTAAGACTGCAACCTCCTAATAGCATCCTAGGTGCTACATCTATAGCAAGTGTCCAAACTCAATAGCTATTTACCAAGGAACCACAAAATGTTTCCCTTATCCATTCTCAATGACAGACTATATACATTCAATACAAGTCTATCTTCTCTCTCATTTCCGCAAATGCCAGCAGAGATGTGAACTTCATTTCACTAGAGGTAAGTACTCCAGATCAATAATGATTTATTCAAAGAACCCTGGGAATTTAATACACACAAAATACAGACAATGTGTATAGATTGATAGGTAGATTGATAGGTATATTAAGACTTTTAGAACTTGGCACCTAAAAGAGTGAAATATACTAATACTTGGTCTCACCTTCTGAATTCTGAACATTTCATTTCTCTGTCTCCTTTTCTCTTTCTCATCATCCTTGTCCTTCTTGAGGAGCTCCTGAATGTTCTTCATCTGATTAAGACCCTGCAGTCGAGATGCTGAAACACTCACTTCCTCAGGAGCATCATCATCATCTAATAGATTACAAAAACAGAGAGAGTAACAGTAAGAATGATGATTTAACACTTTGCTAAGGGAAGATGTAAATCACTAGTTTCGTCAAAATTTCTATATGGCTGTGAGAGCTGGACTAACTGCTGACTTAACGAAAAGAATTCAGAGGTGTTTAAAAATAAATTTTGCAGACTTATGTTGGGTATCTGTTACAGAGAACATAAGACTGATGTGTTTGTGCATGATAGAATTAATGTATTAGCGGGTCAACAAGAACCACTGTTAACAATCGTGAAACTTTGTAAACTCTGGTGGTACGGGCACGTGATGAGACATTCCTCAATGACAAAAGATGTTCTTCAAGGTACGGTGGAGAGTGAAAGAAGGCAAGGTGGCAAGAGGAACACATGGCTGGATAATATCACAAACTGGACAGGGTGTGACCCAAACTCATCAGGATGGTAGAGGATAGAGATTGGTGGTAATCTTTCTGCAACAAATATCTCAATGTGACACCCCTACGACCCCAGCAGGCTATGGATTTTATTATTATTACAATAACTGATAGATGCCATCAGAACATCATAATGACATTCCATTACAAATCAATCTTGACGGAGTGTGCTGGATACTGAACCCCTTGGTAGCAAATACAGTTCAAGCCTTGATTTATAAGAATTCCTCTGAGGACGATAGTTATTACAAAGATGGATCTGTAGAGAATGTGCGCAGCTCATGGGCATTTACTGCATGATGGAAAAGACAATTTTAAGGGAAGAAGGTGATACTCTTGTCATAACTACACATAGTATGATTATGGAGATCTTGGCAGCAATCAGGGCAATGGTGTGGTTGGAATATCAAACCTACACTCATGTATGCTGTCTCAGTACGTATGCTAAGAAACATTGAGAATGGATGGACTTTCATGCAGCGCTTGCAGTTAATGAAGACGTCTAAGCTTCTTTTTTCGTTCACTTGAAACATGTCTATATCTGTAATTCTGTCTCCTGAATAAAACTAAGTCTTTTGTAGTTCATACTGTGTCCCATAGAGCTTTGATTCCAGTGTTGTTTCCTCTGGCCAATATGTCAGCTTTTCATGCTCAGAACACTCTTGAAGTATATGTTTGGCACTCTGTGCTGCCTGTCCACATGACCACCTTTGCCAATCTTGAACTTTGTATACATGTGACTGCAGAGTCGGTTGTGTCCTGTTCTGAGGCATAAAATTATAACTTGTTCTGATCTGTTCATAATGTGATAGTCATCTTGTGTTGGTGTTTGTGGCTTTCTTATTGACTTGATCATCTATTTTTTCTGATGATATGCGATTGATATATCTGGTTGGTATTCGGCAGCACCTTCCTTAGCCAGTTGGTCTACTTTTTCATTTCCTGGTATTCCACAGTGAGAGGGTATCCACTGCATGGTTACCCTATACTGGTAAGACAATTCATTATGTTGTTTTTTCAAGTCTGTTAGTTTTCCAGACTGGAGAGCTTGAAGCACTGACCTTGCATCTGTCAGGAATACCACAAGCTATAGGACAGAGTTTTAAACAAGAATGTTATGCAGGTAACCAGATTAAACTGGCAAAACCAAGACAGTGTAGGTGTGGTCAGTCACTACACGCCAAGGGATATCTTTAAGAGAAGTTCCAAGCACTTATGGATCAATGGTTTGATGTGTTGCATGGATGACATGTCATCAAGGGTCATCATCCCACTCCATTCTTATCTGACCACTTAAACAGTCACTTTTTTATCAAATCAGTTGTATTGCCATAGGTACCAAGATAGCGCCTTGCGATCGGGCCAGGTACACAAGTATGGAAATCCTATGATTGGTGTTTCCCATTGGTGTTTCATATATAAATCAATTATAGTGTTGGCTACACAGAAATTTCAAGACCAACTTTTCTTGTTTCATTAACTTAACAATATTCACTCTGCCATTAAGTTGTTGACTTCGGAGATCTTCACTGCCTATGTAAACTTTGTAAACATATCCACTACCATCAATTTCTCCTGTCTCAGCCCACAAGTTAACATCAATTTCTCCTGTCTCAGCCTACAAGTTCACCATCAATTTCTCCTGTATCAGCCCAGTTCACTATTAATTTTTCCTGTATCAACACACAAGTTCACCATAAACCTACCGGTACTTATGCTTATAGCTTTCTCCTTTACACCTCGTCCCATTCCTGAATGCTAGATTCCCTGCCAATCTCCCAACTTCTTTGACTGTGCCACCTAAGTAGTAGGGTTAGTGCTTTCTCAATAAACCCATGAAATTATGAACTTCATCCACCAATGCCTGTACCCCCAAAGGATCCTCACAATTATCCTGCTTTGAGTGTGCAGTGTCTCCCACAACGGCACTCTCAGCAGCACTCAAAACACTCCCTCCTCTAACAGGGTCAAACATGTCTTAATTTTCCACCTCCATTGTTCTGCAGTTCTGTTCCATCAGTTCTTTGGTTCTGTTCCATCACTTCTCAAGTCTAATTCGCAGCAGTGTTCGATAAACCCCCTCTCGCTGTCTACAGACATGGCAAGAATCTTAGGGGTATCATGGTCCAAAGTCGAGAAGCTGATATCTCTGGTCATTTCATATCTCTACCACACAGTCTTGTACCATGGCATTCCTCATTCACTTACACTATTGAAGAAGGCATTACATCATTACTACACTCTTTACTTCCAGTATGCTGGTGAAACATGGACTTTGTATTAATAGGCCTAGACGACTTGAGGATGCTCATGAATTACTTTCATACGTTTGTCTCAGAAATCATTTCTGAAATTTTATGATAAACAGATGGCAAAACAAGCTTCCAGATATACCACCCCATTGTCATTCACAGATCTGGCATCCATAGCATTGTCATGAATGATATGAATATGATACTATTCTGATATTATAGACACAGATTTGTTCAGCAGGTCCTGTGGTACTTGTGCCAGATCATCACCTACCACAAGATACTTCTCCGTTATCATTTATGGCGAGTTTTAAAACTAGCAGCCAGAGGTACATGATACATCATGATATTATATAGCCATAGTACGACGTTCTCGAAAGTGAAAGCCTATGATGATTATGAAATTAAGCCAAGATACATGGGAAGACGCATGATGAAACGGAGCTACATGGCGCTCTACAGCAAAAACTAAGTGCTGCATGATACTCAGTGCATCTTGTCAAAAAAGGAGTAATGCAGCAGCGGAGAGTAGCTACTAGCTAGAAACCTGGAACTAGGCTTAACTAAGGAAGGTTAAGGTCTGGTAAGGCTAGCCTTTTCACTTTTCTTTCTTTTTCATTATTTTAGTGGCATAATTTTAAATGAATCCAATTGATAAAACTACCTGAAGAACTCGCGTCAAACGCCATCTCTGGAACGACTCTTCCAGACATCTCTTTTCTACAAATTAAACGAAAATATATGTTACTCCAACATACAACTAATGCACACAATCAGATAGCACACGTGAATATGTTGATTGTTGACAACACTCGTGTTTTCATACAGACCGGATGTAGAAATCTAACTGTCAGTGTTGCCAACTCGTTTCGTCCAAAAAGCACTGGTTTCATTCATTCATTCATTAGGTGCCATGCCGGCTGGCGTATGCGATCATGGCCCTCCACAGCTCTCTATCTCCAGTATTATGTATCAAGATCGTTGTTGTTTCTCTGCCGTGCCAGGTTGTTAAACCGTCTAATATTTTCTCACACTGTCGTCATCTGTTTCAGTTGCCTTCAATCTTGCCTGTTGTGACTGTTCTCCAAACCTCATTGTCTCAAAACATGGCCAAAAAATGAAGATTGTCTTTTTCTTATATTATTCATTAAGCTCCGTTTCGTTTTTGTCCCTTTCAATACTTCCGCATTAGTTTTCCTGTCAGTCCATTGTATTCTCGGCATTCTCCTGTAGAAATAAATTACAAACTAGATAAAAATGAGAATTATAAAATGCTATATCTATTCTATATTAATGTATGGCTAATAAACGTGGACACTAAACACACAATTAAAAGACAGAGTTGATGCGTTTGAGGTGTGGATATATAGAAGATTAGGGAGAACATAATGGATAAATAAGAAAACAAACAAAGAGGTTCTAACAACACTTAATATGAAGAACGAATTATTAAGGGAAATAAAGATCAGAAAAAATAAAATATTTTTGACATATTAAAAGATATGACACCTTGTTGAAGATCTTACTTGAAGGTAAAGTCGGAGGGAAGCGAGCAAGAGGTAAGCATAGATACAAGTGGAAGATTAAAATCACAAAATGAACACGTTACAGTATAGCAGAGTGCATCACTAAACAAGAGACAGGGGATGTTGGTATGTTGCAGTCAACCTTCGCTGCGGAGACGGCACTTGATGATGATAATGAATAAATCATGGGTACAAGGAATTTTACCAGAAATATGGAAAGAGGCAGAAATAATTCCAATTGCTAAGATAGGAAAACCAAAAACCAATAGAACAAGCTACCATTCTATCAGTCTATTAAGCTGAATAGGAAAGGTCATGGACAAAATGGTGAATAACAGGCTCTTAAACTACCTGAAGGAAAGCAATCTTCTAGATGACTGCTAATCAGGCTTCAGAAAACACAGAAACACTGAAGACCAAACAACATACTTTGTCCAGGAAATAGAAGATGCTTTCCAGAAAAAATCAAATCTTCTAATCATCTTCTTTAACCTCACAAAGGCCGTTGACAAATTCTGGAAAGAGGGGATATTGCTAAAACTAGCCCACAAAGGAATCTGAGGCAAAATGCTTTCTACGTGGCAGACATCCAAGAGTCAGACTCCAGGAAAATAAAAGTAAAATGGTCAACATAACAGAAGGCGTCCCACGAGGAGGAGTTCTATCCCCCTACAATCTTCATAATTTATGTAGATGCCCTGCCAAAACTATTCATAGCATATATCCATAGAACTCTCCATGCAGACAATTTTGCTATCTGAACAAAATCAGAATACATCGGAGTTACAAAAGTTCAAATGCAGGAGACAATAAATAAAGTTGAAGAGTGGGCAAAACTTTGGCGTATTAAAATAAACAAAAGCAACACTGTCATCACACATTTCCCTCTTCACAAAACCTGAAAATTATACTCTCACACTAGACAATATCCCACTCGCAAAATAAAACAACCCAGTCTAACTGGAACTAAAATTTGACAAGAGACTTACATGGGATCACACATTGAAAAGACAGACAAAAAAAGTAACACATAGACTACAAATAATGAAACAAACTATCTTGGACAGATTGAGGAGCTGACATAAAAACCATGAAACAAATCTATGTAGGTAATATTCGTCCAACTCTGGAATATGGATTGGATCCCTAACGCAACAGCAGAAAATACTAAACTCTAGAAACTGGACAAAATTCAGAATACAGGTCTCCGATTTATTACAGGAAGACTAAGGAGCACACCTATAACGGTATGAAAGCAACAGCACAATTACAAAATCTAACAGACCTCATGGGTGAGAAAATCACAGAAGTGTCTGAAAAATTTAGACGTCTGAAATATCACCCTATGCACGAGAAAACAAATTAAATAACAAAAAGACCGACTGAACAGACCAAGCTTCAATCACATATCAAAGAAATTATAAAGCCAATGAAGAAGTAACCAGTAACATTCCGAATGAAATGGAACAGCTAGAAGAATACAACATCGCAAACACCTCACCGATATGTACTGCAAAACTTGGAATACCAGGTATTGAGAGCAAAATTATGGAAACCCCTACTGCTCTAGAGAAAAAACACTTATTCATCTAGACACTCATTACTCCAGCTCACAGTGGATCCATGTCTTCACAGATGGATCATCAGAGGATGCAATAAAAATGGAAGAACTGGGATACTAATACTCACATCATACAAATTTACAACGGACTATAGTATAGGTCATTAGTGGCAGTTCAATTGGCCGTGCTGATATTATGAATGCAATAATGGAGTTGGACCAATTGGAAGATGTAGTACGTATTTCACCTTCAGTATCTATGGCTATAATGCAAGACTAGCCTGGAATCATGGAGTTGGACCAGTTGGATGATGTGGTGTGTATGTCTTCGTACAGTGTCTATGGCTATAATGCATGACCTGGCAGTGAAGTATAGTTTTGCAAGAAACAAGCATCATTATCATCAAGTACCATCCCCGCAACGAAGATTGACTGCAACGGAACTCAAACATTTCCTGTTTCTTGCTTTGAGAGTGCACTCTGCTAGACTAGGACATGTCCATCTCGTGATGTGTCCCACTTGTATCTCTACCTGCCTCTTGCTCGCTTCCCCTCAAATCTACCCTAAAGTAAGATCTTCGAAAAGGCTGTGATCTGCTGGACAAATATATTTGTCTTGTGTTCTATATGACTAATTCTTTCTTTTTTTTTAAAACTCTCTCCATGGGCAGAATTTTAGTGCTCCAGTGGGCGCTTATACTTTCTAGAAGGAGGCGGGGGGAGGTGATAGTGGGTTCAGAAACAATTTGGGGGTGTTCGGGATGTCTAGGGTCGGTAGCCGCTCATCATTAGAAAAAAATAATATTTGTAATATTTAAAAAACAATTATTTTCATGATCTTGCTATATAATTTGTAATATATTTTAAGTTGTTTTACGTATTACAATAAGATTCTTACAAATGTAATGTAGTCTCTTAATGTGCAGGCCCTTTTCCGAAATTTCATTTTTAAACCATTGTATGAAACTGTACATAATGTTAGTCGAGCATACACTTTACAATATTTACATATCGGCTGTTTCATTAAAATCGGTATAACAATAACTGTGTTCAAGATGAAGCACAAAGCTGCCACTACGTTCTCAATAATTTAACGACATAAGCAGTAATGTATCATTAGTTGCTATTTACTTAGGAAATATCAAATGGTTTGAATGCTGGAAACTGTTATAATGGAAAGGGGTGGGGGGGGGGGGCGTTGCAACATTTATGTCTTGAAAAGTGGGCGGTGGCCGGAACATATTTGGAAACCTATGCTGTAGATGTTTGTATCTTGTGGGTTTCGATATTGTTTTTAAGCGTAGTGACGTTTCTTTCCACTCTTTTACTAGTCTCTTTCCACACTTTTATTGGTCTCTACCCACTCTTTTACTGGTCTCTTTCCACTTTTTTTTACTGCTTCAGCTAACTTGGGTGTCCAGTAATTTGTATATTTCTTGATCTTTTCCCACTGAATAAATTTGTGGCAGTTACTTGGATTTTGTACAGATGTTATCTATGTGGTTTCCAAATACCACCTTTCCGTATATATGGACTGTGGAGGGGATTGGATAACCAAAACCATCCCTATGTGGTTTCCAATGCCACCTTCCCACATATATATATATATATATATATATATATATATATGGACTTTAGACATCCTCCCTTTGTGGTTTCCAAATGCCACCACATACATATGGGCTTTGGGGGAATTAGATGTTCAATACTCTTCCATTGTGTTTTCCAAATACTACATTCCCATCTTTACGGGATTTGTAGAGGATTAGAGGTTCAACAACCTCCCTCCAGGTAAATTGAAGAAATCCGGAACCAGCCCACTTTGCAAGACATAAATATTGTAACGCCCACCGACCCCTTCCATTATAACAGCTTCCCACGTTCAAACTGATTGGTGTTTTCTACGTAATTTAACACTCTTTTTAGCAGGGCCTACACATTATTTCATGCTCGAATTCCCACATCTTCAGTGTCAAATCTAGCTGGGACATCCTGCCGCATCTGATGGAAGCACCAAATGCAATCCCCAGGATCGTCACAAACAAAAACTATTAAGTTTATTTCAAAGAGGGGCCGCTGGAGCCAAAGCTTACACAGCGCTTCAAAATTCCTATCATATACGTTGCCAACACCTCACCCATTTATTTCTCTTTTCTTCTTCTTCTTCTTCTGCGTTCGTTCTCAATCTCCTGCAGATTAGCAGGATGTAGTCCGGAGAACGGAATGCGTTGTGTCATGGTTTACAGCATTGCTACGATATCTGCGCCTTTGTCCGGACACATCCGACTTCAGTATGGCTTTGGGTCACATACCCTATATGGCTTTTTACGACATGCGTGGAAGGTAGAAAGTGTTGCTATTCTTTCCTCCCATTTCGGGCCCCGGCAACACACGGGCGTTCTCTCTTTCCTCAGCTATGAGTTTAAAGTTAAAATCACCTAAAAAAATTCTTACAAGTAAACTATGAAGTTAAAAAAAAACCCACAAAAAAAACAACAATTGCATCCCCATTCCTCTTTAGGAAGTCATATCAACGACCCCGATGTCCAGTAAGTATATCTAGTTCACAAATATTTCCAGGATTAAACAGTAACATAAGTCGCTATTAGTATTGGTCTCCTGAACGCATTACAGGACAAGAGACCCACTTTTTTAAATATATAGATATTTAATATTCCATTTCTGGCTTTATTACAGCCTAACTGGCATGTCAATGAAAGATGGCGTGGGTGGTCCAGTCTAATGCTTAAACAATAATAACATCAAGTCACTTTTCTACAAATATTATGGTACAACTTTTTGATTTTATGATAAACAAAACTATTTCAAGCATGTAATCAAAGAAGCAAAAGTTAATTCATAGAACAAGTATTAGTTAGTTAGTTAGTTTGTTCCTTTCGTGCCGCAAGCGACACATAGGGCAGGGGTTCTGGTTCTCCATATGATGCGGTCCGCTGCCTGCAGCTTTAGTTCCTGGATGGTCTTACAGCCTATTAATTCCCCTTCTTTAAGAATGGTGTTTTCAAGGGTTGTTTTAGGTCTTCCTCTTTTTCTTTTACCCTCAGGTGACCACATAAGGGCTTGCTGGTTTATTCTCTTTACATCTAGTCGTAAAACGTGGCCAAGGTATTTCCATCTTCGTTTTCTTATGATGTTTGAAACATACTCTTGGTGTGTTTGGAACAAGTATGGAGAACATTTAATATTTTTGCATATTTCACACTAATTAAAAAATGTATTTCTGTACCAAAAGTGAGGAAAACCTTCAACATTTAATTAATGTAGTAGTTACAGAAAGTAAAGAGAAAGACCTCTTCCTAAATATCAAGAAAACAGAAGTAATTGTTATTTCAAAGAAACAAAATAACACACATTGAAAGATAAAAGTGAAAGATATAGTATTAAAACAGGTCCACCAATTCAAATATTTAGGTACAACGATTACAGCAGATGGAAGAAGTTCAACAGAAATAAGAAGCAGAATATGACAGCCAAAAACAACATTCAGAAAAATGGAAAATATACTATGTAATATGACTTTATCATTAGAGGTGAGATAAAGAGTTCTGCAATGCTATATAACCCCTATATGGGTGCGAGTCTTGGACAATAAATAAACTTGAAAGTGGGAAATTTGAGGCAATAGAGATGTCATTCTATAGAAGAATTCTGAAAATACCATGGACTGCCAGAAAAAAACTAATGTAGAGGTGTTGAGAGTCAAATGCTAATCAATATAAGGTAACAGCGTGAAACGTAACAACAATTGTACTTACGTAAAACACAGGTTTTTATAACAGTTCCACTCAGACACGACGAACTATCCCTAAAACTAGTGGGTAATAATGTGCACACAAGAAAACATACAAATTACAATACACAAAACATATTCAACGTTTCAACCACAAGGTCTTTATCAAGATACGCACAAAACATCAAAAGACGACGAATGGAAATTATCACAACACACAAACGTACCCAAAGGAAATATGGAAATGAGATGCCGTAAGGACAGGAAGTATATAAAAAACGTAAATATATGTGGAAGCGAAACGAACAAAAAGATGACGTAAATGACGAAACAAAATGAATAAAGACAGAGACCACACCAACCAAGAACTAGAGAGAAGTGTGGGCGGAATTGAGTCCAAAAGGCTGGCCGTACCAAATTAAAAAATTAGACGATTTTCTAGAGCGTAACTAGATCTATCATCGGTGGTGCAGGGTCTGATGGCAGTGACCTGAATATCAAGAACACCATGATGATCACCGCCGTTGAGGTGTGTGGCCACATGAGTATGTGTTGATTGCTTGATGGCATGAAATGGTTACAAAAGCGATCGCTCAATCTTAAGCCGGTTTCCCAGATGTACTGCATTGTTTACATATGATCACGTAAATAACATTACGGGATTCACATTTAAAGACCTCATCGATGGAGAAAGTGGCCTTGGAAAATTAAATGGAGCGCATCTGAACCACATAAGCACATGTATATCAACGGCTACGTGAGCAATGAACAGTTCCAAAATGGTCGGAAACAGAAGACAAGGTGGCTATGGACCAAGATGTCCGTCAGATTTTTGTCGCGTCTATAAGCCACCAGAGGTAAGTCGTGGAAAGCGGCACGGGTGTCAGGATCAGACTGGAGAAGGAAATAATGTTTAAACAGGATGCGTCGGACAGAAGAGTTATGGGGATGAAAGGAAAAAACAAGTTTAACCCTATCAGAGGAGGAGGAAGAGCCCTAAGAGTCAGTCAAGGTATCGAGGCGATACAACTGGCGCACACAGAGTCAAGCGGATGAATGAATGATGTCAGGGAACGAGCGTCTACGGAAAAACTCAATCATTTCAGAGGACTTGTCGAAAAAGTCGTCGTAATCGCTACATAGCGACGAAGCTGGCCTGGGACACGTGGCATATTATCTGGTATTGATAACATTTCTACTGCAGCCAGGGACGTAGACTCTTCATTGAAAAAAGGAGGGGGGGGGGTTACATAGAAGAAAGTCTTACGCCCTCCTTTTTGTGGTCAAAAGTCAAATGTAAGGCTTCGTTCTCAAACTCCTGCAGTATTTAGTCTAGAGAACGGAATACTTCGTGTCATGTTTTAAAGGATTGGTGCGATATCTGCGTCTTTGGCCTGACACATCTGACTTGACCATGGCATTGTATCACTTTGACGTGGGCCTATATTGGATCGGACAGCCAACTCCACCTCATAATCTCATCAGTCGTCTCTTACGACATGCGTGAAAAGTAAACAGTGTTGCTATTATTTGCTCACCTCTCTGACCATACACAGGTGTCAGATTACCAAAAGTCATATTCTAATTTCCTAGTGTGATTGTGGTGATAGGTGGGTGGGGGGGGTGTGAGGTTTGAACATCCCGAACTTCTCTTTCTCTGAGAGTTTACTGCAGCTGTTTTTCCGGAATTCCTTGTCCTTTATTTCCTATTTTCTTTGATCCTTCGTTTCCTTGATAAGTCTGTAGCTCAGTTTCACTTTTTGTACATATCTCTGTAACAACGTCGTTCACGCACATTTTCACCCAAACTTTCATAATATTTCACAAAATTTGCATAGTACTTCACCAAACTTTCATAGCTCTTCACCAAACCTTCATAGTTTTTCACCAAACTTTCATAGTACTTCAACAAACTTGCATAGTACTTCACCAAACTTGCATAGTACTTCACCAAACTTGCATAGTACTTCACCCAACTGTCATAGTGCTTACACCAAACTTTCATAATACTTACACCAAACACAAGATTGTTCAGTTTTATAATGAACTAACAAACTATTTGGTACTAGTATGAACACACGAAACAAGCACTTGGTGCATATAATACCAGAAGACGGGGCACGCTGACGACCAAGAATTGGATGGGTAGAGATAATGAAAGAAACCTTAGAAACTCTTACCATGGCCAATGTGACCCAAATGCCACAGACAATTTCCCCCTCCCATCCACGACGCGTAACGACACAAGTGGAAATGGCAATAGAGGGCCTAGATATATGACAATAATACAGATAAGTAAATAAAACCAAAATGTATCAAATACAATTTTACTTTTTCCCCCACGTTGTCTTGTATTTTTCTTGGGAATAAACCGTGTGGTTGAAATTTGAAACGTAGACTTTGTCTTGTATACTTTTATCTGTGTGTTCATACTAGTACTCAATAGTCAGATAGTTTGTGCGTGCATTGTAAAGCTGATCCACCTTGTGTTTTACGTAAGTACCATTGTTACACAGTTTTATACAGCAGTCTAGCTTATTATTTATAGCCAAGCTTTTACAGATTAAATGTATTATGTATTCTAACTTTGGAAGTTGTTTTGTTTTACACATCAACGGATTCTACATTTAACGGTGTAGTAAAAAGTCTTCAGTCTCATTTGTTTACGTTTTTTTTTAAGTTCACTAGCATAGGTGACTATATAGTAGCATGTCAGTGGACCGTGTTGATTTTTTAAATGCAATCTTGCTTTTGAAAAAATTGGAAGATTTATAGCGTATTTCTTCTTCTGTATCGATGGCTAGAACTCAGGACCTGGGAGTGAAACGTCACATTGCAAGAAACGTATATAGGAATCATAATAAAAATTATCAAAAACACACAACTGAAACAGTCAGTTACCACACGATGAAGGACATACCGCATATAAAATCGAAACACCTATGGAGTTGTCGGAGTTCCATCGTGATAATATAATAACAATCTAATTAACTTGTGTTTTTTTTTTACTTTCTTGAATCTTTCAAGTACCGTCAATGACATTAAGAAAATAGTAACATCTAAACAAATTACAAACAAGATAAATATGAGAATTATAAAATGCTATATCTATTCTATATTAATGTATGGCTCAGAAACATGGACACTAAACAAACAATTAGAAGACAGAATTGATGCCTTTGAGATGTGGGTATATAGAAG
Source organism: Meghimatium bilineatum (assembly GCA_034231615.1). NCBI lineage: Eukaryota > Metazoa > Mollusca > Gastropoda > Stylommatophora > Philomycidae > Meghimatium > Meghimatium bilineatum. The sequence continues at coordinate 7,534,828 of CM067300.1, forward strand.
AATAGGGAGAACATCATGGAAAGAGAAGAAAACAAAGAGATTATAAAACACCTAATATGAAGAAAGAACTACTAAGAGAAATAAAGATCAGGCAAATAAAATATTTTGGACACATTAAAAGACATGACACCCTATTGAAGACCTTACTTTAGGGTAAAGTCAAAGGGAAGCGAGCAAGAGGTAGGCATAGATACACGTAGGAGAGTAACATCACAAAATGGACAGGTTACACTCTAGCAGAGTGTATCACCACAACAAGAGGATGTTGGAGATCTGTTTCAGTCAACCTTCGTTGCGGAGACGGCACTTGATGATGATGATGATGATAATGAATCTTTCAATAAATGTCTCATTTGGTTTCGCACAGCTTATGCTAATAAAACGCATAACTTGTCGGGGACGTAGGGGTCTCACATTGAGTCATTTGTTGCAGAAAGATCTCCCCGCATATCTATACTCTACCATCCTAATGAGTTTAGAAAAGTCGCAACCTGTCCAGTCCTTGATATTATCCAGCCATGCCTTCTTCCCGCCACCTCGTCTTTGCACCCCACACCCCCCCCCCCTCTCACCTTATCTTGGAGAACATTTTCTTCTGATCACCTCGTATTCTTCATCTTATCTTAATATACATCTTATTCTGATCACCGTGTCTGTTTCCACCCTCTAGCTTACCTTAAAGAGCATCTTCTTCTGACCCCCCCCCCCGCCTTTCAACTCCCTAACGGAAACTTATATGACATATTGGCAGGGTATGTCACTGTACCGTATGGCAGGGTAATGAGTCTTGACGATATTCTGAAATCTGTAAGAGATAGTGCACGATCAAACGAAATTATATTATAGATCTACAGCTCGTGAATGCGTTATAGATGCAGCAAGCATCTATACAGCAAGCGTTATAGATGAATGGTGTTCATTTCTTCAGAAGATCATACGACAAACGTGTTCATAAGGAATGCAATATGGATCATCTCAACTAATCGGTTTGCATGATACCATGGTTGCTGGTGCGCCTCTCGGCCTGGCATCTCTGACTTCAGCACATGTGCTTGCTTGGGCAGGATTGTGACCCTGCTCGATATTGGGTTGGCCCGACCAATCTTAGTTACCAGCCTCTGTTGGCTGGACTAAGCCCCATCTCCACGTCGAGGAGTTGGCCTTGATGGGGAATATGGATCATACGAATAAATGTTTTACCCGTGAATCTAACAACAGAAGAACAACGAGAAGACTCAAAAGAAGAAATTTTAACGTCATGTTTTCAATTATTTGCGAGTATTTGGTTGGTTGGTGTTGGAGAGCGACATCAATTATAATCATATGATGATGCTGTTCGTCCGTCGTGATTGACAATGACCAAAAACTCAACCATAATAATAATAATAATAAATAATAAAATAATAAAGTTAATAGTGCGTTTTTAAATGACTAGCAAGACCAATGCGCGCACAAAATGTTCTTTTACAGAATTGACAACAATAGAAGGTATGGGTTGAGAAATGACTAGAGCTGAAGTTGGTTTATAGTGTGGAAGAGTTGCGCTAATCGTCAACCACACTCTCTCTCCTGAGTTTTATCTTGGTCCAGTGGCAAGACAAAGTCGAGACAACTGGGAGAAAATCAGGTGCAGTGGATGGCCAGAGCTACTATGTGTCTAACTGTGCCCTATGCTGTCCACATAGCTCTGCTGTTAGCGCCTATGTACCCGTTGAGTTACCTGCCAACTTCTTCCGAGTATTTCGCCGCAAACAGATTTTTTAAGCCTAGGTAGACAAAGCCTTTGTTAACAATGCTAGGTTGGCTTATTTCTTAGCACTGTGAGTGTCCATAATAGCTACAGTGTGTCGCCCAATATCACATCGACTGTAACAGGTTGACACCGTGTAAAAATAAATCATATACATTGTGATTAACCAACATCAGAGCGATAATCGTCACGTATGAAGGATTGTTTTTATTCTGCTCGAAGATCTTTTATTGGCGAAGGTCACGATTTTCCCAGAGTTGATATTATTACGGTTTTCCTTCAATAAACAATGACAAACCACGTGAGTATGGGACCTATTAATTATGAATAGGACGAATATACTTTCAACTACTCGTAGATACTTTGATTCTGTGACCAGCCTAGACAAGTATGTGTCACTTACCTCTTGTCCATTTTTTTATTTGTACCCCCTTCAAACCGTATTCCACAGCCATCTCCACCCATCGAAACGACATGGCCCAATGGATAACCTTATCATAACCGGCGGTCGTGGCAATCAGAACCGCAACCTCCGCTATTTTTTAAAGGTTGTAAAGCTTTGATATTACCAAATTGGACTGCAGCTCTTGGTTGAAAGTACCGTACCGCACCATAAAAAGTGCATTGAACTTAACCATAAAGTGTGCAACTGGTTGACCATATCATAGATTAAGATGATAAGAGGCGCAGCTCTAGATCACGTGACAAGCACGTGTCATTTGACCTATTTACACCAGGTTAGTGGTCTGGAAACGAGTCATTTGAATAAATTACAATAATCAAAGTAAAAGGACATTAACCTATGCGGCATCAAAATCATAAACATATAGTGTCATGTGGGAACTGGGTGTCTACGAGTGACCGAGAAGACCATTTCACATAATTATTTAACACTTCATTCGTTACGTTTTTGATTATTGTTGTGTTTCGTTGGTCACTATTTACATGTCTATAGGGCCTTATTAGAGTCGGCGTGGCAATTTTTGGCACGTAACTTCAAGTACGTAAATAATGATAAATGTAAACACGACAATAATCACAAACGTAACTAATAAAGTCCTAATTAATTCTGCGCAGAGGTCTTCTATATTTCATTCGGTCATGCTCTGTGTCTAGTAATATGGGGGAAAAATAGCAGCTATGTCGATTCAGACATGGGCATTTAGATATATAAAAGGAAATGAAACGGGCTCGTAAAATGCCACAAGAAGAGTCGGTGGTTACACACACATAAATAGTCGTATGATCCTATCAACGGATACCATTACTTCGACATCCGAACATCAACGTAACAACTAAACGAATATTAATTAAAAGTATTTTTATACCAACATTGTGCTATAAATGTCAAACATGGACCGTCTCCAAAGCAACGGAGAGTAAAATTACAGAATGTGAGATGAGGTGTTTGAAAAAGTAAGATTACAGCATGTGAGATGTGTTTGAAAAAGTAAGATTACAGCATGTGAGATGTGTTTGAAAAAGTAAGATTACAGCATGTGAGAGATAATATCCACAAGATATATGGGTCAGAGTATACACAGATGGGTCAGCACAGAATGCCGTGAGGAATGGAGGTGCAGGTGTATATATAGAATATCCACACAAGCCTAGAGATACAATCAGAACACCGACAGGAAAATTCTGCAATAATTATGATGCAGAAATCCAGGCAATTAGTGTGGCAGCTAAAAAACTGCTGAACTCCAACTCTGACCTACAGCCTGTGGTATTCCTGACAGATGCAAGGTCAGTGCTTCAAGCTCTCCAGTCTGAAAAACTAACAGACTTGAAAAAACTACTTAGCGAATTGTCTTACCAGTATAGGGTAACCATGCAGTGGATACCCTCTCACTGTGGAATACCAGGAAATGAAAAAGCAGACCAACTGGCTAAGGAAGGTGCTGCCGAAGACCAACCAGATATACCAATCACCTACCATCAGAAAAAACAGATGATCAAGTCAATAAGAAAGCCACAAACACCAACACAAGATGACTATCATATTATGAACAGACCAGAACAAGTTATAATTCTACGTCTCAGAACAGGACACAACCGACTCCGCAGTCACATGTATACAAAGTTCAAGATTGGCAACACAGCCATGTGTACATGTGGACAGGCAGCACAGAGTGCCAAACATATACTTCAAGAGTGTTCTGAGCATGAAACGCTGAGGCAGACATATTGGCCAGAGGAAACAACACTGGAATCAAAACTCTATGGGACACTGTATGAACTACAAAAGACAGTGAGTTTTATTAAGGAGACAGAATTACAGATATAGACATGTTTCAAGTGAACGAAAGAAGAAGAAGAAGAAGCATGTGAGATGAGGTGTTTGAAAAAGTAAGATTACAGCATGTGAGATGTGTTTGAAAAAGTAAGATTACAGCATGTGAGATGTGTTTGAAAAAGTAAGATTACAGCATGTGAGATGTGTTTGAAAAAGTAAGATTACAGCATGTGAGATGTGTTTGAAAAAGTAAGATTACAGCATGTGAGATGAGGTGTTTGAGAAAGTAAGATTACAGCTTGTGAGATGAGGTGTTTGAGAAAGATTGTCGGAGTCACAAGAGTTGATAGAATGCGAAACGGTGACATCAGAGAAATACGAGGGTATTAATACACCAGTCAATGACTACATCAAGAGACAACAAATCAAATGTAGGAACTACACCAGTCAATGACTACATCGAGACACCAAATCAAATGTAGGAACTACACCAGCCAATGACTACATCGAGACACCAAATCAAATGTAGGAACTACACCAGCCAATGACTACATCAAGAGACAACAAATCAAATGTAGGAACTACACCAGCCAATGACTACATCAAGAGACAACAAATCAAATGTAGGAACTACACCAGCCAATGACTACATCAAGAGACAACAAATCAAATGTAGGAACTACACCAGCCAATGACTACATCAAGAGACAACAAATCAAATGTAGGAACTACACGAGTCAATGACTACATCAAGAGACAACAAATCAAATGGTTTGGACATTTACTGAGAATGGAGCTTAACTGTCTCATGTCGAGAAGGTTTTACAGCAGAATATCTGGTATGAGAACATGAGTACGATCAAGAAGTAAATGGAGCGACACTATTAGTGACATTCTACAACCCCATGCTATTACACCAACTAAAGTAAAATATTTGGCAGTAGAACATGATATTACACCAACTAAAATAAAATATTTGGCAGTAGAACATGATATTACACCAACTAAAATAAAATATTTGGCAGTAGAACATGATATTACACCAACTAAAATAAAATATTTGGCAGTAGAACATGATATTACACCAACTAAAATAAAATATTTGGCAGTAGAACATGATATTACACCAACTAAAATAAAATATTTGGCAGTAGAACATGATATTACACCAACTAAAATAAAATATTTGGCAGTAGAACATAGACTTCTGCTCCCGGAAGACATAATGATAATGAGATGGTGTGGGGTTCAGTTATGTATAGGAGAATGTTAAAAGATAAAGAACTTTTCCAGCTCTCACATCCACATGATATCACCGGTATAACGCAGGAATTGAATAAGCGCATTTTCGTGCGTGTGCTGATTGACTTTGACTTCCAGATATTAGACAGTCTGTTAAATGCACTTGATGCTAGGGCAATGCGAGTTGTAATTTCTGGCATGACATCACAGTCGAGTGTTAATTTACTTCCTAGATAGGAGAATTGGTGTACTTTTTAAAGTTGTTGTCCATTTAAAGTAATTTTGTTAGGTGAATTGGGGAAGTCCATAATTTTTGTTTTTTATTAATTGATTTGGATACCTATTTGTCCTGCAATGAGTTTTAATCTATCAGTTTTTGTTTCTGCATCTTGATGGTTTTCACTCAATAGTGCAAGATCATCAGCCAAATCCAGGTCTTCTAGTGTTGTTTTATTTATCCATTTGATTCCTAAATTTGTGTTGGATGTGCTTTTTCTCATAGCCCAGTCAATAGCGATATTGAATAGTAATGGTGACATAGGGCAGCCTTGTTTAACACCAGTAATCACAGGGAACCATTCTGAATTGCCTTTTTCTGCTCTAACACAGAATTTTGAGTTGGTATATAATTATTGTATCACAGTTATATATTTGTTTTGGAATCCGTACATTTTTAAAATTTCCCAAAGCGATGGTCGATGTATGCTGTCTAAGGCTTTTTGAAAATCAACGAATTTTATTATGAGATTAGATCTAAACTCTAGACATTCTTCTATTATTGTTCTAAGAGTGAATATATGGTCAAGGCAGGAACGACCTGGTCTAAAGCCTGACTGCTCTTCTCTAAGTCTTTTGTCTAAGGATGACTTTAATCTTGCAAGCATCATATTACAAAGAATTGTGCCAGGTACGGATAGCAGTGTGATTCCCCTCCAGTTATCACATTTTGTTAGGTCTCCTTTTTTGGTAGTTTGATTATGATACCATTTTTCCATTGTTGGGGTGGGCATTCCTGTTTTCCAAATCACATTGAAAATATCCAGTAAAAATGACAAGGTATTATCATTTGCTGCTTTTAACATTTCACTTGTGATGTCATCTTGACCTGCTGCTATATTGTTTTTTAATTTCATATATAGGAGAATGATAATGAGAGTGGGCTGAAACAGCCATATACAGAACGCTGGCTATTTACTAATACCAGAAAGTCTTAGTTTTTCTAGCCTCAATATGAGAGAAAGACCATAGTTGCAACAGAAAAAAGTGAGAAAAATAGAACAGAAACAAGGGACGACAGGACTAATAACATTAGACTAACTTCGTGGTATGACAATAATTCGACAAAATTCCCCATTGTAGATATGGGTGTAGATATTAATGAAAATATACGATTGTCTAAATCAGTCGGCATGGCACATGATGACGATTTAATCAAACAATTCCACTAGCTATCCGTTAATAGGAAATGTATTTTGTGAAATTAAATCAACCCAGTTAAAGGACACTACTTAGAAACGTACCTAAATAGGTTTGTATGTTGACTGTCTACTAGATCTACTGGCAAACGGGAAATAATGCTTTCTTAATGACTTATTTGAGAATTCTCGGAATTTGTCTTGGTAACTATGGTTATATTTTGTGTGACAGCAAAGGAACATCAAGGGAATAATAGTCAAACGACTCATTTGAAAAGACTTGATATCTTACTAACCAGGTAATCTTATATTGCAGATGGCCATGCATATATGTGAGAGAAGAGTCAATGAACTACCCAATCGAATACATACAGGACCAGATCGATTACCAATGTTAAGTTATTCAGTCTTTGATAGTGTCCACTGCTTACCAGTTCTTGAAAAATCTGTTACAAGTGATAGACTTGTTGATGTTTACTGCGCAGCTAGCAAGTGGCTCATCATCATCATGTACAGTCCCGCAGCGAAGATTAGCTGCAACAGAGCTCCAGCATCCCCTGTCTCTTGTCTTGGTGGTGCACTTTGTTAGACTGTAACCTGTACAACTAGTGATGTTACTCTCCCACTTACATATCTGCATATTTCTTGCTCGCCTCCCCTCGACTTTACCCTAAAGTAAGGTATTCAACAAGGTGTCACATCATTTAAAATAACCAAATATTTTATGTCCTTGATATGTATTTCTTTTAATAGTTCTTTCTTCATACGAAGTCTTGTTAGAACATCTTTGGTTTTTTGTTTTGTTTTCTCTTTCCATGATGTTCTCCCTATTCTTCTATATCTAGGGAACTATCCGGCTTTGGGTACATTTAAAGACTGAATAACTAAACGCTTTCGCTTAACATCGGTAAGCGATCTGGTCCTGCCTGTATCCGAGTTTGTAGTTCATTGACTTTTCTCTCACGTATATGCATGGCCGTCAACAATATAAGACATGCCTGTCTAGTACGATATAAGTCTTTTAAAATAAGTCGTTTCACCATTCCTTTGATATTCGTTTGCCGTCATACAAAATCCTACTCGTCTTTTAACTTCTGATTCACTTCTGCCATCATTTGTGATTATATGTTTAAGATATTGATAATTTTCTACTTGTAGTTTCTCTCCATTAATTTTTATGTTTAGCACCTGTTCTTCTGTGACTGCTGATTATCATGGTTTTTGTTTTTGGATGTTTATATACAGCTCATATTCTTTACTATACTTGATTTATGGACTTGATATGTTAATTTTTGTAGTTCCTGTTAATCCGATTAACTTTCACCTAAAAGAAGTGTCATTTACTGCCAGATCACAAGGAAGAATAGTACACGAAGCCAGTGAAGTCTTTATTGCAACAACAAGCAGTCGAACGCTTGAAGTATTTGCCGTAACGCACTTAACTAGATGTAATCGCAAGTCTATTCTCATGCGTGCATACTAAGTGACTCAATGAATATGATTTAGAAAGTCAAAACAGGTGGTGTACGTAAGGGATGGGTGAAGCCTTGAAAGAGAGCTAAAATGCGAGTTTAACTGCGAAAACTCACACTTATCTTTGTCCCTGGACATGCGGGTGTGTAGTCAAACGAACAGGCCGACTAATTAGCAAGCCTCGTCACAATAACAGATGACCAGCCTATGGACCGACCACACCTACTCATTCCTCAAGATCAGATGATTTTGAAATATTTGAGCATGAGTCAATATCCAGAATGCACGAATTAGGGGTGAGGATAGGCGTGGCCCGTAGATAACCCCTGACAAAGAACTAAAAAAGAGCAGCGAACAAACATAGAACCGGAAATATCAGTCATTATACCCTGAGAGATTTACTGAAGCGGAGATCTCAGAACTTATGGACATATCCGGTGTGCAAAGAGGAAAATCAACATATCCATCTAATACCTAATACAACGCTTAATTTTCCTTAGGCGCCTTGTACGACATACATATCAGGTCATAATGCTACTAATATTTGTCCACATTGAAGACTCGGCAATACCAACGGCTACTTATAATGGAAAAAATAATTAATACAATGTTGACATTCTCTTCTTCTTTTACGGGATACAGAAATCCACATATAGAAATTAGACAGAAATCCACACATGAAATGAAACACAGAACCCCACATAGAAATGGGACACAGAAACCCACACATGAAATGAAACACAGAACCCCACATAGAAATTGGACACTGAAACCCACACATGAAATGAAACACAGAACCCCACATAGAAATGGGACACTGAAACCCACACATGAAATGAAACACAGAACCCCACATAGAAATGGAACACAGAAACCCACACATGAAATGAGACACAGAAACCCGCACATAGGAATGAGACACAGAAACCCACACATGAAATGAAACACAGAACCCCACATAGAAATGGAACACAGAAACCCACACATGAAATGAGACACAGAAACCCACACATAGGAATGAGACACAGAAACTCACAGATGAAATGAAACACAGAACCCCACATAGAAATGGAACACAGAAACTCACACATAGGAATGAGACAGAAACTCGCACATATGAATGAGACACAGAAACCCACAAATAGGAATGAGACACAGAAACCCACACATAGGAATGAGACACAGAAACCCACACATAGAAAGTAGTTCAGCTTGTGTGTTCTTACACTGGTCTTATGATACTGTAATTCTGTGATTTCATCAATGCATGGATTGATTATAAAATATAATGTAACGCATGGGCACCCCACAACTTCTCATTTAGCTCGTTAAAACACTATATCAGAACATCAGGCATCTGTATCGAGGGAGAAACATCTCAATGGTTTGAGGTCCAAAAAGAAGTCTGACAAGGATGCCTCCTCTCACCATATCTGTTTAACATATACGCAGAAAACATAATATCAAGAAATTAGGTATGCAGATGACATCACTCTAATATCAAGAAATTAGGTATACAGATGACATCACTCTAATATTAAGAAATTAGGTATACAGATGACATCACCCTAATGTTAAGAAATTAGGTATACAGATGACATCACACTAATATCAAGAAATCCAGCCGGACTAAAGCACATTATTATGTCAATTAAACATCATAGCAAGACGCACAATTGTCTTCTTCTTCTTTGTCGTTCGTCCTGAAAAGGACGTTTATGCGTTATGTCTGTTTACAGCTTTGCTGCGATACTGCGCCTTTCGTTCGACATATCCGACTTCTGCACGGTTATTTTAGTGGATGGCTGTCCTTCCCTCTTCAATCCCTAGCACTTGGCCCAGCTACACTACTGTACTCCCGTTTCCAGACCAACAGCGTGGACGTGCCCTAGGGTGTTGGTCAGCTTTGGTTCGCTGAAACTAATGCGCAGTTACTAGCTATGTGTCTGTAGTCCCTAGCACTCTGGTGTGCGTGGAATCTTGGGTCCAGACACACAATCTTATTCTCAATGCAAGGAAGACAAGAGTAATGTATATCAAAAGAAATAGACTCGCACGTACAAAAAATAAATAATTGATAAGAACAACTAGAACATATCAGCAACTTTGAATATTTCTGGTCAACCATCAACTCTACAGGAGATTACCCAACACAGATAAGACAGCGATTAGCAATGGGCCTACAAAAACATTACATATATGATAAGGGGCAAAAAGAAAAATAAAGGGCGCAAGAAAAGTATAGTTCTTCATTGTAACTTGTGTTCTAGCTTCGAGGTATTACCTAAAATTTGTATTTAAAATTAAGAAATATTAATTGAAAAAGTATATTAAATTTGGAATTATTATTTAGATTAGGGTTTAGAGGTTAGGATTAGAATTAGTTATAAATATAAAAATAAATTAGTTATAAAAGTTATAATTATAAATTATTCGCGGCATCAATTGATGCAGTTGATCTTCCGGGGAAACCCATACCGTCAAAATGTAAATAGTGTGCTATTTATAGCACAGTGAAGAACTAATCTTTACTTTTACCAAATAAAGATACATCTTTTAAGATGTTATTCAATCAGCAACATTTGGATTGTCAGACCTGGGCAATGACATACGCAATGGAAAAGGAAATATCGACATTCGAAATGAAATGTTATAGAACGGTCATAAGAAAATATCATGGACAGAAAGACAAACAAACGCAGACGTTCGCAAAGACCTGAACACAGAAGAGCGGCTTCTGGCTCATAGCAACTAAAGCAAGCTAACGTATTTTCGAATCATACGAATGACGTATACAGAAAGCTACGAGAGAAGCTTGAAATCTGGTTGACCTGATCTCAGGCGGGTGACTTAGATGCTGAACTTAGAGAATGGTGCATGTCTAAAATGTGGGTGGGTCGATATTATAAAAGGCATTTATATGTCGTGAAGTTCACATATCACTGAAATATAATATCACATGGTTCCTGAATCTGGGATATTAGTTGCTCATTAGCATACAGTAATATTCTTTATAAGGCCAGGAACGATTAGTTTCGAGACTATTGCTTAATTGGATTTTCATCTTCCTTGCTGGCCAAATCCTCTGAAGTGTATGTAAGTTTTCCAGTTATTATAACGATAACACTTATTATGAAGTATTATTCTCATTACTGATATAACTAGTAAATAGCAAAAAAATAATGTCAATGACATGTTTCAGACGTGACATGTCACGTCTGAAACATGTCTATCGACAGTATCTCTGACTATGGATCACGTCTGACACATGTCTATCGACAGTATCTCTGACTATGGATCACGTCTGAAACATGTCTATCGATAGTATCTCTGACTATCGGTCACGTCTGAAGCAACATTGTTTACGTGTTGTTTATGTTTACAAATAGATCTAGCTGGGTCAATCCAGGAATAGGGTAATGAAATGTTGTTAATCACTAAAGATATTACGAAAACGTTATTATCCTATTCCTGGTTTGACCCATTGTATTTCAGTTATGCGCAGTAAATCAATATTATCTAACTGGGTCATTGTAACATTGAGGCCGTGACCGAGCCACGATTGAGACATTCTGTCAATTACTAGTGTTACACGTCTACGGTTCTTAATGAATTTACATACATGTGCAGTGTGTGTATGTTGTTGTCTGTGTGTCGAGCGATCAGTCCTTATTACTATCATCTTGAGAAGATCCATGTTGTAAATCTGGACTAAATTCGCATCTTGTATAGGTATGTGGCGTGGTCGATGAAGGAAAACGTGTTAACTCGAGGTGAGAGTCAGCAGGTATCTTACAACATAAGCGGAGAAAAGACAAGATATATATAGATGGTTACTTCATGAAAAGTATATTATACCAAAATACCCTATGTCCACATATCTATGAGGTGAAAATATGTACTATAGTAGGCTTGATCCATCAGAAAGTACAACATAATCATGGTACAGTATTCATTAGGAAATAAAAATTATAATGAATATCACAAGTTTGTGAATAAGACACGTCACTCGATACTTTTATCTTCATAGATTTGTAGGCCAAGTTGTTGACATTAGTACTAATAGCATTAACAATATCACGTGTTTCACGGTGCTTGTTCATATAATCGCTGGAATATTATAGACTACATTGAGAGGTACAAAACTCTGAAAGAAATTGCTATCTGTTGTTTAGAATGTCATTCACAATTCTAAATACATTTCCAGGCCGTCAATACACCGACATAGCAAATTGTGTGTACTATTTTACGGGGAGTAAAAGTCTTGTAACACTGTTCAATATTTTGAAAGGTGCACGAGGTTTCTCCGTGATTTATACAAGTTTATGGAGAATTAAAGCAAGATCTATGTCCTTGTCGTCTGTTAGTTTGCTCCAATATGTGTGCGTATGTATGCAAGTTAAGCTTGCAAGTTTGACTTTCTCGTTGGAGATTATTACCCGGTAATTTGTTATCTCTCAGGTAAACATTTGTTATCTCTCAGGTAAACATTTGTTATTTGTTCTATCTAAGTGACGTGTCCTTTACAGAACGTTGTCCTCATTGCCACTATGTAAGCCTCTCGGTTCTTTACAAGCTGCCGAATTTTTTTCCAGTGTCATTTTAAAAATTTGTGCACTACATTCTAGACTTCAGGTTTATCTGGCTTGTGTCCTCTGCATTCTCCTCCACGGGAGTGAAATATTGGCAACCAATACGTACTAGGAGATACAAGTAAATATTTTTACATGCGGCGCTTACGTAAAATTCTTGGGAATAGTTGGCAGGGCAAAGTCACTAACACTGATGTATGGTAGAAAAAGGTCACTAACACTGATGTATGGCAGCACAAAGTCACTAACACTGATGTATGACTGGACAAAGTCACTAACACTGATGTATGACTGGACAAAGCCAACACTGATGTATGGCAGATCAAAGTCAACACTGATGTATGGCAGAATAAAGCACTGATGTATGGCAAAACAAATTCACTAACACTGATGTATGATAGGACAAAGTCACTAACACTGATGTATGGCAGCAAAAAGTCACTAATATTGATGCGTTGGATAGCACAGACAATGCCACAGTGATTTATATGTTCAATGTGCGTAGACTCAGATGGCTGGGAAACATTCGGATGAAGGAAGATGGCGAGGTTTCTCGTTGGATTTAATACCGAAGGTTTTCTGGAGAATCACAATCTGGGATAAGATCTCGGAGCCGATCTCTACCTCGGTACATGGACGTGTGCAGACGCAATATGCACGATACAGGATTGATACGGATTCATGGAAACTGGATGACATGGATCGTGTTACTTGGTGAGGAGGGGGGAGATCAGGAATGGTATAAAGACAGATGAGACAGTTATACGAAGTTAGTTCAAGAGTTACATGTCTCAGAAAATACACAACAGTACAAGATGGTGAACCTGTGATTCATTGTACATACTGTGGAAGATTTTATGTAGCTCAGATTGGTCGTGTGAGTCACATCCATCATCGCCATGGATCGAAGATTATATGTTTTATAGTAAAATAACAATACTAATAATAACATCAATAACCAGCGATAACAACTATGAGAGTTGTTATCGCGTCTTAGTTTTGTTACAGCTGTAGTCTTGTCGGATATTATATCGCGTCTTAGTTTAGTTACAGGGGCACTCTCGTCTTCTCTACCTCTCGGTTATCCTCTGACATATTAGTTGTTATCCATTCTTAGCTTTGTTATAGATAACATTCTGGTCTTGTCGGTAATTCTCTGACAGTTTGGTTATTATTTAGACCTATAACCCGTCAGTATAGTAGAGGTGCGACACTGGAGACATTGGCACACACAGAAATTATCCAAACACCTCTGTCCTCATTCATTCGGATGAATGTAGACAAATCATGTCCATACCATTCTTTGATGTTATCAATCCATGATTTTATTACCGCCTCCTCTCCTTCTACCCTCGACCGTTCCTCGCAAAATAGTTTTATGTCTCTCTACATGTCCAAACCATACACAGTTTCCACTGCCAATAGTTGCTCTTGATTCTATATAACAATATAACACATTTTTAGCACCCGTCTGTCGCTCATGTATTCAAAAGCATGCATCATTCTTTCCGTGTCTGCATTGAGTGTCTATTTTTCACATCCGTTTACAAGAATATTTAGTAGTAATTAGTTGAAAATATTGATCTTTACTGGAATAATGATCTTATTTTATAAATAAATAATAATTGACTTTATTTCTTCTTTCTCCTCGCTTTATACGCCTTTATGCCTTGAAGTTCCACGATAATCAGCAAAGACACAGAAGAACAGGAGGCAAACACAAACATAAAGGGAGTGAAACTATAACACGGAAAACAGTATCAATATCTTGGAGAAATAGTCACAAATGAAGGGCTAAAAGTACCTTCAATGGCATAAGGAAATTATTAATATCTAAACAAATTACAAACAAGTTAAAAATGAGAATTATAAAATGCTACATCTATTCCATATTAATGTATGGCTCAGAAACATGGACACTAAATAAACAATTAGAAGACAAAATTGATGCCTTTGAGATGTGGGTATATAGAAGAATAGGGAGAACATCATGGAAAGAGAATAAAACAAATATAGAGGTGCTAAAGACACTTAATATGAAGAAAGAACTACTAAGAGAAATAAAGATCAGGCAAATAAAATACTTTGGACACTTTAAAAGACATGACACTTTATTGAAGACCTTACTTGAGGGTAAAGTCAAAGGGAAGCGAGCAAGAGGTAGGCAGAGATACAAGTGGGAGAGTAACATTACACGATGGACAGGTTACAGTCTAGCAGAGTGCACCACCAAGACAAGAGACAATGAGATGTTGGAGATACGTTGCAGCCAACCTTCGTTGCGGAGACGGTACTTGATGATGATGATGCCTTGAAGATTGGGGGGTAGAAGAGTTCTCTGGAGATGGCTTTTTATGTGCTTTGTATATGTTTGTTTTACTTTACTCTTTTATTTCTATAATCCATCGTTTGCTAGGTCTGCCCTTGGCTTTGTTACCATCGTGTCTCTATAGCAATGCTTTTTGAGGAGCACTATCTGATGGTAGTCTGGAAACATGTTCTTCTTCTTCTTCTTTCGTTCACTTGAAACATGTCTATATCTGTAATTCTGTCTCCTTAATAAAACTCACTGTCTTTTGTAGGTCATACAGTGTCCCATAGAGTTTTGATTCCAGTGTTGTTTCCTCTGGCCAATATGTCTGCCTCTGCGTTTCATGCTCAGAACACTCTTGAAGTATATGTTTGGCACTCTGTGCTGCCTGTCCACATGTACACATGGCTGTGTTGCCAATCTTGAACTTTGTATACATATGACTGCGGAGTCGGTTGTGTCCTGTTCTGAGGCGTAAAATTATAACTTGTTCTGATCTGTTCATAATATGATAGTCATCTTGTGTTGGTGTTTGTGGCTTTCTTATTGACTTTATCATCTGTTTTTTCTGATGGTAGGTGATTGGTATATCTGGTTGGTCTTCGGCAGCACCTTCTTTAGCCAGTTGGTCTGCTTTTTCATTTCCTGGTATTCCACAGTGAGAGGGTATTCACTGCATGGTTACCCTATACTGGTAAGACAATTCGCTAAGTAGTTTTTTCAAGTCTGTTAGTTTTTCAGACTGGAGAGCTTGAAGCACTGACCTTGCATCTGTCAGGAATACCACAGGCTGTAGGTCAGAGTTGGAGTTCAGCAGTTTTTTAGCTGCCACACTAATTGCCTGGATTTCTGCATCATAATTATTGCAGAATTTTCCTGTCGGTGTTCTGATTGTATCTCTAGGCTTGTGTGGATATTCTATATATACACCTGCACCTCCATTCCTCACGGCATTCTGTGCTGACCCATCTGTGTATACTCTGACCCATATATCTTGTGGATATTCCTCATCCAGGAAACTGAGGGTGACTGTCCTTCGCTGCACATTGTTCTGTTCGTCCACGCTTAGTATTCCTTTCACATGGGTCTGAATGTATATTGGCATTCCATGTCTTTCACTCAAAGGGGTTTGTTCTGGTACAGGCCTTAAGGGGCTGTCAACTTCAGGTAGGTCTGTAAGTTGTCTGCAGAGTCGTTTAGCTTGATGAATAAAGCTGCTTCTTTTCAGTCGTCCCATTGCTAGATTTTGGAATCTTTCCTTCATTGGATGACTTGGCATACACTGAAACTTTTCTGCTTGAATTAGTACTTTTGTGTCTCTGCGTTCGCCAAGTGTTTGCATTCTTCCCATTTTCTGCATCTCTGCTATGGGTGTTGATTTCATTGCTCCCAACATTATTCTAAGTGCCTGGTTTTGCACTTTATCTAGATCTTGTAATGTGGTGTTTGATGCAGGACACCACGCAGCTGAACCATATTCCAGGTGTGGTCTTATGCCTTGCTGGTAAACTTTACTGAGTATATTCCCACTGGCTCCCCATGTGGTTCCACTTAGTTTTCTCAGGATAGCTAACTTCCTCCTGGCTTTTGTTGTTGCTTTGTTTATGTGCTGCTTCCATGTCAGTTTATCATCAAAAGTAACTCCGAGGTATGTGGGTTGTTTGTCTTCTTTCAAGAGCTCTCCATCTATTTTGATATGACCGGCTTTTTGTTTTGGTGAGAGGGTAAAAAGTGTAGTGCTGCACTTATCTGTGTTAATGCTGACGCACCATCTATTAGCCCATAAGGTTAGGGCATCAATAGCTCTTTGTATTTGTTTAGTGGCCACTGTCGCATGTTCTTCTGTGCACCAGATCACCAGGTCGTCAGCATACATTGCCACTTTGATCCCGTGTGGTAGTTCAGCAACTAGGTCATTGATGTAAACCAAGAAAAGTGTGGGCGACAGGACTCCTCCCTGGGGGACTCCATGACGCAGTAGAACTTTCTTGCTCTTGCGACCATCTAATTGTACCCTGGCTCTTCTATTATGCAGGTATGCTTTTACCCATTTGTACATTCTTGAGCTAACCCTGCAATTTCGCAATTTCTTTAGGAGCCCTTCTTTCCAGACCTTATCAAATGCTTTTCTGAGGTCTATCCATGCTGCTAGTACCAGTTTCTTATCTTGGAAGGCATCCTCAATCTCTTGGGAGAGGTAGGTTGCCTGATCTTCAGTAGAATATCACTGTCTGAAACCTGCTTGCTGTGATACCAGAAGGTTTTCACTTTCAAGGTACCACTGCATCCTAAGATTGATAATGCGTTCCATTGTTTTGCATAGACAGCTTGTGAGGCTGATGGGCCTGTAGTTGGAGACTGTGTTGCCATCTTTTCCTGATTTGAGGAGTGGTATCATTATTGCTTCTCTCCACGCCTGTGGTATATTACCCGTGGACCAGCTTGTGTTAAAGATCTGCAGTAGCTTTGCTCTTGCTGCAATTCCCAGGTTTCTAATCATTTCACTGGACACTCCATCAGCTCCAGGGGACTTTTTCTTTTTCAATTTGGATATTGCATGCTCCAGTTCTCTCATTGTGATTGGTGCCTCCATGACTTCAGGTATAGGTTCGCCTTGTCCAATGTTTTTCTGGTTCTCTCGAACCTCCTGTTGTTTGTCTGGGCTGACTTTGATGTTATTGTCTTCTGCAAAGGAATCTGCAAAGTAATCAGCTGCATGTTTACCTGTTAAAATGTTTCTATCTTTATAAATTGTGATCCTGGTATTTCTCCCTGTACCTTCATCATTTAGTTGTTTTACAAGTTTCCATAATTTCCTAGTATCTCTTTCTAGGTTCAGCGACTCTGTTTTTTCTTTCCAGCTGCTCCGTCTGGCTTGTAACTTGGCTCTTTGAAATTTAGCCTTTGTTTGCTGATATTTGTTGTGATGTTCTTGGCTAGGTCTGTTCTCAGCCTGCTGTCTAGATGTTTCCATCTCATTTTGCAGCTTTTCCAGTTCATCATTCCAGTAGGGTTTGTAGTTTTTGCGTGCCCCCCTGGGTATGGTTTTACTAGCAGCATGTAGTATACATCTATTAAATTCACTCACTGCTCTATTGATGTCTTTGTCCAAGTTCATGTCCTTAGCTAGAACACTGGTTAAATGCTGGTACATTTTCCAGTCTGCCCTCTTATAGTTCCACCTAGTGAGCGTGCTGCTGTCCTTGGTAAATTCATTGTGGATTTCAAGAAATACTGGTCTGTGGTCACTACCCCCAAGCTGCTTTCCAACGACACGTGTGATGTTCCATTCCAGGCCTGGTGAGTAGAATGCCAGGTCTGGTGTAGAGGTGGTGTGCCATGCTCTCGAGTAGAAGGTTGGTGAGTCTGCTGGCTGGTTAATAAGAATGAGATTATTTTCATCCTGCCAGCTCTCAAGTTCCTCACCTCTCTTGTCGATATGATCATAGCCCCAGCTCTGAGAGTGGCTGTTGAAGTCACCACACACCATAAGCCTTTCTTTGTCTGGAATTGTGTCTAGTGCCAATGGTTTATCATTTGGGCAGTAGTAGTTCAGGAGATGGAATTCTGCACTGTCTGTTTTTAGGTGGAGCATCTGGTATTCTGCCCCGTCCATGTATACTTCCAGCTGACATGCGCTGATATTGTTTTTAACTAGTGTCAGAATTCCACCCTTTCGCCTGTCTATTCGGTCAGATCGGTAGCACTGGTAGCCTCTGATTTTGAAGGCTATGTCGCTGCTGAGGTGTGTTTCTTGGATGCAGCATATATTAACTTGTTCTTCACTGAGGACATTTTCAAGTTCCAATTTTTTGCTGTATCCATCTCTCTTACTGTTGACACCCTCAGCATTCCAGTGCATTATTTTTATTGGTCGTTTATTTGTTTGGCCAGTAGCTCTATTCCCTTGCCTCCTGGCTCCTCGAGGCAATTGAGAAGGACTTTCAGTAAATGAGGTTGGGCCCTTTCGAGGTATAGGGCCCGGCACCGTCCCTGCCTGAACGTCCGCCACAGGGCAGGCCCCATAACTTTTTATAGATACAGACATGTTTCCATTGTGTTTTGTGCGTGGCATCCTGATTATCTGTGCGCCTTTTGGCTGGATGCCTCCGTCTTCAGCACTCTGCTTACTTGGGCAGGACTATGGTCCTGCTCGAATGGGACTGCCCGACCAGTCTTAGTTTCCAGCCCCTGATGGCTGAACTAAGCCCCATCACCACTGCAAGGTGCTGGCCTTGATGGGGTGGAAACATGTGAAAACCAATTAATCGGTTGTCTTCTGATGTAATCTAGGATTGGCATTGCGCGTGTTAGTCTCCTGATGTTTTCGTTTCTGATTATGTCTCTTATTACAACAATTTACTATCGCCTGGAAAGACGGAAAGATGCCTACTACAATTTACCGAGTATTACATTTTATTTTCATAGTAAGAAAGATAGTTCCTCACTGCTATATAACACCGATTCTAACATAGATGCTTGAACAATTAAATATAGGACAGTGGAAAATTAGAGACAACAGAAATGTGGTTTTATAGAAGAATCCTAAGAGTATCATTGACAGCTACAAAGATTAACAAAAATATACTAAATGTATTAAATGCCAGACGGAGATTTCTTAAGAAATCATATCAGAATAAGTCAATCTGTATTTTTTGGACACGTGAGACAGTGCGGTCTGAAGAACATAGATTACAATGGGTAAGATTGAAGGAATGAGATCAGATCTCAAAGACGACTGCATGAGAGAATATTGGATAGTTTAATTCCGTTCATAGCACAACGTCAACATCTAGCCAAACACAATGTATGATCTAATAATGGAGTTGTTATTTCAGATAACATATGATTTTAAGTATACTGTATCACGAATATAGTATGTTATATTACGAATGTATCATGTTATATCTCGAATGTAGTATATTATATCACGAATTTAGTATGTTATATCTCGAATGTAGTATGTTATATCACGAATGTATTATGTTATATCTCGAATGTAGTATGTTATATCACGAATATAGTATGTTATATTACGAATGTATCATGTTATATCTCAAATGTAGTATATTATATCACGAATTTAGTATGTTATATCACGAATGTATTATGTTATATCACGAATGTATCTTGTTATATCTCGAATGTAGTATGTTATATCACGAATGTATCATGTTATATCTCGAATGTATTATGTTATATCACGAATGTATTATGTTATAGAACGAATGTTGGTGATTAGCGAATCGAAGAAAGAACCCACGAATATCCGGTTAAACCAGTGTTTCCCAAAATGGTCTGTATGGATCTCCCAAGTGTCGATTTCGACTTGAAGTGGGTCTATGCCAGAAATAAATAAATTCGGGGTGCATGGGATATTTGCAATTCACTTCGTCAGTCATGGACAACATTTAGTAGCTACATATCTGAGTCCAATATTCATGGACAACATTTAGTAGCTACATATCTGAGTCCAATATTCATGGACAACATTTAGTAGCTACATATCTGAGTCCAATATTCATGGACAACATTTAGTAGCTACATATCTGAGTCCAATATTCCATCAATCTCTTTAATTTGTCATAAACGCAGCAAACAAGATTCATATTGGCACGTTGAATTCTAGGTTATTTGAGCAGGTGTGTGAAGAAAATAACGATGGCGTTCATCAATTTCTCCTTTACAATGAAGAGCGCTGACTCTCGGAAGTGTCTGACAAGATTGTTTTCAAGTTCTGAGACCGTTTTACAGTTGTTGGATGTTAAAGATCCCATTTTGAAAATAAAGTCATCAAATGAAAACGAGGCATTCTTTTAAACATATTTCTTTGCTGAATTTAATTATATTAATTTGCATTAACAAGGTGACAGCCGAAATTTGATAAAAACAAAGTCATCAATGTAGCTTTTCTTGTCAGAATGGATCACATGAAGCATAACATTGGAAGGCGCCAATTTTCCCAGTTCACCAATTTCCACTGACCAACTCCCACGATGAATACTATGTTCTACGTGTTGGTTTACATTCAACATTTAAATATTCTTTACACATGACTTGAAAACTAGGTTTGAGGATGTTTTGACTTAGATTGCCCTGGCAATGTTGAATATGATTTGAAAAAGAAATAACACTATTACAGCAAAGATCAATCTATTCAGATCTGGGCGTGATTTTTCTATTCTTTAGAATGGCTGATGATATCATTGTTTGGAGAGCTTTTTGTTCTGATGTATCCAGTGTGGCACCCCTATGAACCTGATTTGTTATGGGTCTCATTATTATTATATCGCGAATATTCTACGTAATGAGTCGTCTATTTTGAAAATATCTCACTGGTTTGAACTAAGTGTACAGCTTTATTAATGTTCTTGTTCCATCAATATACTTCACAGAACATACCAACCGACACAGAACTGTGAAAGATGCGACTGTCTCCCAGGGAATTAGATGGACTTCTTATTTTCCAAACAGGGCAAGTGGCTCAGAGAAGATTAGCCAGAGGCTTGAGACTTAACCAACCAGAAGCAATAGCACTTATCGCCTCCCAGGTACGTCTGTAACACATACAGCCAAGCTACGAGAATCAACTCCATGATTGTCTTCAACGTAATTACATATCCATTATATATTTCTTTTGTTCTCAATGGAACATAGGATTTCAACTGTTGCTCTTCAGCGATTCTATGCTGCGTTGCCTTCTTCATTTGTGAACATTAGGTCACAATTAATTTGGCCGCTCCTTCGTTATTCTTCTTCATGTGTTCTTAGGATTCTACCTCACATTTTCCCCTGTCGGTTCCAGTTCAACGCCTGTTTAGTTATGTTTTCGTGTTTCTTTCATTATAATCATGTATTTCTTCTTTTTTCTTTTGCGCTCGTTCGCAAACTCCTGCAGATCTTCAGGATGTAGTACGGAGAGTAGTGTGTATTCTTGCATGGCTTACAGCTTAGCTGCGATAATTGAGCTTTTCAGCCTCAAACATCCGACTTAGCATGGCTTCTGTATCACGTTGACCATATATGTAATGGGGCAGTCAACTCCACCCATAAACCTATTTAGCCGCCTCTTACGACATGCCTGGTAGGTAACATTAACGATATTCTTTACTCCGCTATCAGCACCTTACAAGACATGGGCGAATTATGTATTTGTGTTTTCTCTGCATTATTTCTTTAAAGGTTTATCTTCCTTATTAAGTGTGTGATGTGGGAAAAGTTGGAATCACAAGCTGTGAGATCATATTGTACAGATATGGTCAGTCTGCTTATTTATCACCAATTTAGAGCACTCTATTAAGTAGACTACTAAAAACCGCCATTGTGCCATTGGGGGCTCGAAAGCGGAGTAAAAATATAGCAATACTGTTACCTGCCATGCATGATGTATGAAACGACTAAGGTGGTTTTCAGGGTGGAGTTTGCCGTTCTATCCCACAGTTCCAAACTAATCCAGATACCGCACTGAAGTAATGCAGATTTCATACTGAAAGGCGCAGATATCGCTGTTAAGTTATAAACCATAACACTACGCATTCCGTTTACTGAACTATATCCTGCTGACCTGCAGGATTTGAGAACGAAGAAAGTATTAAAATAAAATATCACTGTGTAATGCCAGTTTGTAATAATAAATTAAAAAATGACAATGTATTAACGATCAATAATAAGTAATCATAGCAGCTAAACTTCAACAGGCAAAGCTTGTAACATGGCAATGACGTTCTGCTAATCACTGGAAACACATATTAATCGACGTTTTAGACCAAAAGGCTTTCATCAAGAGTAGGTCTACATTCACAACAAATAGAACACGCGTATGAACAACATTGTTGATTGCTTTGACTCGTTTGAACACAGAACCTGAATAGCCAGTTACCATATGCTGAAGGACATACAGAATGTGAGATCGAAACAACTATGGACTTGTCCGGAGTGTCTTCGTGATGATCTGATGAGTGATAAACTAATTTACTTACTAAGTCAATAGTGTCGTT
Organism: Meghimatium bilineatum; assembly: GCA_034231615.1. Taxonomy (NCBI): domain Eukaryota; kingdom Metazoa; phylum Mollusca; class Gastropoda; order Stylommatophora; family Philomycidae; genus Meghimatium; species Meghimatium bilineatum. The sequence continues at coordinate 7,557,847 of CM067300.1, forward strand.
TTTATTCGTCGATTTTTTGTTGTGAATATATTCTTGATAAAGACTTTTTGGTAGAAATGTCGACAAGTGTGTGTTATGATGTGTGTTTCCAGTTATTAACAAAATTTATTACCTTATTTCCAAGCTTCAACAATTTGTTTAATCCTGATTAAAATTCTTATTTTCAGTTGCAAGAACTGGCCAGAGATGGACTAAGTGTTACAGAACTAACAGAGAAAGGACGTCAAATGTTAGGTATGTGTTTTACACCGAAAGGTTTACGCTTATTATCGCTTTATTCTCATATTTTCAGGTGCTTTACCATCTTTAGCATGGTTCAGTCGCTAGAGTCGATGATGAAGTCTGTGCTGAGAACTGTTACGTTAATTTATGTGTCTGGGCACTGGGGTGTTGGGAGAAATTGAAAGAGCAGACTGTCTAGCATTTCCGAAGTGACGAGTGAAAAAAGTGACAATTGTTGCTATTCTTTGCTTGCCTTTTGGGCCACAGCATCACACGACGAGATGATTCCAGTTTGTGACATACAATATGAACACGATTAATTTGTTTTTGATGATTTCTTGATGTTTAAAATAGATTGTTAATGTAATTATGATTTTGGCAGGTCGAAATCAGGTGATGCCTGGCGTGGAGTCGATGTTAAGTGAAGTTCAGATCGAGGCTACTTTTCCTGACGGAACCAAATTGGTAAGTTATGTTCTGTGTGACTTTTTAAAGTTCTGGTCTAGATTTTGTTTCCTGATGGAACCAAATTGGAAAGCGATTCTATGTATAACTTTCTGAAGACTGGTGCAGTATATTCTTTTTCTTCTCTGCTGAAAAAACTTACTTATATTTTTTGGGTACTTGGATACGGGGGTGTTCGAGGAAATTGAAGAGAAGAAAAACTTGCCAGTGTAGCCGCAGTGACAAGTGGTCGTTCTATGGACCGTGCTGCTACTTTGAATGGAAAAAAAATGAATTAACTCTTATAGGACCAAGCGACAACCTATTTGTCGTTTCCGTTTTTTCTCTCCGGACCAATCAACAACCTATCTGTCGTTTGGGGATAGTAGAGTTAATACTCTGTAGTACGTTCATATTAGATCCCATCTTTTCCAAATCAGTGTCGATGATACTCGACACCACTTCCATCTGTTTTCAATCAATCCTCGCTTGTGTAACACGTGTTTATGATTCTGAAACTTCATTCATAACATCGGAATTTCAACTGTTTATTTGTGTTTCCTGATTTTTTTTTCGGATGGCATCCTCATCTACTCTTCTAATAGTATATAAAAACTATAATATTTATATATTATATAAATATTATTTATATAATATTTTTGTATATAAATTATATGCGTAACATTATGTTTAGTTTTGATGAGTTGCTTGTGTAAGGGAATATTATTTGCATCAAGTGGTAAGTAGACCTAGAAATTATATAATTTGTTTCCTCTTTCATATCCCCCAGCTATATCTCATTATATATATAATATTTGGCAGTAATATTATGTTAACGAATGTAAATCACTGGAACATTGAGTTGCTGAAGGCTTTTATTTATTCATCATGTTTTAGGATCATATTTTAGTAATTGTGGAAACATTAGTATAAATAGTACGTGAAATTTTATGATTTTAAAAAACCCGTTAAAAAACCGTTAAATGTATTTGTTAAATGTATTTACAAATTAATGAAACTTTCCTGAAAATTCCTATATGGATATAGCAATAAATATAGCAATGTAACAGCATATAAGTGCATAGAATGAGTTTAAATAAACTTTTAAGTGAAATTTGTTATCTAATTTTATGACATAATTTTTTTTAATGTGTACGTCGTCTTAATTTGTTTTGTGGAAACAATTACCCTATACATGTTTAATCATTTTAAACATTTAGAGAATTAATTTCTAAACATTTACGTACATAATACATATTATAGGACGTATAATTAAATGATTCAAAATAAAATTCATAAAATCAGTCATAAATAGTTTTAAAAAAAGTAAAGTAACCCATAGCATTTATTAATGCCGTAGGGGTGTGAGATGTTAGCGATCTCACATTTCACAGGCTCTGCAAATGAGGGCGGTAGCCATCTCCTCTCCCTCGCAGTCTTTACTTCCCGGATTAATCCGGTACCCATTTGAGGCTGGGTCGACCTGGGAGCCGTTGCGATCTGAAAACATTTCCGCCTCAGCTGGGGAATGAACCTAGGACCACTCATATGCGAAGCCAGTGCGCTAACCACTGCGCTAACGCGGCTCTCCCATGGAATCGGAAATAGTAATTCATGCTGAAAAACAGGATGGTAAAAACGCTCCGTTTTGCCCCTGACATACTAAGAGTTAAGTGTGCTCGTGAATTCACCTCGTGTTCTTCTTCTGTGTCTATGACTAGAATGCATGATATGAGAGTGACTTGTGGGGTTACGAGATACTAGCATCATATAGTGCCCAGGAATGAAAAGAAGAGTTAGCAACCAACACAGAACACTATATGCCTTATTATATAATTGCTTTACTATTGGCATAGTCTCCATCTGATTTTGTGGTTATATTTAGCTCTGTTCATTTGTTTCTTATTAAAGACATTTTGGTCGAGACGGTGATACTTGGTATTGCTAAAAAAAACTGCTATTTAACTATTTAACCATTTTTATATTTATTTTTACAATTTTTGCTTTTCATACTGTACACAGATTTACTGCAATCATCCTATCGCTCATCACTGAAGTACTGCATCGTATCCAGTTAACATCTGCAATGAAAACAATAAGTGTAAACTACGACACGTTGGGTCACATAGGCCTATACAGAATGTAAAACGCAGTAATTCCAAACAAATAATACTTGGTGAATTATCTGAAGAGTAGCCTGTCGATAGACCACCTTTAAACTACAAAGGATTCTGTAAGTCTTCAGTGGATGATTACTCTATCGACCCTACGAATTCGAAGATGCCGGTTTACGACAACATCAACTGAAATTAAACTCTACGCACAAGCGCCGAGTACTCTAGGAAAATAATTTCATAGAAAAGATGGAGGACACAATAGAGATACGCAAACAGCATACATATTATGTAACAATACATTCCCGAGAGATAGCCGAACAGCAATGTCATGTACAATTGATGCCTTTGAAATGTGCATATATAGAAGAATAAGGGGAACTTTATGGAAAGAGAAGAAAACGACACGTTGGGTCACATAGGCCCAACGAACAAATGTTCTAGCAACACTTCGTATGAAAAATAAAACAGCTATTAAAGGAAATAAACATCAGACAATTATGTTCCTAAAGTACTTTGGACCAGGACATTTTGATATTAAAAGTAAGACATGACACAGCGACGTGGGTATGATTATCTAAAGGAGAGTGTTTTACATAACACAACCTTGCAAACATTCAAAAACATTCTATGTTTTAGACCCTATGTCCAAAATACTTAGGCCCTATGTCATAGGTCTATGTTTGACAAACATAAAATAAGAAAGGTCATTTGTCAGTTTTCGTGTGTCCCTAAATATCACTATTTAGCGGGAAATTTGAAGACCTTTTTAGGTAGTACCTTGTTGAAGACTTTTCTTGAGGGTAAAGTCTAGGGTAGTCAAGCAAGAGCTAGGTAGAGATACAAGTTGGAAACATCACTTGATTGACAGGCTACATTATAGCAGAGTGCACTGCCAAAGCAAAAGACGGGATGTTGGAGATCCGTTGAAGCAGACCTTCATTGAGAAACTGACGCTTGATGATGGTGTGCATTATATGTTTCAAATGTTACTATTTTATTATGTATATTCATTATCCTCGTAGCACACCGGACATGTCTATATGTGCTCGTATCTCTGCTTCAGTAAAAATTTCTCAGGGTATAGGCCTAACGGCTGATGGTTTCTATTCTGAACTGTTCCATGTTGGCTGAGTGTCTCTATGGTAGACGCCAATCCTCACTCTCATTTCGCACATTATCGATACCGACTTATGCGTCTCAAACTCTTCCGATCGTGCAGACTCACGAAAAGCATTGAATATCTTCTGTTCATTCCATTGGGTATCTATTTTGGTGACAAAGCTATTCTGTTCGTTCATCAGTGAGACATGCCGATCAAATAGTTACTAATTTTATGAACAATATTATGTGATACTAAATACGAAACTGTCATAAAAGAATGTAAATTATAAATCTAACAGGTTACAGTTCACAAGCCAGTGGTCAGAGAGAACGGCAATCTTGAACTTGCTCTTTACGGCAGCTTTCTTCCGATTCCATCCTTGGACAAATTTCAAGAAAGCACGGACAACAATGTAAGTTGACAGACTAAATTATCTGCATCGAAATTGCTAATGTTTCATAGATAACATTATTGACATAAGCATCGAAATTACTGCCATCAAAATTATCACATTCTAACGATCAGAATTATTAACATCACAATAAGTAACATTAAAATTATTACTATTACGACAAAATCAAGAACATGGAAGTGTTACACCGCACTCAGCTACCATCTTCCATTGAAACACAATATAAATAGATTGCGTTGGCTTGGTCACGTCAGCAGAATACCAAACTGCTGCATCCCCAAACAAGTACTATTCGGAGAACTGGCTGATGGCCAGCGAGCCCGCGGTAGACCAATGCTGAGGTATAAAAACAACCGTATGTTATATCCCCAATGAAAGGCTTCTACATAGACCCTAAAATCTGGGAAAACACAGCCGAAATTTAGGCTATCTGGAGGCATAACCTGCGTACGAGAGCAGCATTGTTTACAAATACTATGTTTAAAGATATAAACAAAAAAATTCCGTTACTGTGATATGATCGCTTCAAAAGTCCCAATTTCTGAGAAAATATTCAACGCATTGGTTCTTTTTTTTTGGTTGTTGCTTAATGACTGTCTGCAAGAGGCAAAACGCCGTACTTTACCATTTTTCAAATTAACACTGTCAAATTAGCATCACTAGAATTATCATTATCAAAAAACCATCCATTGAAATTATCAGATTCATATATTATTGTAACCGTTAACATGAACATTAATCATCACTTTCTCTATGATTGTACTTCTCTCTCAAGACTACTCAGTATTCATTATTTTGTCAACACAGTATCTTCTGTTATTGCTGTCTGTTCACTACTCAATCTATCACCAACACCTTCATCCATAAATCCTCTACCATCACCTCCACTTCGGTGTGTTAAAATAACAACATTACCATCGCATGCAACAATTGTGTAACTACAACATTACTATCTCATACAACAATTGTGTAACACTTGCCCACTTATTATTTGCCCAGAAATCTAAAAGTAACTTCATCACTTGCCCCATCAACATCACGCCAGGAGAGCTGTTTATATCACAAGGGGAAATAATTATTAACGAAGGGAGAAAAACCATCTCCATAGATGTTACAAATTACTGTGACCGACCTATACAGGTAAATTATTCTTAAAATAACAAGTATTAGAGATAATAATTGTTTATGATACAAGATTTTTAATATAATCATATTAATTATATTACACTTTTAAGATGTTTCATTTGATTTAACAGTGTTTGTGGTTATAGGTTAGCGAGAGATGTATGTTTACAATCTCAATTCACACGAACTTGGCGAGAGCTTCACTAGAAGAAAAGTCGTACCGTTTACATTACACTGGCCAAACTATTGAATATGTGGGCAAGATTTTAAAAGTGTAACAGGGATAACAAACTAAATATAGTAAGCAAAAACAGCATTCATAATAATTAAGAATATTTTGTGTCAATTGAGGTGAGTTTGGAATGCTATCCATAACTACATACCGCCGATTCTAACATATGGATGTGTACATTGGACAATAAATAAACAGAATTTAGGAAAATTAGAAACAACGATGTGATTCTACACTATATAAGAATGCTGAGAGTATCATGGACAGCTATAGAGACAAATAAAGAGATGCTGAAAGAGTCAAACGCCAAATGTGGGTTACATATTATGATAATACTATCAGAAAGGGTCAACAACAATCTTGATAAAAGTTATTGGAAATAGAGAGTTGTGGAAAACTATGATCTTCTACGCTTGTCGGCATGGCTCATGATGATATTTTAAATGTAAGATATATATATATATATATATATATATATATATATATATATATATATTTGCCTTGCGCTATTTTGTTACGACGCCATTTTCAATTATTATAATAAATGTTGATATAATTCTGAATAGATCCTTATTGAGGACAATATGCGTGGACCTTTTTTCAGGTTGGAAGTCATTACCACTTCATTGAAACCAACAAAGACCTGATGTTTGATAGAGAAGCCGCTTATGGCAAGAGATTGGTAAGTTTGGTAGAGAGATATTACTCTCACCTTATATCCCAGGTTGACATATCCAAATCAAAACTTTTCAATTGTCTTCAGTACCTTACCAGCGACAATTCTTTTCTTGACTCCCTTATCTCACTCATCATCCACACTCTAAACAGACACTTTATAACTTCTTGTGTACTCAGCACAACTATAAACACAACCGCCTCCAACCTTCTCTCCATGCTGACTCTGTACCTCAGACTTACCCTATCACTCAGGTGGTCTGCATCCCTCCTGACCTAGATATTTCAGACAATGAAATCTCTATCCTCAGCAAGAGGCTTCAGTTTATACCCCTCCATCCCGCTTATGACCTCGTCACTCTTACACGTAATGTTCATCAGTTCCATCGTCGCTTTCCCCTACTGTTCCATTTTAGGACAGTAAACCGTCAGTCCTCTCACTCTGAGGAAATATTATCCCATATTGCTTCCCACAAGCATGACTGGACACCCAAACAGGATACATCCCGGATCCTGGACTACTACATTAAGAACACCCAGTGTGACATCAAACGTCTCCGCTAAACCGTATTAGGCGTACCAACAGCTTTCCGGCCGAGTCCAATGCTCTAAGGAAACTACTTAGCTTGGACGACATTCTCATCAATCCTGCTGGTACGGGTGTTACGGTTGCCGTCGTGCACAAAGACCTATATCAAGAGAGCAAGGCACAGCTGTCCTATCCATTGTTATACAGAGCCAATAGATGCCAGAAAAATAAGAACCATATTGTAGACCACAAAGACACAGTCTCTACCACCATCATGTGTTGGATAGTTGACAACCTTCTCCCTGCTACAGCGGCCGATCTATGTCTTAAGGAAAGCAGTGTGGGTAGATATGCATTCTATATGGTACATAAAATCCACAAGGTTTCTAACCTCCGCAGACCTATTGTCTCTGAGCATTCTTACCCTGTGGTACACACCTCGGACTTCCTAAATAGTGTCTTTCAACCATTAGTGGAGCAACTCTCTACATTTCTGAAAGAATCTAAATATGCCCTGCCTATCTTTGTCTCTATTTCATTGTTCCCTGCTCATAACTATCGTCTCTTCCTAGACGTTCGCTCCATTTGCACCTCCATACCTCACTTTGATGGCCTTAATGCCTTGAAGCTTTTCCTCGACAAGCACTATCATCCCTCTGTATCTACTTCTATTCTCATCCATCTTACTGAGCTTACGCTCACTTTTAATTCCTTTGAGATTGATGGGAAAGTCTTCGAACACATTAGTTGGGCTACCATGGGCACCAAGATAGAAACCAGCTATGCCTGCTGGCGTTTAGACCACCTTGAGCACCAGGTATGGGAGTCTTATGGTGAGTCACTCCCATTGGTGTTCTTTCAAAGGTACACTGATGACGGTATTGGTATCACTGACATGGCTGAGGCTGATCTGTTATGCTTCATTCACTTCATTGATAACTTTCACCCAGTCATCATATTCACATAGGAAGTCTCTACCGCCCATACGAACTACCTGGCAATATCCATCACTATCAAACCCTCCTGTCTCAGCACATTGGTACACTACAAAATGACTGTTGCCAACAGCTTTCTTCTATACACCTCCTCTCTGCCTGTTACGATCCTCTTCCATTCTCTCAATGTCTTCATCTCTGACATCTGTGTAGCAGTGAGGAGGATTTTCTCCAGAAAGCCCACAAGATGATATACTTCTTTTACCGTCGCCTATACCTCGTCAGGGTCCTCAAGTCTGCACTGTCTCGAGTATGCAGTCTCTCTTCCCAGGACACCATCTCAAACACTTGGAGGTCTTCTCCCTCTGATAGGGTCAAACTTGTTTTCACTCGGCAGTTCGTCATATCCTACTCCGATAACTTCCTCTACTCCTGTTGGATCGTAAGGGGCCAGAAGTGTTCGGCGACCCCACCTCCTCCCCCCGCCTAATCTCTCTGGTTACCTACAGACGTTACAAGAACTTCATGGATTTACTGGTCCGAAGCCATCTCAAACCTGACGTCCCCAGTCATTTTGGCACCATCATTCCCATTATATACAAGTAACTTAGCTCTTATATACTTTGCAGCAATGGAGAGGTTTCTTCAGACCGTTATTTCATACCCGAAGACTCCAACTCTAAGCGGTGGGCAATACTTTCAAAAGCACCAACTTAGAGGCAGCAAAATAATCCATCAAGTGCCATGCAGATTGGCGTAGGCGGTCATGTTTCTCCACAACTCTTTGTCTCTTGTCTTGTTAATAAGTTCATCAGGGGACATTCTCTTGTTCCACAGTGACAAACCGTCCAGAAATTTCTCTCTTCGTCTTACTGTCTCTTCTCCCCTTGATCTTTCCGGTGGTTACTTATTGTTCAAGTGTTGCTTTTTCCGGTGGTTACTTATTGTTCAAGTGTTGCTTTTTTCCGGTGGTTACTTATTGTTCAAGTGTTGCTTTTTCCGGTGGTTACTTATTGTTCAAGTGTTGCTTTTTCCGGTGGTTACTTATTGTTCAAGTGTTGCTTTTTCCGGTGGTTACTTATTGTTCAAGTGTTGCTTTTTCCGGTGGTTACTTATTGTTCAAGTGTTGCTTTTTCCGGTGGTTATTTATTGTTCAAGTATTGCTTTTTCCGGTGGTTACTTATTGTTCAAGTTTTGCTTTTCTCATCACATGCCCAATGAATCGTGACTATCTGTTTCTAAATATTGTTATAATTTGTCTTTGTAATCCAGCAACAATATCTCAGTTGCCTTTAACCCGCTTTGAGCTCTTTTTGTTTACTATCCATGCTTCACATCCATATAGAAGAACTGGTTTTTATATAACATCCTAGCACTCAAATTCACATAAACATTGATAATGCTTCATTGTATATAATATGTATATATATTTTTTTTAATGTTGATTTAGCTTGTGCTCATCCTGCCTGCTCATTATCTCATGGAAGAATCCAACAATTCTATGTTAAAATTGTGTCAAAATACTTGACTTTATCCACTTACATTTTGTATCATTGACATTAATACTGTAACTTGGTGATGTATATTTCTTTGAAACAACCATTACTTCTTCCTTTTTATTAGACCGAGATCTCGGTTGTCTATTTCGTGTTGTCCTGGATAAAACAGACTTTAGGTAAAAGAAGATTCAGTTTTCACTGCCATGTGTTAAGCCGATTTTATTTTTATTACCAGACTCTTATTTTATCTGCAGAATATCCCATCTGGCACAGCAATGCGCTTTGAGCCAGGAGCTGTAAAGACTGTCAATCTTGTGGACATAGGTGGGAAAAGGTAGGATTTCAATATTTTCTCCTTGGTAATTTACGTACTTTAATAATATATTGCATTATATTTCTACTCCTATATGAAATCAATCTGAAGTAGTAAAACTTGATTTCTACTCCTATTTGAAACCAATCTGAAGTAGTGAAAGTTCATCTCCAAATAAACTGCTGTGACACAAAAGAACTACTGTGACACAAGTAAACTGCTGATTTTCCAATATTAAATAGTTTACCATTGATTTCTAAATTGCCCTCTGCTAAACTGCCTACAATTGAATTTAGATTTCAATACTCTAATGAAAAATAAGTTTTAATCTCCCACCCACACACAAATTTCCTTGTAATCTAATGGTTTATCGGTGGTTAAATCCAGTCTCTGCTTCAGCAGAAAAGTATGTATCAAGTCACTTTTCAGAATAATACCATACGCAAATTCTACAAGTTGTGATTTATTTTGACTGATTCAGATTATTCCTTGCTCTCCATTGGCTAGCACACTAGTTTACAAAAAGTGACAAATGATAAATGACATCAGCCAAGATAAGTGATGCTAGCTGGGATCTGCAGCAAGACATGGAAAAGGACATTGAATAATTACTAGTATTTAATATGGATTTCACTCTTTTCCACAGGGTTGTACGAGGAGGCAATAATCTTTGTGATGGTCCAATCAACAACAGTGACATAAACACTGTAATGAAAAGAGTGCAGGAATTCAAATTTGGACATAAGCTGCAGGTAACTAATTGGATATCATTATTCTACATTTATATTTTTCTTTTTAGTTTCTTCCTGTTCGCAATTTCAATTGTTTTGTAGATGCTTATACTCTTTATTTCTTTGTGCGTTTATGTTTCTACTATTTTTACTGTATGCATACGCTATGTACCTTATCTCTGCTGTTTGTATGAGTTATGACCTTTATCCCTGTTGTTTGTATGAGTTATGTCATCTATCCCTTTTGTTTGTACGAGCTATGTCCCTATGACTGTTGTTTGAATGAGTTATGTCATCTATCCCTGTTGTTTGTATGAGTTATGTACTCTATCTCTGCTGTTTGTATGAGTTAATTCCCATATTTCTCCTTTTTTATGATTTCTTTTTTATGATCCTCGCTGTTTCTAAGATTTCTGTCTTCTGTCCTTTCTGTTTCTATAATTTATGTCTTCTATCCCTGCTGTTTCTGTGATTCGTTTTTTCTTTCCTTACTTTTTCTATTATTCATGTTTTCTATCCATGCTGTTTCTATGATTCCTGTTTTCTATCCCTGCTCTTTCTATGAACTAAATCATAGCTGAAGTTTGTTCAGGTGATATAATGCATCGTTTTATTTTTTATAACAGTGGGCATCATTTGTGACAGAATATATATACATTTTTTTATTAATGTTCTCAGTTCTTGCTCGTCCGCATTACACAATATTATCTATATATATGTATAATTTGAATAGGCTACTACTTTGATTGTTCTCTTCTATAATGCAGAAACATCGTATATTACATATGTCTTATTAAAACGTTATATTTTGTTCTGACAGGAGAACTTGGTTATAGGAGAACCGCAGAAGATAACACGGCATCTGTATGCTCACACATACGGCCCTACAACTGGAGATAAAGTGAGGCTTTAAAAAAACATTTTGTGAATCGATAGTGTTTTGATTTTGTATATACAAGACGACGATGATTAAGAGGCATCTTATATTACTGAAACATGTCCGTTTCGTGGCAGGTAAACTCGCCCAAAATTATGATCCATAAAGAATCGCACTTCTTGGAAAGAATATGTCATCTGACATAAGAATATAGGGTAGCCGGCGGTAAAGTGTCGCACGGGGCACAACGTCACAGTGTGTATTTTCCGGATCTATGGGGGTTTCTGGTCAACACACGTGACTAGGGCAGTTATCACCATTGTTATCTTTGACACAACGAAGTTTGATAGGTCAAGGACGCGTCCATCTTCAACACATTTTTGATAGTCGCTAATCGTGTGTGTGCATTTTTTGGTAAAGTGACACCCGTTGAGGCAAAGTGCCGTATTAAAAATGTATTTTTAAAAATGCCGATGTCATAAGGAAGATGGCGTTGCCGATCTAAAACTGGAAAATATCGATATACACGATTATAATAATCATCCAACCTTACAAAGAGATTATTAACTGTAAAACAGAATTACAAAAATATTTGTATCCAAACTTTTTTTCCAGATTAGTTACGAAACCATGTATATCTATTTATTAAATCTATTCTTAGCACACATTTACACACTGCCAGTGTGCTAGATCTGTCGCACCAGTGATTTCACTCAATTTTATAATGGTTTGTATCACCTTTTTTGCCTGCGTCACTTTGTGAATTTTCTATAAAAAAATGGGGCAAACTGATTTTACATATGTTCATACATTCTCATTCTACTGTCTACACGTAACTATGTTTTCAATAACCTCACTATTGTAAGATGGATGAGTGAGCTATACAAGATGATGACAGTTTGGTCTCTCATAGTTAAGTCTCGTTGTGACAATATGCTCAGTTAACCCCAGTTTTGAGCTGTTCAGTTTTGAGGTGTCAGTTGTCCAGTTTTGTGCACATCAATTACGTTTTTTTGAGTTTGAAAAAAAAATGATAATAATGCTAAACATAACATGTATTTCTATCGTAATTATTTGTTTTCTATAAACTTTTTATTAGGAGGGTTTTTTTTACATAATTAAGCTGCAATTGGGGGGGGGGGGTCTTGAATTCTTGACAGCAGTTGATTTGAAGGGGGTAGGGAGTCAAAATTTGGCTATCAATTGTTGGCGTAGTTTATGGACGCTCCCCTTATCCTACTTCCCTTGTTCCAACATGTACCGTTCTCTATCTCCACATCAGAGATGAATCATTTCTGACAATGTAATCACCTCAATCAATCAATAAACTCGTAACCCTTCAGGGTCGTAGGTGTACCACATTGGATGCTTCACTACATAGAGTCCTCCAGAGAATTCTATTCTCAGCGATGCGGATGAGCGTGGAAATCTCTCTGTGTGATCATCCATTGTAGTATTTCAGTGGCCGAAATGTTTAGTTAGTGGTGCCCATCTCCTCTCCAGCTGGAATCACCAGCGTGATCAAACTCAAATCACCTACAAGATGAATCATTTCTGACAGTGTAATCACCTACAAGATGGTGGACACGTATTTTTCAGTCACGTATATGTATATTCCACATATGACATGCGGTATAAATCTGACAGTTGTATTGTTCATTCCCTGCTAGGTCCGTCTCGGAGATACCAGCCTCATCATTGAAGTAGAAGCAGATTATACAGTGTACGGAGATGAATGCAAGTTTGGCGGAGGAAAGGTAAGTATATCGGCCTTAATGTTTTGCTATTTCTTTCGTAGGGCCAATTTACCAAAACCACCCAATTGTTTTCCTATAATTCTCCAGTTTTTAGATTTCTTCAATAAATCATACAATATTTTTTTTGGTACAATATTACAACAGGTCTCAATTTTTCACTTGATCGGATCACATCTGACCGTAATTGGATTTGCGTATTGTCAACAAGCCAGCTTATAATGAATCTTAAATCACTACCTTATGGGTAGAAATACTTGACGACAGTTCAGACGTATGTTTTAAATTTATGTTTTTAATCTTGTTGATTCTCAGATGTCATGGTGACAGGGTTACCCGAATCACGACGTCTATTTTGTTGTATAATTAGACGTTCTGATACAACCAAATTAAACGAATGTCCAGGGTTGAAAAGATGAACAGGAATCATTTAGACCAATCCACAAGAACCATTGCTTTACATAGTGAAACTACAAAAACTAGCATGGTTTGGACAGTTATTCTGACATGATTCCTTGTCAAGAACGATACTGCAATGAATGATTGAATGTGGAAGAAGCAGAAGACAAAGAAAAACATGGACAAACAACATCAAGGACTGAACAGGACAAGATTATTCCTTATTTCTCCGCATTGTTAAAGATATAAATCGCTGGATAATCGCTGTTAGTTGATGCATTCAATGTGGTAACTTTACGACCTTGATGGTTTGTGCATAGGCAGAAACCAGTGTTCCCCTGTTTCAACGATTTAATGCTTCTGTGTGTAGTTCGTGTATGTTTTATAGACCTTTCAACCCATCTTTGAAGGTTTTTCTACCAAAAAAAATATCGTTTTCTTCTTATTGTTGTAGAAACATATTTCTGTTTGGTGTCTTATTGTATTTGCATATATGATTTCAATTCTTCCCAATCAATATTCAAGTGTTGTCTATTCTAGAACAATTATTTTAAGATAAATTGCATATCGTCTCCAATGATTTTGTTATTTTTCAGCTTTCGCAACAATATTTTAATACATATATTACATTGGAGTTCAACAGTAGTATTTTCCATCTCATCATCATCAGGTGCCATGCCGGCTGGTGTAGTCAGTTATGGCTCTCCACAGCTCTCTGTCCAAAGCATTATGTATCAAGGACGTTGTTGTTTCCTTGCCGTGTCAGGTTGTCAAACTGTCTAATTTTTTCTCACGTTGTCGCACTCTGTCTCTATTGCCTTCAAGTTTGCCTGTTGTGACTATGTTTTCTAAACCTGCCTGTCTCATGAAGTGGCCAAAAAAAAGAAGATTGCCTTTTTTCTTATATTGTTGATTAAGGTCCGTTTCGCATTTGACTCTTTCAACACCTCTATATTAGTTTTTCTGGCAGTCCATGATATTCTTCGCATTCTTCTGTAGAACCATATCTCTGTTGCCTCTAATTTTCCACTTTCCAGTTTGTTGATTGTCCAAGAATCGCACCCATATGTTACTATAGGGGTTATATAGCACTGCAGAACTCTCTTTCTCACCTCTAATGACAAGGTCATATTACAAAATATATTTTTCATTTTTCTGAATGTTGTTTTTGCCTGTCCTATTCTGCTTCGTATTTCTGTTAACTTCTTCCATCTTCTGTATTAGTTGTAACTTTCCAGCTACAACAGTAGTTTTTTCCATATACAAATATTGAGATATAATATGGTGGTCTGCAAAAAACAGCATTTACATGATATTTTTATAAATCTGTTGGGGGTTCTCGTGGCAGAATGGTTAAGACATGTGCCTTTGTGCTTGAGATGTCATCATATTTATCCCGGGTGCAACGTGTTGTGCACAAGTGCAATTTTCCAATATCTTGAGTTTACCACTTGTTACATGCTCTGAGTGGTACTTATGTCGCTATTTGTTGAGATGTGGGTGGGTGTATACGCAAGTACAGTGAAGGTAATCCTCTATGCCTTTTGAATCCTACTTATACTAATGAGTAATTGTTCACGCATATTGACCAGCAGCATTGATACAATGTTACAGCCGATTTCAGTTTAATGTCTTAAATCATGCAGGTTCTGAGAGATGGCATGGGACAGACAAGTAGACTGACAAGTGGTCACGCTCTGGACACAGTTATTACTAATGTCCTCATATTAGATGCAATTACGGGAGTCATTAAGGCAGATGTTGGAATCAAGGTGAGCTAGATGATAAACACAGAAAGTTGTATTAAAAATACATGTTCTTACATTTGTTGATGGTTTTTTTCTTCTAACTGATGAATACATTCTTTAATCCAAGGTCCGCCCAACTTCTCATTCAGTCACTTGGGATTCCTATAGAAATAATTATGTCCAGTAAAAAACCAGTAATAATAATAATAATGACTTTCCGTTGTGTTTTTATAGACGGTCAGTATACAGACCAGTGTAAAATTTCAAATGTATGAGGCCCTCAAATTGATTAAATTGCAGAGACGCTACCTATATTTCACACATGATTGTTTGTAAAAACACATAGTTCCTATATTTCACACATGATTGTTTATAGAAACACATAGTTCCTATATTTCACACATGATTGTTTGTAAAAACACATAGTTCCTATATTTCACACATGATTGTTTATAGAAACACATAGTTCCTATATTTCACACATGATTGTTTGTAAAAACACATAGTTCCTATATTTCACACATGATTGTTTATAGAAACACATAGTTCCTATATTTCACACATGATTGTTTGTAAAAACACATAGTTCCTATATTTCACATATGATTGTTTGTAGAAACACATAGTTCATATATTTCACACACGTCTACTTGCTGAATAAAGAAATACAGCGAGATTCAACATCTATATCTAGATGCATAGAAAATAAATATGACAACAAACAATATGAAAATCAAACTGATAATCAAAATAGACAATATAGAACTAGAATTTGTAAACAAATTCGAATATCTGGGAGCAAATATAAACAGTTTCGGGGATTGTTTAGTCAAAATTATAAGAAGACTCGCAATTTCAACACTCAAATTAACACAAATAAGACAGCTTTAGCAAAGTAGTATTAACGACACTAATGCAACCCTCTTAAGATCACGTTTTTTCCCAGTGGCAAAATATGGATGTGAGACTTGGACTGTTAAACAAGGCAATATCCAGAAGAATAAATTCATTTGAAATGAAGTGCTACAGAACAATCATACGAGTATCATGGACAGAGAAAAAGAACATTGAAATTTTGAAATTACTGAAACTAAATGAAGGCTGGCTTCTAAATACCATCATAAGAAGGAGGCTACAGTATTTTGGACACTAAAATCAACATGATGATATCGAAAGGCTGATTCTGGAGGGCAGAGTGCCAGGTGAGAGAAGAAGAGGAAGACCAAGAAGACAATGGATCAGCGACATCAAAGAATGTATCAACATTTCTATTGCAAACGCAGGCCTACTTCCCAGTGACAGAGAAGCGTTCATAGTATCCACTTGAATTTGTTATTGCAGGTCTGCTTGCCCGGAACAGATATGCGTTCAGAGTATTCACGTGACGACAACGTTCTAGAAAGAATATGTCACTAACATATTATTGTTTGTGTAGTATTGTTATTGTAGTATTGTTATTGAACGATTTCTCCGAGAGTACATCTGGAAAATATATGAGCATCCTGTGCACCAAACCCTTTTTCAAGAATGTCCCACGTGATGACTCCTTCTGTGACGCCATGGCATGTCCTTATGTACACATACATGACAGTGTAGCTAGCTGATTTATCTTGTGTGAATGTACTCTTTATTCATTCATTTGTTTATGTGTTCATTCTATATTCTTAACTTAATTAATCACGCAATCCATATTCATGTCTTGTCCTGCTTTTTTCGATGATTAACATCACAAACTAAGGCTGATATAGTGACCATCTCGTTGATTGCTTGCACTTTTCCAGCTATATTTTGGTGTCCATTTTATGAGTCTTGGTAGAATCAAATCATTGCTTGTCGGACTGAATCTTTGTCAATTGATTTTGAATCCCCCCCCCCCTGTTAGAAATACATCGCACTTATCCATGCTTGGTTAATAAGGAACTGTGTATCCATATTTAAGTTACGATTTAAATTAACCGTGGCTTGTTAATCTATGCTAGGTTAATCCATGTTGGCTTAATCCATATTGGGTTAATCAATGGTTGGTTAATATCCCATTTGGTTAATCGGATTTTTTTGGATAACCCTGGCTTCGATAATGTGTTTTTACACAATCATTGTTTTAAAAAAAGATTTTTAAATAAGCCACTCTTGGTAAAACCGTACGTGATTGGTTAATTCATGTTTGGATAGTACATTTTTGCTTAATCCTTGTTTGGATAATACAGTTTTGCTTAATCCGTGTTTGGATAATACTCATTTGGTGACTCGGTGTTTCAATAGTACATGTTTGATGATTTCATATTTGATTTGATTTTCATAAGTGTGTGATTGATCTCATTTGATTCATTAATATTTGTTTCATCTTTTTCACATATACCTTTCTAATCTGTCGCACAGAATGGACACATTGTCGGGATTGGTAAAGCTGGAAATCTCGATGTTATGGAAGGAGTCACGGAGGTAAGCTCATAATCCATTATATTCTTCTAATATGTCTGATGGTTATGTGACTATGGTTGTAGAATGAATGTGACGCTATTGTAAGAAATTTGTTTTTCTAATCTTGTGACCAATTATTGGTTACCTAGTCTTGTGGTTATTAGTTTCCTAGTTTTGTGATCAATTATTGGTTTCCTAATCTTGTGATCAATTATTGGTTTTCTAGTCTTATGATCAATTACTGATTTCCTAGTTATGAGATTAATTATTGGTTTCCTAGTCTTATGATCATTAGGGCACCACTAGGGCAAATTATTGATTTCCTAGTCTTGTGAACAGTTATTCATTTCCTAGTCTTTTAAAAAATTGTTGTTTTTCTAATATTATGATCAATTGTTAGTTTCCTAATCTTATGATCAATTGTTAGTTTCCTAATCTTATGATCAATTGTTAGTTTTCTAATCTTATGATCAATTGTTAGTTTTCTAATCTTATGATCAATTGTTGGTTTCCTAATCTTATGATCAATTGTTGGTTTTCTAATCTTATGATCAATTGTTGGTTTCCTAATCTTATGATCAATTGTTGGTTTTCTAATCTTATGATCAAGTGTTGATTTCCTAATCAGGTAAACAATTACTGATTTCCTAGTCTTGTGAACAATTACTGATTTCCTAGTCTTGTGAACAATTACTGATTTCCTAGTCTTGTGAACAATTACTGATTTCCTAGTCTTGTGAACAATTACTGATTTCCTAGTCTTGTGAACAATTACTGATTTCCTAGTCTTGTGAACAATAATTGGTTTTCTAGTCTTGTGATCAATTACTGATTTCCTAGTCTTGTGAACAATTACTGATTTCCTAGTCTTGTGAACAATTACTGATTTCCTAGTCTTGTGAACAATTACTGATTTCCTAGTCTTGTGATCAATAATTGGTTTTCTAGTCTTGTGATCAATTACTGATTTCCTAGTCTTGTGAACAATTACTGATATCCTAGTATTGTGATCATTGCTTAATTTCAAATCGATGCCAGTATGTTGCCAGGGTCTGAAATAGATGGACAGAATAGTAGCACTGTGATTGTGAATTCCATGCATTTCATAAGAGGTATCTAAAAAAAACATCTGGCCATGCGGGTTGTCTACCCCACTCATAATTTCTGCAGTGGGTGAGTAAACCTTCTACTAAAGTCCCGTGACTGGATTTCTGCGAGGGAATCAACCTTACATTACTCACAGAAAGTCCCCTCTGCGGTATAAGACTGTCCAGCTCATGATATTACAATACTGAAGTCATGGTGACTATATTACCAGAACCGCGGACTCCACTTTCTTTTGATAGTTGTAACACTCTGATATAGCCAAATTGAATTAAAGCCTACAATTGAAAGGAGCGTACCATAATGGTACATTTTACAGAAACATTGCAACACCAAGCTACATTGAGTAAAAGTCACATGAGCGTGAAATACTATAGAAATAGCAATATGAGGCTGAAGTAAACATCCACGGCCTGGCATAGGGAATAAGAGTGATCAACTTGTACTACCTTGGGATTCTTTCACCAGCATCATCATCATCAGCTGCACCACCATCATTAGCAAAATAATCATTATTACCATAGTCACCATCACCACTATTATCATCATTATCACCATAGTCACCATTATCATCAGCACAATCATCATCAGCCTCACCATCATAACCACCATCATCATTATCATCATTTGCACCATCATCACCATCCTCACTATCATCATTATCAACATTTTCAGCAGAATTATTATAAGCATAATCATCATTACTATCATCAGCCTCACTATCATCATTACCTCTATGGTCACTATGAACACAACCATCATCATCAGCATTAATTTCATCAGCAGAAGAATCATTATCAACCTCACCATTATCACCATAGTCCCCATCATGACCACCATCATAATTGTCATCATAATCGCAATCATCATCACCACTGCTATCATTATCATAGTTATCAGCATCATCATTATCATGAGTCAATATCTTCACTAAATCCGCTTATTCAAATTTCTCATAACTTTAACATCACATAAAATACATTTCAGAACATGATTGTTGGGGCCTGCACTGAAGCCATAGCTGGAGAAGGTCTCATTCTAACAGCCGGGGCCATAGACACACATGTCCATTTTATATGTCCACAAATAGTAGCAGAAGCCATCGCATCTGGGATAACAACACTTATTGGAGGCGGCACAGGTCCCGCTACTGGTACAAATGCCACTACTTGTACGCCAGGGGCACAGCATATCAAGTGAGTAGATCGGTTAACATTTTTGACACACTTTTTCATATCTATTATAGCCCATATCTATTATAGCCCATATCTATTATAGCCCATATCTATTATAGCCCATATCTATTATAGCCCATATCTATTATAGCCCATATCTATTATAGCCCATATCTATTATAGCCCATATCTATTAGTACATAACCCATCAGGGTTGTAAGAGTGTTACATTGGATGCATCAATACACGCAGTTCTCCATCGACTTCTATTTTCTGCGATGGATGAGGAAAAATCCCGACCTGATATCATTTAAGAAGATATTTGAAACAGTTCAACTGCATATTACATAGATGACTGATTGCAAATAATGATGCAGTCGATGGATTGTCTATTGTCTTTCCCCAGGTGGTTTGTTATCAACTCTTGCCGTTAAGTGTAAGGGTGATTGGAGCTCGAGCTTACGCTCTAAAGCCAGATGTGTGGCCTCGGCTGTGCTATGATCGTGTTTGTTCAGGATGCCCCTGACGTTTTCTATCCATCTTTTCCGTGGTCTTTTTCGGATTTGTACCCTGATCTCATTTGGTATAAGCCTGTACGGGGAACTTGTCGTAATGCATTCTCATAATGTGCTCAAACCACTTGATTTGCTGCCATTCTGTGTAATCTGAGCACAGCATTATACCTATTCTTTCCCTGATATTTTCATTTCGTAATCCTATCGAGCCTGCTGACACACAGTCACAAATACCACATTCCTGCAACACTCTGTGTGGGGACATGCAGCATTGACAGTTTAAAAAAAACTATTTGATATTCCTTCTGACATATTTAATGAGATCATTGAAAATGTAATTCATTAATAAGCTCCAAAATTTACGGTTGATTTTTCGTTAATGCTAGCCTTATGTCAATCTCAATAATTAATTAATATCATTTAGTCTCAAATTAAGGAAGAGTTTCAAATTACACTATCACAGATATTTTTCCAACTCAAATAGGAGAAAAACTTGAATGAGAATTGTTATAAAATTTAAACAATTTTGTAGCTAACACTCTCAGCCAGTGACACCACAGAAAACATTTCATAACCCTACATGGGGTCTCAGCTCATATGTTGAGAACCGGCTATCTAATATATTCACTTATATATTAATTTGCTGTGTGATAGCCAAGAAATAAATCTACAGTGTAGGAAAACTTTTATGAGTCTAAACTTTATTACATATTCTGGCAGACACATGATGCAAGCAACAGATGCTTTTCCTCTTAACTTTGGCTTCACTGGGAAAGGAAACACTTCACACACCCAAGCTGTACCAGAAGAACTGTGGGAACAGATTCAAGCTGGGGCAATGGGGTAATTGATACGTTACATTTGTGGCTGATATTTTTCTTGTATTACAATATTATTTAAGCTTATAATTTTACATTTATATCGCATGGTGCATAGCCTAGAAGTTAGATCGTTGGTCTCATAACTATGAGGCCAACACTTTCAACTTCCGGTAATGAATTGGGTTTTCTGTTTGAGGAGTGAATAAAAAAAACCACACTAATACATTTCGTGGCGATAGCAAGAGAATTCTGCCTTTATGTCACAGTTGCAAGTTCCTCCCTGCAACTACGTAATTGGAATACATGCAGTAATGAAGATAAAGACTCCTGAGTACGAAAGAAAAATCAGAGAAACCTCCCCACTGCACATAGAAAGTATGAGCTAATCGACCACAGTTTCTTGGTTTCTCAAACAAACAAATGCAGTAAATTTTTGTTTGGACAGTTATATAAATTACGTCAACAATTAGGGGGAGGAAGTCTGGAAAAGTGTGACATTTGTTGATAGAGGAGGGTTGGCAAAAGTTGAACGCAGCATGACTATTTTTATATAATAATTAAATTGCTTGAATTTGGAACATTTTCTACATATTAGGAATAATGTAGTTTTTTTAGTACTTTTCCTGCTAAAATTATTTTTGCCAAAAACTTTTCTCATGTATAGGGCCTAATTTATAGACAGCCCATTATAACTTGTACTACTCTGTGTTGAGGTGTCATGTTGGTTACTTGACCTGCAGGAACTCTGCCAGTTTTATTACATAAAGGTTATTAAATACATAGTCACACAATAACGCAATATTAGAGTCGGTATAACAGAAACAGATTTCTAGAGCAACGTTCTAGAGAAATTTGTTTCTCTTTCTGTAACATTGGTTATTTATGAAGAGCTTGCTAGACCATTAATTGACCCTCATGTACAATTGATCTTGTTAAGGTTATTAGGGCCAATTATTGGAGTCTTTTTTAGATATTTGATCACCTCATTGCATAGTCTGTTCAAGTTAATAATGCAGAGTCACGTGAACGCAGATATATGCGGCCAAGTTGATGTTCTATTGAACATTTGAACGCAGATTTATGCGGCCAAGTTGATGTTCTATTGAACATTTGAACGCAGATATATGAGGCCTAGTTGATGTTTTATTGAACACTTGAACACAGATATATGCGGCCAAGTTGATGTTCTATTGAACACTTGAACACAGATTTATACGGCCAAGTTGATGTTCTATTAGAGACTAAGGAGAATCTGCTAGCTTCTAGCTTTAAATAATCTGTGACAAAATCCAGAAAGTTGTTTGAAAAACGGGAAAGACAACTGGGTGCTTGTCTGTGAATAGACACACGTTAATTTTCAGTTGAGATCAAAATTAAATAATGTAAGACTGGTTTACAAAAGGTACAAGGTCACATCAGATTTAATTGTTGAGATTCTGATGTATACCTTTCATAGTGTCATAGTATGTAATATTTTTTTCAGTGTTGCCAATATGTTCTTTTTTCAATTTAATCATTAGCATAAAAATATCATTGCAACCTTGGACAGTCATTCATTTTAGTTATATTGTATTTTGATTATATTAAGGATTTTGTGTCATACATATTAACACACCTCTCCAACCAATAAAAGCTTGTTTTGCTTCCTTCCACCTATATATATCTTTATAAAATGTGCATACATTGTTAGTCATTACTTTACGTGCTCTAAAAAGGAAAGTCTTGAGGAAAGATATCATTTTTTCACCTCTGAATTATGAATGTTCAGCATCGCCATCTCATTTTTAAGCATAACTGATAGAAAAGGACTATATATATGAGGCCCTATATATAATGTACATCCCCCACCCCCTCTAATAATAACCACACAAAAAACTGCTGCTGTGCGTTATAATTTGGTTTTATTTAAAGTTTACTGTAAGATTGCAGCACTAAACTAATGTGTTTTTTTGACAGGACGACTTGGCAACACTGCATTCGTAAACCAGTCCAACTTCATTTCCCTTTTATCTCAATTTAAAAGTAATTCCTGTTAGCTAACAGACAGGTACAGACAACTGTAATAAATGCTTAAATAGAATACATAATCATAAAAATAAATTACACACATACATCATGGCTTATTAAATTTATTATGTTACAGTCTGAAACTTCATGAAGACTGGGGCAGCACACCTGCTGTTATAGATGCTTGTCTTAATGCGGCAGATTTAGCTGACATACAGGTAAGACTGGGGCAGCACACCAGCTGTTACAGATGCTTATCTTAAATCAGCAGAGAGAGAGAGCTGACATACAGGTAAGACTGGGGGTAAAACACCTGCTGTTACGGATGCTTCTCTTCAATAAGCAGAGAGAGAGAGAGAGAGAGCTGACATACAGGTAACACTATGGAAGCACGTCTGCAGAGACACCTGATTTAATATTGCGTGTGACGAGCTTGTTCTAGTAGCACTTTAACAAAAGATAGGTCTTGTGTATTGGCAATAATCAGTCAATAATTTCCATTTTCACGTTGAAGGTTGGTTGTAACGGAAATCCAAGATTATCTGACAACTGCCTTGGTGGTGCACTCTACCATACTGTATTTTGTACATCTCACGAAATTTATTTCAAACATGTATCTGTCCCTACATCTTGTTCAATGTTCTTGAACCCTACCTTCAAGTAAGAAATTCAACAAGTCCTGCCCTGGTAAAGGAGTATTGAGACGACAATCTTTTGTTATTTACCTATCACAGGGGTAAGCAACTCTTTTATGTCTGTGGGCTGGATTGGCCATTTTCTGTCTGTGGGCTGGATTGGCTATTTTCTGTCTGTGGGCAGGATTGACCATTTTCTGTCTGTTGGCTGGATTGGCTATTTTCTGTCTGGGGGCTGGATTGGCCATTTTCTGTCTGTGGGCTGGAATGACCATTTTCTGTCTGTGGGCTGGATTAATCATTTTCTGTCTGTGTGCTGGATTGGCCATTTTCTGTCTGTGGTCTGGATTGACCATTTTCTGTCTGTGGGCTGGATTGGCCAGTTTCTGTCTGTGGGCTGGATTGGTCATTTTCTGTCTGTGTGATATGGAGACCTCACATTTTTAATCACAGTTCCAAGTTGTATTTTCTTAAGTTCAGTGGCTAGTACCCATAATACCTTTAAAGCAGTCAACTCGTTAGTAAAATAATAACATGTCGGGCCAAAATTGGTCCTATTTTTTTCTCCAAGCTCTGATATAGATCTTGGAATGTTTGCACAGCGGCGATGGTTGCTAGGTCCCTGAATATGCTAATCTGTTTGTATCTCAGCTTGGTACTCGAGAAAGCAATAAAGAATAGTACAGTAATATTATGATTAGCCATGAATGTCGAAAGAGGAGACTAAGGTAAGGACTAACGTGAGGGTTGGAAACAAATTTCAAGGAATGTGATAGTAATTAAAATATGGCAGATACTCTTTGTGTCAAAAGTTCGGCTTACACAGCCAAGCAGTAAACCATAATGAAACATATTCTGGTGTCCGAAATACAGCCTGCTGATCATCAGAAGTTTTAGAACAAATGATGAAGAAGACAAAAAAGTACTTCTCCTCAAAGCCTGCATTGTTATTTAGTTATCTCCCATGTCTGTCTAGATTTATCTATATACAAACTGTAAAGAGCTGATTCCCATGTCGGTTATCTTTGTCTACATAATTATTCTTCCCTGTGTGTTATCTATCTCTTGTAGATTAGCAGGATGTTATCCGGAGAGTGGAATTTGTTGTGTAATTGTTTTTTACAGTAGTGTTGTGATATCTGCAAATTTCAGCCCAACACATCAGACATCAGCATTTCTTGATCAATAAAAGAACATTCACGTTTTTATACATAAATATTAAAGCTACTTTAAAATTGGCATATATCGTCATCCTGAAGGAGGAAAGGGAAGATAATTACAGAAATGGTCTGCTTTGAGGACAAGTATCAAAATAATGAGTATGAAGAAGATATAGATACGAATGATCCCTTTGAGGCCAGATTTCTGTCAAGGAGATGATGTGCTAGAATGCGCTATCAGTATTTAAAACTCAATCTGGTCAGTGCACCCTAACCTCTCCCCTACACATGGGTAAGGCCACAATCTGCCTTAGCAAGTAAGAGTTCCTAATAAAGAGAAATAACACCTCGACAAGCAGCAGGCCACCTACCAACATAAATATAAACAAAAGAAGAACATATTTTCCATATAGATAATATTAATGTTATGAGTAACCGAGATGCTGAAATGATTTGTTTACATGTGATAATATTAGTGAAGCATGTGTCTCGTTGTTAGTATATTTCGTTTATAAATATTGGTACCACTTATACCTATTTCCGTTAAATTTTACATTTGCCTTGTGTTACCCAAGCCTTCATATTTCCAGTATCTTGTTATTTTCAGACACCTGAATTTTAGTCTCAGTAACCGAAACGCTCACATTTTTTTACAGGTGATAATATTGGGGAGGTCTCAGTGACTGAGACGTTTATAGTTTTTACACGTGATAATATTGGGGAGGTCTCAGTAACTGAGACATTTATAGTTTTTAACAGGTGATAATATTGGGGAGGTCTTAGTAACTGAGATGTTTATAGTTTTTACAGTTGATAATATCTGTGATGTGAAGTATCAGTAACTGGAAGTCAAGATGCTTCATTTGTTAGGGAACAATCATCCTGTTCAGGTAATCCTAGGTGACACATTTGTTAGTGTACTGTCTTCCTGTTCAGGTAATCCTAGGTGACACATTTGTTAGTGTACTGTCTTCCTGTTCAGGTAATCCTAGGTTTAATTAGCAGTTAAACAGGTTTAATTGATTTAAAAATATTATAAATCCCCAACTGCTCCTACTTTTACCTGGTCAAAGGAATCGGGTACCAGATCTTCTAGGAAGGTAAAGGCGGCTGCTAGAAGCTGATCACTTCATCGCTAGGTATGCCATTCGTCAATGAAAAATACACACCTAGCACCATATTCCCCAATACACCTCAATAACATGGAAAAAGATAAACATGATGTTAAATTTTTTATCAGTAATTAATATGCTTATAATTTGTGCAGGTGATGATACATACAGATACACTCAATGAGTCAGCGTGTGTGGAGAAAACTGTGGAAGCATTTAAAGACAGATCTATTCACACTTACCACACAGAAGGCGCGGGTGGTGGTCATGCTCCTGATATTATCAAGTATGTTTGTAATGGATATAGCATTGTTATTAGTTAGACTTATCGTAGTTACTGACATGGATATAGCATTGTTATTAGTTAGACTTATCGTAGTTACTGACATGGATATAGCATTGTTACTAGCTACAAATATGGTATACAAAATATGCTATATAGGTTCTGTAGCAAACAGATAATTTTAACCAACAGTTTCAGGTTCTATAGAACATTTTATCTTTTGTAAGCCAACAGTATCGACATTTAGACCCACCAACAGTTTCGGTAAGTAGAAAGACCATTGAAGCTTCTAAAAATGTTGCGATAAAATGAGTGACTAGGCGGAGATAACGAATTCATTCACCCGTGTCTGGTCAGAGCCAGAATGTGGAGCAAAGAATAGCGACACTGTTACCTACGGCGCAATTCGTACAAGGCGACTAAGAAGAATTTGGGGTGGACTTGGTCATCCCATCACGTAGAGAGTTTAAGTGACCCAGAAGTGATATTAAAATCCAATGTGTCAGACCGCGATGTGCATATATTTCAGGAAAGCTGTAAACCGTGAAATGAGATTCCGTTCTTCGGACTACATCCGGCTAATCAGCAAGAGTTTGAGAAGAAGAAATATTTCTTATATAAATAATAGTATGAGGTACCTAAGCTGACTAGTTTTTCATATTATTATGCCACTAGGGTTTGCGGACTCCAGAATGTGCTGCCTTCATCGACCAACCCGACACGTCCGTACACAGTAAACACTCTGGATGAACATCTGGATATGCTTATGGTGTGTCATCATTTGGACAAGTAAGTTTTTAATGTGATGTCCCACATAATAGTTTGCTATTTGCAGATCCACATTCAAAAATTTAATATCTCTGACACATAATCCCACATGATGGCAGATGTGAAACAAAAGTTGAAAGGATATTAGGAATGACTAAAAGTACTTTCGGTGACATGAAGAAAATACTGACACATAAACAAATTACAAAAAAATTAGAGTTATAAAATTGTACATCTATTCTATATTAATGTATAGCTCAGAAACATAGACAATTAACAAACATACAGAAGACAGAACTGATGACTTTGAGACGTCGATATATAGAAAAATAGGGAGAACTTCATGGAAATTAGGGAGCATGAACCTAAGAACACTTGGTATGAAAACAAGAATTATTACAGGAAACTAAAATCAAACAAATAAAGTATTTTGGATAAATTAAAAGACATGATATCTTGTTAAAGACCTTACTATAGAATAGAGTTGAAGGGAGGAGAGCAAGTGACAGCCTGAGATACAAGTGGGAGAAAAATGTCACGAGATGGACAGGTTACAGTCTGCCAGAAAACGTTGGAGGTGCATTGCTGCAAACTTTTGTTGCGGAGATGGCACTTGCTTATGATGACGATTTGTAGATCAAATTACATAGAAATTTAGCGGCATTCAGGTCTAGAAGTGTGAAGATTTAACAATGTATACGTATAGTGACACTGTCTAACCAAATGCATAGCTAAAACCATATATGTTTGACTATATTCATATGTAGTTACATACATCCTCTTAGTAAATTTAGATCTAGCTACAACTGCGTTTAGCGACAATGCATGGTTAGTAGCTTGCAGATCTAGAGGGTGTCCATAAATTAAATCTAGCTACTTTTGGGTTTAATTACTATGAATGGCTAGTAACGTGCAGATCTGGGGGGTGTCCATAAATTTAGATCTAATCTATATCTATATATAATTCTATATCTGTGTTTAGTGACAATGCACAGTTAGTAGCTTGCAGATCTAGAAAGGGGTCCATAAATTTCCATAAATTAGAGGTCCATAAATTTAATTAACTACATATTGGCTTAGCGACAATGCATGGTTAACAGCTTGCAGATTTAAACCAATCAAGTATTGTGTTTTGTTACAGTTTCTGTAAATATTTTTAGGGGAGGGTTAACATATTTTTTTTAACAGAAGTAGGGCCTATTCAGTTCAGGGGTTTCTAGAATTCTTGGCAGATGTTGACAGAAGTATACAGGGGTTTCTTGAATTCTTGGAAGATGTTGACAGAAGTATTCAGGGGTTTCTAGAATTCTTGGCAGATGTTGACAGAAGTATTCAGGGGTTTCTAGAATTCTTGGCAGATGTTGACAGAAGTATTCAGGGGTTTCTAGAATTATTTGCAGGTGGAGGAAAGTAATAATTGCCATAAAAATATAGTAGCTATAACTACATGCAGGTCTAGGCATTCCCCTATAGGTCCAATCTCATTGGAGCATGGGACCTTGCAGTTGTAGCAGCAATGTAGGACTAGGAACATATGGGTTCAGTATCATGGAGAGTGTAGTTCTGACAACAATGTATCTCTGACTTCGTGATGGTCTAGCGATGTTGAGGTCTTTTTGTGTCACAATATGCAAGTTGTTGTTTTTTTTTCCTTATTGCTATTCATATTATTGTCTACATGGGTGCTCCTGATACCTTTTTCTCATCCGTGGTCCTCATTCAGAACAAAATGGGTCCATATAACACCCACACAATTTCCAATTTTGTTTCTCGAAACTCAGGCTAAATGTTGTGGTCTCACTCAGGTTAGACGTTGTGGTCTCCTGGAGGCAATCTGTTCCACAATGAAAACCGTTAGTCTAAATCAATTTATCTGCTGACTATACCGGAGGATGTGGTGACCAAATTATCAGAACCATGACTCCATTATTTTATATGGTGAATAATCCTTATACAAATGAGTTGGGTCCATAATGGGATACAGTAGAAAGGAACTTATCTTATAATAATATATACTTTTGTCATAATCAACTTTTATTTGTTGTGTTTTATCTACTGTATTTTCTTATCACTGAATTTTATCTCACAAAATCTCTCCCCTCCCCTTTTTCATGTCATTTACTACTTTGTGTCCTTCCTTTTTTATGCTATGTATTATTTTGTGTCCTCAATCTTTCATGTCAATCATAACTTCATGGATTGTTTCAGAAACTTGAAAGAAGATGTTGCATTTGCAGAATCTAGAATCCGTGCTGAGACAATCGCAGCTGAAGACATACTTCACGATCTTGGAGCTATTAGTATGATTGGTTCTGACTCACAGGTCACAATATTTACTAATTTCACCTGACAAACATTCACCTTCACTACTTTCATATCACAAACGTCCACCTCCATTACTTTCACAAACAACCACCGTCATTATTTTTAACTCATGAACATCCACCTTCATTAATTTCAGATCACAAACATCCACCTTCATTACTTTCACATCACAAACATCCACTTTCATTACTTTCCCACCACAAAAATCCACTTTCATTAATTCCAATTCACAAACATCCACCTTCATTACTTTCACAAACAACCACCTTCATTATTTTCACCACGCAAACATCAATCTTCATTACTTTAACCTCACAAACATCCACCTTCATTATTTTCACCACGCAAACATCAATCTTCATTACTTTCACAGCACAGTCAAACACTTGTTAGTGGCTCTAGAGTCAATCTTCAACAATGTACTAGCAATATATTTGAATACATAGCTCTGCCTAAATATTCTCTAAATGTTGAGCAGCAAATATTATATCAGGGATATGCTGCGACTGTTTATTATATAAGTTTTTCCTATTTATATATGAACAGGCGATGGGTCGAGTTGGCGAGGTCATAACTAGAACTTGGCAGACGGCAGATAAGATGAGACTATTTAGGGGAAAGCTGATAGAGGAAACGGTATGAGTGCATTTGTTCTTGAAATTTTCTGGTTAGTTTCTGACACTGCGAAGAGTCTTGTCCAACAAATTGTTTTGTTAATCTTGTCTGTCTACTTTTGGAGAATTGCATAAAGGAACTAAATCCATCTCACACTTTCTCTTGTCTACTCACTCTCTCACACTGTCGCTCATTCACTATAATACATTAGCTGTGTATATATATATATATCTGTCTGTCTATCTATCTTGGTCTGATATAACCTTACCTGATCTATCTATCTATCTAATCTATCTATCTATGTAATCTACCTATCTGTCTATTTAATCACTTCGAACATTATCATTATCAAAAAAATTGCACTATTTTCTTGTACAATTATTTATTGAGTCATTCATTACACTCCCACTCTAGAACAACAATGACAACATGCGAGTGAAGAGATATATAGCTAAATACACAATCAATCCAGCTATAACTCATGGAATTTCTGCCCTTGTTGGATCTGTACAGGTAAGTGTTACATCTTGTGTACATGCAGAAATACCTGTTAGTTTGCAGCTTATAACTAACTACATGTGTGCACAGCATAGAACTACCTGTTTGTGTACAACCTAGACTTACATGTATGTACAACATAGAACAACCTGTGTGTGTACAGCTTAGAACCACCTGAGTATGTACACCATAAACTACATGTGTGTGTGTGTAGAACTCAGAACCACCTATGTACAACTTAAAACTACATGTTTGTGTACAAGATAGAACTGATTATGTGTGTACAGGATAGAACTACCTGTGTGTGTACAACTTAGAACTACCTGTGTGTGTAGAGGATAGAACTACCTGTGTGTGTACAGGATAGAACTACCTGTGTGTGTACAGGATAGAACTACCTGTGTGTGTACATGATAGAACTACCTGTGTGTGTACATGATAGAGCTACCTGTGTGTGTACAGGATAGAACTACCTGTGTGTGTACATGATAGAACTACCTGTGTGTGTACAGGATAGAACTACCTGTGTGTGTACATGATAGAACTACCTGTGTGTGTACAGGATAGAACTACCTGTGTGTGTACATGATATAACTACCTGTGTGTGTACAGGATAGAACTACCTGTGTGTGTACATGATATAACTACCTGTGTGTGTACAGGATAGAACTACCTGTGTGTGTACAACTTAGAACTACCTGTGTGTGTACAGGATAGAACTACCTGTGTGTGTACAACTTAGAACTACCTGTGTGTGTACATGATAGAACTACCTGTGTGTGTACAGGATAGAACTACCTGTGTGTGTACAGGATAGAACTACCTGTGTGTGTACAGGATAGAACTACCTGTGTGTGTACAGGATAGAACTACCTGTGTGTGTACAGGATAGAACTACCTGTGTGTGTACAGGATAGAACTACCTGTGTGTGTACAGGATAGAACTACCTGTGTGTGTACAGGATAGAACTACCTGTGTGTGTACAGGATAGAACTACCTGTGTGTGTACAGGATAGAACTACCTGTGTGTGTACAGGATAGAACTACCTGTGTGTGTACAGGATAGAACTACCTGTGTGTGTACAGGATAGAACTACCTGTGTGTGTACATGATAGAACTACCTGTGTGTGTACATGATAGAACTACCTGTGTGTGTACATGATATAACTACCTGTGTGTGTACAGGATAGAACTACCTGTGTGTGTACATGATAGAACTACCTGTGTGTGTACATGATAGAACTACCTGTGTGTGTACATGATAGAACTACCTGTGTGTGTACATGATAGAACTACCTGTGTGTGTACATGATAGAACTACCTGTGTGTGTACATGATAGAACTACCTGTGTGTGTACATGATAGAACTACCTGTGTGTGTACATGATAGAACTACCTGTGTGTGTACATGATAGAACTACCTGTGTGTACAGGATAGAACTACCTGTGTGTGTACAGGATAGAACTACCTGTGTGTGTACATGATAGAACTACCTGTGTGTGTACAGGATAGAACTACCTGTGTGTGTACATGATAGAACTACCTGTGTGTGTACAGGATAGAACTACCTGTGTGTGTACAGGATAGAACTACCTGTGTGTGTACAGGATAGAACTACCTGTGTGTGTACAGTATATAACTACCTGTGTGTGTAGAGGATAGAACTACCTGTGTGTGTACATGATAGAACTACCTGTGTGTGTACAGTATATAACTACCTGTGTGTGTAGAGGATAGAACTACCTGTGTGTGTACAGGATAGAACTACCTGTGTGTGTACATGATAGAACTACCTGTGTGTGTACATGATAGAACTACCTGTGTGTGTACAGGATAGAACTACCTGTGTGTGTACATGATAGAACTACCTGTGTGTGTACAGGATAGAACTACCTGTGTGTGTACAGGATAGAACTACCTGTGTGTGTACAGGATAGAACTACCTGTGTGTGTACAGGATAGAACTTGCTGTGGTATGCTGTCTGATACTAGTCTGCTGATATATACAAACCATTTGATCTGTTGTCTCTTAATATATTCCAAGATTGAGGTGGTTTCGGTTCTGGCAAATGTCATATTCCTCACTCTGTCTCAGCAATATTCCTAGGATTCTGCGTAAGCATGCCATTTCAGCTGTCACAAGTTTACGTTTGTCTTGTGCTATCGGTGTCCATGTTTGACATTGGCAGCACAGCGTTGGCATAATAATCGTTTTGAATAATGTTATGTAGATTCAAACATCAAAATAACACTATTCAAAACGATAGACTCCCTCACATTCTTTACTTCCCGGACTGATCCGGCACTCAATTAAGGCTGTGTCGACCCGAGAGCCATTGCGGTCTGAAAACTTTTCTGCTGGGGAATGAACCCACGACCACTCATATGCGAAGCCAGTGTGTTAACTACTGCGCTATGTCGCTGCTGGTTAAGACAATATGTATTAACATTAAAGAATCAATGACAATCTCTTATGACTAACATAATCAAATGTTATTTATGATTCTGTTAGACTGGCAAGTTGGCTGACCTGGTTCTATGGAACCCCATATACTTTGGAGCAAAGCCTGAGATAATTATCAAAGGAGGCCAGATAGCCTGGGCACAAATGGGTGAGTACTGCTATTTTATGTTGTTTTTACAACTGTTATTTTATTAAGTTCAAAGACAAGTCCATAACCCTCAGTTAAGTCTGTGTACTCGCGACTAAGACAATTCTACAGATGAGTTTACACTTTAAGTAAGTCCTGGAACCTAAACACAGAACCATTAAACCATACACCAAAGGCATGAGATAGTTTATGATTGATAATTTTCGAAGTCATGGTGAAACTAGGGCAGACAGAGAGATTAGATTAGGTAAGAAGCTATGATATAACTAATTCATTTATTTCTACTAGGTCTAGCGAATGCT
This sequence comes from Meghimatium bilineatum, assembly GCA_034231615.1. Lineage (NCBI taxonomy): Eukaryota > Metazoa > Mollusca > Gastropoda > Stylommatophora > Philomycidae > Meghimatium > Meghimatium bilineatum. Next base: position 7,591,317 of record CM067300.1, read on the forward strand.
TCTATCCCAACACCAGAACCGGTCAAACAAAGAAAGATGTTTGGAGCATATGGTAAAGCTGTCGGACCTCAGTCGTATGTTTTTGTTAACAAGGTCAGATATTGTTTTGTTCACTGGATGAAAGATGTTTCTAATTATAAGATGTTCACTTAATTGTGTTGTGCTGTTTACTGTTATCCCCAAGAATTTCGAGCGATTAGATCTTACTTCCTATGTTCATTGGGGAGTTTTCTAAGCTGTCTTTCATACCCAGGAGACTTCACCTTTCGGCTTGGTGCAATGCCTATTGGATGAGATTTCTACTCATGGGGGGGGGGGGGGGGTTTACACGTTATAAGACGAGCAGATAGTTTGCTTGGATACTCATTGTTTGTCTATCCTGTGATGAGGCGCTTCGAAGCCAGCGAGTTGTTCCTCCAGTAGGAAGGTAATTCCATTACAACCCTTTATGTCCCTAGGTCCCAGACCTATTTGCTTACGTATGAGCCATGTTGGGTAACGGCGACGGTCGAATTAGACTCAAGGGTGATACACATTCCTAGACGAAGTGCTGCTTTGCTAAACATGTCCTTGGTCTGGGATTTGACCTGTGCATTTCTCATGCGCTTGCATCGTCCATTTGCGATGGCCTTCCAATCCATCGCCAGGATCGGTCTGTGTATTTTGAATCTGCGCCATCACGTATATTACCCACAGAGGTAGGTAAAATATGAATCTCGAACGAGGAGCTTCGCAGTTGGCCTTTGGGTAATGAACCCAATTCTCTCTGTATGAGCCACATTGGGCAACGGGCGACAATCGAGTTGGGCTAGGTTTACAGTGTCGTTAGAGACTTTCACCCCCCCCCCCTACATTGTCCGCAGTGTCCAGATTCCGAGTCTCAACACTTCTTCGGTCAGATATTTCAACAATGCGATCCCCGACATTTGTTCAATGCTTGTCTTGTGTGGAATGGCGGGGTTTATTCAAAGCTTTTTCCATACCCAGGAGTGCATATTCAAGTTGGCGTATCCAATTGAAATACCTCGGATCCAGTATATGCAGCGATGGTAAATGCAAAAGCAGAACTAAAAATAAGGCTGGAGATGGCTTTAGCGTCCTTGTCAAGGCTAACTGTGATTTGGAAAAGCAACATCAGTGTTGGAGTGAAAATCAAACTGTATAGGTCGCTGGTGCTCTCCGTTGTGTTGTATGGTTGTGAGAGTTGGACACTCACTGCGGACATGGAGAGAAGATTACAGGCTTTCGAGTATAAATGCTACAGAAGAATTCTACGAATTTCCTATAGGGAACATAAGACCAATGTGTACGTAAGAAATAAAGTAGAGATGTGTGCAGGTGTCCAGGAGCCATTGCTTTCAATAGTGAAACGACGAAAACTAGCATGGTTCGGACATGTATGCAGGCACGATTCCTTGTCAAAAACAAATACTGCAGGGAACTGTCGAAGGCGGGAAAAGCAGAGAAGGGCAAATAAAGACATGGACAGACAACATCAAGGAATGGACAGGACAAGATTTTTCCTCACTCATTCGCATCTTTGAAGATAGAAATCACTGAAGGACTCTGTGTGCTGAAGCATCCAATGTGGTTACCCAAACACAGCCCTGGGGTTTTAGCCGTGAGTCACATTAGAAACAACCAATAAGGAGAATAATTGTTTATTAATTCATTTTTTTCCTCTGTACTTGCTGTTATTTGTCGCATGATGGTCAAATTATGTTGCTATAACAACAATGAGATTAGAAATATGATCGTTTCAATTTGCTATGATAATTCATTTAGAAAAATTCCTTGTTTCATATTGTTGTAACAACAACTAGTTTAGAAATAGGCTATGACTTGTTTCAGGTTGCTGTGGAATCTGGGAAACTCAAAGATTATGGTTTGTCCAAGTTGTTGTATCCAGTGACAAATTGTCGATCTGTCAGAAAAACAGACATGATACTCAACAATTTCTGTCCAGACATTTCTGGTAAGCTTTTTTTGTCTATAACTGTTTTAATTTTTTTTTACTAACATAGCCTATTGTTATCCGAATTGCTAGTTTATCAATCCATAAATCAGTCGATCAGCTAATTAACCAGTATGTACATCGGTAAACACATCAGTCAGTAAATCATTAAGTAATAAGTCAGAAAATCAGTCAGTAAATAAACAATTCAGGAAATCAGTCTGTAAATAAATCATTAAATTAGTCAGTATTTAAGTCAGTAAATCAGTCAGTAAATAAATAAATCATTAAATCAATCAGTAATTAAGTCAGTAAATCAGTCAGTCAGTCTACAGTCAATTATTTATATGTAATTTAGTCAACATCTGCCGTTTCGAATCTTTAATTGTATGGATCGTCTAACAAAATAAATATCTTGACAAATAGTCTTTTATAGTCACTGAAAGGTGACAATGACTATCTCATCCTTCATCATCATACAGTAACTATCTCATCCTCCCTCATACAGTGGCTGTCTCATCCTTCATCATCATACAGTAAGTATGGTTCTTTCCTATGAGGCGGGCCTACTTATTTCCCGAGATGTGAAACAAAGGTCTCAACAACAGAAATGAGTTTATTTTATTTAAAAGCATTCAGGAATCAGAGATTGCCCATGGTGTGATAATGTGTGATCTTCTACTGTTATAAGATCTTTCAACATAATTACTTAGACCTTCAGTCATTCTTTTCTTGATTATTCTAATGCTTCTCGTTGGTCAATTCTTATATACTTGGACGGATGGCAAAAATAACCAAGGTGACTCCAAGTATATAAATAGTGACCAAACCAAATCATAACAATAATAAAAAACCATTACGAATGAAGGCCTAATCAATTATGTTTAAATGTTTTATTGAAGACGGTCATGGATAATGCATGTGTTCGACACTGCGCATCACTTAGATCTATTTTAAACACAACAGCATCATAAACATTCCAGACCTTTTGAGTTATCACTTAATCAATTTCTTTTAAGTCTGCTTTTCCAATGCCATATTAATTACACACTAATACCTGTGGCGTAGCATCAGTAGACGTCAAATCGCTTGTCATCCCCTCCCATTGTTAAACAACTTAAATAGCGCACACAAATGTATAGTTATTTGCTGTAATTACAGAAAAATAATAACTGGGTTGTTCTTTATTTAACAGTTATCCCCCCCTTTTGAAGTTTGATGCCAAGATCATTTGATGTTTAAAGATAAATCTGGCAATGACATAACGACATTACCTGCTGAAGACATATTGGGAAAACCTGTAAATCTTTTAATATCTAAGGGATTGACTTTCACTAGATAGCTAGTGCGCTGGCTTCAGACCAATCATACGGTTAGAAATCATTTATGATGATAAGGCGAAAAACGGAATGCCCCTATCTATTATTTACAATATTATCTGTTCGTAAGCATAAACTATTGGTTTTTTGTGTGTAATTAATTATGTAGTGTATAACTAAGGAAATTAAATACAGATATGAAGACCTTCTTCATCTAAAGTTTCTTGAATTAGAATGTGACAATAAATGTAAATAATACAGCAAAAAAGTACCTCTGGAATCTAGTGAATAGTTTAATAAACTATGATAGCAACCTACTAGAAAATGAACTTCATAACATATATGCAGATGAGACAAAGTATTTAGCTCATAAAGAACTCCTGGCATATTTTGTTGTAAATTGTCTAAACTCAATCTATCAGGAAGTAACACAACTATTCTGTTTAGTGTTTACTATGCCTAAAATATTGATGAAAACTCCAAGTACAGCCATGAAAACTGCTGTAAAAGTTATCAGAAATGCTGGAGTAAAACAACAAATTATAGCGAAAATTAGAAACAGACAAGATGTTTAGGACATGTAATGAGGAGAATTAAATATGTAATAACCACAGGAAAGATCAAGGGAAGAAGAGGCAGAGGAAGACAAAGAGATTAATTTCTGGATGGGTTGTCTCTGTGGCACAAAAAGAAGTCACCAAATGAATTTATAACACAAGAGAGAGAGGCAGCAAACAAGATGGTCTGGCCACGTCATGAGAATTGGACCTGCGCGACTAGCTCTTCCTGCATATATCAGCAAAAGACCGGGCTACAAGGCACGAGGAAGGCAAAGAACTAGATGGACAGATACAAAGACACATTAAATAGATACGGGTTTACCATGGCCAATGCAACTCAAATGGCCAAAGAGAAAACACTCAGTGAAGCTTAACGGTACAAGTTGAAATGACAATAGATAGATAGAACAACACAAGAGACAGAGAGTTGTAGAGAAGCATGATTGCCTATGGCACTTCATTGATTGACCACTACAGACAGCAGTAAAATAAGTATTAGCACCCTGAAGAGAATAAAAACATATTTCTGAAGTGCCATGAATAACAATCATCTGTCATTTTTGAATTCTTTGGGGGTTGAGAAGAAATTTATTGAATGCCCTTTTATGAGAATCAATATTTATGGGAGATGGTACTAAAACCACTAAAGATATGTTTATCTTAAGGATGGAGTTTTGCCTCAACGAAATGGCATCCATTATCATGTGTAAATTCCACTGTTTGACAGGGATTTTGAAGACTTTTTTGTGTTAAAGTCGTGTATGGTGGAGTATTTATTGACCTTTTGGTTAATAAGTTCCAAGTGCTAAAAGGCATATAAGATTTGCAAGGTTGGGGGGGGGGGGGGTTTGTTGAACCAAGCATCACCCCCCCCCCCCGATCTACAGGCCTGGATAATAAATTTGTTTGCAGAAATGAAGAATTGTCGTCCGGAGCTGCATTACAAGATATGTTTCTTAAACTTGTTAATATTTTATATAGGGACGTAAATACGTGTCTCTGGTGTGAAAAAGGCGGGGGGGGGGAGGGACTGCCTACCTTAAGTTCGCTCGGTATCCCCAGTCTAAACATTAACGCTGCGCCACTGACTGATACAATGTTCAAATTCTTTCATTTCAGTTGATGCTCAGAGCTACTCTGTAACCATACAGAATGGAAAGAAAGACATCAGAGAACTTCTTTCTTGTCCCCCAGCTGACAGACTTTCTCTAGCACAGAGATACTTCCTCTTTTGAAAACTCAATCAGAAACGTTACTTCTGATCCACAGTTAGCTCCAGTACAACATAGGCATATGTATAATTATGATTTCATGATACATAAATGTTGTGACTCTTTACTGCGATATCTACATATGCTGTCCAGTAATGAAAACAGAAAATGGCATCATTTGACAAAACAATATCACAACCATCAAAAAATGTACGCTAACATAATATTGTCTATTGTCTGTCCACGGGTGAATGATGGTTGATCGTATTCACACTTGCCGTTAAGCGTAGGAGTGGTAGTTTAAGCTGTCGTTCCAAGGCCAGATGCGTCGCCGTGGTTGCATTTAGTCCATGTGGAAACATAATATGGGCATATAAAAAGATATCCGGCTCTGTGACGCCGCTGTACAGTGTGTCTGTGACAGTCAGGATTCCAGGTTTGAATGTCGCAAAAGACAGTTGTGCATCCATACCATTCAGAATGCAATGGCAAACTACTTAACATATTTACATTGCCTAGAATATCACTACAGCCAAATTATGCTGGGTTGATGGATATTATTTTCAATTTTTTTAAATATTAATGAACACAATTTATTAACCATGGAAGGAACGGTTCAAGGAAATAAGTCACCTAACAATATTGTTTAGCAAAGAATACTCTACGACATTTCAAATGTAACACTGGCAGCTGATGAAATAAACCCTGTAGTTGTAAGCAGGTATCTCTAGAAAGCCCATAGCCTTTCTGTCAAAAAATAGTAGGCCCTCCTCGTCGGAGTAACCGAGGTGACACCCTCACTAATATAAGTTTTGTTGTTTCGCTTGGTTGTGTTGAGGATGAGGGTTATGGGTGCATGGTTAGTCCCGAAGGATGTAGATAGATGTTTATTGCAATGGTATTCTGGAATCATCCATTTCGGTCAGGGGCAGAATAGGAGTATATTTCTCGGCCAACCAGTCACTATATTTTTGTCATGTCTATTGGCCCATCTGCAGTGATGGCACACTTAGCATTCACAGAAACTTACAGGAGTCTGTCACAAAGTCACAAAGTTACAAAGGTGCAATGTTCTCTGATTTTCATGATAAAAGTAAGAAGTTCAGACAAGGCATGGGTTCTTCTCCTTCTGCGATCAATTGTTAAATATCCTTTCCAATATTCTTCATGTATAGAGCGGTATGTTTTGGGTCATCTTGGGTTCCCCACAACTTGGTTTGCAGAGAAACTCTAGTGGGCCAAATTGTGGTTCTATGAAGAGCGAAACTGGGAAAATTATGTACTGTGTGTTCTGGTGTCTATACTGAAGCTCCACAGCTGCATGCCGCAGAGTCGTTGATACCGATTCGGTGTAAGTGTGCTTTTAGACAGCAGTGTCCCGTTCTCCGACAAAATATTGTGACCTGTTCATTTCTGTTCATTTTGTTAATGGTAGATCCAGTCTCAGGAAATGGGAACCAAAAAAAATGTGGGTACTAAGAGTAATTTGTGATATTTAAGACATTGGTCATAGAAATATACCAACATATTTGTCCATATTTTTGTTTATTGTGAGAAGGGACATTACTGAGTTATCAATTACTTACTGTTGTACCAGTGATCATGATTGTGTCCACTTGGCTATCACCAAATTTCAACATACAAATAACAAACACACTCATACTGGTTTGTAATAAAGACATGTGACACAGTTAATACTTGTTCATGCTTTGCCTGTAGTTATTTGTGTCCCTGAGAGTCTTGAATCTGTAGTTTCACATTTAATACTGTTGCCAGGGCCCTTTCTACGACTTACTAAAAGGTAGGCCTATAATGAAAATGCTTCTCGTTCCAAGGCCATATAATTGGAACACATTATATGGGGGGGGGGGGGGGCAGCTCACAAACACATGTATACAGTCATTCCTCAGTTATCGCGGTTAATAGGGACCAGAACCGACCGCGATAAGTGAAGAGCCGCGAAGTAGTGTCATCTTCTCATTTTTAACACACGTACATTTTTTGTGTATGTATAATATCAATGTGTATATGAAACCATATAAGTGCATATGTTATCATTAGAACATTAAAGAATAGTTTCAAACATGTAAATAAAATATTAATAGTCTAAATAACATACATAAAATAATGTATAAATAATATAAATATGATACGTGTGTGTGTAACATACGTAGAAGTAACTAAAGTGTACATACTGTAAATATGTTTTTAGAAATCCCCGATGTACTGAGGCCGCGATAAATTAACCGCGAAGTAGCGAGGGATGACTGTATATGGCACAATGGCATTGGATCAAAGGGCATGAACTAATGGGTAAACCGCTGGATAAACAACCAACTAAAGCTATAGTGTGTTTGCTAATACAAGCTTTCATTTTGCTTTCAATTGTTACTTATGTAAAATACAATGTTATTGAGTTAAACGGACTAACCGATACAGAAAATATAAATAACGGCGTAAGAGACAGACTAAATCAACGTTTCAACCATATGGTCTTTATGAAGAAAAAGTATGGGATAAATAGAGAACCAATATTGAAAATAATAATAATAATATCACAAATGATCGATAGGCCTACTGCAGATATTTAACAACAGAAAGACTCATGATAACAATGTTATTGTTGTTTTTCGTCCATCACAAGTGAAGATCAATATTTGTTACTTCCACTTGTGGAATTCAATTAGAGTTATGTCCTTCACTGAATTCGTTGATGGCTGATAAGCTCTCTTCTGGCCACAAATATCCTTGGACAGTTAGGGCAATGTATTACCACTGTAGATGGTTTTTGATCTACACGACTTTCTAACTACTCTCCACTTGGTATTATGAGCTGGGGCTTTTCTCCTCTTTTTACAAGATGCTGTCCCTTTTTTAGCTCTATTTTGTGCAAATTTCTTCCGATCTATCCTGGTCTATTTCAAATTTCAAAGGCTTTTAGTGAGGTCTTTAACATGTTCGTGAAGTGTTTATTTTGCCATCTTGAGAATGTATGCCTTTCTGCAACTGACCATAGAGAAGTATCTTCTGCCGTCTATGATCTGGCATAAGTACCACATGACCTGCCCAACGAATCTGCAATGGTAACAATGACGTACCTACATACATACGTCACGTATCGTAGAAACGCAAATAACAAACATGGGGGGAATGAGAATAAAATAAAACTAGAACTGAAAACAAAGGGAATTACAACATAACAAAGCCCCTCTCACCCCCCCCCCAAATGTAAATAAATGAACGTGGTGTGTTATTTTGTCATTTCATTTACTTTTAGTTCTGGGTGTTTTTATTTCATTCTCATTCCTCGTGTTTTTTTATATGCAACTCTAAGAGAGATTTATTTGTATGTATATTTTTGTTACCATGGATTTCTCTGTTGTTAAATGTATACAGACTAGACCATTTGTGAAATTATGCAAGCATATATCCGGCAAAGCAAATTAACGAACTAAATCATGACTTTCGTCAATTTGGATGTCGCACGGAATTCCGCAACGTAAATGCGTTATTTATAGAGCAATCCAAAAAGACTAATAGAATATCTACCAACAGAATTCAATTAAGCCTCTTCAGTCGTGTTTTCAATTATTCACATGCATTTTGTTCGTCCGTGATGGCAGGTGACACAAATTATATAAAAAGTGACCAAATTTGTGATTGATCTTTACTACATATACACCACAAACAAACCAATGAACAATAGATAGATACAACACGTGGAATAAAATGGTACAATATAGAGATACAACACGTGGATTAAATAGAACGATAGATAGATACGAAACACATGGAATAAATAACACAATAAATAGATAAAACACATGGAATAAAATATAACTATAGATAGCTACAACACGTGAAATAAGTAATTTACAAAATCAATTGTCTACATTTGTATCTTTAATAGTATAGCTACAAGATATTTCTAAAAAGATATCTACACCTAACAAATTCTGACAACAAAATTCAAAGTATTTAATTTAACCTTTATCTCCGTTGAAGTCCTACCTGCCAATTAGACCTACCATCTTTGCCAGTAAGACAACTATTACATTTCTTAGCTTTTATTCCCAAAATTTCACTAGATCTCTCTTGTAGCACGACAATCACTCTACTAGATTTCCAGCAAGATGTAGTCAAGAGAACAGAGATCCGATGTGTCACGGTATTATTTGCATCAACTGTCTAATACGTCCAACTTTAACAGTGGTACCTAATATTTTCAGTGTTTTAAGATTTCCACTAAAGGATGGACGTATACGCATCATTAGAAGGTAATGCCTTCAACCTGTTTAACAGTATTTCTGGTTCAATCCCATGTCATGAGTGGACTGCATATTTCGTCAATGCCCGAACTGCGAACGAAGTTATATATTATGCACAGGTTCATTACAAGTTTGCTACAGTGCGCACAATTATCATGTCATCAATCTAATAGTCACTAGTAGACTGTATCACTAGAATAAAACAAAATGGCTAAATTTAGCTGAGATTAACTTATGCCACGATTTACAGCCACGAATGTGCATTGGAGGAGGAGAATGGATAATCCTATAGTTTTGGAGGGGAGGAGTGTGGATTGGGTAGGGATAGACCCAATTATAACCCAAACAACCACCACATTCTCTTCTAAGTAATCTTCCTGTTTTTATTGATTATATGATGCACGTTTGGCATTGATACGGCAACCATTTTATTTATGGAAATGAACCGGCAGACTGACATCACAAACTACCCACAGAGTAACATTGCAAGCTACTAAAAAATTTCAATCGGTTATTTAAAAACTGTAAGTTCGGTCGTCACATGATCTGGGATTGGACGGTCTTTCTCATACTGTACATGAGCCCTTTTCAGCACTTAGTGTTTTTGTGTGGTTTTTTTTTACGTTTGAATGTAAATGTTTAATGTAAAACAATGTAAAATTACTACATTTTATAATAAAAACATTATTATGTGTTGGACTGTCGGTTGTCATAATCGCACACTCAACAAGTTGTGTTGTGACTGCCGGTTAACATCCGCTCACACCGGACAAGTACACTGATTCTCCCATCTCAATAAATTCATAAGAGTGTAACGGAGCAAACCATCTGAATTGTGCGAAACAATCCAAACACGACATTGACAGGTTTGGCAGGTAGGTAATAAGTTTGCCTCTCTTTTGGAGAGGCGTGCCTCTTTCAACCAGCAGCCAACAAAGTCCAATTAGGTTATATCAGGACACACTACCATAAAATATTAGAGGTAACAAAGATCCCAATCTTGATCTTATTTAACAAATATGTTTTCTATAATGAGGTTGCTATTTTTTACCTAAAAATAAAAGGTCATTCCTTCATTATCGTGCATAATTCCCTCTTTTTGGTGAGAATGTTGACTTTCATGTAAACACAAATAAAGAACACTTTATAACACGGTATTGTTGGGAAATGTTAAATAATTTTGTTTATTTATTTATTTACGACAAACCAATTCGACCCAAATATCTTCGTCATTTAGTTGGTCACAATTGTAACGGTTGCTTCCCCTAAAAGCTAGACGTATGTAGGTTATTCTGCAAGCATTTAAACTCGTAAAAGCAATTTTGTTTTCATAAAATTGTGTAAATAAAACATTTCTGTACATTTTTACAAGGTATATATTACTTATTTAGTTTTATTTTAGATAGTTTTCTCAAATGAAATATTCAGCATTTATACAACTTTAGTTGATTTCTGTCTTCAATTTTTGTAAAAACATCCTAATTTACCTTCAAAAAATCAAAAAAGAGAAAAGGTACCACGCCCATAGAAACATTAATATACAACTTTAAAACAAAATAGTTTTACATATTATGTATACCTGAACCTAATAAACTTGATATATCCAATAATTATATTGTTATCATAGAAAACCTTAAATGGTGTAATATAATGTTACGGGAGGGGTAATTAATACACACCTTATTTGTACTACATTTCTAGTACTAAAGGTTTAACTCTATTACTAAAAATTTCATGTGTCAGAGGTAATACCCACATTTTGGCTAAATTTCTAGCAGTTATGTTCTTATTTGCAACGGGAAAGAAGGGGGATTGAACACCCCCCCCCCAATCGCTCCTTTCCTCTCCCCCACCCATTATCTATAGGCTTGAGAGTTGATGATGAATGACTGGGTACATCAGTGTAGATTGTGACATTATTCTCTACAGCATCTTCTTCTTCCTTCGTAAACTACTGAAGATCATCAGGATGTAGTCCAGAGAACGGAATGCGTTGTGTCATGGTTTACAGAAATGCTGCGACACATCCGACTTTAGCATGGCTCTGGGTCATGTTGATCCTATACGGGATGGAACAGCCAACTCCATCACATAACCTCCTTAGTCACCTCTTGCGACATGCATGGAAGGTAAACAGTATTGCTATTCGTTGCCCCCCTCTCAGGCCTCTGCAACAGGCTGGCAATTTTCTCCAGTATTACCATCAACCATCTCGCTGACTTTCAGCATTCTTAATGCTGATAACAGTTATCACTGATGACTTTCAGCATTCTTAAGGCTGATAACAGTTATCACTGATGACTTTCAGCATTCTTAATGCTGATAACAGTTATCACTGATGACTTTCAGCATTCTTAATGCTGATAACAGTTATCACTGATGCATAGTTAGCCGCTGTGTGTGTGTGTGCGTCACTATTTACATAGTCAGAGACGTCCACAACAATTGACTTCTCAATATATCAGGACAGGTAAACCTATACAGAAATTTAAAAAAAAACACAAATTATTTCACACTGGAAGTTAACATTTAAAAATCTCCCAAAAAAGTTCACATAAGTATTACTTTGTTAATGCAAACAAACACAAATTAAAAAAACAAACATTTCAGACAGTTATCAAAACAGTTACAATTTCTAAAAGTTCATGTTTGTTTAACAGGACTACCAATCCAACTTTTTATAAAATTTGCGCCTATCTTAAATTTTGTGACGTCACCTACTGCGGGCTCAGTTCGAAATGCAAAATGGCTACACTAAGTTTGTTAGTGGAGTAAGTCTGTTACAGTAGCGAAGAGTGTTGCTGGATGCAAATAATGTGCACACCTCCCACTGAGAACGCCACTCATGTGCGTATCACAAACTGAGAACCCCACCCATATAACCCTTCTTACTTAAATATCTCAACCTGCAACAGTAATTATAGTCAAGAGAAATACTCAATGAAAAAAAAATGAAGAACATAGATTTGAACGCTCCTTGCAATTTATTTCGTTTCACTTTCCACAAATAAGGGTAGTCCCGTTAAGCAAACATGAACATTTCTAAAATATCAGATACACTCTCTTCATTAAGTATTATTTCGACTGGCAAAAACAATCATGTCAATCCACAACGTCCAATTATTATTATTTAGTGAATAATTTGTAGTTGTCTCATAATCAGTGGTGTACTGTCCTCAAACTTCATCCTGTTAACAGGATGTAGACAGAAGAACAGGATACATTTTATTGAGGTTTACAGCTTGGCTACGATATATATTTGCATCTTGTGGCACAGCATATTATATTGCAGCATAACTTATAATTTTAGATAAGGTATCCACCACCACACTAACCTTTTCTTAGCATTCTTTTAGGATATGCATTTTAGATCAAAGTGTTACTATTGTTTGCTCCCATTTTGTGCCAGGTAACACACACTTGTTTTACATCTTACATCACGAATTTAAACACAAATATAGCACATTAGTATTTCAGTAGTCAAAATATTTAAACATAAATTCTTTAACATCAAACATGAAACAATCATTCCTAATACTGGAATGTTTAATTAAATATGAAATTCTGTCTTCAATTATTCTAATTAAATATGAAATTTTGTCTTCAATTATTCTAATTAAATATGAAATTTTGTCTTCAATTATGCTAATTAAATATGAAATTATGTCTTCAATTATGCTAATTAAATATGAAATTGTCTTCAATTATGCTAATTAAATATGAAATTGTCTTCAATTATGCTAATTAAATATGAAATTATGTCTTCCATTATGCTAATCACATCTGTATTTTGGATGTGTCTCATTCACTAGAACAAACAAGCTTCTATAGAAGAAATTGTGTTTTGTAGGCATGAATACACGGATGAAAATGTTGTTCTAGTCTGATTCTTGAACACTAATGTTTGTGATTTTTCCATATTAGCCTCAGATATAGCAATGTTTTCCTCTTGTTATATCTTTTCATATTACCCTGTGTTATAGTAATGTTTTCTTTTGTTCATACCTCCATGTTACCCTTTTATAGCAATACTTTCCTCTTCTCTATCTATCCTACTTTGCCATCTATTAACAAATGTTGCAATTCAGACACATTCTTTTATAATTATTCTGGAAACTGACATTAATTATACATTTTTTATTAACTTTACAAAACAGATAACGCTTCTACATTTGTTTATTTGTAATATCGATCTACTCGTATAACGTGTTCAATGTTTGAATTTTGAATAATTATCAATAAATGATCACATTAAATATTGTTTCATTAACGAGTGTAGTTCCCACAAATCTCATCCAGATTTTTCATGGGCGTTAATCCTTCTCTATACCCACCTCAGCCAGAGATGTTCTCTCTAGAAGAAATCTGGCATCTTCCTTTGTCAAAGACTCACCCAAAATCAGCTGCATGACTCTTTCGTCCAAATCATCAACATCATATGTCTTACAGCGATAAAGAGATCTCTTTTTCCCCCAACTTAATTTACCAAATCTATTCTCGCTATTATTCTGTTGATTACCAAAATACTTTTCAAAAGTTCTGCCCGCGATATTCATTTCTTTATCCGTTACACTAGACGAACTCCTATCATCTAATTGATTCTTAGGGTTAGGGTTAGGGTTAGGGTTAGCAATCATATTGTGATTCGCATTTTTTACTGATCCATCTTGAAAATGAACACTTTTCTTGTAAACCACATCTCTACCCTCAGAATGATCATTATTCACATCTTCATTTTCTTCATCGATTTCCTTGTCATTTTTCATAACATTATCTTTCTGTTCCGATTTACCGTCACATTTGTTTGTATCTTCGATGATCTGGTTGTCTGGTTTGATGTTGTTTTCCCTTGGATCAACTTGACGATTCAGCGATCTCAGAACACGAGGATTGTAACACTTGGGATCTGACACCATTTTAAAGAAGTGGCTCCGCATCAACTGTAAAATATAATCAGTCAAATTAGGTACACATTAAAATAAGAACAATACATACATTTGGACAAGTAATTGATACAAATAGAAATGTATCACTGAGGTTTTCTTTCTGAACTACTAACAGATACACATGGGAATTTTTAATGGAAAATAATAATTTAGATCAATTAATAAATAAGACACACGTACACTAATAAATGAGACACTTGTATATCTAATAAATTTATTCGAAGAATGTTACGCATTCCTTGGACAGCAAAGATTACTAGTGAAGAATGTCTTAGAAGGATGGATATGAAAAGATGCATTATTGAGAATATAAGAAAAAGACATCAACATTTATTGGGCACATAATGAGAAGAGGAGATATTGAGAATATAGTGACAACTGGAAAGATAGAAGGGAAATGATCAAGGGGAAGACACAGAGAATAAATTTTGGACAGTTTGACTAAATGGGTTCGATTGATGACACCTACAGAGATGATGACATATATGAGAGATCGATGTACATGGAGAAATATAATCGTCAACGCCATTTGGCAGGGAACTTGATGTTGATGACACTAATAAATGAGACACATGTACACTAATAAATGAGACACATGTACACTAATAAATGAGACACATGTACACTAATAAATGAGACACATGTACACTAATAAATAAGACACATGTACACTAATAAATGAGACAACTGGGAACAAATAAATGTGACAAATTGGAACTAATAAATGTGACAACTGGGAACTAATAAATGTAACAAATTGGAACTAATAAATGTGACAAACGAGAACTAATGTGACAAATGGCCGCAGTAGTACATAGGATGCTATTGTTTGACACCTTGAACTAGAAGTCCACATTCCAGTTGCCACACGAGCGACACTAGAGATAGTATCACGAGATTATAACCTATAGCTTGTGGACAGTAGGTCTGTGGGCAACGTACTGGGTTAACATAACCTATAGCTTGTGAACAGTAAGTCTGTGGGCAACGTACTGGGTTAACATAACTTATAACTTGTGGACAGTAAGTCTGTGGGCAACGTACTGGGTTAACATAACCTATAGCTTGTGAACAGTAAGTCTGTGGGCAACGTACTGGGTTAACATAACTTATAACTTGTGGACAGTAAGTCTGTGGGCAACGTACTGGGTTAACATAACTTATAACTTGTGGACAGTAAGTCTGTGGGCAACGTACTGGGTTAACATAACTTATAACTTGTGGACAGTAAGTCTGTGGGCAATGTACTGGGTTAGCATAACTTATAGACAGTAAGTCTGTGGGCAACGTACTGGGTTAACATAACTTATAACTTGTGGACAGTAAGTCTGTGGGCAACGTACTGGGTTAACATAACTTATAACTTGTGGACAGTAAGTCTGTGGGCAACGTACTGGGTTAACATAACCTATAGCTTGTGAACAGTAAGTCTGTGGGCAACGTACTGGGTTAACATAACTTATAACTTGTGGACAGTAAGTCTGTGGGCAACGTACTGGGTTAACATAACTTATAACTTGTGGACAGTAAGTCTGTGGGCAATGTACTGGGTTAGCATAACCTATAGCTTGTGGACAGTAAGTCTGTGGGCAACGTACTGGGTTAACATAACCTATAGCTTGTGAACAGTAAGTCTGTGGGCAACGTACTGGGTTAACATAACTTATAACTTGTGGACAGTAAGTCTGTGGGCAACGTACTGGGTTAACATAACTTATAACTTGTGGACAGTAAGTCTGTGGGCAATGTACTGGGTTAGCATAACTTATAGACAGTAAGTCTGTGGGCAACGTACTGGGTTAACATAACTTATAACTTGTGGACAGTAAGTCTGTGGGCAACGTACTGGGTTAACATAACTTATAACTTGTGGACAGTAAGTCTGTGGGCAACGTACTGGGTTAACATAACCTATAGCTTGTGAACAGTAAGTCTGTGGGCAACGTACTGGGTTAACATAACTTATAACTTGTGGACAGTAAGTCTGTGGGCAACGTACTGGGTTAACATAACTTATAACTTGTGGACAGTAAGTCTGTGGGCAATGTACTGGGTTAGCATAACCTATAGCTTGTGGACAGTAAGTCTGTGGGCAACGTACTGGGTTAACATAACCTATAGCTTGTGAACAGTAAGTCTGTGGGCAACGTACTGGGTTAACATAACTTATAACTTGTGGACAGTAAGTCTGTGGGCAACGTACTGGGTTAACATAACTTATAACTTGTGGACAGTAAGTCTGTGGGCAATGTACTGGGTTAGCATAACTTATAGACAGTAAGTCTGTGGGCAACGTACTGGGTTAACATAACTTATAACTTGTGGACAGTAAGTCTGTGGGCAACGTACTGGGTTAACATAACTTATAACTTGTGGACAGTAAGTCTGTGGGCAACGTACTGGGTTAACATAACTTATAACTTGTGGACAGTAAGTCTGTGGGCAACGTACTGGGTTAACATAACTTATAACTTGTGGACAGTAAGTCTGTGGGCAACGTACTGGGTTAACAAAACTTATAACTTGTGGACAGTAAGTCTGTGGGCAACGTACTGGGTTAACATAACTTATAACTTGTGGACAGTAAGTCTGTGGGCAACGTACTGGGTTAACATAACTTATAACTTGTGGACAGTAAGTCTGTGGGCAACGTACTGGGTTAACAAAACTTATAACTTGTGGACAGTAAGTCTGTGGGCAACGTACTGGGTTAACATAACTTATAACTTGTGGACAGTAAGTCTGTGGGCAATGTACTGGGTTAACATAACTTATAACTTGTGGACAGTAAGTCTGTGGGCAACGTACTGGGTTAACATAACTTATAACTTGTGGACAGTAAGTCTGTGGGCAATGTACTGGGTTAACATAACTTATAACTTGTGGACAGTAAGTCTGTGGGCAATGTACTGGGTTAACATAACCTATAACTTGTGGACAGTAAGTTTGTGGGCAATGTACTGGGTTAACATAACTTATAACTTGTGGACAGTAAGTCTGTGGGCAATGTACTGGGTTAACATAACCTATAACTTGTGGACAGTAAGTTTGTGGGCAATGTACTGGGTTAACATAACTTATAACTTGTGGACAGTAAGTCTGTGGGCAATGTACTGGGTTAACATAACCTATAACTTGTGGACAGTAAGTTTGTGGGCAATGTACTGGGTTAACATAACTTATAACTTGTGGACAGTAAGTCTGTGGGCAATGTACTGGGTTAACATAACTTATAACTTGTGGACAGTAAGTCTGTGGGCAACGTACTGGGTTAACATAACTTATAACTTGTGGACAGTAAGTCTGTGGGCAACGTACTGGGTTAACATAACTCTGTTTGTACATAGGAAAGACAGTAAGATGATGATGTTGTTAATGGTGATGGATTTTGTAGTACTATGGGTACTAGATTACAAATAAAAGAGGAAGACCATGAGAGACTTCAAAGAACAACCATCAAAGAGGATATGAGTATGGTTCTCAACAACCTGCAAGAATCACACACAGTAGTATCACTTTGCTCGAACTGAAGACCACTAGTTTCTGATCTATGTAGCGTATTCGGCACGAAAGAAACAGAGATAAATAGATGTTCTGGTGTTAATGGCAATAGGGACTTTTATTGTGATAAATTTAACATTGATAGTAATGAAGTTGTATTGATAGTAATGAAGTTGTATTGATAGTAATGAAGTTGTATTGGTGGTGTGATGATAATGACGAGAACAATAAGGATAATGGTAATGATGATAACAATGATTATTACGTACCTGAGCTCTCTGTAGGTGATGTCGCTGGTTGTCAAATACAATCTTCTCGTCAAATACAGCAAACGCGTGCTCGTCTCCATCTAAATAAATGTACAAACATTATATGATAATAGTGACTGCAACATGGAATCAAAATTAGACACTGATGTGGTGATCATTTGGGGGAGGGGGGGTGACGGGAAAACATAGAAGACAAGCTAAGTGGAATCCTGTTATAACAACTTGGTCCGGACCGACAAAATGTTTGTAATAACAGAACTTCGCTATAAACAGTACAAACAATATATAATAAATATATTTGGGGATTTCGAAAAGTGTTGTTATATCGGGAAATTTGTTATAAAAGGATGCGATATAGAGGGATTCCACTGTATTAGTATTCATGGGATCGTCCTGGTGTATTGGTGTTTCTTTGTGTTCGAGAAGTGGCGAGTTCGTTTTCAAACTCCTGGATGTTAGCAGGATTTAGTACAGAGGACTGAATGCGTTGTGTCAAGATTTACTTTTTCTGGGATATCTGCGCCTGTTAACCTGACACATCTAACTTCAGCATAGCATAGAACAAACGAAGTTCTAATACAAAAACTATTAAACGAAATAAAGATTAAACAAAAAAGTATTTTCTACATTTTTCTTCTTTTTCTTCTGCGTTCGCTCTCATCCACAACGAATATATCGTATGATTTCCGAGGGAGAACGTGAAGCACGTTGTGATGCAGGTTTCACAGTAAAACTGTGTTATTTGCAAATCGGTTGGTCACTCTGTGGTCTGGACCTCCGAGTTCCAGCACATCCGTTTTCGTCATGCCATTAATTCGATTAGATGGGCAAACGTGTGTGAAGTGACTCTTCGCCGAGACGATTGTCGTTCACGTCTATCTCGCACAAAGTGTTCCACCGTCTATGAACTTGCCTCGTGTAACTGGACGTTCTGTGCCTGAGCCCATCGGGTACTGAACCATTTCTCATCCGCGAGTCTGGTTCCGGATGAAAAAGAACTCGACAGAAGAGTTGGAGCCTGGCTATTTCGCCTTCTTAGCCGAGGTGTCGTTCACCGACATTGTGAACCCCTCGCCCAAGTTCGAGTCTCACACCACGCGTTTGAGAGCAAGGCGTTCTCGAGCTGAACTTGTCCCAATAGCGCCTGAACCCATCGGGTACGGAACCCTTTCTCCCTGCAAGTATATTTCCGGTATAGGAAAGATTGACAGTAGTATGGACAAGGACTGGCATCTTTGTCACTTTTGTGCCTAAGCCCATCGGGTACGGAACCGTTTCTCTTTGCGAGCATGTTTCCGGTATAGGAAAGCTCGACATTAGAGTTTGGTCAGGTCGTCTTGCTTTGTCGGGCGCCCAATATTGGATCTGGGATTCTGCACATATGAAGCACAGGTAACTAGAAGCTTGCCTCAAGCTAACAGAGCTGTAGTTCCGATTTCCTTGGAACGTTTTCACTTTCTATTTGCAGTTGACGCTGTCCTCTGGCGCTGTTCTGCCGTTTCATTGTACTCAGTATGAAATCTATTCGTCTCTCGCCATGCATCTACCTTGTCGTGCCTTTTCCCCACCCCAAAATGTTCGGACTGGACTGACTAGCTTCACTGTGTGTCGGCAGTGCCGCTGCATATTCTGGTGCTGGTGGTGTCGGAGATATTGTCTGTCTCTTGTGCAGTCAAATCTCTTTCCATCTGTTACCTCCACATTCTTGGACACGATCACCAAATTATTTAGCCAGAATCAGCTCCATCTGCTGTATTTCTGTTTCCAGGGTGCACAGCGAGGAGGTAAAATTTGGTATCTTGGTTATCTGCTAACCCTGGGTCCGACGAGAGTGTTGCGTTCCATTCGCACCCCATTTTGGACATTAAAAGACATGAAACGTGTTGAAGTCCTTACTTGAGGGAAGGCGAACTAGAGGTAAGTAGAGATACAAGTAGGAGAGAAACATCACATGATAGACAAGTTATAGTTTGGTACAGTGCGCAACCACTGCTATAGACAGGGGATGTTTAAGGTCTCTTGTAACTATCCTTCGCTGCGGAGACGGTACTTAATAATTAATCTGAAAAAATGTTGGTTTTTTTAAACGGAAAGTTCCCTTATTCACAGGTAATATGATGTTAACCATGTGCTTTTCATTGATCCACGGCATACCTAGGTATGATTCAGGACTATCACCTTTACTTTTACAGAATATATGATAATTTCTTCTGTGCTTATTCTCAAGTTTCTACAAATTAACCGGATGTAGTCTGGAGAATAGAATATGTTGTCATGATTTACAAGATTTCTGCGATATTGGCGCCTTTTACACTTTTACATCCGACTTCAGCATTGCCTCTAGTCCACCTTGGTCATATATGAGATGTGAAGCCAACCCACTCCATAACCTCCTTATTCGCCGATTACGATATACATGGAAGATAATCAGTGTTGCTATTCATCACTCCTTTTAGGGACACTGAAACACACAGACTTAGATCTCTTGTACCATTTTCAATCAGCTGGGTCCATCAAATGTTGGTGATTTAAAAATAGTTCCTGCTGAAATGGGAATTGAACATTGCCTAACATGACTATATAAGTCAGTATAAGTCAGCAACCTCGGCGACACATCTGGCCTTGGAACGACAGCTTATGCTTCCACCCCTACGCTTAACGGCAAGTGTGAATGGGATCAACAATCATTCACCTGGGGAAAGACAATAGACAATAGACAATAGACTATATAAGTCAGTAAATTAGCCACTGCGCTTCCGCAGCCCCTAACAACAATACATAGACCCATTAATTATAGTCCACGATCGCTTGGACATTTACAATATAATCCTCTGTTAGTTATTCCTCTAGGGCCAAAGACGACACATAGAGTGGATGTCATAGATTTCCATGATTCGCGTTTCATTGCAATTTGTCTTAGGTCTTCATTGTTTCTGATACCGATGGTGAAGCGCTCTCTTGTAATAGTTCTACGTAAGGTTTCTCTTGGTCTTCCTCGTTTTCTCTTGCCACTTGGTGACCAATCAAAGCTTGACAGGGGAGTCTTTCAGTATCCATTCGCAGCGCGTGTCCGATGTAACAAATCCTCTGTTACAGCGTTGTTTCTCCGTGTCTCTATTTCCGTACCAAGACAGACATTTAAATTATGCAGCCACGGTATTCACAAGAAATTAGTTTGCATCCCTTAGAATCACTAAAACAGTAATATTATTATACTATACTCTGTTCAGTCTAAGAATTAAGTAAGTCAGTGTTTCTGATTGGTTGTTGGACGCCGAATGCATACATCGAATGTTAAGTGCGCAATGATATAGTTCATTAGATCATAATACCGTTCGTAATTTCAATCTATTATTGCTAACTGAAACATGTCTATCACATTAGTAATGTATGTTTTAAAATACATGTACATATAAATTATCATTAACATTCCATGATAAATTACTGTATCTGCATTAACTATACAAAAATCACCTGTTGTCATGGAGTAATATGAGGGTGTGTTTTGACCCACTTCAATCTTAGAATGAACAGTGTATAAGTCAACAGTCAGACAATATAACACAGACTATGTAAGACTTACAGGTATCAGCGTCATTTTGAACACCTTCCACCTTGTTGGTGTCGTAGCAGAAACGTTTGTTTAGTAGCTCCGTTGCAGTTGATAACACGACATTCCATGCGTACACAATGTCGTCATCACATGCGTGTTCAGTACACAGAGCAAACCTGGATAATGTGTACAAGAGTTTGAACATTCACGACTTACTTTTGTTTTGTCTTTGTGTTGTATTGTTGTTTAGTTTGCTTCAGCGACGTGCAAGTTATTTGACTTCCAGGACTAGACTAGTCTCCGATCATTTTAGTTCAACTATTTTGAGTTTCATTTTCACGGGAGATAAAAGCATAAAACTATATTAAATATTATCGCTGAAGATGAATGTGTCGAACCATTGGCGCAAATAACCTGCCATATAACGCTTTCCATTATCTGGACTTCATCTGGCTAGAAATCAACAAGAGAGATCAAGTTGGATTGCTCTGGACTTCATCCGGCTAGAAATCAACAAGAGAGATCAAGTTGGATTGCTCTGGACTTCATCCGGCTAGAAATCAACAAGAGAGATCAAGTTGGATTGCTCTGGACTTCATCCGGCTAGAAATCAACTAGAGAGATCAAGTTGGATTGCTCTGGACTTCATGCGGCTAGAAATCAACAAGAGAGATCAAGTTGGATTGCTCTGGACTTCATCCGGCTAGAAATCAACTAGAGAGATCAAGTTGGATTGCTCTGGACTTCATGCGGCTAGAAATCAACAAGAGAGATCAAGTTGGATTGCTCTGGACTTCATCCGGCTAGAAATCAACTAGAGAGATCAAGTTGGATTGCTCTGGACTTCATGCGGCTAGAAATCAACAAGAGAGATCAAGTTGGATTGCTCTGGACTTCATCCGGCTAGAAATCAACAAGAGAAATCAAGTTGGATTGCTCTGGACTTCATCCGGCTAGAAATCAACAAGAGAGATCAAGTTGGATTGCTCTGGACTTCATCCGGCTAGAAATCAACAAGAGAAATCAAGTTGGATTGCTCTGGACTTCATCCGGCTAGAAATCAACAAGAGAGATCAAGTTGGATTGCTCTGGACTTCATCCGGCTAGAAATCAACAAGAGAGATCAAGTTGGATTGCTCTGGACTTCATCCGGCTAGAAATCAACAAGAGAGATCAAGTTGGATTGCTCTGGACTTCATGCGGCTAGAAATCAACAAGAGAGATCAAGTTGGATTGCTCTGGACTTCATCCGGCTAGAAATCAACAAGAGAGATCAAGTTGGATTGCTCTGGACTTCATCCGGCTAGAAATCAACAAGAGAGATCAAGTTGGATTGCTCTGGACTTCATCCGGCTAGAAATCAACAAGAGAGATCAAGTTGGATTGCTCTGGACTTCATCCGGCTAGAAATCAACAAGAGAGATCAAGTTGGATTGCTCTGGACTTCATGCGGCTAGAAATCAACAAGAGAGATCAAGTTGGATTGCTCTGGACTTCATCCGGCTAGAAATCAACAAGAGAAATCAAGTTGGATTGCTCTGGACTTCATCCGGCTAGAAATCAACAAGAGAGATCAAGTTGGATTGCTCTGGACTTCATCCGGCTAGAAATCAACAAGAGAGATCAAGTTGGATTGCTCTGGACTTCATCCGGCTAGAAATCAACAAGAGAGATCAAGTTGGATTGCTCTGGACTTCATGCGGCTAGAAATCAACAAGAGAGATCAAGTTGGATTGCTCTGGACTTCATGCGGCTAGAAATCAACAAGAGAGATCAAGTTGGATTGTGATAATGAACGATGAAACAGCAGTAAGAAAATAGATTGAGTAAACAGCAATATCATTCTTGACACTAGATTTGCGTAACAATATCCAACCATTGCCTTTACCAATGGCATCACACTAACATTAGGAATATTTCCAAATGTATCGGCCTCTTAAAACCTGCGTCAGTCGATACCATCATGTCGAAAAATATTATACGACATTTGTGGTGATGAACTAGATGTTGTGTTCGATTGTCACTATAACTGTTACAGTTGTTCAAACTGAGAAATAATATGGGAATTAGCCTGTAAACGTCTGCTCAAAAAACAAGTAATGCATGTAAATAGATGCGAGTCAGGATTATACTGTACAAATACACGCCAACGATAGAAATATCTAAGTACTCCGGGTCTTGCTATTGCAACAGTTTTACTAACAAGAAAAAGGGATTAACATCACAGAAAATCAAAAACATAAAATCACTAGCTGAAACAAAAAAGAGCAAACAAGGATACAATGTGCTACTGCAGTGGTTCCCTGTACACTGCGAATTGGCAGGCAATGAAGCAACTGACATATTGACAAAAGCAGGCACAAACAAGAAACAGTTCCATAACAGAATATCATTGACAAATAAAGACTCTCATCAAAAGAAAATACAAATATACATAGTAAGAAAACAGACAGAAACCTTCCACAAATCCACAAGACTCAATCGTAAAGCTGAAAAAATCACAGCAAACAACAATCTTTAGTCTCCGCACAGGAAACTGTAGGCTACAAGCACATCTCCACAAATTAAAGGTTGTCCAAACTAATCAATCTCTTTGTCAAAAAAGTCCCCAGATCCCAAAACATATTCTGCAGACATGTCCACTTATTTTGGTGACATGAGGATTAAAACTCATCCCCATAATACAGAACTGCAAGTGAAACTGTGGGGCAATTGAGATGACCTCCTGCTGACAACTGAATTCATGAAGGTGCCCCTACTGCCTGTATTGACTTCTGAGCATAGGAAACTGATCGCAGAAGAAGAACAACAACAACTGCGATGATTTAACTCTTAATTTATGTATTTATATGTTTATTGAAGTCTTACTTAATGTGTACTAACTCAGACATTGCGAAGACATACTTACTGAGACAGTGAGACAACAGAAATTATGAAGACATACCAACTGAGACAGTGAGACAACAGACATTAAGAAGACATACCGAGACTGAGACAACAGACTTTATGAAGGCATACGTAATGAAACAGTGAGACAATAGACAAAATGAAGGCATAACTAATGAGACAGTGAGAAAACACATTATGATGACATAGCTAAGATTGCAGACATTGATAAAAACAGGCATTACGAAGATATAACTAAACGAAAACAGACAATGAAATAGCAGGCATTTCAAAGACATAACTAATAAGACAGACATTGAAAAAACAGACACATTCTCACCTAATGATGTAGTGCTCGTTCAACATTGCTGGCACCATGTGGAGTTGCCCTGCATCGTTAATCATTTTCAGAAGCTTCTGTGTCAAAGTGTTTGGTCCCTGATGATAGAAATACAGTCAAATCTCATTATAATAACTGCGTCCAGACCGACAAAATATGTATGTAATAACAGAAGTTCGCTATTTACATTACAGTCAAATCTCATTATAACAACTTGGTCCGGACCTGCGAAATGTGTATGTAATAACGTTGTTCGCTATATACAATATAAATATTAAAGACTGGGGACATAACTGGATTTTGAAAGGAAAATGTGTAATAAAAGGATGCGCTATAGTGAGATGGGCGCTGTTACACCTGTAGCCAACTGTACAAGTGTAGAACCTCTGCCCAAGTATTAACTCTTCCTCCTCATTATCTTCTGCTTGGTAGCTGCAGTAGTGTAAAGGTAAGTGATTGCCCACCGACCAGCAGACCCGAGTTTTTCAATTCACTCGTTACTCGTGATTAGAAATAATAATGAATCCCGTAGTTCACCTAATCTCCTGGAAGTAGGGTACCAGTGCTCATGCTCTGGGAGGGTCGAGGAATGGCACAAACGATGCTGCGCAAGTGATGTAGATTTTGCTAGGCAGAAGCTGGTTCATAACTCAACTTACTTGGAATATTGTCTTATTGTGCTACAATTAGCATTTGTGGCGTAAGTAGATTGACTTGGTGTTGGGTAAAATGCATCCATATTGATCTGAGTGCCTTGAGTTTGTTTAATTCGAGATAAAATTCAGGGAAACGTTTCTTGACCACTGATAGTAAGAAGGTGTGTTTAGTTGTATCAGAAAAATGTGATCAAATTTGAATTCCTGCTTGATGTAGCGCACACGAAGCTAATCATTGACAGTTGGAAATTAATAATAATAATAAAACCCAGGTTCTTGTCTGGAACGCGTGCCTACCAGCTTACTTTAGGGATAACTAAACTAATTATTATATAAACATTTAATCAATGATTAATTAAAAAGTTAATTACATTAGGGTTATGGGTTATTGCTAGGAGAGTTGTGTTTTACATAACTAACCCTAGCCCTAAACAAATTTATGTTTAAATTAATAAATTATAAAAATAAACTTATAAACATAGCCAAGGGAAATAATAAAATAGATAGGCATGCGTTCCAGACAAGAACCAAAACGCATAACCCGTCAGGGTCGTAAGGGGGCCACATTGAAATATTTGATGCAGAAAGATCTCCACACAACTATATTCTCTAACATACTGATGACTTTACAAACTTCACATTCTGTCCAGTCCTTAATATTATCCAACTACGTCTTCTTCACCCTCCATCGTATCTTGAAGAACATATTTTGTCATCGAGAAATGTAACATCACGTTCCTGTACCACCTGGAGTTTGCAAAGTTTCACGATTGTTAACAGCGGTTCTTGTTGACCGGCTAATACATTAATTCTATCATGCATAAACACGAGTATCTTATCCTCTCGGTAGCAGAAATTCAGGACAAAAGCAACAGACTAAAACTTTGATACACGACGAAGAAAAGAACAGGAAGGCCTCCCACATCATGTGGTGGTTACGCATTTACTTTGAGAACCATCACAGACTCCCATATTGAACGTCATTTACAGGACGTTCTCCTTATTATTTTCTCTGTAAGCCTCGCAGTCACCGACATATCATTACTATTTCAATCACAGCTTATTATTAATTGATTGCAGGAACATCAGGTTAAGCTGTTACAAACTGCGAGAACTTCCTCATCATCAGGTGATATATTCTTTCCAGAAAGTAGTCTTTCCTATGGATCTCTTGAATTCTCCTGGGTCTTGAGCAAGTTGTCCCGCCTCTTTCAGTGACATGCGCAGGCATTCTTGAGCGTCTTTTGTCCAACGGCTTCTTGCACGGCCTTTGCTCCTGTTGCCCTAATCCCCTTCGGTAACACTCTCTGCATGCCGTCGTGTCTCTTAATGTGACCGAAAAAAACCTAGCTCTTTCTTAAATAAGTAGTTTCATTGACCGCGCGAAAACTGTGCATACTATATGGCATTTGCATTGAGCCTGTGCATGATATATAAGTTCGACCACTTTCCGCTTATAGACAAAATAGTAGGTAGGCCCTTGATATGGACGAGATACGAGTAATTTATTATAAATGGATTTGCTATAGAGGGAATCTACACCCTGTTATAATATTACATCAATTGCCTGCAAATCCATTTATTGGTATCAATGTTAGCCAGATTTTCACTAAACAGTTTTGTTAACTAGAAATATTATTTTAAAATGTATCTCACAATCAAACGGAAACACATGAGTCCCATTGTGACATCACCAAGAACTTCAAAGCGCTCGTCTTGCAAGACTTTCTGTTCCATTAACTTTGCCAGGCGACAATGCTGTAGCACAGGAAATAAAGTCATGAGAAAAATTATACATCGTCGTGATAGAACAGTATACAGCGTCATGATAGAACATTATACAATGTCCTGATAGAACATTATACAATGGCCTCATAGAACATTATACATCGTCGTGATAGAACATTATAGAGCGTCATGATAGAACATTATACACCGTCGTGATAGATCATTTATACAGCGTCGTAATAGAACATTATACATCGTCGTAATAGAACATTATACAGTGCGATAGCATAAATTCACAACTTACCTCTCAGAACATACCTCACCC
The DNA here is from genome assembly GCA_034231615.1 of Meghimatium bilineatum. NCBI lineage: Eukaryota > Metazoa > Mollusca > Gastropoda > Stylommatophora > Philomycidae > Meghimatium > Meghimatium bilineatum. The sequence goes on from CM067300.1 coordinate 7,618,833, forward strand.
CTCAAAATATACCTACTCACATTTCTGTTCCTACCCTCTGACCTCTCTGATCTACCATTCACCTCTGACTTTATTACTCCAATCTCTTATCGTATCTACTTACCTTTCTGGTACATTCACTCACCTCTGATCCTATCACTCGCCTCTATTATCCTACTTACTCACCTCTGACCTTAATTATCCTACTTATTTACTCTAACATTAACAATCACCTTTAGTATTCTACCACTCACCTCTGATCCTACCACTCACCTTTGATCCTACCACTCACCTCTGATCCTACCACTCACCTTTGATCCTACCACTCACCTCTGATCCTACCACTCACCTTTGATCCTACCACTCACCTTTGATCCTACCACTCACCTCTGATCCTACCTACTCACTTCTCTCATTCTACCTACTCATCAAATCTGATCCTACCTACTCACCTCTCTGATCCTCTTCTGCAGACCTTCAATCCCGTATGTTCTAATAACAAACCACAACTTCAGAGCACGAAAACGTCGACTCAGTGGTATGGCCCAGTGCTGGCAGACACAAGAAAACAACGAATCAGCATATGTGTCATTGTTACTCAATCATAGGGACAACCAGGCAGTAACATCGTTGTTACTCAATCATAGAAATATCGATGCAGTAACATCATTGTTACTCAATCATAGAGAGAACGAGGCAGTAACATCATTGTTACTCAATCATAGGGAGATCGAGGTAGCAACATCAGTTACTAAATCATAGGAAGATCGAGGCAGTAGCGTCATTGTTATTCAACCATAGGGAGAAGCCAGGCAGTAACATAATTGTTACTCATAGATGTAATTTTCCTTCCAAGGGAAGGAAAAGTAAATTTTTGGGAACATTCCGAAGATCACACAATCAACACCTGACCGGGACTCTTGAGTATACATATACTAGGATGGCTGCTGGAACGGAGGGCGGGGCACTTATGGGAATGCCCTGCGTGCTGTGAAGCCAGTTTCTAATCAAGAATCAAGAAGAATAAGCATTGTTACTCAATCATAGGGGGGAGCCAGGCAGTAACAGAGGCTCTAAAAAGTAACAGGACAGTGAGAATCAGGTCTATTAATGTATCAGACTCCCCATATATGGTCTGCAAATAGTGCTCACGTGGGAAACAGGTAATGAAGTCTCACTGAACGACAGCTAACACACTATCACTATCGGATACGCAATTAAAATAATACACACAACAAAACACAGGATATAATCACACAATTAACAATTATGTGATTATATCCTGTGTTTTGTTGTATGTATTATTGCAATTGAGTATCCGACAGTGATAGTGTGTGTGTTAGTCGTCGTTCAATAAAACTGCATTAATTGTTTCCCACGCTAGTACTATTTTTATACAGTTGTGCTGCCAGTATTACATTTTATGTATTGTCATCTATGGTCAGCAAAATTCAGAATGTATGGTCAGCATCTATGGTCAGCATCTATGGTCAGCATCTATGTTCAGCAAAATTCAGAATGTATGTCAGCATCTATGGTCAGCAAAATTCAGAATGTATGGTCAGCATCTATGGTCAGCATCTATGGTCAGCAAAATTCAGAATGTATGGTCAGCATCTATGGTCAGCATCTATGGTCAGCATCTATGGTCAGCATCTATGGTCAGCATCTATGGTCAGCAAAATTCAGAATGTATGGTCAGCATCTATGGTCAGCATCTATGGTCAGCAAAATTCAGAATGTATGGTCAGCATCTATGGTCAGCAAAATTCAGAATGTATGGTCAGCATCTATGGTCAGCAAAATTCAGAATGTATGGTCAGCATCTATGGTCAGCAAAATTCAGAATGTATGGTCAGCATCTATGGTCAGCAAAATTCAGAATGTATGGTCAGCATCTATGGTCAGCATCTATGGTCAGCAAAATTCAGAATTGATAGATTGCATCACGAATAGATGAGTATATTGAGGGTGTTACACCTCCAGGAATTTATTTGGATATTTTGCCATGGTCACGGAGGAGTTGAGGGTAATGAGAGAGCCGATAGACTAGCGTCAAAAGCACATGTGTTAGGTCAGATGACAGTGGACAAGAGGGAAACATTGTACATTTTGTATATAAGCGTCTTATTGACTAGGTCATAAATGTGGATGAGACTTCTTCTTCCGAGTTCATTCTCAAACTCCTGTTGGATCTCTCTTGTAGCAGTTCCAGAATCTTCTTCTTCTGCGTTCGTTCTTAAACTCCTGCAAATTCGCAGGATGTAGTCCGGAGAACGGAAATGCGCTGTGTCATCGTTTTATTTCCGACAATGGACCGACACATCCATCGTGGGCGGTGGATAAGAATAGTATTACTAGATTAAGAGAGTTAGGAATTGCTCGAAGAGATACCATAAAGGGACGATTGACGGGTAGGATTTGAAAAAAAATATACCATCAATGCGACACAGAAACTATCAGCATGCATACCCTCCATCATTTGTTGAAAGAGACGGAACTCATAAGGGGATGCCCGTCGGTTCAGATAATTACTAATGGGGTAGGTGTGGAAGCTTTAATTCATTGTTAGTGGGTAGAGATTTAATTAAGTCTATCAATATATGTCTCGCAGGCTAAATCCGCCTGGCAACGCCAGTTTACTAGATAACAAGGATGATTGTAAATTACTGTAGTCCTATGCCTTGGCCACAGTTAACAAAATATCATATAACATGCCATCTCAGCCAATCGGTTAACTACGTTGCTCAACAGTTTTTAGTATGAAAATGGTACATCACACCTGTGATATTGCTAGTGAAAAAACAGTATGCAGATAACAATAGTCTTCCGGGGACAGTGCCGCCATAATCTTTTAATGTTTAACATGGAGACAGCAAAAACTGTATATATATATATATGTATATATATATATATATATATATATATATATATATATATATATATATATATATATATATATATATATATATATATATATATATATATATATATATATATATATACGTCCTTTACAGAACGTTGCCCTGACTGCCCCTGCAAAAGCATCTCGGTTCTGTGCTTGTAGTTTCTTGGCATGTCTCAGTAGTTTGCCTGTGCTTTTTAGGCTGGTTTCGTCGCTTGTTAGTTGCCACCCCTAATGCATCCTCAGTTCATTGAGGGGTCCTCTCCAACTTCCTCCTTCGAAGCCGTTGTCGATAATGCTATTTTCCGCCACCACCAGTAGTCGTGTGTACAGTATGGCAGGACCATCCATTGCTGAGTAGCTTCACGTAGTTCATCCGATTAGCCAAAATCTTTGTCCTGGTGGAAGGGTGCTGCTGTATACAAGCAGAGATAGGCATATATATATATATATGGTCAATATATATCATACCTACTCACTATATATCCATCCTACCTACTATATATATATATATATATATATATATATATATATATATATGCCTATTACTTAGTTTACATTGTTTGCATTTTGTCTTGTTCCAATTTCAGCCACATTGGTAGATGCACTGATTTCATTCATTATTACAATTCGTTTTCATTTGATATGTTGATTTATGGCTGCAGTTGAATGGGTATTATTATAACTATAAATATACACACTTACTCGTAAATCGATGGCCTTGTCTCCATGTTTGTGCTGAAGATACAGTGGGTCAACTGTCAACGCTGTCGTTAAGTCTTCAACGCTGCTGACCCTAATGTAGACAATTTAGTCAGGATGAACGTAATTATGAATAAAAATGTGATAAAATAGTGAAAATACAAAAGTTAATTAATAAAATAATGAGCACAATGGAAACCCTGTGCTTGAAGATAAAGTTGAGAGGAGACGAGCAAGAGATAGGCAGAGATGCAAGTGGGAGAGTAACATCATGAGATAGATAGGTTGCAGTTTAGCAGAGTGCACAACCATGACAACAGACAGGGGATATTAGAGTTGTGTTGCAGCCAACCTTCGTTGCGGAGACGACACTTCATGATAATGATGATAAATTAGCACAACAATAGTGAATGAGGATGGACTTGTATGATGTGTGAGGACAACAAGAATGCACGATGCAAGAAGGATCAAGTTTTAAATGTATAAAATAATTATATTTTAATTAATATGTCTATATGTTTCCGTTCTGACAAGGCATTAATTTGTAGGCCATGGGCCTAGGAATGTATTTTGTCAGTTCTTGTTCACCTGTGGAATTTCTTGCTTGTGCCCCCTGAATCTACCAATGACAATTGAAAGGTCTCTCTTATCTCCCTTGAATTGAGCTTATTACAAATGAATGGTCAGTGGGTGTGACAGCAGGCACACCTCCTTCTGGTTTATTGTCAAGTTAACAGAGAGAATTTATAATGTCCTGGGGGTTTATTACGACGTGTTTCCATGTTTACATTTGTGTTTTCTGGATTACGCGAATTTCGATGGTGTGGTTAGCGTATTACTGGTGACAGTGTGATGCCAAATTTAGTTCCAACCTGTAGGATCTGTGTTTTTTGTTCTTAGACGATTATAGGTGGAGTGTATTTCATTCAAGTTGTTCCGACTTGCGAACTCCCTATCTTCGATACAGACACAAAATGGCGTCTCGACTACTCCAGTTAATGGCTACGTTCACAGCGTAGAATTTCTTCGCAAAGAGACAACCGTAAGTCAACAATAGGGAATGTCCATCCCTAGACAAAAAGTCTGTGACGGCACGAGAGGCGGAGGAATCCAAATGGATCAACGGCTCAAACGGCGAAACAGCAAAGTGTGTGGCGCACAAGAGGCATGTTCTGGGCATAATAATGAATATTGGCTGGCCACCGTGGAAAAGACTGGGACCTTACCACGTACACCCCAAAGTCAAGCAACGGATGAACAACATCTAAAGTTTAGGAAACAACATATTAGAATAGGAACATGGAATGTCAGAACACTACACCAATCAGGAAACCTAGAAAATTTAATATTAGAGGCAGAATCATTAGATGTAGATATTCTAGGAATAGCAGAGACAAAATGGAAAGATGCTGGGTACACAAGAAAAGAAAATTTTAGTTTTATACATTCAGGAGGAGATTACCATGAACGAGGGGTAGGAATACTGATCAGGAAAGAAATAGAAAAATATATCAGCGGGTACTGGACATATAATGACAGAATGATGTTGCTAAAGATCAAAGCAAAACCGTTTGATCTGGCCATTATACAAACTTATGCACCAACTACAGATTACACTGAAGAAGAAATAGAACAGTACTACGAAGATCTACAACAACTACTCAAACCAGTAAAATCAACAGACATTTTAATAGTCATGGGAGACATGAATGCAAAAATAGGAAAAGGAAGACATAAGAACATTGTAGGGCAATTCGGACTAGGGACAAGAAATGACAGAGGAGAAAGACTTATACAGTTCTGTGAGGAGAACAATATGATCATATGTAATACATTCTTTCAACAGGAAAATAGAAGATTATATACATGGAAAAGTCCTGGAGACAGAAAGAGGAACCAAATAGATTACATTATGATTAACAATAGATTTAGAAATAGTGTCAAAAACATCAAAACATACCCAGGTGCAGATATCAACTCTGACCATAATCCAGTGCTGTGCAAAATAAATGTCAAACTTAAAAAGATAGTAAATAGAGGAATCCAAGAACCACAGATAGACGCATCAGCACTAAAACAACAAGACATACAACAAAAATACCTTGTAGATGTAAGGAATAGATATGAACATCTAATGATATGAAACATGAGTGCATGGAACAATACAGAAGGGAAAATCCAGAAGAGAAAATAGACAATAAATGGGAAAGCCTAAAGAAAAGTATTCAAACATCAAGTAAAAATTTACCAACAAGAAATACCAAGAACAAACAAACATGGATGACAGATGAAATATTAGAGAAAATGACAGAAAGAAAGAAAGCTAAAAATACACCAAAATACTCAAGTATAGACAAGGAGATACGTAACATGTGCAGAACAGCGAAAAAACAATGGCTAGAAACAAAATGCAGTGAAATAGAGGAGATGTCCATACAACAGAAGACAAAATTAATGCATAAGGAGATAAGGCTGATCACAAATAAGAAAAATCCTATTAATGGCGGTGGCTGCATAAAAGATAAAAATGGTAAAATAATATTTGATAAAACAGAAGCACTCACAAGATGGGCAGATTATGTAACAGAACTGTTTGACGACCAACGGAACAAAAAACCAACAATACACAACAATGATGGACCAGCAATACTGAAATCAGAAGTAGAACATGCAATAAATTCAATAAAATGTGGAAAAGCTGCAGGCTCTGACAACATAACAGCAGACATAATAAAAACTCTAAATGAATTTGGTGTAGATACTATCACAGAAATTTGCAATGACATATACGAAACAGGCCATATACCTAAAGACCTAACATCATCAATATTCATACCACTACCTAAGAAGCCCAGGGCTGTGGACTGTACAGAATATAGAACAATAAGTCTAATGAGCCATCTAACTAAAATACTTCTCAAGATAATACATGAAAGAATTAAGAACAAGATAGACATGGAGGTCGGTGAAGAACAATTCGGTTTTAGGAAAAACAAAGGAACCAGAGAAGCTATACTGAGTATCCGGCTAGTGATAGATAAATATATAGAAGTCCAAAAAAATATCTATATTTGCTTCATGGACTACAGCAAGGCCTTTGACAGAGTCCAACATGAAAAATTAATCAAATGTCTTCAAGAAATAGGCATAGATGGAAAAGACATCAGGCTGATTAGAAATATATATTGGGAACAAACTGCATCAATAAGGTGTGAAAACAGCTACTCACCGTACATAGAAATAAGAAGAGGGGTAAGACAAGGATGCATTTTATCACCAAGCCTATTTAATATCTACACAGAGAATATCTTTAAAAATATATAAGAAATACCAGGACTCAAGATCAATGGGAAAATAATAAACAACATTAGATATGCAGATGACACTGTTCTTTTAGCAGAAAGTGAACATGAACTACAAAGACTAATAGATCAAGTAAATAAATCAAGTAATGAATATGGACTGGATATAAACATTCAAAAAACAAAAACCATGATAATCAGCAAAAACAAAGAAGAACAGGAGATAAACATAAACATACATGGAGAGAAACTACAACAAGTAAAACATTATCAATATCTTGGACACATGTCACAAATGATGGCAGATGTGAAACAGAAGTTAAAAGGAGAATAGGAATGGCTAAAAGTACCTTCAATAATGACATGAGGAAATTATTAATATCTAAACAAATTACAAACAAGTTAAAAATGAGAATTATAAAATGCTACATCTATTCCATATTAATGTATGGCTCAGAAACATGGACACTAAATAAACAATTAGAAGACAAAATTGATGCCTTTGAGATGTGGGTATATAGAAGAATAGGGAGAACATCATGGAAAGAGAAGAAAACAAATAAAGAGGTGCTAAAAACACTTAATATGAAGAAAGAACTACTAAGAGAAATAAAGATCAGGCAAATAAAATACTTTGGACACATTAAAAGACATGACACCCTATTGAAGACCTTACTTGAGGGTAAAGTCAAAGGGAAGCGAGCAAGAGGTAGGCAGAGATACAAGTGGGAGAGTAACATTACACGATGGACAGGTTACAGTCTAGCAGAGTGCACCACCAAGACAAGAGACAGGAGATGTTGGAGATACGTTGCAGCCAACCTTCGTTGCGGAGACGGCACTTGATGATGATGATGGGGGTTTATTGAGATCTTAAGGAAAACTAAAAGTTCACAAAGTGTGGACAAGATTGAATAGATGACGAAAGACAAGGTGCAATTTTCAGGTTTTGTTAAAGGTGAAATCAAATATTTCAAAACTGGGCTTTTGTGCTATAGGTATGTACCTGGAAAAAGTGCGCTGACGGACTATAAACTATAACGTTAGCTTTATCTCTTAATTTATTACCCGGAAGGCATGTCGTTGACTATTGTAATCAATAAAAATAAATGCTATGACCATTTAAGTATTTAACGGTAGAATTTTTATATTTATTATGCATTGAAAGTTTCTTTAAATTAAACCAAATGAGAAATAGAGTAAGAACCAAATGAAATAAATAATAAAAGGTAGGTGAGTATACAACGTATACCTGCGTATAACAAAAAAATGTGTATATATATATATATATATTTTCATGTATAACATTTTTATAATTTATGCAGTTTTCTTTTTATATGTTTCTATTATATCGTTTCTGATGAAGGTATATGACCAAAACGTTAACTTGTATTGTTCTTATACTTTATAATCGTTTCTTCCCTTATCCCATGAGATTCTCCAGGATTGTATATATATACTTATTTATATTGTATTATTGGACAGGACAAGATTTTACATCAATCATCTGCATCATTATGAAGATAGAAATTGCTGGAGGACTCTGTGGGTGTTGATGTATTCAATGTCATACTTCTACGACCATGACGGGTTGCGAGCTTACTAATAAACACACATAGTATTTCTAACACACTCCTTTTTAAGTAACCTTTAAACAGCACAATGACACCTCACGAGACCATTTGTCTTACATAAAACAGCTGCAAGATTGCGTCGATTGATATGCCCACACTAAGGGTTAAGATCTTAATAAACACGTATATTTATTTTTAAATCAATAAAACGGCAAATAAACAGCAACAACAACAAAATATGAACACAAACACATAAAAAATTAGCAACTCACCACAGCAAAGAGCAGTCAAAGTTAACCTGTAACCATTTATTGGTATTTAGGCTGAAGGAGTTGACATTCTGAAATAAAATGTGGCAAGATTTGGTGTTTATAATCGAACTTGTAGGATTTTGTTGAAATTTTGACATTAATATTTATTGATTAATAAGTACATTCTCCGTGTAAGACAGTGGCAAGCAGGTAGATTGGGACGGGGGATGGATTGTATGATTAAAATCCCCTTTCCCACATTTAGAAGAATATAACACAACATTTAGCCATGACCTTCTACAAAATAAGATATGTTGGCTTATGAGAAATCAGTCCTTCTTAATGACTCATTTGATTAATCCCGGGATTTTCATTGTGACTATGATTATGCTTTGTGTGACAACCAATGAAAATCAAGGAAATAGCTAAATGAGTCGTTTTAGAAGGCTATATTTTCCATTCCAAAAACAGATATTAAACTGTGGATTAAGCCCAATACCCCCCTTCCCCACTCATTCAAGTGATTTGTGAATGTCATACTACATGTGCACGCGTTCCTTATGTTCTCAAATAAACAATATCCACCGAAGACGGATTGTCGGGCCATTGGCGGAAATAAAACTGTGATGCAACGCATTTCCATTCTCTGGACTATATCCTGCTGGAAATCTAGTAGTACCATGGTCCTTCTACAAGAGAGATCCAGTGGGAGTTTGAAAATAAACGCTGAAGAAGAAACAAACAATAACAACAACATATCAGTAACCCGACACACTACGAGAAGCACTGCAATAGAAGGGTTGTTCATGGGTAAAGGGTCACAGAAACCGTATCTATTTATGGTAAGGCACAACCATTTACTTTAAGAATATGGGCAATATCCCAAGATAAGGAAAGAAAGGGAGGTTGATTGGTGTCTCTTTAGGAAATTAGAATATGATATTTATTATTAGAAAACAAGCAGAAAAGCAAGGAACCCCCCCCCCCCCCACCCCCACTTGATTTTCTCCCAAAACGATATAATCAAAGATCCTACAAAAAACATGGTAATTATTTAATTTTCTAGGCAATCTCCACTTTTTTTTTAAGCGTACGACTATCTACGGTCCTTATGTGGATCCATTTATGACGCGGTGTATTTTCTCGTTTTTTTTAAAGTTCGTCAAAGCAGAATCTAAGCATAACGGCTTGTGACATAATGAAAGACAGCTACAAACTCTCTCTACTCACTCCTTGGAGCATATTGTCCAGTTACACAAACTTTCTCTAATCACTCCTTGGAGCATACTGTCCAGTTATAATCTGGTTATGCTTTTCTTTGTTACGGAATCTCTAATAATCAAATTCTATTTTTGTCCTACGGGGGTCTTGTCAAGACAACTTTCGCCAGATTACCTGATTGTCATTTACCGAATTTCAAATAAACTTGCCACAACGAGCTCCAAATATTAAAGGGCAAGAGACAGAAAAAAAAGAAAACAAAAAATGGCCGTACCTCTATTCCATCGATAATGTACTGAAACTCTGGGCAGATGAGCGCATTACCAGCATAAGCAGCGTCAACATGAAGGTAGATGCCTTGTCGTCTTGCTACGTCGCCCAGTTCCTTGAGGTTGTCGAAGGAACAGCAGGCCGTTGTGCCTAACGTGGCACACACCTGCAACAGAAATTGGCATGTAGTGAGCCTATTTATATTAAACCTTGGTTGGACCTTTTAATCTTGGAAGTGAGACACTCTTGGTTATATTAGGGCATCCATATCCATCTTTAGAACATAATTCGTCAGAATGGTAGCGGCACCACAAAGGTTGCATCAACACACAGCAAGGGTTGTAGAGGTACCCCAGTGGATGCATCAACACACAGAGTTCTCCATCGATTTTTATCTTCAGCGATGCGAAAGAGTAATGAAAAATCCCGACCTGTCCAATCCTTGACATTGTCGTTCCATGATTTCCTTTTCTCCCGTCTGCTGCTTCCACCTGCAACTATTCCATGTAGTATCTGTTTTTTTTTTACAAGGAATCATGTCGGAATGTACAAATTCTCTTCGTTCTGTTAAGGCACATTATCATTCCACACAGGGGAGGTCGAAGTTCAGGTAATATTATTATAATGATCTCAGTTTTGTTTACTTTTTCATCTTATTTTTCGCGCTCATTCTCAAACTTTTGTAGGTTGGCAGATGCAGTCCAGAGCGCTGAATGTATTAAGTCATGGTTAAATTATAAATGCGATATCTGCGCCTTTAGACCTGACACATACAACCAAAATTGTCACTGGGTCACTTTGACCAATTGGGTAGTACTCCAACTCAACCCCTAAACATTACTAGTCATCTCTTACGACATGAATTGAAAGTTACAGTGTTGCTATTATTGCTTCAATTTTGGATCATGTCAATACACAGAAGATTATTTGCTTTTAATTTACATAGCACATAGATCAATTAATGGAAAAAGCCAATGACGTAAATTCTGAACATTACATCAATTTTGAAACACAAATATATCCCGATGGAAAACACAAGGTAAATCATAAATTTAATCTTCACATCAACAACAGACATGGACACTAACTAAAGTACAAGAGAGAAAGAACATTACTACGTGTGAAATGAGATATCTAAGAAAAGCAGCAAACAAGAAGAGATCATGTGAGAAATGAAGATACAAGAACTGTTGGAATAACATTTGTGGTCAAAAATATATTCAAAAACAGAGACTAAAATAGTTCGCACACTTAATGAGAATGAACCCATATTGGCCAACTGTAACAGCATACGACATGAAAATTGAAACAGCAGATACAGAGGAAGACTAAGAAGATAGAAGCGGGATTGAAGGAGCTACCAACATTCAGAGACGCCACAATATTACTGTATCGCAAGCGACCAAACGTGTCATATCGCAAAAACCGATCGTCATGCAATCCTGCGACGCCTTACTTACAGCATAAGCAGAGAAAAGACAATAGATCGATAAATTACCTGTGAACTTGTGGAATTCAGAAATAGATCGTAATTTCACATTTTTCATTTTTGTATCCATATATAATGTAATTCGTGTTCTAAACATACATACATTTGCATTGGTTACTATGTCAACAAATGGTATATCAACAGATTGATCTAAAATATTGTATGTTAAAGAGAAGGCTGAGAAAACTATTTTTAGAAGTATAAACATTGGTCGCTCTCATTCAAGACTACGTGAGATTGGTATAACGATTGAAGCAGCTAGGAAGAGAAACATAATAGATATACAAAGAGACAGATAAATCAACATAATATTAGCTAATATATTGGAATCCCTCAATAGCGCATTCTGTTTAAACATATGTTCATATATAACAACACTTAAAGATTCCCAATTATATTTATTCATTTTTGTTTTGTACTGTATATAGTGCATATCTGTTAATACATACATATTTTGTGTTCGGAACAAGATGTTATAAAGGGATTGCACTGTATAACATTACGTAGTATTGAGAAATCAACGCAAAACTGAAACTGAACTGCTACACTGGCAAATATAGTCAGACGGGGATTTGAATAGAGTTGGTCTTGTCTGACGCTAATATGCACTCATAATGAATATACATTTTCCCTTGCTCACACCACAGGAAAATATTGGGGAATACAGTGGCATCATCGTATGTTTAATTTACTAATTCCATACTTAGGAAGGATGTAGTCAACGCCATTTACCCGCATTTACTTTCCCAGCTATTATGGTACCCATTTCTTTGAGATGGGTTAACTGAGCAAATAGGACAAGCATGTCACATAATTCAACGCTAGTGACAAATAGGACAAGCGTGTCACATAATTCAACGCTAGTGACAAATAGGACAAGCATGTCACATATTTCAACGCTAGTGACAAATAGGACAAGCATGTCACATAATTCAACGCTAGTGACAAATAGGACAAGCGTGTCACATAATTCAACGCTAGTGACAAATAGGACAAGCATGTCACATAATTCAACGCTAGTGACAATGTATGGTAAAATGAAACTAAGTAGTTATTCTGCCTTACACAAATCTAAAGTAAAATAGATATTTGTGTATTATATTCTACAGACCGAACATAAAATAGATATTCGTGTATCAAGCTGATTTCTACAGACCGAACATAAAATAGATATTCGTGTATCAAGCTGACTTCTACAGACCGAACATAAAATAGATATTCGTGTATTAAGCTGACTTCTACTGACAAGATAAAATAGATATAAATGTAATATACTGAATTATACAGAACGAATACATGTACTTACAAAGAAGGGGATCAGTCCCATTCTCTTGTCTTCCTGGGGGTGACATGTAGAAAACAACAAGTATATTTACTGACATTGCAAGGATAATATATAGTTTTACACCAATATAGTCACCCTATTAGTTACAGTAGCGTCTGACAGAATGTTTGACTAAAACCAAGGGGTTGTGAGGTGTAAATACGAAAACATTGTTGTTTCGTATCACAGCAATATTACCTTATATTGATTATCGAACAATAATAATAGTATAATAATAATCAGACCCATAACCCGTCAGGGTCGTAGTTGTGCCCACACAGTAGATACCAGCACACACAAAAATCCCCAAGCATTTGTCACTCAGCCATTCGGAGTAGTATAGAAAAATCACGCCGCAGACCATTCCTTGATGTTATCAATCCAGGATATTCCCTGTTCTCTTCTTCTCTCCCTCGACTATTCCTTGCAAAATAATGTTGGACAGTCACTCGTGTCTCGTTACATGTCCAAACCAAACACCTTTACACTGTTTCAACGTTGCCAAAAGTGGTTCTTGATAACCTGCCACTTTATTTATTTTCTGCCAGAAAAATATTTGTTTTGCGGTCTATAATGCTAAATCTTACAAATATATGTAGCGCTTGTTTTCAAATACCCGAATCCTTCTTTCTGTGTCTGTATTGAGTGTCCAACTTTCACATCCGTATAAAAGTAATATTTACTGTAATATATTAACTCCAACGATCTCAAAGTATTGATATTTACTGTAATACTGATCTTACTTTCAATACAATAATAGCGATACTACATCCAAAATTATAGTATTAAAAAAGAAACCACACAGAAAACGCAGGACGATCTTACCTCAATGGCATCCTCCAAGACGTGACCTCTCAGTGAATAGTTGTTGTCCACGTCGAGTTGCCTCATCTTTACAAATCCAATCATCCCAGCCTTTTCCACGCAGGAGTGTGCCTAATGGATAAAACACAGGATATTTCTAGAGACAGTCACATATTCTTTCTTATCATTGATACTCTATTACGTTCTTTATTTCTGTTCTTCTTTTATTTTTTTTTTATTTTTCTCTGCTCGCACTGTTGTCTTTTTAAAAAAAAATGTTCCTCTATCTTAGATACAATGGACGGGTTGGATCATTGGTAAAGTTACTGTTTTGTTCAATGAAAATATTCGAGAGGCTAGTTCAAGTAATTTGTTTCATGAAATGTGTACAGCAAAGGTAGCAATTTTAACATATTTTATTCGGGGCAGACGTGGGGGGGAAGGGGAGGGGGAAGAGAATTAAGTTAATTTTGTTTAATGTTTTTTTTTGTTGGGAGTAGCACATTTTTATAAGGCGTACCTCGGAACCGGGAATGAATATTACTCACCACTGGAAACACACATAGACGTTTGGACCAAAAGGCATTTATCAAGAATGCATTGACAACAAATCCCCGTTCTATTATGTCGTTTTATGATTTCCTACGCCAGTCGGCATATCACCTGATGATAATGACCTTTACCGAGGTCCTGACCGATATCGTGGAACCAGAATTAGAGTTCACGCAATTGTGTGTCAAAGTAGAAAATCAACAATCTGCCTGCAAGAGCATGTTGTTATATATGTTTCTTGTCTACTACTTATACACTATTAACATTCAAGGGCATCAACAGACGTAGAGAACTGACTTCATTATAATTGGAAGTGCTAAATAAAGTAAAAATGTCACTAAAAAATACCTAACTATCATTAATAAAAAATAAGATGTAATACAAAGCGTGTGCCGATTACAGGATGTGGCAGTTGGTGCGGAATGGATAGGTCTACCCACAGATTTCGAAACTTGTTTGAGAGTAGTAATATCACTTAGCAGGGAATGCAGAGAATGGTGTCCCACAGCTGTGGAGAAAGAAGTGCAGGCTTTAATCAGTGAGAATACCAAAGAGGGGGATGTGATTATATACACTGATGGATCTGTAATTAGGCATGTTCGCAGTGCTTGGGCCTTTACAGCTCAGTGTGCAGGTAAAACGATCAAGGAGGAAAGTGGTGCCTTTGCGGTCACTACGAGTAGTATGACCATGGAGACTATGGCGGTGACCAAGGCATTTGAGTGGCTACGCACACAGAAAGTAACGCAGGTCTGCATCTTGAGTGACTCTATGAGTATGATTAAGAAGGTACAAGTGGGTCTCGTTCGCGAACAGTGGATTGAGGCCTTGAGAAATGCGAGCTTGAAGGCGGTTACATTTATTTTCGTGCCGGGACATGAGGGCGTTCGAGGCAATGAAAGAGCGGATCAACTGGCATCGTGTGCGATTGTGGCAAAGGGCGATGGGGCAATGGATCGCGCTGACGTTTTGAACTCCTTAAGAGATATAACACGCGAGAGTGAGACGAATGTGGATGATGATTCCTTTTCAATGGCTAGGATTAAAGATCAGGGATTGAAATGCGGTGTTGCTAGAGGTGAAGATTTTGGAGGGCGCAGAAGAATGATGGTCAACCAGCATAGGACCGGTACTGTCAGCAGAAGTGTGATGGCGGATACACTCAAGGAGAGATCGGAGCAACTATGGTTGTGTCCAGTTTGCAGTGATGATGATCCGACGACTAACTAACTAACTAACTAACTAATAAAAAATAAAAAGCTAACAATAAAACACAGACCAAGGACAATTTTTTACGTTGCAGTCCAACTAGGACCTTTTTTCAAGAAATAAATAACTACCAAAAACACAAAACCATACAAATATTGACAACTAACGTGACTTGAACCTGTTTCTCTCACCAAAAATCAAGGCCAAGTGAAATTATGGAACGCATGTCGCAAAATGACAAAGATATTTCTCATTTTTGTTAATATACTTATATAATATATATAGTATATTATAGTTTGAGAATATACTCGTTGAATGTTCTGGCTAAAATCGCATATTTTTTTTTAGGAATACGAGGTGGTCGAAGATGGGAAATGTGTTGACTCAAGTTTCAAGACGAGTTGGTACCATCTGAACAGACATGGTTCAAATCCTGTTTGTTGCATGATTTTTCTTAATTGATAAATCCCCCATACTTCTATATTATATTATTCATTTTCTCTAGAATACCATATGAACACATATTTTCTCTAGAATACCATATGAACATATATTTTCTCTAGAATGCCATATGAACATATATTTTCTCTAGAATAATTTTTGAATACGTTATTTTCTCTAGAATAACGTTTGAGCATGTAATTTCTCTAAAATAACGTTTTAACATGTAATTTCTCTAGAATAACGTTTTAACATGTAATTTTTCTAGAATAACGTTTGAACGTGTAATTTCTCTAGAATAACTTTTGAGCATGTAATTTCTCTAAAATAACGTTTTAACATGTAATTTCTCTAGAATACCGTTTGAACATGTATTTACCAGTTTAGAACAATATCCAACAAGTCTAGAGAGCAGCTGTCCATCTTCTGTGTATGGTTGTTTCTCTTTCAGTTGTTTGATGGTCTTGTGGCGTGCCGACAGCATAGCCACTAGGACGCTTTCGCTAGCAGAACCCTGTACATAAGTTGTTATATTAGTTTGTGGATTAGTTAAGTGGGTTGGTCATTCTATAGGTTGATAGATAATACAATAGATGGGCGTGGTAATGAATCAGTTTTTGGTGTATAATCGATGGGTTGTGCATCAATTCATGGATGGGTTGTGCATCAATTCATGGATGGGTTGTGTATCTATTCATGGATGGGTTGTGCATCAATTCATGGATGGGTTGTGCATCAATTCATGGATGGGCTGTGTATCTATTCATGGATGGGTTGTGCATCAATTCATGGATGGGTTGTGCATCAATTCATGGATGGGTTGTGTATCAATTCATGGATGGATTGTGTATCAATTCATGGATGGGTTGTGTATCTATTCATGGATGGGTTGTGCATCAATTCATGGATGGGCTGTGTATCTATTCATGGATGGGTTGTGCATCAATTCATGGATGGGTTGTGCATCAATTCATGGATGGGTTGTGTATCAATTCATGGATGGATTGTGTATCAATTCATGGATGGGTTGTGTATCAATTCATGGATGGGTTGTGCATCAATTCATGGATGGGCTGTGTATCTATTCATGGATGGGCTGTGTATCTATTCATGGATGGGTTGTGCATCTATTCATGGATGGGTTGTGTATCAATTCATGGATGGGTTGTGTATCAATTCATGGATGGGTTGTGTATCAATTCATGGATGGGTTGTGCATCAATTCATGGATGGGTTGTGCATCAATTCATGGATGGGCTGTGTATCTATTCATGGATGGGCTGTGTATCTATTCATGGATGGGTTGTGCATCTATTCATGGATGGGTTGTGTATCAATTCATGGATGGGTTGTGTATCAATTCATGGATGGGTTGTGTATCAATTCATGGATGGGTTGTGCATCAATTCATGGATGGGTTGTGCATCTATTCATGGATGGGCTGTGTATCTATTCATGGATGGGCTGTGTATCAATTCATGGATGGGTTGTGTATCAATTCATGGATGGGTTGTGTATCAATTCATGGATGGGTTGTGCATCAATTCATGGATGGGTTGTGTATCAATTCATGGATGGGTTGTGCATCTATTCATGGATGGGTTGTGCATCAATTCATGGATGGGTTGTGCATCAATTCATGGATGGGTTGTGCATCAATTCATGGATGGGTTGTCACTGTACGGGTGGAAAGGAAACATCAAGATATAGATCAATTATGTTTATCAGAGTGTACCTCCACGACAATAGACAGAAAATGGTGGATATCTTCCTATCTACGAGTACATTGATTAAGATATATTCTATCTCGTATATATTGTCTTTTCTCTGCTTATGTTGTAAGGCATCGCAGGATTGAATTACAACCAATTTACACACTATGACACGTTTGGTCGCTTCATATGTAGTAATATTGTGACGTCTCAAAACGTTGGTAACTCCTTCAATCCACTTTCTTGGTCTGCCTCTGACTGTTTATATTTTCATGTTGTATTCTCTTATTGCTGGTCAATATGTTTTAACTGTCGTTGTGTTGTTTGATGGCGGATTGATCTTCTGCCTAATGACATGTTATTACGATCTTTGATGGATTTTATAATTTTCTAAAAAAATTCTTGAAAAATATCTAGAGCAAGCTTCTGTCACCATAGAAATCTCCACGGGTTACGGGTATTCTGGACCTGTCGTTATTTTGTCCTTGAATGAATATGTATTGGAGATTTTTGCAGTCAATATTCTTTGCGGAAACAGTGGGTGATATTGCCTGTTGATATGTAATGGTTTATTTGAGAATATCTTGCAAATTGTTCTGTGAGTGCAGTGTCATGTCAAATTGTTCTGTGAGTGCGGTGTCATGTCAAATTGTTCTGTGAGTGGGTTGTCTTGTCAAATTGTTCTGTGAGTGCGGTGTCATGTCTAATTACGTCATTGATTTGTTGGTTGATGAAGGGATTAGAGGTGTGGGTAGATGTGTTGAAAGATTGTTGTTGAATGCATTGGTGGAAGGGATGCTGGATGTATTGTTGACTGTGTTGCCTGATTCATTGATAGATAGGCTCATTGGCGTATTGGCGATGGGTAAATAGATGATTATTTAATGTATAGGTAGATGGGCGGTTGGGTTTGGAGATTGTTTATTATGTGTAAACATAAATAAAATAAAGACAGTATAATGTTTACAAGAAGACCTTTAGATCCTTGTGTACGAATGTGAATTGTTTGTGTTCCTGGGGATACTTTAATACTTGTACGGGATTTTCGTTGTTGTTGTAATAGTCCTCCTCTCTATTGGTCCGTTCTCAGTGACTTGAGTACACAGGTTGAATGTCTTGACAAGATCACATCTCATCTTTGGGGGGGGGGGGGGGGGGTTGGTCAAGTACAGAAAACCAGTTCACTTATGTTGCAAGGCAATTCTGTGCAGCCTGGTTCAATTCCTGTGAGCTGTAAGAATTATTTTCAATTATCCTCATGCTTCCTTCTTGAATTTACGTGTGTTGTCTTATATAGAGGTTCTATGAGAAAGAATGAGAAGGTAATTTATAGCCAAAAAAATGATAAGGCAGAGAGTCTTGATTTATAGGGTATGTGATGAGAAGAGCAAGATTAAAATATTGAGTCACCAACAAAAAGATAAATTGTAGAAGATACAGTGAAAGACAAAGAGATAATTTGATGGGTGCTTTGACATCGTAACATAGGTCAGCATCACCGAGTGAATTTGCTAACACACGCGAGAAAGAGTTGTGAAGAAAAATGATCGCGTACGCCACTTTACGGCACTTGATTTATTGATTGATTGATTTACATTATTCCACCAAAGCAGGAGGCAGAAGTCATTGTAAATTCATCGCAATCAACTTTCGTTGTAAATATGGCACTTGATCTGATCTGACTTCCTTTGGTGAATATTTAAATTACCTGTATAACTCCGCCCCCTTCTCCTCCAGTGTGCAGAAACTGTTTTGGAAGACCAATCATTTTACCTGAAAAATTAATAACATTTCTACATAATAAGTCATTACAGTTCAATATATAAATTCCTTAGTGGCCTCTAATCTATCTTGAGACGGCAGATATTGGCTAGACAGAACATTTAATCATCTCTAATCTATCTTGAGACGGCAGATATTGGCTAGACAGAACATTTAATCATCTCTAATTTATCCACTACAACCTCGACCTTACCTACAGGCGTGTTCCCCTGTATCAGTAATTGTATTAATACACACAAAAAGATATTATTAGATAGTTATCGCCGTTGGGGTTTTCTCTTTCAGCACTTTCATATTTATAATATATAAAAAAATAACGTGGAAGCAGCAACTTTCCGGCACGATGGGTGAGTTTATATGCAGATTTAACATATTATCGTATATAAAGAGTTAATTCATTGCACGCTTTAGCACAGTAGCGGGCTTAATAGCTTACCCATCCAGTCCAGAACAAGTGTTTCCAGCTCTGCGCAAGCAGGACTGGCAGCCTGTGGAATGATAATGTAAACAGTATTGGTTGTCACATAAGTAGTAAAACATCAGAACACAAACTATTGCCAAATATACACAGACGAGTACCATACATTATCAAATTACCACGGACAGAATTGCCCAAGCAAATTTACCATTTAACAAAACCATATTAGTAATATATCTTTGTAGATTAAGGTGAAGAAGAGAGTTCTTAAGGCTATATAGAACCAATGGTAATGAATGGAGGTGAATCTTGAACACTCAACAGACCAGTGAACATTATACAGAGTATAGCAGCAGAGATGTGGTTTGTTGAAGAATGTTTTTCAGAAGAATGTTGAGAACACCAACACAGATAAAAAGCGTAATAAAGATACCTTGAAAGAAGCTAATTCACAAACATAGCTGCTTACCCAAATCAGAAATAGACAGTCCACATTTTTTGACACATCATAAGAAGAAAAAAGATGGAACACTGTGTAACAACAGGCAAGTTCAAGAGAGAGAAGAATAGGTGAAGACCAACAGAGAAGATGCTTGACAACCTAGCATTGTGGCATGGGAGAACATTGGTATCGGAAGCGATTGACGGTACACGAAATAGAAGGCTGTGAAAAACATAATACCCAACGAGACACAGCATGGATCACAAGAAGATCGTGCAACAAATAAAGGATTAGCCACGTCATGGTAACAGTCGGTATTAATCACGCATTGTTAGAAGTTCCCTTGTAGTATATGTATACAGTTTGCTAGATATATTTATGAAAATGAAAATGTAAGTGAATATTATAATCAATGAGGGCGTCTGTGACTATGTCGATAGCAATACCTACAACTGTGAGAATGTTACGTATATTTGACTGTGGTTAGCTTTCAGGTTGTGTTTCATGCACAGTGTAGTTGGTGTCGCAGTGTACAGTATGGGAACCAGTGGTTAGCTTTCAGGTTGTGTTCCATGTACAGTGTAGTTAGTGTCGCAGTGTACAGTATGGGAACCAGTTATCTCGTTCTGCTGGCATACTAGCGACATGGTTGCAGACGTCCACCGTTTAGTGGAAGTGATAAAAGTACGAAACGTATTAGTTATCGCACAAAGTCGGTTGTGTCGGGCAATTAGATTAAATAAAACGACACAGCGCATTTCTGTCCCTGTTTACATCCTAGTGCAATTATAGTATGACTATTGTCCTGCTTCGCGAGAGAACTAGTGGAATATTTTTTAAAATTCTTTTTCAATAATTTTTGTAATGGGTTAAATAAAAATTGTACGTGGAACAATACATAGAATCGACTTTTCGACCACAAGGGCTTTGTTACGATAGGTACAAACAAACAGATTAGAAACTATATCAGCATGCATCAGATTGAATTAAGAATTATTTTTATTTATGCTTGTTTAATTTTGCATTTTCCTTGTATACTTTACATCCTTGAAATGTAATCCTTCAGACTTCCGTTGAGCTCGCCTCTCTTCATCATTTATTGTATTCTAGACCTGTCAGTTTCTACTAATTTGATGACGTGTAATATCCTTTTATTGTTTGTGGTTCCGTGTATTTTGTCCCTATCTTGATAACGACTTTGTGCTCGAAACGTCGATTCTGTGTAATATTCCACTATAAGCACCGGTCCGTGTGCTCAGAAAATATCATATCACAAGCTATCATAACTAAACTATAACATGCAATGTTCTACTGCACCGATATCCTTTGACACTTCAAAGATTTTTTTTTAAATGGTGTTCCTATCCCACACGAAGAATGCTGAATTTGACCCCTCAACCCACAAAAAGCTATCGACCAATGGTATAACCTGATAATATAACATTATCAAATGCTATAAAATAATGTTTGCCTGCAGATGGTTACTTACCCAGGAAAATCCTATACAACCAATAGCGTCAGACAGCATGTCTCCTAGAATGGAGGGATACGAATTGCCAGCTGGGAAGTAGGCGTGAAAATTTGGATGCTGCCAGTGTGTAATCTTGCAGTAGAAAGTAATAGATTGTATTGCAAAATTTCTTCAATAATAATAGATTGTATTTAATTATATATTCAATAAATTGTATTTTAAATATATCTTCAATAATAGTATATTGTATTTGAGTATATCTTCAATAATAATAGATTGTATTTCAATATATCTTCAATAATAATAGATTGTATTTCAATATATTTTCAATAATAATAGATTGTATTTCAATATATCTTCAATAATTCTTCTTCTTCTTCATTTGCGTTCAACATCTGTGGTCATGCTATATTGTCAGGCCTGTCATCAAGACGAAGTCCACTGTCTTCTCCGGGTCAGAGCGGCTGCACCATAGCTTTTCCTAAAGTCTATATCCTCTGGCCAGGTCTGCTACTCGTATCTCTGCTCTTTGTATGTTGGGCAGTCCTGAAGTATGTGTTCCGGGTACAGTAATAATAGATTGAATTTCAATATTTCTTCAATAATTTAATAATTGGTATACTACGTCTGGTCTCATATATAATATGATATTCGTTACTTTGTCATGGTAAGAAGATATTACATCCGGTCTTTGTGTATATTTTCATACAGCTTCTGATATTTCTATGGTTCATTATCTTGTGTAGACATCTTGTGGCTTTAATACAATGGAATCCCATATAACATCTTGGTCCGGACAGACAAAATAGGTTTTTTTATAATAGAAATTATATAAAAATATATGTAGATGATATATATACATAGTAATAGTTACTAGTTATGTACTTGTTAAATTTGAAGGGCTGCCCATTAACATAAATATTATTCAAGTATACGCACCAAAATCAGAAAGTTCAGAAGGAGACATACATTAATTCTACGAAGATTTAAACACAGATATGAGACAGTGCAAGCATCATAAGGTAAACATTGTGATGGGAGATTTGAAAGCAAAGATAGGGCAAGTGCAAGATATTGATATAACGGGTAGATTTGACTTAGGCATCAAAAATGAATATCGCTAAGAGACAGAGTGAGAAATTAGGATATTAGATAAAGAACCGGCACCGCCCCAATCTTGGAATATATTAAGAGTCAACAGATTAAATGGTTTTCACACATCAGCAGGCTACCATCAGACAGCATACCACAGCAAGCTATCTACACAGATACAGTGAAGACAGACCTAGAGGCCGAACTCGAAAATGATTGACCACCGAAAAAAAGAGCCGACAAATTCCGCAATATACTTAGCACACACGAGAGCCATCTTCAGAGAACTCTTCTACCCCTGTCGCTGAAAGGCAATAAAGGGTTTAGCGAATAGATAGATAGATCAGAAATGAAAGAGGCGAGATTTTAGTGGACTGTGTCAGAAGTAATAACATGATATTAGGAACTGCATGATTCCATCAACATCTTAGGCGACTATGGACATGAAGAAGCCCAGATAACAAGACTCACAATCAGATCGATTATATTATGATCAATAAAAGATTCAATAACTCATTGAAGTATATCAAAACACGCCCAAGTGTAGACTGCAGTAACGACCATGTTCCTGGTGTGGGAAAGTTAAGTATACGATTAAGAACTACCATGTAAATCATGGATTTGTTCTCATCAACATTGAGTTTTTCTAACATTTTTATCGTGGATTTGTTCTCATCAACATTGAGTTTTTCTAACATTTTTATCATTTTTATCATGGATTTGTTCTCATCAACATTGAGTTTTTCTAACATTTTTATCATGAATTTGTTCTCATCAACATTGAGTTATTCTAACATTTTTATCATGGATTTGTTCTCATCAACATTGAGTTATTCTAACATTTTTATCATGGATTTGTTCTCATCAACATTGAGTTTTTCTAACATTGTTATCATGGATTTGTTCTCATCAACATTGAGTTTTTCTAACATTGTTATCATTTCTGAATGCTTCACCTTGTCGAATGCTTTACTATAATCTATGTTAAGTTCTTCACCGTTGACGAACCGTCTTTCTGTCCTTGATATTCGTATGACTATTCTATAGCATTTTATTTCAAATGCCGAAATTTTCTTTTCCATTTCGGATGCCATTACCAAGGTCTCACAACTATATGTTTCTACTGCGAAAATAAATAAATAACACATTATGTATTTACTATGCATTTTTTGGTTTGTATATTGTTTACTTACATTGTTTTATGGTGACTTTGAAATATTGGATCGGAAAGCCAACTGGGTCACCTAACCTCTTTAGTTGCCTCTTACGATATACATGGCAGATGACATTGTTTATATTCTTCTTCTTCATCGTTTATTCTCAATTTCCGGTTGGATCTCTTTTGTAGCAGGACCATGGTCCTACTAAATTTTCAACATGATGCAGTCCAGAGAATGGAAATGCGTTGTGTCGCCGTTATATTTATGCCAATGGCCCGACTCATCCGTCTTCGTCTGGTTTCTATTCGCTGCTTCTATTTTAATCTCTGGAAAGTGGCTGGGCCAAAGGAGTTCATTTGATGAGGCACCTCACAAACTTACACATTTTTACATGCAGTGTACTGATTTAATATTTCATTCTTTATGTATTTGATAAAAAAAAAATTATGTGCAACTTATTACATTACATTATCAAAGAGTATGAACTATATGAATAATTACTTAGTGTCATTGATATTTTAAGATGTCATGCAAAAATTTAATGCAATCTATCAGGCAGTTTTCGATAAACTACAGTTATCATTAAATTGTAAATTACTTTAAGTATGTAAAAACTTGAAATAAACTTACTCCTGGCATGATGGCCGACTCTACATCATCCATGATGGAATCCCACTCTTCTCCTTTCTTTGGCGCTGAGGAGGGCAGCAGATTCCTCAAATATCCTGGCTCCACTTCTGGGTTCACATTCCTAGATCGTATCTGAGTCATGTAGTCAGCAATAAAATCTACCATTTCCCGTCCTCTCTTTCTAAACTCACTGGCGTCCATATTGTTTGATTTTGAAAAGTGAAAATGTCGTCAGATGATGTAACTGAAAAGAAGAAGGAAATAAACATGCATATCACAAAAGGAGTGATCGGGTGGCTGCAGGAAAACTGTGCACCATATGGTAAGTCAATAGTACTCTAAATCTAAAAAGGATTAAATAGCAGGTTTACGAGAAATAATAAACCAGATAGACGTTTCTGCCAAAATATCTTTATCAATATAGGAACACATTTTTTCTTCTGTTTGTTTTTTCTTATCTTGATAAAGAAATTTCGGTCGAAACGTCGATCATATGTATTGGTCATCTGAATTGTTATTTACCCCTTTTGATATAATTTCTCCAATATTTGCTTACCATACATCACAAATATAAGAAGAAGAAAAACGCGCAGAACACAAGCAGAAAATGCTGTAAAACATGGAAAATGGCATCCGAAAATAAAAAGAGAATTGTATCATTTCAAATGAATTGCTATAGAAAGTTTCTAGGAACATCAATGACTCTGTCCATGATACACCTTGCCGTCGCAAGGCGTGTACACATTGAATTGTTTATTTTGTCTTTAAAAATAATGTAAATTCTTGCCATGGTTTGAACCCGAGCTGTGACGATGTGAGGCTTGCACTCTAACCATCACTGGCCGTACCAGTGAAACAGGAATGGAAGAAATGAACAACAACTGAGCCGCAACAGAGAGCATATCTAAAAATAGGAAATGTTTACTTTTTGTTTCTAGCACTTATTCATAGTCTTTATACTTGTAGTTTTCATTCTTAGTGTAGCATACTCGTAGTCAGTGCAGGATTTACGTATAACCTACACAAGCTATAGCTGAGGGCCCCCACTTTCTTGTTAAAGATTAATATGTCACTATCTATATACTTCGTAATGGTTAAAGGGCCCCATATCTCAAATAGATTAGGCCCTTATCAAGTCTAAATCCGGCCCTGCTTGTAGTGTGTATTCTTAGTGTGGTATACTTCTAGTACTTCTTCTGTGTTCGTTCTTAAACTCCTGCAAGCTAATAGGAAAAAAATCCGATAAAGTTAGTTTTGTTTTCATAGTTTACAGCTTGCTGTGATATCTGCGCTATTCGGCCTGAAAACTAAACTTTATTATAGATCTTGACTAACTTTAACCTATGGGATTCTACAGCCAACACCAGTCTCGCATTTCCTTAGTCGCCTCTATAGCTGTAGATACGACTTTGGTAAAGAAGAGAGGGGGGGTTTCATAAAAAAAAGCTGAGCACTTATTTTTTGGGTTGTATTTTGTTATCTTGTTTTCTTAATTTAATTTTTTTTTTAAAGAGAACATAGAGGATTTATCCGTCTAATTCACTAGTGTCTTAGCACTGAATACAATTGCTACATTTTCTTAACGAGAAAGGAGCAGGGGGTGTTAAACTTAGCAAACACAACTCTAGTATACAGCCTTTGGTGTTTCTTACAACATGCATGTTGGGTCACATTTGTGATGT
Source organism: Meghimatium bilineatum (assembly GCA_034231615.1). Classification (NCBI taxonomy): domain Eukaryota; kingdom Metazoa; phylum Mollusca; class Gastropoda; order Stylommatophora; family Philomycidae; genus Meghimatium; species Meghimatium bilineatum. The sequence goes on from CM067300.1 coordinate 7,645,245, forward strand.
TCGTTGCTCCTATTGTAGGCCCCCAACAACACGTAGTATGACACTAAATCCAACACTTTTATTCATTGCTTCTTAGAGAAAATATATGGAAATCCAATTTCGGTGGAATTATACACAATGTTGATAAGTCGAATCCACACGATCTATCATCTCGTATTTTAAGAGTTAAATTAAACCCAAGTGGAGTAAAAGTGGAGTAAAAGGCAAATGTTGACAATAACAAAAAATTTTTTAGTTTTTATAAAATGCAAACAAATTGTTATATAGGCTAAAACATTTTATTCTAATTTGTATTGCAAAATAAAATTAGCATCCGTTAATTGATAACTTACAAATGAAGACACAAATCAGAAGAAGACACTGTAGCTCGATACGTTGGTGACGTTTTTCTCAGACTTGACTGTCGAAGTCACCGTGTCTCTTTTCTTGTGAGTAACCCCGTTTAGGAAACTCACGTGTGTAGAACTATACTTCCAGAAACATTAACAGCTATTTATAATGTCCAGAACTCAGACCCCGCCTCGGATTCAGACGATATCTGGGCTATCATTGGTCAAAAATTAATAGTAAATTTCTCAATCCAATTGACGTGTATTAGCAAATCGGCTTTTGTTTACAATTCAGGATTGCACATTGGCGCTAATAAAATGCTTACCATTTTTATGTTTTCTATTTCGCAATTTCACACCTTCCCCTGTCTGAACAGGGAGTGGATCCTTGTCCTTGTCTACACAAGAAGTGCAGGCTCTAACCGAACTATAACCTAATTCTCAGACGATTAAGGTGTATATAAGAATAGTATCCCTAGCAGTTATATAAATCGTGGCGTTTACAAACTGATTGATTGCTAATTCATTGTCACATTATTCAAGACATACGTTGCATACACTGTTATGTTCATATTATTACATAACTAACGCATACTAAGGATGACATGGTCAATACTATACCTTCTTTTCAACCAATAAATCAACTTCTCAAAGATGGGTGTAGGCGATCACGTTTCCCTACTACTGTATCTTGTGTTGTGAATTTGTTCAGTTGGTGGTATTCTCCCATGCAGTCAATGATCTAATAGAACAACTGACCATGTACACAAACAATTACCAAATAGAACAACACACCAGGCACACAGTCTATGATCAAATAGAACAACTGACCAGGCACACAGTCTATGATCAAATAGAATAACTGACCAGGGACACAAGCAATTATCAAATAAAATAAATGACCAGACAAACAGTCAATAATAAAATAGCGCAACTGACCAGGCATACAATCAATTATCTAATAGAACAACTGACCAGGCACACAGTCAATTATCTAATAGAACAACTGACCAGGCACACAGTCAATTATCTAATAGAACAACTGACCAGGCACACGGTCAATTATCTAATAGAACAACTGACCAGGCACACAGTCAATTATCTAATAGAACAACTGACCAGGCACACAGTCAATTATCTAATAGAACAACTGACCAGGCAAACAGTCAATTATCTAATAGAACAACTGACCAGGCAAACAGTGAATTATCTAATAGAACAACTGACCGGGCATACAGTCAATTATCTAATAGAACAACTGACCAGGCATACAATCAATTATCTAATAGAACAACTGACCAGGCATACAATCAATTATCTAATAGAACAACTGACCAGGCAAACAGTCAATTATCTAATAGAACAACTGACCAGGCATACAATCAATTATCTAATAGAACAACTGACCAGGCATACAATCAATTATCTAATAGAACAACTGACCAGGCAAACAGTCAATTATCAAATAGAGCAACTGACCAGGCATACAATCAATTATCTAATAGAACAACTGACCAGGCAAACAGTCAATTATCAAATAGAGCAACTGACCAGGCATACAATCAATTATCTAATAGAACAACTGACCAGGCATACAATCAATTATCTAATAGAACAACTGACCAGGCACACAGTCAATTATCTAATAGAACAACTGACCAGGCACACGGTCAATTATCTAATAGAACAACTGACCAGGCACACAGTCAATTATCTAATAGAACAACTGACCAGGCACACAGTCAATTATCTAATAGAACAACTGACCAGGCAAACAGTCAATTATCTAATAGAACAACTGACCAGGCAAACAGTCAATTATCTAATAGAACAACTGACCGGGCATACAGTCAATTATCTAATAGAACAACTGACCAGGCATACAATCAATTATCTAATAGAACAACTGACCAGGCATACAATCAATTATCTAATAGAACAACTGACCAGGCAAACAGTCAATTATCTAATAGAACAACTGACCAGGCATACAATCAATTATCTAATAGAACAACTGACCAGGCATACAATCAATTATCTAATAGAACAACTGACCAGGCAAACAGTCAATTATCAAATAGAGCAACTGACCAGGCATACAATCAATTATCTCATATAATAATTGACAAGAGACGGTAGATGATCTAAAAGTTAAACATATAAAAGACAGACAACCATTGATCTCGTTGTCCATATCAATCAATGATTATGGGTTTTATATATAAGTATGTATTTGTGTATTTCCCGTTTTCTTCAAATGTGTCTCAAGGGTTTTTATTCACACTGATATTCCAAATAATGTTTAATTTATTCACAATAAAATTGTGTAGGTTCAAGCTATAATCACCTGTGAACCTCAGATAAAATGTACTTGTTAAAAAATACGTCACGCCACATCAAATGGCTTCACTACTAATACAGGCAGTTCATGTACCAAATGGCTTAACCACAAATCCATTGATATCCTGTAACGAATTTCTTATAAACTAATCCATGTATATGTCCAACTAATTTCTAAAACACTAATCCATGGATATTTCCTCACAAAATTCTTAACTACAAATCCATGGATATCCTTAATAAACTTCTTAACCACAAATCCATGGATATCCCCTAATACATTTCTTAACCACCAAATCCATGGATATTCCCTAAACAATTTCTTAACTAATCAAATTAGATCCTCTAAAGTTCCCCCTCCCTCCCATTCTAACTCTAAACAATAACGTAAATAAGGTTTAGACAGGACACCAAATCTCCCAAACGATCTTCCTTGTGTTTAACACGAACGAATAAAAATAAACCTTTATTGCTCAACATAAACCCTGTCGAAAACGGATGTGTCTGGCCATTGGTGCTAATAAAAAGGCCACACAACGTATGCCCATTCTCTGGACTACATCCTGCTAGAAATCTAATAGGACCATAGTCCTGCTGCAAGAGAGATCCAGCGGGAGTTTGCGAATGAACGCTGAAGAAGTTCAACACAATCAACAATATCTAAACACGTCAGAAAACGATCAATATTTTGCTATTTATGGCAATGTTTTCATAATTTAATTACTCATGTATCCAAAATTCCCCAGCTGATTATAGGTAATTACGATCGATGAGACAAAAACTATCTGTTGACTTGATAATTACTAGCCCATTCCAACAGCTGATTAATTGTCTTAGCCAAAATTATACTGCAGCTGTGAAAACAGTGTTCGAAGAACTTGGCCAGGTACATGCAGCTGGACAAGCATACAGGAGACAAGTTAAACATAAATATGTCGGTGAAAAATATATCATTGAAAAAATAGATTTATTTCGGTAACTGTGAAACATATAACAAGCATCTGTAAACGTGAATATTTTGTATTATTCATTTTTATATCCAAGAATTACGAGCGATGAAGCACTTATCTCCTACCTTTGTGCGATTTTTATTTTTTGGGGGAGGGGGGCTGTTCCAGAGCTTACTTTCATACCAGAAAACTTCAACTCAACGGTACGCAATGTTTTCAGAAGTGTGTTACACAGAGATGCTGTATGGATGTGTATAGAGTGGAGTTGTATGATCAGGGCATGGGACAGTGGAGTTGCGTGATGTGGGCATGGGGCATTGGAGTTGCAAGATGAGGGTATGGGGAAGGGGAATTGCATGATGAGGGCATGGAACAGTGGAGTTGCATGATGAGGGCATGGGACCTTGGAGTTGCATGATGAGGGCATGGGGCAGGGAAGTTGCATGATGAGGGCATGGGACCTTGGAGTTGCATGATGAGGGCATGGGACAGTGGAGTTGCATAATGAGAGCAAGCCTTGATTAATCATTACGCAAACAATGCACGTGCCTAGGGCACCAAGCATTTGGGGGCACCACAAGTCCTCAATTAAAATGTGTATATTGTTCCGGTAGCCGCGCGTAAACGACATGACATTAGTAAATCGCAAATGTAATATTGAATCGCACATTATTTAACCTTTGTCCCACACCCTGGGGGGGGGGGGGGGGTAAATTACCTCCCACCCAGTTTTGTTCTATTTTGCTATCTTTCTTCGAGGTTTTGGTGTGTTATTTTTTGACTTTTTTGGGCAAAACTTTCAAGCAAATTCACTTCCGTTGTGGTTGCTAGTGAAAACAATTGTGAATAGTGCTAATTTGTCGACGTAACATTGAATGACTGTACATTTGCATAACGGCTTAGGACTACTTTGCATTTTCGAACATCCTTCTTATGGAAATCCTTCTTATTTATCCAAAACTATATGTGAAGAACTGATTGAAATTACGTCTCAAAAAGTCCATGAAGTAATTGTAGATGAAGCAAAGGCTTCCGGTTATTTCAGCTTGTCAGTAGACTCAACACCCGATATTTCACATATAGATCAGTTAAACGTTGTTCTTGAGGGACACCGGATGAGAAGCAAAAAAACATTGCAAAGATGCACGAATTAGAATTTGCTCTCATGTTTGTCTTTTGGGAAGAAGTGTTACAACATTTTCACAAGTTCAATCAAGCTCAACAAAATGAACACGTGAACTTGAAAACGTGTGCTGCTGTGTATTCTTCACTAGCAGATCGCGTGCATGAATCTAGGAATGAATTTGAAAGATTTGAAGAAGCTGCAAAAGAAATAACACCAGGTGTGGATTATAAGTCAACTTTGACCCATAATCGTAAACGAATGACAGTGGTCATTGGTGGTGATGCCCCTGAGGTATCTTTGAATGCCAGAGAAAAATTTCGTTTATCAGCTTTCTACGCCAATATACTGTGTAATATGACCTTGTCATTAGAGTTGAGAAAGAGAGTTCTGCAGTGCTATATAACCCCTATACTAACATATGGGTGCGCGTCTTGGACAATAAACAAACTGGAAAATGGGAGATTGGAGGCAACAGAGATGTGGTTCTACAGAAGAATGCTGAGAATACCATGGACTGCCAGAAAAACGAATGTAGAGGTGTTAAAAGAGTTAAATGCGAAACAAACCTTAATCAACAATATAAGAAAAAGGCAATCTTCTTTTTTTGGCCACTTCATGAGACAGGCAGGTTTAGGGAACATAATCACAAGAGGCAAGATTGAAGGCACCAGAGACAGAGGGCGACAACGTGAGAAAATATTAGACAGTTTGACAACCTGGCACGGCAAAGAAACAACAACGACTTTGATACATAATACTGTGGACAGAGAGCTGTGGAGAGCCATGACCGCCTACGCCACCCGGCATGGTACCTGATGATGATGATGATGACGCCATTATTGACAAACTTGAGACAAAGATGAGTAGACAAGGACAGGTATATAATGATATAGTAGTTCGATGTTCTTGTTTGGTCGATGTACCACAAACATCATTCAGTGTTGTGAAGGTTTAATGAATGCTTATCCTGAAGATCTGAACAATAATTTATATACTGAACTATAACAGTTCTACTCATATATTCGCTACAAGTTTCGGGCATCCAAATCTGAATATTACACGTTCAGTCATGCAGAATTATACAAAGTAATAGATACAACATTGAGTGTGCTTTTCCAAATTTAGAAATCGCCTTGCGCATATTTTTTACATTAATAGTTACGAACTGAGCTCTCTTTTTCTCACTTGAAACGTACACACAAAAAACAAGTAGATCGACAATGAAACAAGAACGGCTTGATTCCTTTTCTCTGCTGATGATTGATTCCTTTTCTCTGCTGATTATTGATTCCTTTTCTCTGCTGATGATTGATTCCTTTTCTCTGCTGATTATTGATTCCTTTTCTCTGCTGATGATTGATTCCTTTTCTCTGCTGATGATTGATTCCTTTTCTCTGCTGATGATTGATTCCTTTTCTCTGCTGATGATTAAGACAGACTTTTTGCGCAAAATTAACTTTGATGATGTACTCAAAAACTTTACCAGATGTAAATCTAGAAAAAGAACTTTAAAAATGTAAATGTGTGCTCTCTCTGACTTTCTCAGCTATTAAAAATGTTACCGTATTTTTGTCTATTATAATTACAAAATTGATTAATTATTAATTTTAATACAGAAATACCTCATTGTAGGTTTTATATGAGTGATAGTAGTACAAACATGTGTGTTCGCAACTGTTTTATATGAGTGATAGTAGTACAAACATGTGTGTTCGCAACTGTTTTTCTTTGTTAGTTTTTTTGCATAATATTGAAAATACCAGCGGTTAGTGGAGGATCGAGGGCCCGGGGCAAAAGGGAGTATCCATGTGGGTTAGTGCCTAAGGCCCAAGATGGCTTTATCCAGCCCTGAATGAGAGCATGGGACAGTGGAGTTGTATGATGAGGGCACGGGACAGTGAAGTTGCATTATCAACTGACTTAAACACTATTTGAACTAACACAATTTATGTCAGCGTAGTGACAATATAATGGAGCAATCAGCTGATTTCAATTCCAGATGTTTGCGCGTCAACCTCAGTCTTGGACAGAGTAACCTTTTGATGACGTCATTCTATGAATTAATATTTTGGCTTGGGTATTCCCCAAACATATCTGGTCCAAATAAAGTTGTCACGCTGCAGATTTATAATTAAACAACTTCTGATTGGTCAAGACAGAGACGGATTTAGTTTCATTGACGGCTTGGTTTTTTTTCTTTGTCAAGGCCCGCGGTTACACAAGATACAATATACTATTTTTGAATGCTAAAAAAATCCAATAAAAGACTACTTATTGACGTAACGTGTCTCTCTTACTTCACGTGCAAACGTGGATACAAAACACATTCTCAATCATTTTCTATATTTGGAAGCAACTTTTAGTGTTTTTATCCTTAAATTTCGTTACTTTACCGTTCTTGTTTTTTTTTCATTGGAGTGCGTGAATAACTATGTACATGAGTAATACTGGTGACAAGTTCTTGATGTTGCTATGACGTGTGCTGGGTGTGTTTTAAATATTTTATCTACGATTTCCTAATGGTTTTCGCCTGTAATGCTTTTCTAGACAATATTAAAATTCATTACAAGCCCGTCGATAATTGGGAGAGATGCAGGTTTATGTCCATCCTTAGGTGATTAAAACTACTTTTAGAGCTAGGAACTTTGCTAAAGGGTGGGTTTATTCTCCCCCCCCCCCCCCCACACTTACTGAATACATCTCTACGACCATGATTCAGCAAATTGCCATTACATTCCTAACGGTCAGTATACCTAAACGCTTGCAGCTGAAATTGAACCAGGTACCTTGGCCGTTCTTAACTCGTTAACTATCTCTCAACCACAGAACCGGACAATACAACTGATTAAAGCAAAAAAAACCAACGAATCATTACAACCGGTAGGTAAAACAGACAAAGAAAACCAACGAATCATTACAACCAGTAGGTAAAACAGACAAAGAAAACGAACGAATCATTACAACCAGTAGGTAAAACAGACAAAGAAAACCAACGAATCATTACAACCAGTAGGTAAAACAGACAAAGAAAACCTAGTTATAGTTATAAACCGGTAGGTAAAACAGACAAAGAAAACCTAGTTATAGTTATAAACCGGTAGGTAAAAGAGACAAAGAAAACCTAGTTATAGTTATAAAACGGTAGGTAAAAGAGACAAAGAAAACCTAGGTATAGTTATAAACCGGTAGGTAACAGAGACAAAGAAAACCTAGGTATAGTTATAAACCGGTAGGTAACAGAGCAAAAAAAAAAGCATGGTATCATTATAGACAGTAGGTAACAGCAAAGAAAGGTAGATAAAATTGTTTTCCCACTCCTCGTGAATATGTCTAATCCAGTGGTCCTCAGACTATATTTTATTTTACCCACAAGAGGCGGTAACAATACAATACAAGAAACAAACTATCAAATCTTCCATGAACTCCTTCACAAGTCGTATGGGAAGCTTTTTCTTCTAAGACAAAACATAACAATAATTTGTGGGATAATCAACACATCTTGAAATACAAATCTATCTCAATGGAAACCAAAAGGCAAATCATAAATTCAATTTTCAAACCAACATTGTGTTCTTGTTGTCAGACAAAGACAGTAAGTAAAGATCAAAAGAAAAAAACTGACTACGTGTGTAATGATATTTCTAAAGAAAAGGCAACAAACAGAATAAGAAGAGATCATGTCAGGAGTGAAGAGATTATAAGAGCTGTTTGAATAACATCTGTGGTCAAATATATTGAAAAATAGAGACTGCAATGGTTCAGTCACTTAATGAGAATGAACCCATATTGGTCAGCTGCAAGAGTGTACACAACATGATATTGGAAACATAAAAAAATCAGATAAAGACAAAGAAGAAGGTGTAGTGACGGAGTTATCAACATTCTGAGACGTCACAATATTACTGCATATCAAGCGACAAACGTAACATAGCCTGAAAACGTACCCTCACTCAATTCTACGACGCCTTACAGTAAAAGTAGAGAAAAGACGATAGATACACCACACAAGAAAGACGATAGATATATCACAAAAAGAGAGAAAAACGATATACACCACACACAAAAAAAAGAGAAAAAGACGATAGATACGCCACATAGAGGAGAGAAAGACGATATATACATCACAAAAAGAAGTAATATATTAAAAGAATATATAACACTGTGAAATGCCGCAACTGACAGAGAAATTAGATGAACACTACAGGTAAAGAAATGTTGGAAAATTATCCAAATCTTGAAATAAAGTAGAGTGGTGACAATTCTAGTGGTACTAACAGCAGTCACTAGCAAATATTTTGAAAAACCGTGGGTTACCTCAAGTTATAAATTTAATATGTCCGTCATCATTAGAAGGAAATATCTGCTCGCTCTGGAAAAAGCTCTGACACTCTGGTCAGCAGAAGGTGACAGCCAAACTTTAAATGTTCCTGGTTACAGCTCACCCAATCACGTACAGGATCCAATAAATTAGCCAGTCTCTCTATTTCTATGGAAATGACGTTAGAAAAACGTGCGTGAGACAGGAAGTGTGCAAGGAATGATGAACAGTGGAATTTATTTTACTCTAAAGTCCACTCGGAAGTGGACATCAAGAGGTCGCTAGGGATTGAGCTGTGATCCGTGAGCCTCCATTATTCATCCTTGGAATTCTTGAATCATCTTTAAGAAATGGCTTTATTGATCAGCTATTATTGCTTCTGAAAACGACAGTCTTGGATTCGATTTCAATACTTTCAGATGCTTGTTTGGTTTTCGATCATGTGTTTCTCTCCACTCCTCCCCCACTAAACATGTACCTTTCTCGTTTACTCTTGAAATTGGAACATAAATTGAGGTTCGATTACTAGTATTGTAATCACAAAATGAGAATATTCTACTTTCATAATTTTGTTTAGTCTTATCTAGTTTTATATAAGTCTTTAGTGTACATATCTATTACTCCACTTAGTTTTATACGTGGAGTTAGTGTACATATCTATTACTCCGCTTAGTTTTATACGTGGCGTTAGTGTAAATCTGGGACGTTTTTTATTCTATAAGCTGGACATTTTATGATACTAAAGCCGGGGCGTATTATGATTCTAAAGCCGGGGCGTATTATGATGATAAAGTCGGGGGTATTATGATTCTAAACAAGGAAATTGATTTGGAAGCTGACAATTTTTCTTTCTCTGTCTTCATGTTGAAACTTGTACAGATGAACAAATGTAGTCTAGAGAACGGAATAGTATTGTTTAAGACTTGCATGCGATATCTTACTTGCGATGTATCACTTTCATCCTCTTTGGGAAGTAACATTCAGCACTATACCAAAAAAAATTTAGTCGCATCTTACAATATACCTGACAGGTAACAATGTCACTATACTTTGCTTCCATTTCACACTCCCGCAACTACGGGCAAGTTAAAATTACATACAGGTAAAGTTTACGATACCTTTCATGACATAATTCCTTGAATAAATCTCGTTTATTCTTTTCATCGATTATACCTAATATTCGATTATTTGACTTGAGAAATAATCTGCTTAGTCCAGTACCACACCGGGCATGACAATGAAGCTAAAGTAGTGACGGTGGCACTATGTTGATGACAGAGACTCCACCACACATGATGATAGTCTCAAACTCTGGAAGCATAATGCACATAAAAATATGCATGTTAAGAAAGAACATTTTTTCTAGTTTTAACTCTTCCGGGTTGTATCTATATTTAACTTTGCCATGTGAACGCCAATAGTGCCGCTCTTACTAGTAATTTTTGTTGTAAATGTAATCTTGATAAAGGTCATTTGATCAAAACATCGATTTTTATGTGTTATTATGTGTGCTGTCAGTGATTAGCAAAACTAATTACACTGTTGGATTTCAGTTTTGCTGCAATGAGTACATATTATCCATGTTAAGAATGAGATGGGTCACGTTAGTGAGTTCAGTTGTTAAAAGTGTTACAAGTGAATGGATATACTGTCATGATCATGCGGGAGTCAGGTGCAGCGAAAGAGCAGACTAATTGGCAATCAATGATGTGATGTGGTTGATGGCAAAGTTCTGAGAAAGAAAAAAACGATCTAACAAGAGCAGCCATTCATTTACTACAGAGTGAAGAGATGATGCTGAAGGTAAATAGGCGTACAAACAGAGAGTGACAGATGGAGATGACAAGGTTGGGGGGGGGGGTTGGTGAGAGAGAAAATATGTCATTTCTAGAAAACAAAGTTCATCGGATCGCTAAGCTGCATTAAATTTCAGAGCCACACACAAAAACCTGCTATTGGATATCTGTCCAGTTCTGACTATATGTATCCAAAATGTAACAGGGAATTCTATGCTAAAGTTTTATTTTTTAGTCATATATACGCGAACTAGAAAGATGCAATAATACAAGTCTGAAACTGTTGTCATTATTGTATGTGATGTACCATGTGATGCAACAACACAAGTCTGAGATTGTCACCATCGTATGTCAATTGTGACGTACCATATAGATATAACAATCCTGCGAAACGTGGACAGTGTATGCTAGACATGCAAGAAAGTTAAATCATTTCCATCTTACCTGCCTACGTAAATTACTAAACATCCATTGGTGGGACAAAGTACCAGACTACGAGGTCTTGGAAAAATCAACCTCAATAAGCATCCACACAATACTTATGAAGGCGCAGGCACGCTGGGCAGGCCATCTTGTGCGTATGGAGAACTCGCGTTTGCCAAAACAAATATATTATGAAGAACTCAAGGCAGGTTTTCGAAAAGCTGGTGGACAGAAAAAGCGTTTCAAAGACACGCTCAAGTCATCCTTGAAACATCTTAACATTGACGTAGGCGCTTGGGAGAGCCTCGCTCAGGATAGAACAGCATGGCGTTACAGCATTAGAACGGGAGCACTAGCGGCAGAAGAACTCAGACAAGAAACTGCAAGACAGAAGCGGACACGTAGAAAAGAAAAAACATCTCAACCTCACACAGATACCTTCTATTGTTGTCAATTCTGTAAAAGAACATTTTGTGCGCGCATTGGACTTGCTAGTCATTTAAAAACGCACTATTACCTTTATTATTTTATTATTTATTGTTATTATTATTATTATGGTTGAGTTTTTGGTCATCGTCGATCACGACGGACGAACATCATCAGATATAACAATACAAGTCTGAAACTTGTCATCATTTCATGAATGTACATCTATAACCATGAAACACACATAAATAAATGAACAACTCACCAAAAGATGTAGTCGTTGCCAAGTAATAATAGCTTCATACACATATAGCCCAGAGACTGTATATATGGGCTCCCCTATTTGTTCACAATATTCACATCTGCCTGTGATAGGTATCACAATCAGAACTTATAAATGTATAGCAGAATAGCAAAACGCTGACACGTACAACAAAAAGTTAAAAATCAATGGGTAAATATTATTTCAGAGCAATTTCATTTAGTAGGCATTAAAAATGTGACAAAAGAGATTCGATATGGGGCCACCTACTTGACAAATTGAGTCAATACGAGGTGAGTTAGTGTCCGCTTGACAGACAGGGATCGAATCTCGTCTGCCACCTTCTAGTTTATCCTGTCGCTTCCAACTCACATCGCATACATCTATACTATTAGTGCTATATTTATATTATATGCGCTAGATTTATAACTGTGCAATATTTATAATAGTGCTATATTTATATTCAGATTAGATAGATTTCCAGTGTTTAGGAACAACCCAACGTACTAGAGGTGTGGGAGTGGGGTGTGTGTGGCAATACTGGGCAATATAAGGGAAATGTAGGGAGAGTTGCCAATATTTAAGTGCACAGCATGCACACACAAATATTATATTGCTATATTTATAGTATCTATGCTATATTTATACTAACTGTGCTAAGCTAATATTATCATTATATTTATACCGCATGCCTACTATCAGTGCTATATTTTCGAAGGTGATGTCATGACAGAAATTACAACTCTCATTGCACTAGCATCAAGTGTCTTTAACAGACTGTCTAATATCTGGAGGTCAAAGTCAACCAGCACACGCACGAAAATGCGCTTATTTAATTAATTCCTGCGTTATTCCGGTGCTATCATATGGATGTGAGAGCTGGAAAAGCTCTTTATCTTCAGAAAAGAAATTACTGAGTTTCGAGATCAAATGTCTTCGTAGGATAACTAACACCCATTGAAGTGAATTCACATTGAATGATAAAATCAGAGAAGAGACACATCAAAATTTCATCACAGATGTTATCAGAAAACGCCGTTGGTCCTACATCGGGCATGTCCTACGCGCAGACAACAACAGAATACACCACCAATCTCGTGAATGGATACCTACAGGAAAAAGAGCCAGGGGTAGACCAAAAGAAACACACAGAAGAACAATACTTAGAGAAAGTAAAACAATCAATATCCATACTATTCAAGAACTGCACAGAATAGCATTGAACAGACAGAATTGGAGTGATCTGACATGGTTATGGTAGGGAGGAGAAGAGGACAATAGTGTATAGATAATGGAGGAAGAACAGATAGAGCAGCATGAAAGGGAAGAAAAGGGTATAGGGAGAATAAAGTGGTGATTAAGGAGGACAAAGTGCACAGAAGAAAGTGGGAAGTGGAAATGGATAAGATATAATATCAAATCAAATATGATCGCCGAAGAAGAAGAAATATCAAATCAAATGAGATAAACTAATATAAGTACTTACCTCAAAATTGGGACCTTTATCAAGACAACAAAAACAGTTAAGAAAACAAAACTATAACGAATTTAACCAAAATTCGACCGACACGTTGACAATTGTATTTTTCTTTGTTTATGGTTATTTTCTATATTTTATATTGACAGTTTTCTAGTAACCTATTTACCTTATTTGCATTTACCTCTATTTGTCTGGTTACTGCAGTACCTCCTCTTTGTCGGACATCCTTCGATATTTGGGTTATTTATATTCGTCTTCTAGCCATTACCTTTCATTGTTTTTGTCATCTTCTTGTTGTTGATTCTCATTTTCACTTAGCTTAGGTTTATTATTAAATAACTCTATGTTCCTCTCACCGCTTCGAGTTGTCACTGGGTGATGATTTTCTGGTGAGAGAAATCATTCTCCCAGCCATTTTAGTTAAATTCGTTATGGTTTTGTTTTCTTAACTGTTTTTGTTGTCGTGATTAAGGTCCCAATTGGACCGACACGCTGACAATTGTATTCGTTCTTTGTTTACTGTTATTTTCTATATTTTATTATTTTATTTTGACAGTTTTCCAGTAACCTATTTACATTTACCACAGATTCGTTGAGCAGGACATCTGGTACAAATGCCAGATCATCGCTGCCAAAAATTGTCCTCTGTGGTAAGTTGCAGAAATGTATATGTTCTCAAGGTGGCCAAAAGAAATGCTAAAAGGACTCATTAAATATCTCATTGAACTACATCAAGATACATGGGAATAACTTGCACAAACTAGAACTACATGGCCCTCTACTCTCATGTCAACTCATGCCCAAACTGTCTGAGGATTTTTACTGCCAGAATCAGATTTATAGCCATCTACGAACTCATAGACAAGGACATAACTCTAACTGAATTTCATAAGGGATATAACAAATGGTCATCATCATCATGTGATGGGCGAACAACATAACATTCTGGGAGTACCTAGACATAGTTTCTTCGTTCTTTTCATTTGTTCTGAACTCCAGCTGGTTAGAAGACCCAAGGACCAGAATGCATCATGTCATGGTTCATATCTTCACTGTAATATCTGTTTTTCTGCCCGACACATCCAACTTCAGCAAGGCTTTCATAGCAAAAATCAGCACAATACCATATAAAGTTGAATAATCAAAATAAATTCTCCAGACATAACACTGGAGATTTGATCAAATTCTGCACCTCAAGAGATTACAGTGGAATCCCATCATACCAAATTTGTCCGGACCACCGAAATATGTATGTAATAAACAAATATATGCATACATTAACTCGCAGTTGACCAAACAACAACCTATTTGTCATTTTGTCACTGTTCCACTAAGAGTTTGGATAAACAAATTCGAGCATTTGAAATGTATTGTTAAATAGGGAAATGTGTTATAATGAAATATGCTATAGAGGCATTCCGTATTTATGTACATAAGATGTCCATTCTTTTAAAAGTGACCTTTTTTTCTTTGGTGTTCATTCTCAAACTCCGGCTGGATCTCTTTTGTAGCATTAAGATGACCCTGATAGATTTTCAGGATGTAATCCAGAGACAGTTTGACAACCTGGCAGAACAAAGAGAGCTGTGGAGAACCATGATCGCCTATGCCAGCCAGCATGGCACTTGATGATGATGATTCCACAGAACAGAAATGCAATGTGCTACCATTTATTTGCACCAATTGTCCGACTTCGGTTTTAGAAGTGTCATTATTTTTCTATGTAGTTACCATCTGGGTCCACATAAAACCAACGTTGGACTAGTTTATGAATCATATTAAAGAAGAAATCTGAGGTCTTCAGCAACCAGGTATGCACAGCTGCCCTCATTTCATCATCTGAAGCATAACAATGTTGAGGTGTTTTCTAGCTTTAGAATAAGGTTGAAAAGGCATAGAGAATTGACTTCAATGTATTCTGTTTACCCCATATGCACTTTATCCTTCAAAATTTAACTGGTCTCAATACGTCGCTGGTTTAGTTTATGCAAACTTCTCTTTTCTTGGCGAGTCATAATTTTGAAATGGTTAAATATGTGTAGAGGGCTGACTTCATTGTACTCGAGTTACCCCCATATGTGTGCTACATCCCTTTCAACTACGCAGATATCTATCATATAGCCTTCAGAGAATACTGATTATAGCACATAGCTTTAAGTGATAATCCTACGGGGTCTTCCAAAAAATTAACATAATAAAGAAATACAGAGGAAAAAAGGAATTCGAACCCACAACCTCTGGAACACAAAGCAAACAGCTTCACCACACTAGGGAGGTTTCCTGGATCACTTTTTGCTACTTAAGTGATTATTTACATAAATGTAATATGAAAACAGTACAATGAGTGGTAACGTGTCGTCAAATTTTCTCACGGTTTCCCATACTCAAGCATGTAGATTCAATCACGCAGAATCCCAGGTACTATGGTGATGTATCTTTCTTGACTGACACAGTGATTGGTATGAATCTATTTGTCTACGCAAGATTGATTCTGTGTAACCATGGTTAGCCATCGGGAACTGCGGTAGTCATATGTTGAGTGAATCACCCGCCAACCAGCAGACCTGAGTTTCCAGTCTTCTCGTTACTTGTGGTTTGATATAAAAATGATTCCTGTGGTTCCAAGGAAGTAAGGTACCAGGGATCATGTTCTAGGACAGTCAAGTAATGATGCCATCGCTATTTAACAAGTGTGGATGGTGACGCTAATCAAGAAGTTTCTAGTCTATAACTGATTCGGCAGCTGAACACTTATGGGAAACCATGTGATACGTCGCTGATTCATAACTCATCTTAACTTCTACTTTTATCCTTTGTTCTTCTTCTGTGTTCGTTCTTAAACTCCCACATAATAGCAGGATATAGTCCGGAGAAAAGTGTTGCTATATAGGGAAATATGTTATAAAAGGATTCGTTTTAGAGGAATTCAACTATACATCGCAGTCACTCCTTGCAGAATATTGATTGGTGCATAATTTACATCAAGAATACAGTCACAGTATGTGCTTCGGCTAATTCTCTATAGACTTCCAGCATTTTACTTTCTCACATTCCAGATAGATACTATCGAATGTCCAGAAAACCACTTTGTTAAAATCAGCACAGCGGAATCAGTTATGTCAACTTGGTCCAGACCAACAAAATATGTTTGTAATAAGAGAGATTCGCTATATACAGTGTAACCAATACTGAATAAATATAATAGGGGATTTTGAAAAATGTTACATAGGGAAATTTGTTATAAAACGATGCGCAATAGAGCGAGTTCAACATACCACATTGATTCCACTGATGCCAGGGTCCTTTTCTCATAGTTATGGTCAGTCAATCACATGTCCATGTTGAGTGGTGTAGGAGATCATGTTTCTCCACAACTCTTTATCTCGTGTTTAATAAATTGTTGGTGGCTTTCTCCTATGTCACAGTAACAACCCAATCAACAACTTCTCTCTTTTTCTTCCTCTATCACTTCTTTCCTTCAACTTTCTGATGATTACTAAATGTTCAAATTTTGCTCTTCTCATCACGTGACCAAAAACTCTTGACAGTCTTCTGATAAAAGCTGAGTGGGACAGCTTACTTCTAGTTCTGAGAATTCTAAAACATTTTGTAGATGTTTGTCCATCAAAATTGCATCCACTTTTGAAATTCAGTTCCAATTATGTTCTTAACTATGACTTTGTAGATAAGACCTATTATTAGATTGCTAATAAGACCTATTCTGGCTGCACATATCCTTGAATTATATCTTAAGACCAGCCATTGGCGCAAATAAAACCTAGACACAACACATTTCCATTCTCTGGAAATCAAGTAGGAACATGGTCTTGCTACAAGAGAGATCCAGCAGGAATTTGAGAATAAATACAGAAGAAGTAGATATCTTAAGACAAGTAGTCTAAGAAAATAAATTAATGAAGAAATGACAGCTGCAGCATTTTTCCAATGGAACAATCAAGGAATGTTCCAATGGAACAATCAAGGAATGTTCCAATGGAACAATCAAGGAATGTTCCAATGGAACAATTAAGGAATGTATGAACATGCAACATAACAATACATTAGAGTCATAGAGTTCAGCTCAAACAATGAAAACCATAACAAATCTGCCACAGTGTAATCAAATCATAACAAATAGTAGAACATATAAAACATAACAATTTGAACACAGAATAACAATTTATAATCTGGATAATCAAATCATAACAAATAAAACACAGTTCGAACATAGAATAACAATGTATAACATTAGATATTACATTTAACATTTTTGATCAATAATTAAAATGAAAAAAATGCATACATTATTGATACAATTTAAAACAATGAGATTACAGCCTTTCATTCACAAGTTTTCATGCAGTTTTTCTCCATTCAAAAACTTGTGAATATAAATGTACATCCTCGTGTGGGGTCCAGATGTCTGGATATATATGAAAGTTCATGTGATTTCCACCGGTAGTTTGGAGTATGTTGTGCTGCCAATTTCTTCAGCACAGCTATGTTATTTTGCACCTTCCAGACCAGCACATCCTTTATTTTAACATGCCTTTAATTCAGGTGGGTTTCTCTAGCCTTCCTATCTGTTGCCAGGCAATGGATGTGTATTGAATCTACGCAGTGATGGTTTATCCATTGTTTTCTTGGACTTTACATGCCAAAACATGTCCATGAATGGTAATCCCCGACGAGACGGTAATCTGGGATTTAGGCTTGGGTCGACTACGTCTGTGTCACACATGGTGTTCCGCTGCCAGTGAACTTATCTCACGTGATTAGATATATTGTCCATGCGCCCATCGGGTACTGAACCTTTTCTCATCTATGTGCATGATTCCAATATAGGAAAAATTTTAGTCGAGTTGTCTAGATATGCAAAAGGATATGCAGCTTATCACAAAAAGTTGTCAACAAAAATTGTCAGAGTTTTCTTAACCTTCACCGAGTCTATATCAATCGCAGCCGCTGAGAAACAAAATGGCTGTGCGCGCTTTTGGCGGTCCGGCCCACCCAACGATAATATCGTGAGATTTACACGTACCACAGTCCGTGCACATAGCTGGGGACATGCGCAATCGAAGCCGGTACATCCCCCACTTCCGACATGATCGTTTTTGAGAATGGCTAGCTATTCGTAAAAGTTTAAGAGCAATTAATCTGACCACATCTGTACACCGGTACGATGCCATGATGATGGATCGGTTTTACAGACCTTTATTTCATCGTATTTCGAATAAAATAACATTGAATCGTGGCTTGAATCATGGATTAGTAGGTTATTTAGTTTCACAGCAGTGAATATACAGAATGCCGTGCTGGTTTAGGGACTTGTACGTTTGATATCGAATATTTTGAAGTGGCAGAAAAAATAACTCTAGGCCTAAGCTCAAAGAACTATTTTACTGCAAATCTACAAGTTTTATACAGTTCCCCCAGCTATATTTTGATAATTTCGCAGTGAAAGAACATAAATACAACAGATTTGCGTGATTTAGTTTACAGTGTTGCCAAGGAATTCGATATGTAAGGTAAGTTAGTTTTTTTTCTTATTTTTTCCCTCTTTATTTGTTATAAAATATATGTTTTTTGTGAAAAACGTCTTTACCACTTTCTCATACGTCTGGTATCACACACACACGTACATAAATTACACCAATATATGCATAATTCAATTCTTTATTTATATGTGCAAATATTATTTAAATATCTCTAACAACCAAAAAATTATCACATTTTCAAAACAGTCACCATCAATAACGTAAATTTTCAAAAAAGAATCCGGTGGCAGGGAGACGTTTCGTATTTTTTAATCTGGCTTGCTAAAGGGTTAACTAAAATCAATTTTTACTTGTATAGCTATAAGACATATACGTTTCATATATACCAAGCCTTCTCCTTAAGTCCTGTGGGCTAATCTAATGTAGCATCACTTATCTTGGCTTATCTGGCCATTTTCCATGCTTTTCACTGGTCGATGACACAAAGTATCTGCAAAGCAAACAATAATCAATCGTATCGGGCACGATGAGTGACGCTGTTTGAGATGAGCACACAGGATTATTTTGAAATACAACTTGGTATTTACTGTAAAGGAAATGCCTACGATGTTTTGTTGACAATCCACCGTTTTTGTGACATCGCAGCATGTCCTTTTCTAGCTAGATGTCCATGGGTAGGATCAAGTTTATCCATCTGTCCTCAGTAAAAAAAAACTCACGGTCACTCAACGTGTTGTCAAGATTTGCAGCGTAGCTGCGATATCTGTATTTTTTAGTCTGACACACCCGTCTTCAGTATGGTTTCTAGGTCACTTTGACCTTATATGTGATATCAACTCAACCCCAAAACTTCCATAATCGCCTCTTACGACATGCATGGAAATAGTGTCGCTATTCTTTACTTCCAAGTTGGGCCCAGACAACACGCAGGCAATGACAGTTTTACTCAATGCAGCTGTAGGGTGCAATGTTACCTGCTGGGCAGTCTTTTCAGAAGGAACTTTGCCACAAATCTCTTGAAATCTCAAACTATGCTTCACATAAAAGGGACGGTTCCATCCCAGAAATCCAAGCACAGTTCTTCAGCAACAGGCTTCATCACAGCAGATAAAATTTGATAGAGTAGTCAAAAGCACGACTTCCTTAGTTGCCTCCAACAATATGCATGGCAGGCAGCTGTAATACTATTCTTTGTTTCCCTTGTGAACCACGGTTATGTTTCAATTTCCAGGAATTATGAGCAACTTCCTCGCTTCCAATGTGGTTGTTTCTCCAGAGCTTTCTGTTATATTGAGATTTCAATTCTTGAAGCAGTACAATGCTTTACACCTCCTACTCATAATGGAATCTTGGAGGTCATGAAATATTTGGATGATTTGTCAGCTGCAAAGAAAACTGGGAAACTTGTCCACTAAATGTTATCGTTTGCTATAATGTAAGCATGTTGTGATGTGAAATATGATGAACTATTATTTCATTTGATGCTTTAAGCCTAGTACAATGAATAAAAGCACAGCCATTACTGGAGAGCAAATACTCAAATAAATGTATGCAGGGGTACAAATGATATATGTCTTAACCCTTCAGATGTTATGCATGTTTTTACTTGTTCCTCAAACTGCAACGGGTGATTTAATCCTTTCCTTTTTTTGTTTCCTATCCTCTAATTGCTAAACATGATTTTACTCTAAAAACACCAATGTCAGTACATATCAAATATATCATCTATGTGGTGTATATGTTCTGGTGTCAATAAAAATTTGGTACCCTGGAAGTTCTCTCATTTGTGTAAGACAAGACAGAGATTCAGCACAGAGGAAAGAATTTAGTTGGGATACATTACTGAGAACAATGTAGCAGCATTAGTGTTATGTCTTGCATTTCTGCAGCCAAAATTGACCAAAACATGGAAATGCATATATTGCTTGGAGCAATGAAAAGCAGACCAATCAAAGAAATTGCCAACTGAACTCCAGAGAAATGCAAAGAAAATACAAATTTCTTTTACAGCATGAACAATCTAAAAGGATGCCCTAAAATTAAATATTTTAGAGAAATAACTTTTGGTAAACTCTAAAGGAAAAAGTCCAAACTACATGAACAGAGAAATACTCATCCAGTATATATTAGAAACTAATGTGAACATATGTGATGTCCTTGAACCACAGACACTCAACTAATGTGAACATGTGTGAGGTCCTTGAACCAGACACTCACCTAATGTGAACATGTGTGAGGTCCTTGGATCACAGACACTCAACTAATGTGAACATGTGTGAGGTCCTTGAACCACGGACACTCAACTAATGTGAACATGTGTGAGGTCCTTGAACCACGGACACTCAACTATGAACATGTGTGAGGTCCTTGAACCAGACACTCACCTAATGTGAACATGTGTGAGGTCCTTGGATCACAGACACTCAACTAATGTGAACATGTGTGAGGTCCTTGGATCACAGACACTCAACTAATGTGAACATGTGTGAGGTCCTTGGATCACAGACACTCAACTAATGTGAACATGTGTGAGGTCCTTGGATCACAGACACTCAACTAATGTGAACATGTGTGAGGTCCTTGGATCACAGACACTCAACTAAACAACTACACAAATATACTCTGAAATATCAAATATGAACTAAAAGATCACTTGTAAATAAAATTAAAAGATTTATTACGGCATTTAAAAAATGTAATATGCCAAGACATCTGCAACATGCATCTATAGAAAGGGATCCGGAATAAAAATCACAACAAATGATGGCAACAGAACATACATTCTATTCAAAGACAACGCAAACAATGAATAATCCCTTTCCGCAGGAATAAACTACATATTTCAGTGCAATTTCAAATATTCAACAATTCCATACATTAAAAAAAATCACACTTCTCAGTGATTCAAAAACTATTTTACAGGCAATCCAACATACCAAAATAGACAGACTCATTCAAAACATTAGACCAAGAACCATCTATGAATTATTCAGAAAAACTACATTAGTACAATGAATATCAGCTTATTTCAAGATTCCTTCCATATAATTTCCTGCTTATCACAGTAGTTTACAAATTGTGATATTTTATGAGTAGTCAAATAAAATTAATTGGTGGGCCGGATTTGGCTCTCAGACTGTACTGCTCCATCCCTAGTTTACAATCAGTATGGCTCTAAAATTCAACAAACACTGCAAAAAGTATATTTATCACTGACAACATTACCCTTGTCATCAAAGTTATACATTTTATGTCACAATAAATGAGGATATTACCCTTGCCATCGGTCATAAAATTTACATGATAGCAAATGACAACATTACTCTCATCATGAAAGTCATACATTATACGTGACAGCAAATGATATGACAACACAGCCTTGTGAAAACATTTGTCAAATACAATTTTTTTTTTAAATGAACAATTGGTGTTATAACATTTTTAAATACTAATAGAAACACTCGTAATGTTTAGTCAACCATTTTGTCTAAGTAAGATTATCTGCCAGCATGAACTCGACAGAAATCTGAGCCTGGCATCACAGCTAGTCTGCACTGTATTCCAGTGACTGTGTTAGCTTGGCAGCGAGATGAGATGGGTGTGGATGCTCTGTGTATATTATGAAATACATGACTGTTAGATCAATACATGATTTTTATATCAATACACAAATGTTAGGTCAATACATGAATGTTAGATGAACACAATATTAGTTGGTAAGACTTGCAACTGGTGACTATCAGGATAGTACTTACGTAGAACACAGGTTTTGTAGTATTTCTTGATGACGATTAACAGATTATCTCTATAGAACTATGGGGTATTAACATTATAAAATACATATCAAACAGTGAACAAATAATAAAAAATAAAAAATAATTTTAAAAAGTGTTCACTGTTTGATTTGTATATTCTTGATAAAGACCTAACAGTTGAAACGTTGAATATATTGTATACTATTATTTGTATATTTTTGTGTTAACAGTCCATAGTCCAATAGTGATTGTTATTCATCCTAAAGTAATATTACAAAACCTGTGTTCTACTATTGTTATAGTTTTACAGCAGTATTACCTTTTATTGATTGTCATATTATTGTCAGAACAGCGGAGGTTAGACTTGTAACTGATTACTTACTGTCAGGACAGCAGAGAATTAACAAAAAAGGCTCACAATATAAACTAAGTTCAGACTTAAGCTTAACTGAACCGTGTGTTGCTTGGGCAATAATGGGGAAAAAATGGCTGCAAAGAGTAGCAATACTGTGCACTGCCATGTGTGTAATAAGAGGTGGCCAAGGCAGCTTGCGGGTATATTTGGCTGTACCTAAAGTCATGCTCAAGTAAGTTGTGCTGTACCAATAGGTGAAGATATTGCAGTAAGCGTAAACCATGGTACAACACACTCTGTTCTCTGGTACAATACATTCTGTTCTCCAGACTAAAATCATGTTGCACAGTAAGTATAATGCATGGCATCACACATTCTATTCTCTGGATTACATCATGTTAACTATCAGGAGTTTGAGAACGAATGCAGAAGAGTTCCACAAAACTGAGAACAACAATATTAATAATACTGCAAAAAAAAGGTATATCTACAAACCTTGAGTCATTTGTCTGCGGTGTTGATGATCTTGATACAGACCTTGACCCATGCCTTCTCAAGTCATCAAGCATTGTTCTCCTTGCTCTCGTCATGTTCTGAAAATAATCACCAGATATTTCTTGTCATATTCCTCTCATCAAAACCAAAACAAAAAATGTGTGAACATTTGACAATACTGTTAATAATAACAATTAATTGGACAGGAAACACAGTAAAAATGTGCAGAAATTTATTAGTAAATATGAAAGAAAATAGGATTAAATAGTTTCTCATGGACCAATACACACAAATCTGGTCACAAACTACACAGTATTTGGTCACAGACTACACAGAATTTAATCCCAGAATGCACAAAATTCTGGTCACAGAATTTGGTGGAAATGTTGATTCAGTATTTTATTTCACATAAAACTGATATTTAAACCTTGTTATGTTTTTTTCTATATTTACTTGATAATAATGTATACCTTCATATAGATAACAAACAATAGTAATAATAATGTAATAAGACTTCAACATCTGTTGGGGGAAGATTGAGTACAACATCTGTTGGGGGAAGATTGAGTACAACATCTGTTGGGGGAAGATTGAGTACAACATCTGTTGGGGGAAGTTGGAGTAAAATGATGTTGATACATAACCATGTCCGGCTCTGTGGTGACATGGTAGAAAGCACATATTACTGGGCCACGGTACTGGGTTCAAATCCTGTCACAGATAATTATACATCCAGACCATTCAGAAAGCATGACAAACTACTGAATATATTTAGATTGCCTAGAAAATTACTACAGCCAAAAATGCTGGGTTGATAGCTTCGCCATGTGCTCTATCAATTACACAACCAATAACTAGTTTAAAAAAACAAGTCAAAGAGGAAAAGAAGGATCCCAAAAAAATGTACAATGAAAATTGGTATGTCAGAACACACAGCTTTCTTCATAAATTACAATGCAGCTTTAAAAACTGATCATTTCAGTGTAAATATGCTTACCTGCACAGTGCTGCCTCCTCCATCTAGTCCTGGTGAGACTAGTCCATTATTTGACCTGTTTAATCCTGATGGCGGGGTAGCTGCACGGAAATGTGTGTCATGTATAACTGTACCATTAGCCACTGGATGATGAGCTGCGTTCTGATGATCGGATACTGCAGACATTGAAATACATTAAATAATTTTAGAAATAAATCTGAGATGAAACAAGGGGCACTCTTATTATAAAGACAGGAAGTTATATAATAGATTTTGTCTAACTAAAGCTGGCTAATGGCTGACGTTTTAGCAAAGTCTCTGCAGTCTGTACTAACATGAGTAAGCGATCACATACCTCAACAACTTTCTGTTAATTATTTGTGTTGCTGAGTTCTTTCTATGCCGTACTGTCCAGTATGTTACCTAAATAATAACTGCCTCTGATTTGTGCGCAAAGTTTCCTTTGTCCGATGGAACTAATCTTTATTTAACTTTTGGTAAATGTACATGTTATTCTAAACAAGTGGCTGGATGACACATAAGTACTGTAATGTACAAAGTTATATTACATCATGGGAATCCTCAGCAGTAGATGACGAAATGGCCAGGACAAGTGAGAGAAATGGTTATGTACACACAAAACTGCCTAGTCAGTGGTTGACCCAGAAGTAGATATGCATGTGGAAGCTTTGTGTGTCGCAATGACCCACCAGATAAATCGTGTACCTTTTTCCTTTCAAATGTTGTGCCAAACAATATTTATTGTGAGATAAGGTTGTCGTTCATTCACATGACTGAACTATCTTGACTACTGCTGTGTATTCCCATAACTGATGGTAATTTTATCCGCTGCAGCACCTCTGTGTTTGTTATTTTGTCTTGCCACTTAATATTAATTATGTTGCGAAGACAGCGAAGATAAAATATATTGTCTTCTCTCCATCTGGAGTATAATGTCCATGTTGCTGAGCCGTATAATAAAGTGGTGAGTACACAAGCCTGATAAATAAGTATCTTCGTCTGCAATGTTAATTATATATTTTTCCACGTTCTCCTTGACAATCTGCCAGATGTAGAAGCTGAACTTCCTGTTAATGCTTTGATTTTTTTTATCTAATGATAGGAAGAATGTCACAGTAAAACTAAGGCAGCAGAATGTTATACATACAACCGCTGAGACAAACCTGAGTCAGAAAACCTTTGAAGAAGATTTATTAATGTCATGACTTCATGTGCTGTAAGTGGTTCAGTGAAAGTACTCAAGTCCTGTGAGGCTGTCTTTGGTTTGAAGACACCAGGCAACACTTTAAACCTATCACCCAGAACTATCACCAGCTTGAAGCCTGCAATAAGATAAAAAAAAAACGTTTACATTCACATACAGTATGATGACACACACACACGGATGACTAATATACACATTCATCTTCATCAACGATTAATTGTTAAACATCCAACCCAATATTGGTCATGTATAGATGGTTTGTTTTATGTCATCTTGGGTTCCGCGAGAAACTCTTGTGAGCCAGATTGTCATTCTATGAACACCTATGAGAATAAAATGCACATCACGGAAAAGAGCATTGATCAGTTATGAATTTTTATATACATCACGGAAGTAACAAAACTCTCTCCACTCCCCTTCACCTATAAAAGGTTCACCATATAGTGTAAGTATAAAGCACCACACCTCTTCGGTGTACAGAGCTAACAGATAACACAGTGCAAATTTGAATTCAGCGATGAAAAATCTGCCTACTTAACATAATAAATATGCTTTAGTTGTTTTTACTGCTAGTGATCTGTGAGAAGAGAAATCTCAACTAAGACATTTGTAAAGTCTTTTGAAGTTCGAAAGTCAATAAACAATCATAGATAATCAACACTAAATAATGTTTGATGCAAATGTAGGTATCACAAAACACTGTTAATGTTTTGCCGTTGTGCATGATGGCAATGTGAATTAAACAGCTGTTGGGATGAAATAAGAATTAAACAGCTGTTGGGATGAAATAAGAATTAAACAGCTGTTGGGATGAAATAAGAATTAAACAGCTGTTGGGATGAGAATAAAATTTTAAAAAAAGTTAAGTTAACACACAACATTTATTAACGGCATAGGGGTGTGAGATGGTTAACATCTCACATTACAGTGGCTCTGCTATATGGTAGTGGTAGCAATCTCCTCTCCCTCGCAGTCTTTACTTCCCAGATTAATCTGGCACCCAATTAACACTGGGTAGACCCGGGAGCGGTTGGGAAGAGAATGAAAGTTGTGATATTGAGAAAGGCGATAAGAGACTACTGCATGTCAAAAGAAGTTTATTGTCAGACTCCGACCATGCCATAATAGAATAGAATTATAAATAACCAAATGGTCGGAGCGTGTCCGACAATGTGCAGGGCACAACAGTAACTGAATGAACAAATGGTTACGCAAAATAAATTAAACAGGTTACTAGAAAAACTTACTGAACTGAATAAAAAAGTATATAAAAACACACAATAAAACTAAACAGGACAATTTTCTACATATCGGTCCAAATTGGACCTTTTACAAAGAACTAATAACGTATAAACTAAACAAAACTACACAAAATTGATAACTGAATTGACCAAGCCATATTTCTCTTGCACAGAAACATAACCCGGTCAAAGTTTATTCATAGTTACGGTAAGTTTTTCTAGTAACCTGTTTAATTTATTTTGCTTAACCACAATAGAATAGACTGTATATAAAATACTTATGCAAGTGTATATGTGCCTTATTAAAGTGTGCTTGTGTATTTGTTGAATGGGTTTATACATCTGGGTCTTGCAGAATCAAAATATGGCACAGTCATATGTTCAACTCAAAATAACCTTTTCTTTAGCATATGTCTATTTTGTAGTATATGCAAGTCCTGTTCTGCAGATGAGAGCTATGGAGCCAGTCCAAGACAAGCTCTATTCTGTTGATGAGATCTACAGAGCCAGTTTAAGACAAGTCCTACCCATCGAGGCCAACTGCTTGAAGTGGAAATGGGATTTAGCCCAGCTAAGAGAGGCTGGAAACTAAGATTGGTCTGGCCAACCTAATATCGAGCAGGACCACAGTCCTGCCCAAACAAGCACAGGTACTGAAGTCAGAGATACAAGGCCAAGAGACAACCATGGTGGTATCATGCAACTCAAATAGTTGACATGTCTACACGACATAATTTAAAAATTCGCCATGGTGCTCACCCTGTGAAGTTCCACCGGGTAGGAGCAGTGCTGGATTCTGAAACTTTGATGGATTGATTTGAAGACCTATCTGTCCTGTGATGAATTTTAATCTATCAGTTTTTGTTTGTGCATCTTGATGGTTTTCACTCAATAATGCAAGATCGTCTGCAACGTCACAGTCTTCTGGTGATGTATTGTTTGTCTGTTCAATTCCTAAATGTACGTTGGTTGTGCTTTTTCTCATTACCCACTCAATTGTGATAAGCTCTTTCTGTACATCAATCTCACGACGGTGATGAAGAGAAATCACTGTTATCCTAAATACCCCTAGCACAAACGTTGCAGTTCACAATTTAGAAGATAATTCCATTTGAATGAAAAGAATTGGACTGAACTAACTTCCGTTACACAAATCGGTCAAGACTTTACGATGACTCGCCTATATAATTACATTTTTACTGTCTCTGCGTATGAGTCTTCTTCTCACACCATTGAGAGTTGATCTGGATATGAAATAAAGTTCTGGCAAAATCACACCATTTCACAAGGATATAAGATCTCTATTGCTCATAATTTTAGTGAACGAAACATTGTGGAATAACTTACCAAAGTACACAGCAAATATAAACACAGTGAGACCAGCAAAGTCAAAACTGTGATTGTGATTCAGTTCTGCGGCCACATTCCCAACAATTATCACCAACATCGTCAGCCTCATAGGGACAGGTACCTGAAGGAATGTCGCTGCCACTGCTACCAGGAAGAAGTAAGCAATGTGAAGTAGGCAACAAGACATTGCCGACAGCTTGTCATCTGCAAAATAGGACAGCCATGTGTAAAAAAGGATACAATTGTATGTAAAAATAGGACAATGCACTCATGTAAAATATTGTGAAGCAGGATGCATATTGTCTATATATTTTATCTTAACTAAACTTGTGCCTACATCTGCAAATTTGTGGCTTGTACAATCTTGGTTGTCCTATGTTAACATCTATAAATTTGTGGCCTGTACAATCTTGGTTGTCTTGTGCCTACATCTGCAAATTTTTCTTTTCGTCTTGTGGAGATCATACAGATTGTGGGTAGATTGATACTATATAACAACTGAGAAAAACCTGTGCATTTGCCAGAAGGGCTATGGGCTGTCAAGAGCTTCCTGCTCACAGCGAAAGGGATTGAATCATCATCATCTATATAACAACTGAATAGAATAAAAACAATGTATAGGAGATTACAACTACAGTTGAATTGAGAGACCACTTGTAAAGACCCACAGTGTTCTTCCTTTAACTGGTCTAATGTAATGCAGTCTTGCTGGATATTTTTTGTGGTCTGTGCTGGAAACAGTCTGCACTGATACCCCCACTGAAATGCACCAAATATCCTACAATAAGTGCATTAAGAATTAGCCACTATAAACTCATACCACTGGTGATTTACTAGAGGGCATCTAGTGGTATATGAGGTATATGATCCTCATGTGGGTGTGGTGGGAATTTATTCAAGAGAAACATACAGGATTAACTCAAATTTCTAATGCCTAGCATACCAGTCACATCCAATAGCTGCGATATCCAATTTATCCGCTCGTTCAGGTTTTGCCCTAGTGTATCAACAGCTGTCATCACAGCTCTCATCGTTACATTCATCTTCATCAGACTGGATGACATGCCCGCATGGTGCTCATCTATTGCCTCAAATTTCTTCAGTAAGTTCTGTAAGCTTGCATCTGTAACACAACAAATGAGATGATTGGTCTCAAACCCAAAATCATATCACAAACATGCAACCATAATTAGACTGTGCTGTGCACTGTTTAGTGATTTATTACAGTGGAATCCCTCTATAGCGCATCCTTTTATAACAAATTTTCCTATTTAACAACATCCTTTTTAAATCAGCAATTATATTTATTCTTTATTGCTTGTACTGTAGATAGAGAATTTCTGTTATTACATGCATATTTTGTAAGTCCGGACCATGTTGTTATAATGGGATTTGACTGTATTTTAACATTTAAAGCATGATATAAATTTAACCTTGACTGATTGGCCAAATATTTAGAATTGATAAGCTTTTGATTAATGTTCCTCTGTCGAAGACAGATGTGTCAGGACATTGACGGAAATAAAGTGGTGACACAACGCATTCCCATTCTGGACTACATCGTGCTGGAAACCTAGTAGGACCATTGTCCTGCTACAAGAGACCCAGTGAGAGTTTGAGAATAATGCTGAAGAAGAAGATTAATGTCCCCAAACATTTTCAATCTATATCAGATTATGTGCTGTCTTCACAACGAAGGTGTTGCAATTGAATCTCCAACACTTTCTGTCTCTTTTTAAAGTGATATACTGAAAAACTCTTTTATGTTCATTCTCAAACTCCTGCAGATTAGCAGAATGTAAACCAGAGAATGGAAGTGCCTTGTTTTACAGTTTAGCTGCAATATCTGCACACTTCAGCCTGACACATCTGATTTCAGTAAAAGTCTCTGGGTAGCTTTGACCCTCCATGTGATGGGCCAGCCAACTTCACCCTCATACCTCCTTAGTCACATCATACAACACGGGTAACAGTGCTGCTATGCTCCTCTTTTGAGCCCCATAAAACTGTAATTTATCAGTTTTTTTCTGTTTCTCTCCCACTTGTATCTTTGTCTGCTTCTTGCCTGATAAACTTCACCAAGAATATTTTTATGTCTACAATATTTTAACGCACTTGTTAATATTTCCCTCAGCAGTTCTCATTTAATTCCAAATTTTTCCAGGACCTCTTCTGTTTATCTTTCCATGATGTAAACCGTACCTCTATATAACAAAGCTGATTTTTAGTATGTTGCCATTACTTTCTGAACGATCCAGATGCACAGCAGCCAGCAGCACAAATTGAATCTGATACAGTGGCCATATCAGAAATTCTGCATATCCTTATGTAATGTTGTTGTTGTTTGTCCATCACAAGTAATGATGACCATTAGTTACATCCACTTTTGAAATTCAGCTGAAAGTCGATTTTTGAAAGTTGGTCAAAAATTAGTACAAGCAATTTGATTTCTCAATAGAAAACAAACAAATAAGAAAAATCAAATCTTATAAATATTGAATGCAGTAGTGACAACTGTAAAAACTGTGTACCATGTGGTCAATGAATATAAGAAACAAATATAAATCAATGAAGTGCCATGCCAAGTAGAACATAGGCGATCACATTTCTCCATTTCTTGTGTTGTTAATAAATACAGTTGGTGACATTTTCTCGTATCACAGTGACAACCCTTCCAGCAACATTTCTCTTTGTCTTCCTCTGTCTCTTCTTCCTATGATCTTTCTTGTGGTTACTAAATGTTCAAGTTGTGTTTTTCTCATTATATGCCCTAAACATCTTGACTGTTTGTTTCTAATTTTTGATATAATTCATCTCTTTACTTCAGCATTAGTAGCTGTTAGTGAGCTTTAGTATAATAAAAGAAATTATTTTGATTATAAACGAAACATATTATATCCTTCCCTGCTCTACAAGATATAAGGCATACTATTCTGCTAAAAAGATCCATAAATTGATCATATTTTATACAGCAACCCTGAGTAACTGATAACAACGGTACAGTTCCATAATGTAGCATTAAGTCAAGAGCTGAAGCACAGCAACCTGTGAATCAAAGATAAAATAGCAGTTCTGCGTTAAACAAATAGGACATATATGGAATTGAGGTTCTACCAAAAGGAGCCACAACACAAAGTCGACCATGTTTTGGTCAAAAAGTTCATATCCTTTCATATTTTTTCTTACATTCATTATTATAAATAAAGACCAACCTAATTTTTTGACAGAAGCTTCAGTATTGTCTTGAATATCCTTGAGATCCTGCAGAATTCTGGCATGTTTCGTCTGTTCCACAGCTTGTCTTTTATCAATCTTTTCAGCCGTTACATCTACCAACCAATCACATTTGTTAAAACATTGATTCAAACAGTTGAGATACAAAATGGCATTATGGTGATGAAATGGAACAATATTATTAAAATAGCCACAGATTATCCATCAACAATTTAGTATGCATGCACGCACACACACAGAAATGTTTATAACCTCAATATGACAAACCGCTTTACGTGGCTCCGAGACCACACAAAAAAAAAATATGAAAAACTTTAAGTGCTTAAGAACATCAATAATAGGTAATAGGTACAGCCAAACTGAAATCCAACAGAGGAAACAGGATGATGAAGTTTTGCTAATTACTTGAAACATATATAACATACAAAATTCAACATTTCAACAAAAAAGGCCTTTATCAAGAACACATTCACATAACAAACAACGAGTAAGAATGGCACTGTACAGGTTCACATGACAGCTAAATATGATATTAGGGAGATATGATGAGTGACTGATGTAACAAATGCTTGTGAATCTGAAATTCTGAGCAGACTAGAGGAATATCATGTTCAGATGTGTGTGAATAAATAAGAATGTTATGCAGGTAACCAGAGGAGACTAACCACCACACTGTAGATGTGGTGTAAGTCATTATATGTTTAGAGAGATTGTAAGGAGATCCAAGCAGTTATGGACTGATGGTTCCAAGTGCAGCGAGGATGAGCTTTTGACTTAACTACACAATATACTCTCGTAACATCTACAAAATTTACAGCCATACCTCTCTACAATCAACAAAACTTTTAACCATAACATTACCAAAATTTAGTCATAACATCTACAAAATGTATGCAAATACCAAGTTTCTTGCGTATATTCTCCGTCATGGCAGCTAGCTCCTGATTACCAGATGCAATCAGTGCCTTCTCCTGCATAATCTCCTTCACGTTCACTGCTATGTGGTTGAAGATACCTTCATGTGCTTCACGCAGTGAAATCTGAGTGGACAGCAACTCTTGCTGACTTTCATATAATTTACGAACAGTTTCTGAAGTCAAAGAGTGCAGCTGCTCTTGTCCAGTCTAATGGAGAATGATATAAAGAACAAATGTGAATAGTTTATGGG
Source organism: Meghimatium bilineatum (assembly GCA_034231615.1). NCBI lineage: Eukaryota > Metazoa > Mollusca > Gastropoda > Stylommatophora > Philomycidae > Meghimatium > Meghimatium bilineatum. The sequence continues at coordinate 7,677,992 of CM067300.1, forward strand.
CACACTGAAAAGAATAGGATGAACAGATGGACATTGGGAAACACTGGGAGGTGAATAGTTTATGTGCACATTGGGAGGGAAATCTATAAATATATGACCAGCCCAAATCCTGAAAGACAACATCAACCTTCTGGGAAGGAAAGAGTATGATCTTTTGGCTTCGTACAGAACATGTACAGCTTAACAATCACCTAAACAGAATACAACCACAACACACTCCAGGGTGCCGGCTGTGCACTCATCCTTATGAAACTGTTGACCACTACCTTTTTGAGTGTCCAGCACTGGATGACATCAGGAAAATGCTTCTCCCTCCAAGGCCAGATAAGTGGGGCCTCGCATTTATATATCATGTGACATATTCTTTCCAGAATGTAGTCTTTCTTATGTCTGTTCTGAACTCCTTGCACACTTGGGCCAGCTGATCTGCCCCTGCCAGCGTCATCTTTAAACACCCCGATCTGTATGTTGTCCATCTCCTTCTTGGTCAACCTATGCCTCTGTTACCATCGCCCATGCCATTCATTATTAGTATTTCCATACCATTATGTCTCTTTATATGTCCAAAGAATCTCAGCTTTGTTATTACAATATTGTTAAGAAGTCAGCCATCTTCGACATTTACCCTACTTCTCACTTCTTGGTTTGATGATTTTCTCCATCCGGGGAATTCTGAAAATGTGTCTGTAGCATCTCAACTTGAAGGTAGCAAATTTTTTTTTCTGTTGACTTGTTCAGTGTTAAGAGAGTACATGTTCAGTGTTAGGAGCGTGCAACCTCGAAAACAGAATGCACTGGGTAATGACATAGCTGGACTGCGATACATGCACCACTCTGTTTCACATATCCAATGTCAGTGACTTCTGGATCACTTTAGCCATTTACTTGAGGCAGCTATCCCAATGCTAAATCGAGGATGTTATCAATGTTATCTTAACTGATTCCTAACCTAATTTCACAATTTTTTCATTGATATCTAGATATCATTGGTCTTGAAATATATGTTTTGGTCAATTTGAAAATGTATGCATTTTTACATAGCATAGAATAAGTCCATAGTCCGTCAGGGGTTTTAGGGGCACCACATTGGACACATCAACATACAGAGTCTTCCATCAATTTCTATCTTCAAAGATGCAATGAGTGAGACAAAATCCTGACTGTCCAGTCCTTGATGTCTTTCCATGAGTTTCCTGTATCCCCTCTGCTTCTTCCACCTTCAACTGTTCCCTGTAGTATCATTTTTGACAAGGAATCATGTCAGCATACATGTCCAAAATATGCATTTTTTTTACATAAGCTACCAAATATAAGGGCAAATGCTACTTAATATCTAATCAATCAAATAAAACAGACCAAAGAAAGACTGGGATGCAGAAATGAAGGTCAAGATAAAATGTATGAAGCACTTCTGGAACACTCAGTGAAGGATGATTGTGTACTTAATGGAGTAGAGAGTCTGTCTTACATGATTCTAAAGTGGTTAGTGGGCCCATTTGACAATCACAACTTAGCTCAGCCTGATCATGGATTCAAAGATGATCCTCCATATTTTATTGCTGATGTGACTCTATGTATTAATGGCGCCTAAAAGTTCCAAAATAGTTCTTCTGAGTTCATTCTCAAACTCCTGCAGATTAGCAGGATGTAGTACAGAGAATGGAATGTGCTGTATCATGGTTTACAGCAATATCTGCGCCTTTCAACCTGACACATCTGACATCAGCATGGCTTATGGGTCACTTTAACTCTATATGGGATAGGACAGTCAATTCCACCCCAGAACCTCCTTAGTCCTATTATAACATGCATGGAAAGTAAACAGTGTTGTTCTTTGTACCCCTTTTTGGCCTCATCAACACACGAGTGCAACAATAGTTGAAAAGTAATACCTTATATAGGATATTATTCAATTAAAAGAGTCTGCAAAGAATCTTAAATATAAAAGAATTACCTTCAAATCCTGCAGAGACTTGACTTGCTCGCTTGCAACAGTCGCTAGCCTGTTCACAGTTATCTCTGTAAGTTTCCGAAACTGCAACTGTTGAGTGGCATAGCACATAGCTCGAGCTCGGTTTCCAACAATTTGGTAACTATTCCATGTGGTTCCATCCATAGACTTTGTGCACTCTGCTAAACTCTGACAAATAGAGTAACATTTAACAACATAAGTCAGTGGCCTGACCAATCGGAACTGTCATCTACCATTTAATAAAATAATACACGCCAGTGGCCATGTCAATCAAAACTGACATCATGAAATAAATATAACTCAGTGGATGAGATACTAAAAAATGAGGTTATATTATTAAAACCTTATTTATGACACATTCATACAGTTGTGTCCTTTTTGCCAGTGGTTCGAAGGGTGCCAAAGATGCACTCCATAGGACTAATTGCACAGTTCCCTATGTCTGAGGCCTACCATAAATGCTTAGGTAAACCAGAATGTGACAAACATTTTGCCTTGAACATTGGGTTACATACCTAGAGTTATTTAGAGAATATTGGCATGTTATTCTATTAGCTAGTAACCAACTAGGGTCATAGGGGTACCTCACTGGATGCATCAAAACAGTTATCCAGTGATTTCTATCTTAAACAATGCGGATGAATGAGGAAAAATCAGGTCTTGTCAAGTCCCTGAAGCTCTCTGTACATGCTTTTATTTGTCCTCCTCTGCTTCTTCCACCTTTAACAGTTCCCTGCAGTATTGATTTTTTCTTTACAAAGAATCATGTTGTCATACATGTCAAACCCATGCAAGCTTTCATTGTCCATTGTAATATTTCAGTGGGCGAAAGGTTTAGCTAGTAGCGTATAATACGTTTGACATAATAAGTAAGAAATGGGTAGCGAGGAATTAACTCATTAAACCATATTGTGATGCAACGGCTTGGAATAGTGCATATTAGGTACAAGCCTATGTTCCGGGTAATGTGATAGATAGTTAATTTCTAGCTCCAGCCTTGATTTCATAGAAAATACAGACTTCCTGGAAAACAATAGAAGATAGGATGTGGACCAACAGGCCAACCAACCATTAATAACAATTTTTTAATTAAATATTTTATATTATTTCAAATATTAAAATAAAATGTCATCTCATCACCTCAAATGCCATCTCTTCATCTCAAGTTTCAAATGTCATCTCATCACCTCAAATGCCATCTCTTCATCTCAAGTTTCAAATGTTATCTCATCTCAAATATCATCTCAAGTTTCATGGTGCATCAAGAAATTATTGTTTAGTTTTATTTTAAATGGTAGTTTTGACATTCCCCACCCTTCCCAATTTTGAACTTCACATGTCATATCACACATACAAGAACCAATAAAATATGATTATATGCATTATCCACTCCTTTATTTACATGTGCAAAAATTATTTTGATATCTTTACAAACAAAAAAGTTATTGCATGTACCAAACACTCGCCAAAAAAAATGCACAATGTCAAAATAGAATCCGGTGGAGAAATTGTGTAATTTTAATCTCGGGTCCTTATGGTTAAGGAGTTCAGGGGTGGAGTTGGCTGTCCCATCCTATGTAACAAAATTGACCCAGATGCTATTCTGAAGTCTTGATGTGTCAGTCCAAAAGGCAGAGATATCACAGCTAAGCTATCAGTCAGTTCCTCTTTTGCCAAGTTTGGCACATAGGGCGGATGTCATAGTTCACCATGCCTGTCGGTCAGTTGCCAAGGATTACAGGTCTTATGCATTTATGCCTGTTGATTTTAATTCATTCATAATAGTTCTTCTGAGCGTTGGTTTTGGTCTTCCCTGCTTTCTTTTCCCGTCTGGTATCCACATGAAGGCTTGTCGTGGAATTCTGTCTTCCTTCATTCTAGTATGTGGCCGATGTATGTCCAGCAATGTTTTCTGATGATGTTCATCACATATTCTTGTTTTGTCTCCTCTCTTAGTATGTTGTTTGATGTGAAATCTTTTCAATTAGTATTTGTGATTTTTCTGAGGCATCTATTCTCGAAGGCAACTAACTTCTTATCCATTATTGCGGTAGATTTCCAACATTCACATCCATATGTCAAATGATGGAATCACACTTGCATTGAATAGTCAGTTTTATGTGTTTACTTGTGATCTTTGATCTCTAGATGTTTGAGAGTTTGTTAAAGGCATTGGAGGCGAGAGCGATTCAAGTCTTGATTTCTGAGTTGGTATCCCCGTCTGCTGTTATCTTGCTTCCCAAATATACGAAATTTGAAACGTTGTCTAGTGTATTATCATCTAGTTTAATTGATTTTGTCAGGCCGGTAAAGTTCATGATTTTTGTCTAAGCTATAAACCAAGACACAATGCATTCTGTTCTCCAGATTACATCCAGCTGATCTGTAGGAGTTTGAGAACAAATTCAGAAGAATGAAGAAGACTAGACAACAAATAAAACATACCATAGAATTGGTACATGTATATACAGGTCTATCTTCCACTTCTGACTGACAGTTGAGAAGTTGTACCGACAGCTTCCCAAGTTCTTCTTCACTCAATTCCCCACATTTTTTCTTCAGGTTGTAGATTACCTAATGTCATTAAAATAAAGGGCAATAATTATTAACAATATAATTAATGACAATATAAATATTAACAATATAATTATTAACAAAATGGCATTGTGTGTATGCAAGTCTGTATGCATGTCCATTAATTAATAACTTTTTCTGATGAGTTTGTTCTTTAACTCATGCAAACTAGTGGGATTATGATGATAATATTGACGATGTATAGTGTTGACATAATCCCTATAGCTGTGAACATGTAGCTCCTCACAACCCACAGCCCTTTCGACAAAAGCACAGGACTTCTCAGTTGTGTAACTGAGATTCTGATTCATATAAGGTTGTCTCAACGGTATGGTTGTGTAAAGGAGGTTTATGGATGCATGTTTAGCTCTTGAAGGGGGGCATTTCAGTGTGCACATATCCCCCCCCCCTCCGATTACCACCTTCCTGCAAGGACCACAACACAAACTTCTGGACCAATAATTTATCAAAAAACAAAAACACAAAGGCAAGTCCACTCACAATTGGCGCATGGAATGTGTGCACCCTACTGGACTGTGCGGAGGTCGCACGGCCAGAAAGACGAACAGCACTTGTAGCAAAAGAGCTAGCAAGGTACAAAATTGACATCGCTGCCCTCAGCGAGACACAACTGTCTGAGGAGGGTGAACTTATGGAACAAAGTGCTGGTTATTCCTTCTTCTGGATTGGCAGAAATAAAGAAGTGAAATGCGAAGCTGAAGTTGGCTTTGCAATTAAATCCAGCCTAGCCAGAAAGTTGGCTGGACCTCCAAAGGGCATTAGTGACCAGCTGATGACTGTTCGCCTTCCACTTTCTAAAATGTGGCATGGAACATTTGTTAGCGTATATGCCCCGACTATGACGAACCCCAATGAACAGAAAGAAAAGTTCTATGATGACCTGAAAAGAATCATACAGAAGACTCCCAAATCCGACAAACTCATCGTCCTTAGTGACTTCAACGCACACGAGTGGGTTCAGACTGGGCGTCCTGGGATGGTGTTCTGGGGAGGCATGGTATTGGCAAATGCACTAACAGCGGACAGCTACTGCTCGAAACATGTGCATCATTCAACCTACTCATCTCCAACACTGTCTTTCAACTACCTCACCGTAATAAGACTACATGGATGCACCCACAATCAAAACAGTGGCTTCAAATCAATTATATCATCGTTGAGACAATGCGATAAGCAGGATGTGAGTCACCAAATCCATGTGTGGCGCCAACAGCTGGACGGACCACAGATTGCTAATCTCCAAAATGAACCTCCATACATTGCATCTCTGGCAACCTCAAAATAGCAAACAATCAAAACGTCTCAAAACTGAAAGATCCACTTTATAAACAGCTTCTGTGCAGCTCAACGCAATGGAAACCAAAATTGCACCATTTACAGTCGATCCCATAGACATTCAAAAAAGCTGGGAAAATCTCAGTGAAACTATCTACAGAACTACAGAAGAAGTAGTGGGTGTTTCTGTACCCTGTCTTCTAATTATTTGTTTTTTGTCCATGTTTTCAAGCCATACATACATTAAACTACACTTATATATGTTTAGATAGAGAATATAATAAAATTAATAAATATATGTAATATGTAGAATTTTATAATTCTCATGTTTAGCTTGTAACCTTGTTTGTAATTTGTTTAGGCCTAGATAGTAGATAGTAGTAGTAGTAAGTAGTAGACAGTTAAATATAGATGTTAATATTTTTATCATATACAATCAATATCATTAGCAATATGAATATGCTTTAAACCAAACGGCACACACCAGTTAATTATAATTTGTAAATTAGGCCTATAATGTAATGAATTCTAAGGAGGACAGTTGAGTAGGCGCTAACTCCAAGAGTCTGATGAAGTACATTATAGTTCTCCGCTGTGACCTTTGCTCTAGTTTCGATGTGTTTTCTGACCTTTGTTTTGGGATTGCCTTGTAGAGTGCTATTAAGAAGGGACATGCGCAGTGGTATACAGTAGCAGATGGAAAGGAACGAACAGGAGCAGACGATACAAATACTATAGAGGGTTTATGGGGTAGTGTTCAAAGAGAATTTAGAATTCAAGGTAGAAGATGTTCAGGGCAATTTTCATCGTATTTATGTGAATATATATGGAGAAGGAATCATGTCGGTTCGAATGATATATTCATGGAGTTCCTCTCCGGAGTTAAAAAAAAGTGTATTCTTTCAGAGAATTCTCAATAAGGTGAGTGTCGTATTATTGATGTTACACAAGTTGCTTTTAATGCTATGTTGTGACCGTTGCTCTAGTGTGGTATATCGTAACCTTTAGGCTAACTGTAGGGATTAGGATTGGGGAATAGGGAGTAGGTTTGGGGAATATGGATTAGTTTGGGGAATAGGGAGTAGGTTTGGGGAATAGGGAGTAGGTTTACGGGTTGGGGATTAGGAACCGCAATAGCACACCGTTTACACCTTTAACTATTCGACCTCATGGATTTCTGTGTAACACCAGTGAAATTGATAGATGCAGATACGTAGAAAACACTAAAACACACAAATGTTAGTGCATTTTCGGCAGGTAGAGACAGCACACCGCCTAACAAAATGTCATTTTCATGATTTTCTTCAGTGCTTATTATGTGCAGCGATAGTGATAACTAAAACTCGTTTGCGTTGGGACATGTGACGTCACGGCATCTATTTCAACTTCATTTGTTACACGGGAACCCGTGACGTCACCTAGTTAAAAATGTAAACATTTTCATACAAACAGCGGAGAACTATTCTGTACTTTCACCCAAGAGTCTACTAGTAGCAGCTAGGCCTACCACAGACTTGATATGATCGGTCAGTCATGTTGTTTACTGCTCATCTGGATTGGATAGACACAAGAATTCAAACACAATACTAGTCACACATACATTAAAATATCCTGTAAAGTAACAGGTCAACTCACAATATTGTAACATGCATCCAATGGTGACATGTCGTTCAAAGTCTGCGCAAAATCCAAAAATTTCTCGTCAGATGACAGAACTTCAAATCTGACATTGTCAGACACTTGTGCATCTACTGTCACTTCAGTCTTACCGTCTCCAAAAAGCCACTCAAGCATTGAACTACAATGATGAATGCAAATAAGGAAATACACAATAAACATCAAGAAACGGTGAAAAATATACATGTTATCAAATGTTGATAATTTCAGACATCAGCAAGACGATTCAAATTATTAACAGGAAGTTGATAAAACTCTAAATATGGAACTCTCGTAACAAAATAAAATACGAAACAATACACCCATTAGGATTGGGTGTGAGGGGGGGAGTGGTGATCTGTTCGCTGTGGAGACATAAAATTAAGACTCAAGCCCGTAGATACGGGATGGGGTGGGCGGGGCACAAATCTAACTAGGGAAAATAAAATATTATAATTAAGACTTATAATTTAAAAAAAATTTCTTTAATTATTATTGAAGTGTCTTCGTACCGATGCTTGACTGAAATGGACCTTTCCTATCTGTCCAGTAGTCCGGTATTGCTTTGGTGGTTAAGTCGTTGGATCATCATCATTGCATCCGGACACATCCATAGGTGCTCAGATCTTCACTTTAGTTTATCCACCATTACACGATGACTGACACTTTCAGTTATTTGTTAATTGGCAAACACTTTTCTAAGCGCTCACTTTTGCCTAAGCCACATTTTAAGTCCAGTTCAATTATTCTGGACATGAAATTGGAATCATAGCCCACATTCATTGAAATTGCCCATGTTGTTTCTTGATAGGAGTTAAAACAATGCCGTCCGATCCATTGTTCTGCGCCAAACACATTAACAATGCGAGCCAGCCGATCCGCTCTCACGTTTTTAGAACACCCACATGACCAACGACGAAAATGAATATGACTCATTCCATGTTAGTTTTTTTTGTCCCAGCTCTCCGTATTATTCTCAAAACTATTTCGTAACATCACATTTCGAAGGCAGTTATTCTCTTTATCACTGTTTTAATAAATGTCCATTATTTACAACCTAAAGGGGTTGACAAAAAGTCTTGTCAATAAAACTACTTTCATTAAAAAATTATATTGTTTGAACTTAAAAATATTTTCAAAAGATCTGAAAAACATTATATCCTGGTGTTTTTTTTTTATTTTGTCCTAACCTTTTCTGCTAATAATGATATTTGGAGAGGGGTTAGAAATGTTGACATAATTAAGCAGGGAGGGTCTATAAATGTCTGGCGGGAGGGGGCGTATAAAATTTGACGTAATTTATAGACAGCCCATATGCATAGATGTTAAATGCACCATAGAGTGAGGGCGACGCTTTGCACAACTCTTCCTCACTTTAATCAAAATCCCCAGTGCAAGTCATTTTCACATTCACGAAAATTCACCCGAAGGGAAAAGCTTTTCCCACTGACTTTAGGAGCATGGAATGTCTGGTATCCCAAGCATTGACACGATCCTGATTCAGACACAGATTCGTTGGGCAGGTTATTTGGTACGTATGCCAGACCATCGTCTGCCAAAGATGGTGAGCTAGAGAAGGGTATACCATCGCAAAGTGGCCAAAGGAAGCGCTACAAGGACTCGTTAAAGAACTCACTGAAAGCCTTTGAAATAGACCACGATACATGGGAAGAACTTGCACAAAATAGATCTACATGGCGTTCTAAAATAAAAAAGAGCGCATCATCTTGTGAAAAGAAAAGAAATGCAGCAGCTCAACAGCGGAGAGCAGCTAGAATGTCACGGATAGACCAAGATCCGTCTACAGTCGTTATTCCATGTCCAAACTGTCCAAGGACATTTACAGCTCGAATAGGGCTCATTAGCCATCTCATCATCATCAAGTGCCGTCTCCGCAACGAAGGTTGGCTGCAACGTATCTCCACCATCTCCTGTCTCTTGTCTTGGTGGTGCACTCTGCTAGACTGTAACCTGTCCATCGTGTAATGTTACTCTCCCACTTGTATCTCTGCCTACCTCTTGCTCGCTTCCCTTTGACTTTGCCCTCAAGTAAGGTCTTCAATAGGGTGTCATGTCTTTTAATGTGTCCAAAGTATTTTATTTGCCTGATCTTTATTTCTCTTAGTAGTTCTTTCTTCATATTAAGTGTCTTTAGCACCTCTTTATTTGTTTTCTTCTCTTTCCACGATGTTCTCCCTATTCTTCTATATACCCACATCTCAAAGGCATCAATTTTGTCTTCTAATTGTTTATTTAGTGTCCATGTTTCTGAGCCATACATTAATATGGAATAGATGTAGCATTTTATAATTCTCATTTTTAACTTGTTTGTAATTTGTTTAGATATTAATAATTTCCTCATGTCATTGAAGGTACTTTTAGCCATTCCTATTCTCCTTTTAACTTCTGTTTCACATCTGCCATCATTTGTGACTATATGTCCAAGATATTGATACTGTTTTACTTGTTGTAGTTTCTCTCCCTGTATGTTTATGTTTACCTCCTGTTCTTCTGTGTCTTTGCTGATTATTATGGTTTTTGTTTTTTGAATGTTTATATCCAGTCCATATTCATTACTTGATTTATTGACTTGATCTATTAGAGTTCATGTTCACTTTCTGCTAAAAGAACAGAAGTCATCTGCATATCTAATGTTGTTTATTATTTTCCCATTGATCTTGAGTCCTGGCATTTCTTCTATATTTTTAAAGATATTCTCTGTTTAGATATTAAATAGGCTTGGTGATAAAATGCACCCTTGTCTTACCCCTCTTCTTATTTCTATGTATGGAGAGTAGCTGTTTTCACACATTAGCCATCTACGAACTCATAATCAAGGACATAGCTAAAATTGAATTTTCAAAAGTGGATGTAACAAATGGTCATCATCACTCGTGATGGATGAACAACAGAACAGAACAAATGCACCATATGTTTATTTCTACGTTTGGTGGCTATGGTGAAACGTGTGCATGGAAATGTTGGAGTGGAGGCCAACATAAACTGTTTTAAGGACTGCTTGAAAACATCTTTCAAGCCTGGTATGTGAGATTAGTGCTGGTATTCCATTTTTATATAAATCTATAATCCGTCACGGTTGTTGGGGTACCACATTGGATAAATCAGCAATAATTCCCCCAACGATTTCCATTTTCAACAATACGGACGAGTTCGAAAAAATCTTTACCTCGGTGGGTAAATCTTTACAACAACGGATTTATAGACAGACAGGCAGACAGACAGACAGACAGATAGACAGACAGATAGACAGACAGATAGACAGATAGATAGATAGATAGATAGATAGATAGATAGATAGATAGATAGATAGATAGATAGATAGATAGATAGATAGATAGATAGATAGATAGATAGATAGATAGATTAGATAGATTAGATAGATAGATAGATAGATAGATAGATAGATAGATAGATAGATAGATAGATAGATAGATAGATAGATAGATAGATAGATAGATAGATAGATAGATAGATAGATAGATAGATAGATAGATAGATAGATAGATAGATAGATAGATAGATAGATAGATAGATAGATAGATAGATAGATAGATAGATAGATAGATAGATAGATAGATAGATAGATAGATAGATAGATAGATAATGAATATAATAATAAGACCCAAAACCCGCTAGCGTCTTGTGCAATGACAATTGCATAAGTGCTCTAAGACAAATTGCTGAGAAATACCGAACACCACTTTTTCGGGACGTGTTCCATACCAACATTGTGTTATCAATGCCAGACATGGACTCAAGAACTAAAGAAGAAGAAGAGAGAAAGCTTACTATATGTGAAATGAGATGTCTAATAAAAGCAGTACACAGAACAAGAAGATGTCACTTGAGGAATGAAGAGATTACAAAAACTGTTGGTCCAGTTTCTGTGGTCAAATATATTGAAGAACAGAGATTGAAATGATTCGACCACTTAATGAGAATGAATTCTTATTGGATAGCAACATGAAAATGGAAACAGCAAGATGCAGTAGAAGACAAAAAAGATGGTGGATTAAAGGAGACGTCACAAGCGACAAAACATGCTCGATTACCTATTATCATTAAATTTTTTGCCTTACAGCAAAAGCAGAGAAAAAAAACTAGAAAGAAACTAGTTTTGAGATATCATACTATAAACCTTCTTTGTTGCTGCGATTTTATTTTTCACTTTCTTGATGATTGTCTAAATAAATCTCCATATGTACTAAAAATATGCAGGAGCCTGCAAAATAAAAAAAAGCATCAGTTTAACATAATAATACACATTTCTGATAAACTAAAGAAGAAGAGAGAATTACTACATGTGAAATGAGATGTCTAATAATAGCAGCACAGAGAACAATAAGATGTAAGAAGTCATTTCCGATATTTAAAATATTGTTTTTAAAAACAAAAAACATCCCTGGCGGGATTCGAACCCGCGACCTCTGGATTAGAAGTCCAGCGCGCTATCCACTGCGCTACAGGGACTCGATATATGTACACAAATTAAGGATATAGTTCATAAGTAGAAATAACAAAAGTTGCGTGCTATGGTAGCGTCAGACCAGGATGATTGTGTAATATTACCAGATCTTTTCTTTCTGTAGGACTATACAGAGAATATTATGTGAAACAGAAAAATATCAGGAATAGCAATTGAAGGTTACAATCGGAATAATCTTAGATATGCTGACGCTACAGTTTTGATTGCTGGGAGCAAAAAAGAACTTCAAGCCCTGTTAGATATGGTTGTTGTTCGTCCATCACAAGTGATGATGACCATTTGTTACATCCACTTTTGAAAATTCAATTTAAGTTATGTCCTTGATTATGAGTTCGTAGATGGCTAATGAGCCATATTCGAGCTGTAAATGTCCTTGGACAGTTCGGACATGTAATGACAACTGTAGACGGATCTTGGTCTATCCGTGATTTTCTAGCTGCTCTCCGCTGTTGAGCTGCTGCATTTCTCTTCTTTTCACAAGATGATGCGCTATTTTTTATTTTAGAACACCATGTAGATCTATTATTGCAAGTTCTTCCCATGTATCGTGGTCTATTTCAAAGGCTTTCAGTGAGTCCTTTAACGAGTCCTTGTAGAGCTTCCTTTGGCCACCTTGAGATCGTATACCCTTCTCTAGTTCACCATAGAGAAGTATCTTTGGCAGATGATGGTCTGGCATACGCACCAAATGACCTGCCCAACGAATCTGTGTCTGCATCAGGATCGTGTCAATGATTGGGATACCAGCTCTATCAAGGTCAGTGGTATCTGGAATCTTGTCTTGCCATCTGATGTTCATAACTTAGATATGGTAGTACAGTGTACATTGTACAAGAACGTGACTAAAAGAAGGACTCGGGCATAAACAAGAAGAAAACATAAGAATGGCTGTTTCATAGAAATACACACAGCTAAAATGCAATATTATATATTGCTATCATTGATGCAAAATTAAATCAAGCGGATAAAAAAAGTCATGTATCGTGGCACCATTTTTTACATCAGATAGTAGGTGCTCCAATGAGATCAATATCAGGATGCCATCAGGTCGCATATACTGAACAGGATGTTAATGTAGCAGTCATCACAGCACTTCGAACCTTCTGTCGATCTTCAGGCAGTCTTCCTGCTTCTGTTACTGTCATGTTCAGATGGCATATGATGTGCTGCGTCCATCTTCTTTTTGGTCTGCTTCTTTTTCGTACCCTGACATTCATCATCATCAAGTGCTGTCTCTGCAACGAAGGTTGGCTGCAACGGATCTCCAACATCCCCTGTCTTGGTGGTGCATTCTTCTAGACTGTAACCTGTCCATCTTGTGATGTTAATCTCCCACTTGTATCTCTGCCTACCTCTTGCTCGCCTCCCTTTGGCTTTACCCTCAAGTAAGGTCTTCAATAAGGTGTCATATCTTTTAATGTGTCCAAAATATTTTATTTGCCTGATCTTTATTTCTCTTAGTAGTTCTTTCTTCATATTAAGTTTCGTTAGAACCTCTTTATTTGTTTTCTTCTCTTTCCATGATGTTCTCCCTATTTTTCTATATACCCACATCTCAAAGGCATCAATTCATTAAAAACTCTTGGCATTATCCCTTCCATTATTGTCCTCTCTAGGCCGCCATGACCAAAATATTGTAGTTTTCTGGAAAAAAACCATGCTGTTTAGCCAGTTTTCTTTTACATTCATTTCTCACAAGATGGCTATATTGGTGATCTTTTTGGTCCATGGTAATGCGATGATTTTTTTGTAATATTTTGTTTCAAATGCTGCCATTTTATTTTTCACATTTTTTGGTGATTGTCTAGGATTCACAACCATAGGCCTATATTGCCACTGGGAATATGCAAGCTCTAAGGAATGTTAGTTTTGCAGCAGCTCAGTCATATGTTTTCATATTTATCAGCTTCTTTGACGCGATACCAGCCGCCTTCTGACTTCTTCATAGCAATCACCATGTGATTTCTTCATGTTGATAAGAAAACAAAGATATTGAAAACTATTGACTCTTTCTAATTCGCTGTTGTTGATACTGATTGAGAACTTACTAGTGGTTTTATCACTTGTCATTCTTCTTCTTCTGCGTTCGCTCTCATATAACCACAACGAATATATCGTGTGATTTCCGCCGGGGAGCTTGAAGTACGTTGTGCTGCAAGTTCCCCATTAAAACTGTGTTATTTGCACCACGGTTGGCCACTTTGTAGTCTATACCTCCGAGGTCCAGCACATTCGGTTTCGTCGTGCCTTTAATTCGGGTAGTAGGCTTCCCTAGTCCGTGACAGCCTGCCTATCGAGGGTTACGCGGATGTGTAGTAACTCTTCGCCGAGACGATTGTCGTTCACGTCTATCTCGCACGTGTTCCACCGTCTATGAACTTTCCTCGTGTAATTGGACGTTCTGTACCAGTGCCCATCGGGTACTGAACCTTTTCTCATCCGCGAGCTTGGTTCCGTATGAAGAAAAACTCGACAGAAGAGTTGGCTCTTTCGCCTTCTTAGCCGAGATGTCGTTCACCGACAGCGTGAACCCCTTGTCCAAGTTCGAGTCTCACACCACACGTTTGAGAGCAAGGCATTCTCGAGCTGAACGACTTTGTCCCAAGTAGCGTATTAGCCCATTGGGTACTAAACCTTTTCTCATCCGTGAGATTGGTTCCGTATGAAGAAAAACTCGACAAAAGAGTTGGACCCTGGCTCTTTCGCCTTCTTAGCAGAGGTGTTGTTCGCCGACAGCGTGAACCCCTTGTCCAAGTTCGAGTCTCACACCACGCGTTTGAGAGCAAGGCGTTCTCGAGATGAACGACTTTGTCCCAAGTAGCGCCTGAACCCATCGGGTACTAAACCATTTCTCTCTGCAAGTATATTTTCAGTATGGAAATAGACAGTAGAGTTGGGCCAGGGCTGCCATCGTTGTCCCTTTCGTGCCGTATCTCATCGGGTACGGAACTTTTTTTTCTTCACGTGCATGTTTCCGGTATATGAAGGCTCCACATTAGAGTTAGGCCAGGTCTTCTTGCTTTCCCGGGCGCCCATAATTGTGTCTAGGTCTCTGTCCATAAGGAGCATAGGTAACTAGAAGCTCGTCTCAAGCTAACAGAGCTTGTAGTTCCAATTTCCTTGGAACGTTTTCACTTTTTATTTGCTGTTGGCACTGTCCTCTGGCGCTGTTCTGCCCTTTCATTGTACTCTATTCGTCTCTCGCCATGCATCTACTTATTTATTGGCCGTCCTAGTGATAAAGCTATAGTGGGTGACAAAGTGATGAGAAAAGACTGGGCTGAATTAATTAGAGCAGTTAAAGATACACTAAAAAAATGATGAAGAGGATGCTGAGACAATGTACATGTTTAGAGAATGGTAGAAATGGGAGTGACCAGCGAGAAAGTGCGCCCTCACACTGGAAAGACCAGAAGAACCCACAACCAACTGGGACACTGAGTTTATATGCGTTTAGATGGCTGACAGAATAACAAGCAGAGTAATGCTCTTTGTGTAATGATGTAATTCCTAATCAAAAAGACAAACACACAAGATAAAAACAAATAGAAGTAAAGTTTTCCCTTTTCTAAACAATTACAGCGTAATGGGGAATACTGCATTAGGTGCATATTTTTGTCATTGACCAACAGCCTACCAGGGGATGAATAGGTAAATACTAAATAAAGTAAACAAGCTACTGTAGATATCTAATTATTGATATAAAATAATAATGAATAACAATAAAACAGAACAAAGACAATTATCAATGTGTTGGTCCTATTGGGACCTTTATCAAGAAACAAATAACAGTTAAGAAAACACAATCATAAAAATATAACCAAGATGACTGGGACGATTTCCTCACTAAAAATCATTACCCAGAATTGATTCTAGCACATTTTTATCCTTCAATATTTTGGTTATTTATATCTACTTGACGATGAAATGATCAGCATCAAGTTCTTCACCTCTGCTTTCCCAGAATATCTGGTACCCATTTCCTTAGGCTTGATCGACCTTGGAGCCGTTGTTGACTGAATAATATTTCCAGTTGAACTGGGAAATGAATCTTGTATCAATAGAAAAGTAAGCAAGTTCACTAACAACTGAGCCACCCCAGACAAGATATATAAAAGAAAAATCTGATAAAACAGACAGACAAGTTAATAAAACAAGATGGAAAACAATAGTGCCTGCATAATAATGGCTTTTAATACCAGTAAAATAATGCAGTAATTAGCATGCACAATATACCATATGTTTATCTGATTGCACGTGGAAGCAAAGAAACAAAATACATAATTTTGCAGAAGTGAACGTAAATGGGATAAGAGGGTAACTTATAATTGTCAAAACAATTAATTAATCTATTGTCATACACTATTACAACATCCGCCTTGTAAGCTTTGGACTGAGGCAAAACAATTTGTACTAAGGCCACCCAGAAGCCTCAGAGAGGGCTAATGTTTGTGTAGGAATATTAGTCGTATATTTCTTAAAACCCTATTCCAATCCAAGTTTTTAATATCTTATTAACGTACTTTAAGAAATCATTTATTTATCCACAAAACAATATCTCTTGCATTAAGATTTGTCAGTAAGTCAGAAAACTACACATGGATTTATAAGCACACATGTCCACTGAAGATGGATATGTTGGGCAATTGGTGCAAATAAAACGGTGACACACGCATTTCTATTCTCTGGACTACATCCTGCTGGAAATCTAGTTGGACCATTGTCCTGCTACATGAGAGATCCAGAGGGAGTTTGAGAATGAACGCTAAAGTAGAAGTTAGCCACACATTCATACTGAAAATCAAATTTTAAAAATGAATTCAGTGGCAGTGTGTTTTTAAAAATTCCTAGTGAATAAACTGTATCTTTATCTAATGCTTTTTTTTCTAGAAAAAAACAACAGGTATTGTATATACAAAAATGAAAAGTCTATATTTTGGTGCTATATTGGACCTTAGGTTAAGTTTTCTCTTTTCCACGCCACTGGGAATACCTATAGATGGTCAAGCCTGCCACCTTTACTTCCTATATGATCTGATACCCATTTTATTAGGCTGGGTCGACCTTGCAGCCATTGGTGAAATAAAAAATATTGCCAGTTGAACTGGAAATTGAACCTTTGGATCACCCAAACAAGGATCAGAAAGTAACATGGGCACACTCAAAAGTCTCATACTGAAATCACTTGAAGATATATCTTTAGCTCTGTAATCCTAGATGTTTTGCACAAAGTTGTTAATTCTGTTTACAGCACATTTTGACAATGTGTAGTTGCAGAGATTAAGGAGAGCATAGATAGTTGAACCATGGTCCCAGAGTGGGACACCCATTCTGTAACAACCCCTTCCATGCCCACTTTATGGCGTACTAAAAAATCTTAGGTCGAGGTGACTGGATTACCAAATCTGCAGCCTTCACTATAACCAAATTGGACTTATGTCCGAGGTTGAAAGCAGCGTACCTCACCATAAACCAAAATAACTTTATGGAGTAAATAATAGAATAAAAAAGTATAACATGGAAAAAATACAAAAGTAAGTTTGTTCAGGCTAAAAACTAAGCAAGATTAATCCATTACCAACATAGTAATCTATTATTTTACATTAACATAAATTGTACAAGTCATTACATACAAATGTAACTGCATTCAGACACCAATGGACACTTAGAAGACTTTCAATGATTTCACATTGGATACCTAATGAAAACAGAACCGGAACCATCAGCTGCTACACTCCGAGAGATTTACTGAAATAAAGATCTGAGCACATATGGACAAGTGTGGTGTGCGAAGATGATGATAAATGTTATCTAACAAGGGAGAAAGTCAAAATCAAAATTTTGTTGTTGATAAAGTCAGCAACAGATAATGTTTATTTTGCTTCCCAGGAATTACAAACTATAAAGCTGTTTTCTTCTATGCAATGGTGTGCATTTATTCATAGCTTTATTTTAAACCCAGAAGACTTCACCTCTCAACTACCTACAATGCTTTGCAACAAACAAAAAAACCGCCTATCGCAGGGTAAAATATGCCAGGTACTATCCCAGCAAATGGGTCTACCACCAAACATAACAATTTTTTTTTGCTGATCCGAAATTTTGTGATGTGACTGACTGCCAGTTGTGTCCTGAATACAAAATGGTGAACATAATTGTTAATTTGTTAGAGATATAGTAAGTCTGTTACAGCGAGGACTCCTGTCAAATGTCAAGATGTTTGCACCCCCCCCCCACATACAACCCTCCTAAATTAAATATCTAGACCTCCAACCACAATGCAGACCCATAGGGGCCATTATTGCTCATCAATAACAAATCAAGTGAACCACTGATGAAACCTTGAGTTTAGCTGTATTCATTTACATACAATTGTACTTTGACCATATCTATTATAACTTGGGTTTTCTTGAGTCATGATTGTGGCTCTAGTTTTAAAAAACCACAAAAACTACACATTATATTCTAAGCTGGTTAAAAAAATGGAATGTGTGGATAAAAATTATCATGGAACAATTCAAAATATTCTTGAGGAATTAATATGGGTACAAGAATTGATGGAATGGATGCAGTTTGTTGATACCATTTCAATTCTTGTATACAAATATAAATTGACATTGTTATAAGCAGCCATTAATATTGACACAATATGGCCATGAAAATACATACATATATATATTTATTGCCAGTTTGACTACCAGGGCATTCATCAGTGTGCATGGGGGAAAAGTTTAAAAAATGATTGAAAAACAATAACGTACAAGATTTTATTAAATGTCAAGATTTAAAAAAAATGACAAATGAGCATTCAATCTTGGAAATAATAAATTGTTACTTTGTGTGGGGACACTCTTGAAAGAACCAGAACAATGAAATAGTTGGGTGTGCTTTTCGACAGGTCTTGAGTTTCCAATGATCATGTTTATCACATCATTTGAAGGGCAAAAAAAGGTCTTTCAACAATGAAAGGCTGCTGCTCAGAGTGAACAGAGGTTACTGTTTCTTCTCTACCAAGGATTGGTTGTTTCTGTGATGGAATATGCGTAGCAATTATGGCTTTCAACAAGGTTGGGTAAGATCAAAAATGAGATGATGTGTGTCCTTGAGTGCATGAGAGACACATCTGTACGAGGAATGTAATTCTTGACTGTCCAACTATGGAACATAGATTACAGTTGTTTAGAGCCTACTATCAAATCAGAGCTAATAAAAAAATCTACAGTATACTGAAATATAGAGTGTGAAAGGTGGTAGACTAAAGAGAGGAAAGACGTGGATGGGGGCGTATTGAGGAAGTTATACAAAGTGTGCACTCACTGGAGGATATGGCACATTTCGGAATGGGTAAATGTTTCAGAGATGGCCATATTTCCTTTCGGGTAGTGATAACTCTTGATAGAGAATGTAGAAAGAAGTGTCCTTCTGTTGTTGAATTTGAGGTGCAGGCATTGATCAGTGAGAACTCAAAGGATGGTGATATGGTTATATAAATTGATGGTTCTGTTGTTAGACGTGTGCATAGTTCATGGACCTTCACAGTGCAGTGTGCATGGAAGACTATTAGGAAAGTGGAGCTTTCATTGTAACTATAGGGGCCATTATATTGGAAATTACATTGGAAATTATGGCAGTGACCAGGGCCTTGAACTGGGTAACCACAATGAGTTGAACTTATGTCTGTATTCTCAATGATTCAATGAACATTATCAAGAAAATACAAGCTGCTGTATTCATGAACAGCGGCATGATACTACGGGGAGGTCAAAGTTGGAGGGTGTCACATTCAAATTTGTACCGGGTTATTCAAATGTTCAAGGCAATGAGAGAGCAGATAGATTGGCAGGTTCTGCCACTGTATCAAGTGGCAGGGCAATGGATCATGCCAATATATTGAACTCTGAGAGAAACTGCACAATCACACAAAATTAATGAAGATGATGATTCCTTTTCTATGTCCAGAATAAAACAGCTGGGTTTGAAATGTGGTGTGACAAGAAATAAACATTATTATGGTCAGCAAAGAATGTTTGTTAACCAAAAGAGAACTGGAACTGTTATTCGTCGTATAACTGTGGATATACCCAGGGGAGATCAGAGCAACTACGGATATGTCCAGTGTGCAGTGACGATGATGTCTGGACAAAGTAACTAATGATAAATTCTGGATAATTTCAAGAAGATGCATATTCTGAGAAACATACTTGAACACTGCTGTGGAAAATACAATTTGATAACAATGCTTGACTATGATAAAACAAGATACATTGATAGAATCTATATATTGATATGCATTCTGGGAAATTACACAGTAACTGCATATGAGAGACTGGTCAAAATGGTGCTTAGCAATGAATGTTTTTCTGAGACATAAACAACTTTAGTAGATAGAATATATTTATTCATTTATTTCTGGTTAGCGATTGTGATTTGAGATTGTTTCACTATGGCAATTTATAGAGACCAGCTCTGACACTGGTGGCATAGTTTTGGTAGAAAAAAACATGCTTCATTTATAAAAAAACTTCAGTGTGGACCTGGAATGTATGAGTAAAGGTGATAATAAGTAAATAAATGTGTTTATTGGCAACAATGTTTCCATCAGTGCATTCTCATGTCCTATGTATTAATACTACATACACATTTTAATTTGACAATTACTTGTATTTTTGTGTGAAAGAATTGACCATCGATCTGTTCCTCTACCATGGAATACAGTGCACAGAGCAAACATCAGTCCTTTTCAGTTTGAGTAATGTGAAAAGTAGCTCTTGCATATTGTTTGAACCTCGCAGTTCTATAATCATCGGTGGTTCTTTTATATATAGTCTCTTTAGACATTTCTTTATTTCTTTTGACATCTTGTACTCATCTTAATACTTGCAGAGGTGCTCTTCTGCATTTGTTCTCAAACTCCTGCAGATTAGTAGGATGCAGTCTGGAGAACAGAACACATTGTCATAGTTTACAGCTTTGCTGTGATATATGCGCCCTTTGGCCGGTCACGTCCAACTCCAGCATGATTTCTGGGTCACTGTTAATCCCTGTGGGATGGGACAGCCAACTCCACCCCCAAATCTCCTTAGTCGCCTCGTATGAAATGCATGACAGATAACAGTATTACTATCATTTGCTCTCCCTTCGGGCCTCAGCAACACCCATGAGTGGTATTCTATTGTTATTTATTCCAAATACATCACTAACATAATTTCACTGTTTTTCATTGTTTATTTCCAATATTTTATTATTATTAATTTGTAATATTAACATTATTTTGTAACATTATTAGTATGTTATATGTTATTAGTATATGTTTGGACATAAAAATTGAAAACAAAAAACAAAGGTTTGATCTAAAAAAAACAAGAGTGCTCAACTTATGTAAATATGCAGCCATTATGCCCTAAAGCTACTTAGTGGTAATAAAAGCAAGTTAAACTAAGGCATAGGAAGTGGTAAACAAGTGACATAATTTTTATAACAAAATGATGAATACCAGTATATAAATGCATTAAGATCAGCTCAATGACAAAATATTATATACCAGCAATCATTAAAATCGCACCACTATTTTTAAAAAGTGTAAAATTTTGTGTGTGCTGAAATTAAAATACACAAAATAAGTAAATTTACAAATCTGATTCATTTATGGACCTGAATATGCATTTTTCTAAAAAAGTAAACAAATTCAGGACCCCCGCCATAGTATTTGTCTACACTATGGTTTAACAAAAAATAATGCTGGGACATCTGTTTTGCAAGACAATGGAATGAAGTCTCTGCCAGACCGTGCTTGTGCCGACAAGTCTCCTAGTACCAGGTGTAAGAGCTGCTGTCAGAGATCGGTCGCGCAGATGCATCAATTGAATTTGGTGATTTGAGCTACCGTCATTACGCGAGGTTGACCAGGCCTCGGATGGTCATTGGTGTACCTGTAGCAAGAAATCATTATAGAGGAATGATTACAATTAAAATGTCTAACAACTTTTCTGGTCATCATACCACTCCTCAGCATACTAACAGCCTGCCATTGCCCTTGTGCTGCAAGTTTGCAAACACACTTCCTTTCGATGAAAACAAAAGATGGCATTTTACTCCCTGAAACTAAACTAATTCCTATGCCAAATTTCAACTTGATTCGACTAGTAATATGGCCAGAATTCAGCAATTTGATGTTTTGCAATTGCAGCACGCAAAATTGCAATAAAACATGACAATAAAGTGTGAAAACATTAAAGTTAACCTGTGCACATTCACGTGGTTTGAAAATCGCTCACTGAAATAAACAATTCATGGGTGAAAATAGGCCATACTTTTAGTGTAGTGTTAATGATTGCTGGTATATTAGTATTTTCTTTAAAAATTGATATTAGTTCTTTGCTCCATTTGAAAATGTAATCTTTTCTGCAATAATGATACATATCTACCGGTAGTTGTAATCATCCATCTGGAAGTATTTTTAATTAATTTTTACAAGTTTCCATGGTTACTGGTCAGTTGTCAGCTGTTTACCTCATTAAATATGCATTTTGAAATCATTATTATAATCAATTTGATTATTTTTTTCAACAGAACATAGTTTATTTTGAACACAGGTGACAGTACGACACCACAAGTGACACACCATTAATAAGAATAAAACCCATAACATGTCCAGGTCGTAGGTTTAACATTGAGACATTTATGGCTTAAAATTATCCATGCATCTCTATCCTCTACCATCCTGATGAATTTGAAAATTTCACACCCTGTCCAGTCCTTGATATTATCCAGTCATGTTGTCTTCTTGCCACTTTGTTTTCTTCTAACCTTCACCATACTTTGAAGAACATCGGTTGTCAGGAGGAATATCTCATCACATGCCTGTATGTCCAATGGAGTTTACAAAGTTTCACAATTGTTAACAGTGGTAAAATGGTATGCCATAAAACAGCTGTGGCCATCGCATTCTTCTTCTTTCCTTCCTGTTTTACCCTTTACGGGTGTCGAGGGAGATACAATGTTCTTGTTCTCACTTTTCTGGTAGCTTCAGATAATGTTATTTGGTGTTTGTGTAATGTCTCTTTGATGTTGTCGATCCAGCATACTCTAAGTCTACCCTTGGCTCTTCTTTCTGCATTCAAACGTTATACACCCATGGTTCACTATTAACACCACATGAAAACTAAACCAACTAAAAATCTCATGACAAGGGAAGAGGGTAAATTTATTTACTTTTATAACATACATTTGATATGGCTTTTTCATTTTACAGATACATTTTCTTCAGGTGACACATTTCTTCCAAAATGTATTATTCTTTATAAATTTTTGGAAATTCTCATGATTCAGGGTGAGTTCATTTGCTGCAGCCATGGAAATGTTTAAACTATCTGAGATATCTCTTAACCGTCATCATCTTGGGCGGCTCTTATCCCTGCTTCCATTACTAATTTTTCCATGCTGTTTATGAGCAAGAACATAGCAGCTATCTTATTATATGTCGTTTAGGAGGCAACCCGCTTCAACACTCTTCTTTACTTGTCTTTTTTTGCTGACCCTGTTATTCTCATAATCTTTATGCAGCATCCCATTTCCAAGGCAGCTATTCCTGTTTTCACTAATTTATTAAGTGTCCATGTGTTACAGCCATAAAATGCTACTGGAAATATTCTTGCTCCAATCAGATGTAACTTACTTGTACAGCTGGTGGCGTGCCAAGTATTTTTCCATTTGTGCTAGTTTTGAAATCGCTATTTCAATTATTCTCTTGATTTTCACAGCACAGTCCCCGAACTGTTTATGTTTGCACCCCAAATATTCAAAATTAATGACATAATTTAGTCTTTGGTTATCAATTATGACTTTTAGTCAGGTTTTGTCATGATTTTTGTCAGGTGTTTTAGAAACAGTTCACACGCGTAAATTAGATTTTCATAAATTGTCTTTAAATTAAATGTATTCCAAATTACCTGAATCAAAATGACAAAATTAATGTAAGTTAAGTTCATTATGGGAAAAACAAAGCATAACATCACCAATTCATTTGCATAACGAAAGAGTTGATATTAAATAATGTCTGCAAGCACTGTATGAACATATGGAAACCTCACCCGCGTAACAACATAATAAGCAAAATTATTATACCGGTAAGTGAAAAATATTGAAGTTGGCTGTACATATAATTTATAATTAATGTTATGACCAACAGATATCTCTGCTGTATGTGGTACCTCAGATGGTTTGAGATAAAAATAAATACATTTAATATAAAGAGAACAAGTAAAGACAGAGGATACACATTTAAAACTCAACAATTTCAGCAGAAGTGACTGGTATAAACAAGGAAAGAGGTGAGGAGAAAAAAAAAAAAGCGAATTTATAATTACTTTCTATGTTTTTGTTATTAAAAGAATATTTGTTTTTTTCCTTTACATTGATGTTATTCAACGCAAACAAGGCAACACTCTTGGTCTTGGAAAGACAACTGAGGCTCCCACCTTTATGCTTAACAGCAAGTGTGGATACAATCAACAATCATTCACCTGCGGAAAGACAACAGATACTACATAGATTTACATTATTTATTATTGTTTAGTGAAAGTAACATATTTTATCATATCCTTAGTGTGATTACTTATTATTTCTGCTACAGCTGCACTCTGTCAGATATTTTTATTGTGAATACTTATTATTTCTGCTACAGCTGTACTCTGCTCTTTGTCAGATATAACAGCTAGGAATTCTGATTATTATAAAACATGATCAATGTCAGACACGAATTCTGACAAAAGAATGAGAGAAATCTTACTACATGTGAAATGTGATGTCTACAAAATGTGCCATAGTCTGAAAACTGATTGTCACTCAGTCCTGTGACGCCATACAGTAAAAGCAGAGAAAAGATGATTGATAAACAATGATACAGCATTTTCTTCTCTGGACTAGAATCTGTTAACCAGCATAAGTACTGAATGTAAAACCAGAAGAATGTATGCAGAAGTACTACCGTTGCTAAATTGTATGTTCACTGCTTGAATGTCATGTAACAAAGGGGGTGTGGAAAAACAGGCAGCCAGAGAAGATTGGTAAACAAACACAGAGTGGGTGTTGTCAGTCGTTACATGCTGAGGGATATAGTGAAGAGAAGATCTGAGAAATTATGGACCAAAAGTTTATTGTGTAGTCAGTGTCAACTAACTATTCATAAAGAGATAAAGCCTCAGTGTCTAGGGACAACCAAACGCACCAAAGATATGAGGGCTTGTGCAACACAGGGCAATAAAACTTTTCATTACCGCGTGTTTTCCTGTCAAGAAGTGCAGGGAGGTTTTTAGGCTGTGGAAATAAAGGTAGCTTTGCCATAGCTGTCGCCATGACGTGTACAGGAAGAATTTTTATCACACCTCCGAAAGACAAAATCCTTGTCCCAACCGTGACTTGAACTCTAGACCTCAGGAGGCAGGCATTCTAGCTGTATGGCCACACACTCCACACACAGGGCAATAATGGGGGGGGGGGGGGGGGGAAACAGAAATAAGTATGATGAGATCAACAAAGTGTATTACACACTAACAACATTAATAAAAACAAACATCTTGACTAAAAACTGAACTGAGCATGCACACAAAAACGACCAATAAAAAGTGCAATGAACATCAAATATGAAACAGGATTTGCTCTTAACATTATAACAAGAAAACTGATGTTTTTTTGGGGTTATCTATACAGAAATTACAACATGGCAAAATTACCAATGAAAGGAATGGTTGACGGCAACAGGAAAAAAAGAAACTGATGGACTAAAGACAATTGAGAGTGTTTAGACATGTCCTTGACTGTTACTAGCAGGTCAGGTCACCCAGAATCATGAGTTGTTAAGAACTTTTAGAAACAAGAGTGCATTCTGAAAAGAATAAATAATAACCAAACTGTCAGTGGATATCTGACAAGGTGGAGAGTGCAGCAGTAACAAAACTAAGAAGCGATAACACAATGAAATACTACAAGATGCGGTTGTAAGAACATCTCATTATATTAACAGTTGCATGTGTTTATGTCTAGTATGTTGTTTCTTGATAAAGGTCCCTATTGGACCGTAACTTGGAAAAAATTCATTGCTATTTCTCATTGACATTATTGGTTATTGATTAGTTACATTAGTAACCAGTGATAATAATACTTTATCATTGGCGTCATAAATTCTTGAAAGAATATCACTAGAATATTTTATGCTGAACAGGGCAAATAACGCAGCTTCACTGTAAAACTAGCAGTACAACATACTTCACGATCTCCGGCTCAAATCACAGGAACATTCGTGCTGATTATCTGAGAGTCAATGCAGATGAAGAAGATATATGTGATCGAGAATGAAAAAAAGCAGTTAAAATATATAAGCTGTTCTTACACAAATATTCATTGCAAAATGTTGTCATGGATACCAACACACACAAGTTAAGACAGAAACTTGATTTAAAAATAGTCAAGTATAGGCAAAAATACTTCCTTACAAACATTATATTGTGAAAGAGGCAAATATAAAAACATGCAGTAAAAAAGTGTCCATACCTATGAGGTGGATTGGGAATACAGTGTCAGATTTGTATTTTTCATCGAGCAAAGGCATACCTAGGGATAATGTGGTCGGCACCACTCTGACCAGTTTTACTTTCTCATCAGACCTGGTATCCATTTCCTTAAGCTGGGTTGGGAATCTTAAAAATATTGTTTCACACTGGACAGAAGGGCTATTGACCACTGGGTTACAACACTCCTCCCAAAAAAACACCCACAACATGTAGTAATATAGTTTAAATAAGCATGTTGACTAAAAGATGAATGAACACAACACAGAACTAGACATGTTTGTGATACATAATGACAATAAATATCATGTTTGGGTGGGTGTACAGGAACAAATACTACCAGTAAGTAACATGCATCTGAATCTGGTGTGCACAGGTTTCTGTACAATGAATTGTGATTTCATGTTGAAAAAAACAAACAATATGTGTACTCTTAACATGATTATGCTGTTATTTTCCTGCTACACATCAACTCATTGTAACGTTACATATTCATCATGAACTACGTCTATCTGCTAGCAACTGTTCTAATAAAAGATAAATGTCCGATTGCATTCTATTTAAAATTATTATTAAACACATTCATTCACAGTAATAACCCCGCCATTTTGTGTCATACACAGGATAAAAAATACCACTGGCAATCATTATGTCATCTGCGCCTACCCCACTAATAAATTATACGGAAACTCACGCACACAAGATTCTGATGTATTTTTCAGACCAGTATTATTTTATTCCACATGAACTCGGGTTTGTCGTAGATAGTAATCAATATCAGGTTTACATGTTGCTTACTTCATCACTACTGTATTTTATCTTTTTTGCAATATTCTCTTGATAAATTTTTGGTTGAAACATAGTTTTTTTTGGCAAACTACATTACTTTGGAATTCATGTCCATTGGGAGACATTTTTTAAGCAGTCACTCCTATTACATTTTTAAAGACAATTTTAAACAAGGACCAGTTAAAGGGACAATGGACACCACAATGTCTTGTATGCTGTTATTTGTATGTTTTAGTATGAATACTTCCATAATCGTATAGTCTGTAAGTCATAGTAAAACTCTGACAAAACTTGTTCTACATAAGTACTATTGTATAAAGTATGTATACTTTATACAAACATAGGCCACATCTGTCACAAGTAATTACATTGCTACAAATCAATTGTATGTCCCTTTTGTTAGAAGCCAGTTTGGATTATTTTATTTAGATATTTAAATATTATAATTAATATTTAGCATTTAAATGGGAAAAACAAACATGGGGACAATTTTTCAAATAGAAAGTGCATATCCTGTGCTTCAGCTGGAGCATTAGCAGGTGGAAGATGATGATAATGCTGAAAATTATCTTTGTTTTCTAGACAATGACTAACAAACAGGATATTAGTAACACTTCATGAAAATATACCAATAAATTCACACGAATAGTTAAAATTAGGACTAACCTCAGGTTTTTTCCCCTTCTGATTCCGCATGCCAGAATCATTACCCCGCAATGTTTGGTAAATACTCACGTCTGCTCCAGTCTCTTTGTTACATAGACAGATTTCCACAAGTCTTAAAATCTATTTTGTAACGATGCTTTATTTCTACAAGATTTGTCTGTTTCAGATATTTGACCTGGCAATTACTTTTTATCCCAGGTATTTAATTTCGACATCTGCAACGTGTACACTGGATCTTTTATCAACAATCTCCGATAGCACTAACAATTTAACATCGGTCTCTGATAGAATTGTAAATTAATCAACCAACTCCAACAGCAGCATCAATTTATTAATAGTCCCTGATGACAGTGGTAATTCATCAACTGTCCCTGACATTGACAGCAATTAATCAGCCATCTCCGATAGCAGTAACAATTCATGAGCTATGCCTGACAGTACAAGAAATTCATCAAACATTCCAGAAAACCCTAGATCTCTATTGACAGTACTATGTAGTGGCTGACAGTTCCTGATAGAACTAGCAATAACAATTAATATTTTTCTGAAACAACTCGCAAATGAAGAAAGTCAAGACCTGTGGTGTTTGCAACCATAGAATAATTAATATTCTTACCCAATTCCCCCTCAATCCTTTAAAAAAATAAGGACCATTTAAATATATTATGTATGCATATAAATACCAACTGCACTGTACCAAAGCAGCTCAAGTTGTACAGCAATAAAAAACATGGCAAAATTAGTAATGGAAGGTATGGTCCCTGCTAAAGAGAAGTAAGTGTCAACCGAGACGACTGTAGGACAGAGAAGTCATGTTTGACTATGCCTGTGGTTAATACATATCAGCTTTCCTAAATCCCAAGTTCAGAACATCAGTAAGTAAAGATAGATTATGTAAATATGTGTCACCTGATTATGATAAGAATAGATCTGATAATTTAACAACACATAAGCCTGGTTCGAGAAGTGTATAAAGACGATTCGCATAATGTACTTTGTGATTCACATAATCTAGTTTATGATTCGCACAATGTAGTCAATGATTCATATAATGTACTTTGTAGTTCACACAATGTAGTCAATGATTCATATAATGTACTTTGTAGTTCACACAATGTAGTCAATGATTTCAAAATAGTAATAATGACACGAATTTAAGATCATGTTTTTTTTCCAGTGGCAACATAAGGATGCGAGACTTGCACATTAAACAAGACAATATCCAAAAGAATAAATTCATTTGAAATGAAGTGCTACAGAAAGATCCTACGAATATCATGGACTGAGAAAAAGAATATTGGAAGTTTTGAAACTACTGAAACTAAATGAAGGGTGGCTTCTAAATACTATCATAAGAAGGAAGCTACAGTATTTTGGACACTTAAAACGACATGATGGTATCGAAAGGCTGATTCTAGAGGGCAGAGTCCCAGGTAGGAGAAGAAGGGGAAGATCAAGAAGTCGATGGACCAACGACATCGAAGAATGTATGCACATGTCTTTGGCCAATGCAGGCCTGCTTGCCAGGAACAGAGAGGCATTCAGAGTATCCATGACGAAGACAACGTTCTGGAAAGAATAAGTCACTTGATATTATTAGTCTATGATTCACATAGTGTAGTTTAAAACATATATTTCACAAATATGTGATAAGACCAGAAGACAAGCGATAAATAGAAGAGGGAGCCAACTGAAGTCAGATGTTTCGGGTCAATGGTGCAAATAAAATGGGGACACAACAATTTCCATTCTCTGGACTATGTCCTGCTGGAAATCTAGGGAGAACATCATCCTACTATATGAGAGAATTCCGGTGGGAGTTTGAGAATGAACTCAGAGGTTACAGTTAGTCACTAGTACTCTGCAAATGTCCAGTAGTTGCCATAAAGATGTCATCAGTTGACCTGAAAATGCCCTAAAGAAATCTAAAAAAACAACTTCTTAGAAAAATATTAAATTAAAGCTGGACCACTATTTTTCTCCCCCCCCCCAAAAAAAACATAAATGATGAAACTCTAAACAGACTTGTTATGAAGAAACTGTAAACAGGTTTGTTATTACTATCTACTCCAGCATAACATAATATTCTCAGACAATCAGGACAAGGTGTATTATATGACATTACAGATCATAGATCTTTACCAACATGTTCTCTGAGCACCAGCACAGATCTCAACAACTATCTCTTCAGAGCAGTAACTACCAATTCCAACATCGACAATTTCTTCGAACAATATCCAAACACATTCCTATGTCAAATCTTTACAATTTCTTTTAACAATATATAACACATTCCATTGTCAAATCTTTACAATTTATTTTAACAATATAAAAACACATTCCATTGTCAAATCTTTAAACAAATTTCTAACAATATCCTTACAATTTAATTTAAAATTCATAAACTAGAGATTATGGGTGTAGTTTTTTAGTTGCACTGGGTACAGACACAGGAAAACAAAATAAATTTTGACAACAATCAGCATGGTGTGGGTGCTCAGGACCAGATTACCGACATTTGCATCATGTGTTTCATTTTAATTCTAAGTTATGAAAAAAGCCACTGTTTATAGTAGTAGTAGTTCTTGCAGCAGTAGTAGTTGTAATACTAGGAGCAACAGCAATCATACAACTATTACTACTACCCAACTGTTGTGTTAAGCTGTTATGTTCTTTTGAGGACTTTGAACACTGTTCAATTAAAGACCTCTGATTATGACCAACATAATTGAAAGAATTATTTATTTACAACATGGAAGTATTTGATGCCAAATAAAACAGTGGTGACAGTATTATCTATTTTTAACATAAAAATCTTGGAGGTGACTGCAGAAACACAGATTTCACAAATGACACCATGCAAGTAAATCAGTCCTAAGTACCAAAGTGTGTCCTAATGTCCTAATCATAGATACTTCATACAGGCAGAGAATGATAAACCAAATATTTATATATCAATTTATCATAAAAATAAATATTTGCGTGCTATAGAAATTTGTTTCTGCTTGCTAATTTAAACGCAGCCATTAAAAAATAAGTTTAAAAAATCCATGTTTATGATTAAATATCTATATCTATTGTCCTGACCATGGCATAACTTTCCCCAATCTTGAAGTTTGTTTGCAGAAAAGAAAAGGCAACTGATATAATTCCAAGAATGGTATCATTCCAGCTTCAGAAACCCTTTCAGATTCTTATCTTCCACAGCTTCTTCAAAAGCGTTGTAATCCTACAAATAAAAGGTTGACATGTTAAAGCAATCAATTATAATCAACACTATTTTTACATCAGTAATTTTGACCATCAACTACATCAGTAATGTTCACAAAAAACTACATCAGTAATGTTCCCATCAACTACATCAGTAATATTCACAAACAACTACATCAGTAATGTTCCCATCAACTACATCAGTAATATTCACAAACAACTACATCAGTAATATTCACAATCAACTACATCAGTAATATTCACAAACAACTACATCAGTAATGTTCCCATCAACTACATCAGTAATGTTCCCATCAACTACATCAGTTATATTCACAAACAACTACATCAGTAATATTCCCATCAACTACATCAGTAATGTTCCCATCAACTACATCAGTAATGTTATCAGTAATATTCACAAACAACTACATCAGTAATGTTCCCATCAACTACATCAGTAATATTCACAAACAACTACATCAGTAATATTCACAATCAACTACATCAGTAATATTCACAAACAACTACATCAGTAATGTTCCCATCAACTACATCAGTAATGTTCCCATCAACTACATCAGTTATATTCACAGACAACTACATCAGTAATATTCCCATCAACTACATCAGTAATATTCACAAACAGCTACATCAGTAATATTCACAAACAACTACATCAGTAATGTTCCCATCAACTACATCAGTAATGTTATCAGTAATATTCACAAACAACTACATCAGTAATGTTCCCATCAACTACATCAGTAATGTTCCCATCAACTACATCAGTAATGTTCCTATCAACTACATCAGTAATGTTCCCATCAACTACATCAGTAATCTTTCTCATTAATTACAAAAGTAACATTCGCCATTAATTACAACAGTGTCCCATCCGACATGCCACATCCATCAATCCATAAACCCACAAACTGTCAGGTATATAATGGCACTACATTGGATGCATGAACACATAGTATATCAGCTATTTCTATCCTCTGCAATGTGAATGAATGTGCAAAAATCTGGACCTGTTCAAGTCTTTAATAATGTCTACCTATAATTATCTCTGTCCTCCTGTTTCTTCCATGTCCAACTGTACACTGTTGATAGTTTTGGACATGGAATCACATCAGCATAAATGTCTAACTGTATGTACCCTGCAGTATAGTTTATGACAGGGAATCATGTCATCATACATGTCCAACTGTAACTTGCATCATAGTTTATGACAGGGAATCATGTCATCATACATGTCCAACTGTACCCTGCATCATAGTTTATGACAGGGAATCATGTCAGCATACATGTCCAACTGTACCCTGCATCATAGTTTATGACAGGGAATCATGTCATCATACATGTCCAACTGTACCCTGCATCATAGTTTATGACAGGGAATCATGTCAGCATACATGTCCAACTGTACCCTGCATCATAGTTTATGACAGGGAATCATGTCGTCATACATGTCCAACTGTACCCTGCATCATAGTTTATGACAGGGAATCATGTCAGCATACATGTCCAACTGTACCCTGCATCATAGTTTATGACAGGGAATCATGTCGTCATACATGTCCAACTGTAACCTGCATCATAGTTTATGACAGGGAATCATGTCATCATACATGTATAAACCATGCAGCATTTCTTCATTTATTGAAAATGGTGATTCTTGTGAATGTATAATTCTTGTGAACATCAGCCATGTCTCTTTTACCTGCCTGCCTACCTACCCCATAACCCAGCAGGGTAGGGTCATAGTGATGTCACATTGAGAAATTTGCTGCAGAAAGATCTTCACATATCTTTATCCTCTACCATCCTGATGAGTTTGGGAATTTCACACCCTATCAAGTCCTTGACATTATCTAACCGTGTGTTTTTCAGGCCACCCTTCAACTTACTGTGAAGAACATATTTTGCTATCAAGGAATGTTTAATCACATGTCCGTATAACTGGAGTTTATGAAGTTTCACTATTGTTAACATTGGTTCTTGTTGATCCACTAAAATAGTAATTATATCATGAACAAACACATTGACCTTATAGTCTAAGTAACTCTGCTATAGCATTTGTTTTCAAACACCTGGAATGGTTCATCATCCTTGGAGGGTTCTGAAAACAACACAAGTTGAACATTAAAAGAAGAGAAACTTACCCCACAATGTTGGCCCCCACTGCATATCTGTGGAGCCAATGCTTTCTGATCTCCTACGATATGTCTCATCTTAACTAAGTGATCTGTATTTGGTTCAGAAACATCACAAATGTCAAATGGTATCTTGGCTCCACCTAAAATATCCAGAATTCTCTGCTGCTGTTTGCGAGTCTGCAGGAAAAAAACCCAGACAAAATAACTATTAAGTAAGAAATTGCACCCCCCCCCCTTTGTTTCGCACGTTCTCAAACTCCCACCGGATCCAGAATAATGGTCACCAGATTTTCAGTAAGGTGTAGAATAGATAATGGAAATGCGCTATGTCATAGTTTTATGTGTACAAATAGTTTGACATATCTAACTTCTGTTGTGGTAGCTTCAGTGTTTTACCACTTCTACTAAATGGTGGATGTCTATAACCATATTGCTAGTAGGCCAGCCATACGGGGAACCAAAATATGCATAGTGTGATAACAAGCAGTAACTCCCTACAATACTCTATCATACAACTAAATAGACATTAAGAAACTATATTATCCTTAGGTTGTGCATAGTACAATGAAAATACAAATTTTCTACTTTAAGGCATATAAAAATTTGCTGACCAAGGCAGAGGTGATAGTGAAACAATCAAATAGTACCATCTCACACAAACTTGGTCATAGTTTGATATGCACATTCACATAACACTGGCAAGGTCACTCAAATTTATAAGCGGTGGCTAAAAATGTAACAATATTTTTCTTGTAGTTTGCTATGGAACAGTGCTTCATCAATTATCAATTAACAAGTTACATCAATTATCAGGACAAAAAAAGATTGGAATATGACATTCACATGATGGAAAGGACAAAGAGACCAAAAGCACAACATCTGATAGGAATAACAGCAGTTTAGGAAATGTGACTCAACAGAGAGACATTGAAAGAACTGACAAGAGAAGCGCAAATACAGATGGCAGCTTCATTTTTCTTTGTTCGCTCCTTTGAGAAGTAGGTCCTAACTCTTTCGAAACAGATGCATGTTGAAAAGCAGTGCGAGCTCTACTAAATGTATATTTTAGGTACTAATGTAGGTACTTGGACATCCGGCCTGTGCATATGCAGAAATATTTGTTTAGACTATAAATATCCTTTGGCCTACTTGTTTAGGAAACTCAACACTTTGCTGACCATTTTCAAGGATTGGCGAATTTCTGGTATTGAACCTTAGTGACCAATTTCAATGACTGTCGCACCGCTACGATGCATCAGATATACGGCCGCCGTAGTGATATTGCTACTGAATATACTTCATCCTAGGCACTACATCATTACAAAATAGCTGCTCCCATGAGTTACGATGTTTAGTGGTATTTTTTTGGTTTAAAAAATTAACCATAAAATGTTGATCATCATTACAGCAGAGATGATTCTGATATGAATCTGAAAATGATGTCTCATGAAGCAGTGTTTCCATATCATAAAATGCTGGTGATTTAGTAAGTATAAATAGGGTTGAAGTTGAAGGTAGGTGTGGCAGAAATGGCTGATGTGCAAAACAATAATTGGGCATGGAGAAATCTTGCTATAACCGAACTTATTGAACTGAATACGGAGTGCAAAGGGACCGCATTGCTCTTGACGGACCCAGGGTTAGCAGATAACGAAGATCTCAAATGTACCTCCTCGCGGTGCACCCTGGAAACAGAAATAGAGCAGCTCATGCTGATTCTAGCCAAATATTTTGGGGATCGTGTCTAAGAATGTGGAGGTAGCACATGTAGAGATAAAATCCTTGGTAATGAGAGATGGCACACTTGGTAATGGGAGATGACATCCTTGGTAATGAGAGATAGAAATGCTCCAGGATTGCCAGTCAGCAAAGTGTTAAACCAATATTCAGTTTTAAAAAAAAATAATTAAATAAATATGTCTATTCCTGAATAAGGGTGTATCATAGTCATAGTGTATGATTCAGGACTGATTATCATTGATTGACAGAAATATTATCTCAAATTGAAGTAATACAAAATTTAGTGATCGTGGAAAGTAAAATCCATTATTTTAACCCTATTAAATTTAGCGAGCGCTGGTTGGTTACATGATTTATTCAGTTCTTTAATCATTGACAGTTGTCTTTTGTGCATATGTTGATTGTATCTAACAACATGATGACAGAAAGAGAAAACAACTATTAAATTTTAAACTTTAATTTAAAGCATTAACATTCATTTTAATTATGAGAATTAGTTGTCATTTAGAATATTAAATGAGTTCTGTGTGCATCTGAAAATTCCATTAGAATGTGTCATCAATTAATGTGCCTGAAATATACACAAAAATGTCTAATTTTTGTAGTGAGTAATCTCCTACTCTAAAGTTTGTGTGTTGTATTTGTGGAAATAAGATAATTCAGAAATTATTATTAGCTCAGTTCTATTAAAATTTTAGTTTAGTGGCCACAAGTTAAGTTTATATTTTCATATAGGCGTCCTAGAGCCTAATATTCACAGTGAGTAACTGAGTAAAGTAGAAGACCCCTAGGTCTAAAATGAAAACTTACTCAACTGCTATTTTTTAAAAAGTGCATATATTTTTTGTCAGGATGGACTTACAAACTTGATTGAGGTACCGTTGAAATGAAAATTTCAGGGGCTATCTAGCTGTAGTAATATTTTAAATGCAATATTCTGATAATTTTGTCAAAGTAGGCCTACCTAATCATTTCGTTAGAGGCTAATATCAATATGATGGGTGTGTCAAGTGTGGCAAGAAACTCGAGTCTGAGGCCAGTCATCCGAGTCTGATGATACTATGATACTGATACACAGACAGCATTTTCTATTTGTTAACTAATTTAAACCACAACAATTTAAATGACACATTATCTTACCTCACTGTTGGAGGAAAGATTGCTGATAAAGACACAAATTTTGTTACTGCTCATGTTTGTTGATTAAATTAAGATAGTCGAACAAACAAATATCAAAATGTATAGGACTAGAACTAGGAAGTGTTACAGCATCAGTTAAATCCCTTGTTCACACAGTTGCCAGATGGTTGAACCTGTTTATGGTCGAATTGTTGGTAAGAAATAGCCAAAAACTAGCCATATCTCAAAATTTACAAGCTACACCAACGCCGTTATCAAAGCGGCCACTCATGCGATAAAACACACATACAACAGAAAACCTTAGTAGATGACATGCCGTTATATTGAGGGAGGTTCTCTTTTGAAACTTTGTATCGTGTGTTATCAATACAATTAAGCTTTCCATTTGTTGTTGCATTTTGTGTTTGTTTTATAAATGATGCTTTGTTATTGGTAAATATGCATGCACCATCTATTGTTGGGAGGGAGTTAGAGATGTACTGTGCAGCACTGGGGAGGGGAAAACTGAATGCATTGTTTTTCTAATGGCTGAGACCCATTATAAAGACAAAGTGACTCAGGATTTGATAAGCCTTTTGCCTTGAACATTTGTTTGTGTGTCTGGAGCCATAGAGAAGTTCGTCACAACCAGTAGGCAATTGGTGGCGGGAAATGAGCACAGTGAAACCTATCTCTGCTGCAATGGCTCGGAGCAGAGCATAGGCAGAAACCTACTTTCCTGGAGGTGTCATAGTTATAATCTAGCTCTGGACCGGGTGTGTAGAAAATCTACAGACTTCCCAGCACTATAATGCCATTGCAATAAAAACTATTTACAAATGAGATTGGACGTCGTCTCGGTTATCAAGGTCTTCGGCAGGCAGTGGGTAACCAGGCTGCTCTGACAGAGATATTGACTATTGAAACGCATAAAAAAACACAATTCAAACACGAACATACACTGATCACAGCACAACAACAACAATGTCAACATCTGCACGAGCACCATAACCAAGGAAACATTGGAAGGAGAACCAGAAGAGCCAAGATTGTCATAAAACCAATTCTTCACTTAATATTCTATAACTAGATATATGTGACATAAGAAACAAAACACTAGAACTTGCTAATTTATTACAAACTCAAAAGATGCATATGGCCCTCTTACGGGAGACTATACATATAGACACTGAAACATAGGGGCCTATATGTCAGGATATACCAGCTATGCCTGTAAGTGTACCATTGCTATGATATACTAACTTATATCGTGAATGACATACAGGAACATTACACCAAGCTAACAGCCCATCCCAAGTTGTGCAGAAAATGACAATCTGACACACTGGAAGAAAACACACAATCTACAACATATACAGCGCAGCTCAGCCAACAGGCAACTTACTGGACATTAATGCAATACACTTTCTCAAAACAGTATTTGCTGGTGACTTTAAGGGCCACTCAGTCCAACGGGTTACCAGAGCTACAATAAGTCAGGAAAATACATAGAGGAGCTCTGTGAAACAACAAACCTGTCAGTCCTTCGAGATGCAAAGTTTGTACCAACACTTCTACATATGAGTCATCTGTCTCTAAGTTGACCTGACTTGACTATCTGTTCATCTGATCTAATAGATTCTTGCTTTCTATAAATTGTTGATGATATGACCATAGACCAATTCTCGTCATCATAAATACACCCAAATAACACATATTTCAATCAGAAAACACGCTGGATTTTGACAAGGCAGATTGCAAACTATTCCAAGAAACATCTGATTTTCTGCTTTGGAAACAGCAAAGATGTAGAAACATTTGCGACTGAGGTGACAAAACCTATCCACAATGCAGCATCACAAAGCATCCCTTATAACCTATTTTACAATAAAGAAATACAAGCTGGCATTCTTGAAAGGAAAAAGAAAACAACGAGAGAAGCCTTTGAGATTATGCCATCACAAGAAGCAAAAATCCTTTTCAACATCACATGGGCT
Organism: Meghimatium bilineatum; assembly: GCA_034231615.1. Taxonomy (NCBI): domain Eukaryota; kingdom Metazoa; phylum Mollusca; class Gastropoda; order Stylommatophora; family Philomycidae; genus Meghimatium; species Meghimatium bilineatum. The sequence continues at coordinate 7,716,244 of CM067300.1, forward strand.
AAAGTAAAGATGATAGTGAAGAAGGCCAAACATGACAAATGGGCAAAAACATGAGCTAATTTATATCTATCGAAAAGTGGTAAAAAGGTTTGGGTACTGATCAACAATTTGTCTGGGAAAAGAAGAAGAACAGAAATGTAAACCTGTGATGGATGGAAGCAGAACAATCACCAAAGACCAGAAGAATGCAGAACACTTTAAGCGTTATTTTGCAACTGTGAACAGAATGCCAACCGAGGTTGACAAGAAGCGTCTGAACCCACTGAAGCAGCAAGAAAAAGTCTAAACTACTACCTCAACCATATTTGAAGATGGCTTCAATATGCGCGTATGTCCGTCCATCACACGTGATGATGACCATTTGTTACATCAACAATTAAAAATACTCTTAGAATTATGCCACGCCGAATAGTTTGTAGATGGCCTATAGGGGCCTAAGCCCTATTCAAGTTGTAAATGTCCTTGGACAGTTTGGGCATGGAATGACCACAGTAGACGGATTTCGGTGCTGCCTCTACCATGCACAGGCTAGCTTAAGAAAAGGCAATTGCACAGAAGATCAAATATTTAGATTGACACAGAAAATCCATCATGAATTATAGGAAAACAGACACACTGTATCAATCTTCTTTGACGTACAACGTGCTTATGATTGAGTATGGAGAAAGGGTCTATTGATGAAGATGATTGAGGTAGGAATTAGTGGAACTAATCCTCATTAGCAAGAGTACCATCTTTGCCAAGAGTTATATAGAAGCCAAAGAAAATATCAATATATGGTTAGATACGCATAATTTGCCAAGAATTTGAGAAAATCCACATATCGTGAGCTTGATCGGCAGCTCACCATCAAGAAGCATGTAGAAATTGTCAAAAATAAAGCACCGAAACGGTTACACCTAATGAAAAGGCTCACTGGCATATATTGGGGATCAGACAATGATACCCTCAGAACACTATATCTTTTGTTACATAAGTTCTGCTTCAGAATACAACTGCATTCCTGACAACATGTTCCAAGATAAATGTAGATTCTCTGGACAGAATGCAGAATAATGCCCTTTGTCTTATTAGTGGAGCAATGAGATCTACACCAACGGCTGCATGTGAAATACATGCAAATGTAGAATCCATTGAGATGCGGAGAGATATGGCTGCAATGGAGGCTTATGAAAGATGCAGAAAAATTAAGAATGACCACCTAAATAAACAACGTGTAGAAACAACGGAATAAAACCAGAACCAGTCCTCAGCCACATCGATAAAGTAAAAGACAGCTATCACCTCCGAGACAAGAACTACAAAATATAAGACAATGTTTACTATCACACACGTTTTAAATTGCCAAAAATCTAGACATAATTAAGAGATAATTCAACGAAACGTTATGACCCAGTAAGTCTTATGAAAGCACACAGAAAACAATAGACACATATCCAGAACAATGGATTCGTGTCTATACTGACAGGTCTGCTGTCGATGCTACCATCAAAGCAGGTTATGGTATCTATATAAAATATCCAGACAAAACATCTGATGAATTTATTGAAGCCTGTGGGGAGATATGTTCTAACTATAAAGCTGAAATAAACAGCACTATAAGCTGCTGTATATTTCATGAAGACCATATTTGATGCCTTTCCATCAAAAGTCCAAAACATTGCAAATTTTACAAACCCTTCAAGCACTTGTCCGCTCTTCAAGCACTAGAATATGATCGATATTGTAGACTTGAGCATGTTGAAATCTATCACTATGCCAACCAGCTGCTTACATCTTACATGAAGGCAGCATGGTTATGCAGTGGATTCCTGGCCATTCAAACACACATGGCAATGACAAGGCAAACATACTAGCAAAGAAGGGAGGGCAATAAGAACATCTATATACACAAAAAGTCATTGCATACAGTTAAAAAAATTTTGAAATCTGTGAACAAAGAGAATTGGATGAATAGATGGGAAATGGAATCACCGGGAGAGAAATCTATAGATATATGACAAGCCCAAATCCTAAAGACATCAACCTCATGGGAAGGAAAGACTAGAGTATCATTTTCCGACTGCGCACACATGTACAACCTAACACTCACCTGAACAGAATACAACCACAACACACTACAGGGTCCTGCTGTGCATGCATCCCTATGAAACTGTTGACCACCACCTTTTTTAAGGTAAAAGGAGGGGGCGGACATGCGTGCGGGCGAGCGAGCTAACTAACTAACTAACTAACTAACTAACTAACTAACTAACTAACTAACTAACTAACTAACTAACTAACTAACTAACTAACTAACTAACTAACTAACTAACTAACTAACTAACTTCTTCTTCTGCGTTCGTTCTAAAACTCCTGCAGTTTAACAGGATGTAGTCCGGAGAACGGAATGCGTTGTGTCATGTTTTGCATCATTGCTGCGATAATTGCGCCTTTCGGCCTGACACATCCGACTTCAGCATGGCTTTGGGTCACTGACCCTATATGGGATGGGACAGCCAACTCCATCCTATAACCTCATTATTCGCCTTTTACGACATGCGTGGAAGGTAAATAGTGTTGATATTCTTTGCTCCCCTTTCGGGCCCGGCAACACACGGGCGACTAACTAACTAACTAACCAACCAACCAACCAACGAACCAACCAACCGACCGACTGACTGACCAACTAACCTTTCTATAAACCTCTCTGAAATATCAATATTCATTAATTTCGCAAAGAAACATTAAAGAGACAAGGCTGAACACAGCAAAAACGTTCCAAATTGCCAAACATAGACAACTCCAACATCCTCCCACGAAGCTTAACAGCCCACGTGAAAATGACAATTGATAGATTTATTTCACAATTACAAATCTGTCATTGCAAACATATGTTTAGTTCTTTTAATGCTGTTTAGTTCTTTTAATGCTGTTTAGTTTTTTAATGCTGTTTAGTTCTTTTAATGCTGTTTAATGTCTTAACTGTCTCTAGACATGGAATCAATGGTTGCTGCTTAAACGTTGCTGACATAGTAAAATTATAGATCTTACTCTACATTCACTATGTACAAACTCTACATTCACTATGTACAAACTACATTCGCTATGTATAAACTCTACATTCGTCATGTACAAACCCTACATTCGCTATGTACAAACTCTACATTCGCTATGTACAAACTCTACATTTACTATGTACAAACTCTACATTCGCTATGTACAAACTCTACATTCGCCATGTACAAACTCTACATTCACTATGTACTAACTCAATTTTCAGTTAAATTATTGTCATAAATATTGTCTAGTGCTTTTCTTCTATCAGAAACATTGTCATTTTTGTTGTTTGCTGTTTCAGGTCACACTATAGTAACATGTCAAACAATAGTAACATGTCACAATATAGTAGTAAGTCACACTATAGTAGTAAGTCACACTATAGTACATGTCACAATATAGTAGCAAGTCACACTATAGTAACATGTCACAATATAGTAGCAAGTCACACTATAGCAACATGTCACACTATAGCAACATGTCACACCATAGTAACATGTCACACTATAGCATCGTGTCACACTATAGTAGTAAGTCACAATATAGTAACATGTGACACTATAGTAATAAGTCACACTATAGTAACATATCTCACTAAAGTATCAAAGCTTTCACTTAGACATCATGATAACAGTTATTATCAAATAGTTCTTATGGGCCTATGTAACATGCACTTTTCGTTTAACATTTATATATCAGTAGATTAGACAGTTAGTTAGTTATTCCTTTAGGGCCAAAGACGGAACATAGGGCGGATGTCACAGATTTCCGTCTCTCGTTTCATTGCAATTTGCTTTAGATCTTCATTGTTTCAGAACAGACAGTGCTTATAAATTATTTAATATCCACACAGAACCTGCCTCACAATGTATAGCCAAATTTAAACATAAAGACATGAGAAAGTACATGTGTTTTCAATAACAAATTAAAAAAAGTGACCGAAAAAAATTTCATTGCCAATAGCCTAAAAACATTGACATAATAGAAATTTGGCCATATATTATCCAATATGGCAGTCCTGAGTCATGTTGTCTGAATCATCGGGCGGTGTTGATTTGTGCTTCATCCAGCGGTGTAGACTGTTCAACTGTTACCAAATAAAATAGTTTGAGGAGGACATATTTTTAATGTATACACTTTTATAATTGTACAATTCTGCACACTTCAGGGCTAAATCGGGTTTTAACATAAGCTAATGACATTTTGCTATATAACCTGGACAGGGTAGGGGATATGCACGGGGCACTAATGTTACTGGTGGAGTGCAGGGCAAATTGGGTCAACTGTCCTCATGGAGCACTGTCCATAGTGAGACTTGTTGGCCCTCGGGGGAGAGGAAGCGCCTGGTTCTCCCTTGTTTACAGGCCGGTCATGGAAATGCTGCCAGCTGTCGGTTGAGTGGGCCCCATTGTCAATACGGAACAGGACCTAAGATGTTGAGGAATAACTTTCGACAGAGCTTTCATTTATCAGATATATGGACTACGTGTGTCAGAGAGCAACGGGAATCAGTGCTATCAAAGTAATGACAGCTACAAACATTCGAATAATAGCCATTTTTTGTCTGCTGCTGCAAGCACTATTGTTATCTGTAATCGAGTACGGCTTCGGTCTGCTGACAGTGTCACATGTTATCTGTAATCGAGTACGGCTTCGGTCTGCTGGCAGTGCCACATACGTGAACAGAGAATCTAAAAATGTCCAATGCAAGTTATGAGCGCGGTACTGGGATGTACTAAATATATCTCCATCTCATTCATGGGAGTCTTGTTAGGCTTGTCCATCATTAAGATACGGCATCATGTGGCTCAGGTAACAGCACACTCAAAGTTTCTAACAGTTACCCACACCATTTACACCAACGTTTAGATGTAACTTCAGTTGAACTCTGAATCAAACTTGCATGTTGCTGTCAGTAACTTCAGTTGAACTCTGAATCATCTTGATTCTTGACACTCTGTCAGCTGCATGGGTTCATTCATTGAAAAAGAAAAGGACCTTACATATCTTGGCATATACTTTGATAGAAGTCTTTCGTTTAACAAACACGTCACAAATATTATTCAGAAACCTAAAAGAGGGATCAGTTTTATCAAAGTTATGGCGACCTTCGACATGCAGCAATGGGTACCTTTTCTGCTTGTACAAGTGATGGTGATATCTGTCATAGATTATGGCCTCTGTCTACTAACACTGTCATAGAAACACGTGTTTAGATTGGAAAAGTTCAAAATGAGACAATGAGAGCTGCACTGGGGTGTACTAGAGATACACCCATCTTTGCTATGAGATTTCTGCTTGATCTCTCCAGCATTAGAGTGAGACATTAGGTAGCACAAGTTAGGTCGTACTTTAAAGTGACAGATTACGACCACCACTCATTACACCAACGTCTAGATGAATCAATGGGAAAACGAATCAAGCGTGGCAGATCATGGATGGCAGAGGCTGAAGACACACTACGAAGAGTATGTGAATTTGAAGAAATGGGAAAGGGCAGTGAATGGGTGGAGGTAGACACTGAGAAGAAATCACTGACTAAAGTAATAATACAAATAGATAAAGCGTGTCGAAAATGGATGGGTATCAGGGCCCAGGTTACAGTGCATGTAATCGCCCAGCTACACTCGAAACCACAAGGTATAATTATATACACAAATGACTCCGTTAGCAGAAACACAAATAAAAGCGGTTGGGGTTTTGTTGCCTACAGAAACGGCGTGAAGTTTGTTGGGAAATCTTCATCATATTCTACTGTCATATCGAGCATGAGGATGGAGATAGAGGGAGTTACAGCAGCTCTTAATTGGTTGATAACTGATACATCAACACACGCGGTAATACTCACAGGCTCTCAAAGCATGTTGCGCAAGATAGAAAAGTTCATGCTAAGAAAAGAATGGTGGGACTTATTGAACAGCTCAATTGTCCAGAGCATTACATGGAAATACTGCCCTGGTCATGCTGGGGTCAGAGGAAACAAGAGAACCGACTTATTGGCAGGCTATGCGGCGATAAACGGCATATTGCTGAGAAGAATTAAAGCAGACTTAATGAAGGCAGTAATAAATTTATTTCAAGATGAAGATTATGTCTCAATTAGGCCGAGAACGGGGTAATGGGGGTATCTAGAGGTGACGGAAGAAAAAGTAAATTTTTTTGAAAGTTCAGAATATTACACAATCAACATCTGACAGGGACTCTGATTCTACATACACTGGGATGGCTGCTGGAACGGAGGACGGAGCACTTATGTGAATGTACCGCGTGCTGTGAAGCCAGTTTATAATCAAGAATCAAGAATTAGTTGAGACAAAAAGGAAACTAGTAAAGTAATGAATGGCAAGGGTAGAGAACATGCTGCTCAGATTATGTTAATTGGAAGAGCCTATAATGGGTAATGAGCTTGTTGCAGTTCACAAGGAGATGAAATCTGACATTTGTAGCGGTGCAAATGGGAGGGCATGTCAAATTATATAACAAACTACATAACAAATTATATTCCCAGGTGGTTCTGTCAACATGGACATGAGCAAATGTCAATGGGGTTTGCAAGGGTTCAGGAATGGTAAGATGGTGCTTGAGAATTTTCCATTACAACATCGTGCATGAAAATGATAATAGAAGCGCTGACAACGGCTCTCAGGTGGTCTGTCACTGAAATACGAACTAGCACAGTGATACTCGCAGACTCCCAAAACATGCCGGAAAGTTAGAAAGGAGCATGTTTAGAATATAATTGGTAACGATACTTAACAAATTAGTTGTTTAAAGTATTACGTGGATATTTTGACCTGGTCATGTGAGTGTCGGAGGTAACGAAAGAGTAGAGTGATTGGCGGGCATTAATGTAGCTGATGAAATAGTGCTGAGAAGAAATGAGGCTGATGTAACAAAAAGGCAGTTATGGATTTACCACACAGTGAAGAAGATACTGCGTGACGACGTATACAAACAAAGAATGACAGATATGGTGACGACAAGGGGTAAGGGAAGAAAGTGTGTCCTACCTAGAAAGATCCAAATATCACATAATCGATATCTGATATATGCGGACTCTAAGTCTGCATATTTTTGGATGACCGCTGGAGGGGAGAATATATGGGGGTGTCACGAGAGCCATGTTTCTGCTTTTATTCTAGAATCAAAAGAGGCAGTACCACAGGATCATCACGCCCTGCTGGGTGCGTAGTGAATACTTCTGGGCCAAATAGTTCATCATTCCTCTATCAAATATGTCGACACATCTGCACATGGTACATCTATAATTCCCCGCCAACAAGAAGTATCCCACAATCGGATGAAGGTGCAATATCCACTATCCTGTGTCTCTTCGCTATCAATAGAGACTATTTGACAGAAGACACAATAAGAGATCAAGACACAATTTTCATCAAGACACAATAAGACATCGAGACACAATAAGACATCGAGACACAATAAGACATCAAGACACAATAAAACATCAAGGCACAATAAGACATCAAGACAAAATAAGACATCAAAACACAATAAGACATCAAGACACAATAAGACATCAAGACACAATAAGACATCAAGACACAATAAGACATCAAGACACAATAGAGTCTATTTGACAAAAGACACAATAATACATCAAGGCAAAACATGCAGTGACAATTATTATTTTTCTATAGATGACAGGTCAACAGCCAGGCTATCCTCAAATTTTCCTTAGTCACTTCCCTGGACATGCTTGGAAAGAAGACACTAGCCTTATTCTTAATACTCTCACCTAGAAGACCCGGTCCCGGATTCTACATGGACGATGTAGACAAATGTAGACGAATAGACATATATATTATACAGATATATAGAGATATAGATAGATGGACAGAGAAAGACACACTATATATATGTATAGTTATGTAGGTAAGAAGGTAGGTATGTAGGCAGATAGACACGTAGGTAAGTAGGGCGCTAGGCATGTAGGTAAGAAGGCAGGTAGATAGCATACTATGTAGGTAGATAGATAGATAGGTATGTATGCAGATAGATAGGTGTGTAATTAGATAGATATCTAATTATCTATCTATGTAGGTAGATAGATAGAGAGGATATTTTATAATATATATGCATATAGATAGCTTCAATAATGCTGATCCCCCCACCCCCCAACCAATACTCGGAAATTGCCCCCAAAACGTAATGTAAGAGTTATTAAATATTTTCCTACAAACTATTTTATATCAATTGTCAATTTCCTGTACACGCGAAGATATTAAATTATACTGACACGGGGAAAATGGTAACTTTTACAACCGTTATAAAATATGAAACTTTTAAATCAAGCCTGACCAAACAGTTAAAGTCATCTCTGAAATATCGAGTGTTGTAGTGACTTATGATGTGTAAAAAAAAAGTTTACAAATTAGTTTTTAAAAGAGTGGCTTCTTGTGTAAATTTGTGAAATTAAATATCGAGAGTATACGCTATTTTAAGTATTGTGAGTAACATCACGAGAAGAGACCGACGGAGAAAGTTTTGTGAGTAGCATCACGAGAAGAGACCGACGGAGAAAGTTTTGTGAGTAACATCACGAGAAGAGACCGACGGAGAAAGTTTTGTGAGTAGCATCACGAGAAGAGACCGACGGAGAAAGTTTTGTGAGTAGCATCACGAGAAGAGACCGACGGAGAAAGTTTTGTGAGTAGCATCACGAGAAGAGACCGACGGAGAAAAGAAGATATCATGAAAGAAATAAAGACTATCTCAAGTCAAATCTACATTGAGAAAGACAGCAAGTCGGGTCGTTTGATCGTGATATAAGAATGGGGAAAACACATCGTGCACACAGCAGAAGAAAATCGGGCAACAAGGAATAAGGAAGACAAAGAACTAGATGGGTGGAGAACAACAAATAAAACCTTAAAGAGACACGGGCGGACAATGGTCAGTCGCAACCCAAATGGCCAAGGACATAGCTCCAACTTCCTCCGACGACGCGTAACTGCAAACTTGGAAATGACAATAGATAGATAGATGGGTAATTGGATAGATAGATGGGTAATTGGATAGATAGATGGGTAATTGGATAGATAGATAAATAGAATAACAGACGGATTCTACAAAACTCCTATGGAGAGCATGAGACAAATGTGTATGTAAGAAATACAATAGAGATGTATGCAGGTTTAACACAACCATTGCTTTCAATAGTGACACGATGAAAACGTGCATAGTTTAGACTTGTATGTAGACATGATTCTGTGTCAAAAACAATTCTGCAGGGAACTATAGAGAGGAGAAGCAGAGGAGGGTAGATACAGACAGCTGCAAAAAAACATCGAGGAATGGAAAGGACAAGATTTTTCGTCACTCATTTGCATCGTTGAAGATATAAATCGCTGGAAGACTATGTGTGCTGAAGCATCCAATGTGGCACCCCTACGACCCTGATTCTGTGTGCTGAAGCATTCGATATGGTACCCCTACGACCCTGATTCTGTGTGCTGAAGCATCCAATGTGGTACCCCTACGACCTTGATTCTGTGTGCTGAAGCATCCAGTGTGGTACCCCTACGATCCTGACGTATGGTGAAGTTTTTCCAGTTTTATTTTATATACAGAAGAGTGCAACTTTCAGTGATGCAAATGCTTTGAGAAGAAAACTCCAATTCTTTCACTGGTAAATTCTAGGGATTTTTCTGATTTTTTTATAAATTACCTTTCTGCAACGTCAAGTGTCATTAGACACGAGCAATATCTCTCTGTCCAGTCAATAGTTTCCATGGCAAGTTAGTCATGTGGTATGATAACTGGGATTGCACTCACGAGATAGAATGTTCTTGGTCAGAAGGTGCAAATAGGACAGCTACCATGTCAATCAGCAGCATAACATACTGCATCATTCCCTTCGAAAATCACACGAAATTGTGTGTTGGTTAACAGAGAGCAAATGCAGAAAAAAGAAGAATAACTGCAATTCCAAATTATTTCAAAACCGTACATACATGTGTTGTGTGTCCGAGTCTGTTGTCACACCGTACATACATGTGTTGTGTGTCCGAGTCTGTTGTTACACCTTACACACATGTGTTGTGTGTCCGAGTCTGTTCTCACACCGTACATACATGTGTTGTGTGTCCGAGTCTGTTGTCACACCATAGATACGTGTGTTGTGTCCTTGTCCTAGTCTGTTGTCTCACCGTACATACTTGTGTTGTGTCCGAGTCTGTTGTCTCACCGTACATACATGTGTTGTGTCCGAGTCTGTTGTGGCCTGTTCTCAATTCACATTATGTTGGTTTTCTTTTATTCATGTTGATGATATTATCATTTTGACTGCGTCAGTTAAGTTTATATTTCATGTTATGAAACATTTGATGAGTTGCCTAATTAAAAAAAAACACAAAAACAATAACGAATCATCTATCTGTTGTTACCGACAGTGACCTTCAGTTTTGGCTAGCTGACCAACGATCCCGGTTCCCCTGATTTGGAATTGTCATAGAATCCACTACAGAGCTAACCCTACTGCTTAGTTGTTTAATTGAGATAGTCGTGAAACAAAGCATGAAGGTAGGTTGTGATGTCATCCCGAAGTGCTTGCTTGCAAGGCATATTGGAATCACTATCTTTTATTCCACCATTGGGGGGAGGGGGGGGGAATAATCCCATCACCAAGTGTCATTATAACATTTGATCAGTTTTTTGTTCCGGATTTCAAATGAAGAAACGGTAAAATAAACACTCAGAGACAGAGGGAACAAAAAAATCATTTTTACATTGAGAAGAGACCATAATGAACTCAAACAACACATGCACGGGACATTTGGGGATTGGTGACACCAATAACTGTCTCCGTGGGCAATCTCCGAAAACACAGATTATATTGTACAGCAGTGTCCAATGTACGACACCATAAGAGGAAACAAATTTGCCACTTGAAACAACTCTCACCTACAAGCTGGTGACCACAGAACAGTTCACTGATGAAATCTTTATCAGTGTCTGACTGAACAACGAGCAAGAAATCCATATCAGTGTCTTACTTTGACTGGAGAACAAGGAAGAGAGCTCTTGGGGAAACACAAACAACAACCCTCAAAGACTGGCCTTAAATCAAGCACTACTCGAGACTGATCTGGCTCTTCTGAACTGCATGAGCATGACTAGATTAGCAACCAAAGAAACAGACTCCGTTTCCAATATTGACCTCGCACTGATCTCAGGTCATGGAGCGACAGATGCGAGATGGACAACTCTCAAATATCATGGAACCGACCATCTGCCATGCGCCATAAGCTTCTCGAAAGGGCGTCAAGACAGATTGATCAAGATTCACCACCCATTTAGATATGCGCGCACGAAAGAATCAGTGCTTAGCAGCTTGAGAAAGAAGGCCTGGGAACGCAAGTGAATTAAGATCCAACAGCCCCCATAGTGGAATAAGAGACAGAGGTAATATGGCTACTCAAAAAGCAAGCGATCAAAAATTGGCAACGTATTAGGAAACAGGCAAACATCACACTCAGTGATAGACTGGAGGTACAGAGTGCAAAGAAGAAGACAATAGAGCCTGTTAAACAAGTTGCCGAAGTAGCAAAAAATCAGTGTTGGAAAAAATACTGAGGAGGTCACGGCGGACAAAGCATCACACAAGTTTTGGAAACTAAATAAGTCATTGAAGCGGAGAACATAATCGAAACACAGTACAAGCGTGAGGAACGACACAGGGCAGACACTGATATAAGAAAGGCAGAGCTTTTTTTAAATAGATATCTTCAACAAACTAATCAGGATGACTTAGATCAGCGTAAAAAAATGTTGCATACCCTGACATCCATCATGGATTTTAGGACCAAAGAAGAACAGCTTGCAGATGTTAAAGAAGTGCAACTAGCTATTAAGAATGCATCTTATGGCTCTCCAGGCCCGGATGGAGTCAGGTACAGCTTACTCAAGGACATTGGGGAGAGTATGCTAGCTAAAATAACAGACGATTATAATGCGAGTCTGAAAACAGGAGTAGTACCAGAGGAGTGGCTACATACCTAGCGTATACCCGTGCTAAAACCAGGCAAAGATTCTACGGACATAAAAGGTTATCGCATCATCATCACACTGCAGAATGTGTACAGTAAGATTCTGGAACGAATTGTTGCTAGACGCATAACCAGGGAACTAGAGATAAAAGTAGTTCTCCCAAATAACCTAGGTGCATACAGACCTAGAAGAGACACAGTCACAAATGCAGCAGTTCTTGTATATGAATTTATGAAGGTTTTCAGAACAAACCTGCAGCGATAGACCTGGAAGATGCGTACAATAGAGTTGGTTACACCCATCTTGTCGACATGCTAAGAGAACAAGATATTCACCCCTGGATCATACGCTGGATAGCAAACGTGCTACTCTGTGAAAAAGTCGCTCTGATGTGTGGATCCTGTGATCAGAACAATAGCACCCGGTCTGCTATAAGGATCTCCTCTGTCCCCAGTAATGTTTAATGTGTATATATTGAGAATTGCAAACTTCCAGCAATTGTAGAGTTCTAACATACGCTATGATATTCTACTATACAGCATCACATATCTAGGCAGTACGTTATCACAAAATGGCAACGTTGATGATGAAGTGTATACAAGGATCGCCAAAGCAAGCAGTACTTTCGGCAGATTGTACGCAAATGTTTGGCGTAGAAATGGCATTAACCTACAGACAAAGCTGAAAGTTTACAGAGCAGTGGTACATGTGTTCTTCCAGTGGTGCTTTACGCTAGTGAAACATGGACTGTGTATAGACGTCATGTGAAAAAACTCAATAATTTTCATACAAATTGTCTCAGAAAAGTTATGAACATCAGATGGCAAGACAAGATTCCAGATACCACTGTCCTTGATAGAGCTGGTATCCCAAGCATTGACACGATCCTGATGCAGACACAGATTCGTTGGGCAGGTCATTTGGTGCGTATGCCAGACCATCGTCTGCCAAAGATACTTCTCTATGGTGAACTAGAGAAGGGTATACGATCTCAAGGTGGCCAATGGAAGCGCTACAAGGACTCGTTAAAGGACTCACTGAAAGCCTTTGAAACAGACCACGATACATGGGAAGAACTTGCACAAAATAGATCTACATGGCGTTCTAAAATAAAAAAGAGCGCACCATCTTGTGAAAAAAAAGAGAAATGCAGCAGCTCAACAGCTGAGAGCAGCTAGAAAGTCACGGATAGACCAAGATCCGTCTACAGTCGTTATTCCATGTCCAAACTGTCCAAGGACATTTACAGCTCGAATAGAGCTTATTAGCCATCTACGAACTCATAATCAAGGACATAACTAAAATTGAATTTTCAAAAGTGGATGTAACAAATGGTCATCATCACTTGTGATGGACGAACAACATACAGCATGGGCAGGAACACAACAGATATCGCTGACAGTGTACAGAATGGACTAGATCTATTGTCGATATGGTGCAGAACATACAACGGTGTCATAAATCCCTCGAAAGCAAAGGTCGTTTGGTACTCCTTAAATAATAATCTGGTCAATGACATATTGCCAGCAGTTAGTTGCATGGGTTAGGGTTAGGGTTAGGGTTAGGGTTACTAACACTGTCACAGACACATGTCGATAGTTTGGAAAAATTCCAAAATGAGGTAATGAGAGCGGTTCTGGGGTGTACTAGAGATACACCTATCTCTGCTATGAGATTTCTGCTTGATCTCCCAGCATTAGAGTGCGACATCAGGAAGCACAAGTTAGGTCGTACCTTAAAGTGACAGAATACAACCACCACCCATTACACCATTGTCAGATGAGTCAAAGGGAAAACGAATCAAGCGTGGCAGATCATGGATGGCAGAGGATGAAGACACACTGCAAGGAGTATGTGAATTGGAAGAAATAGGAACGGGCAGTGAATGGGTGGAGGTAGACACTGTGAAGAAATCACTGACTAAAGTAATAATACAACTAGATAACGCGTGTCGAAAATGGACGGACGTCAGGGCTCAGGATACAGTGCACGAACTCGCCCGACTACACCCGAAACCACAAGACATAATTATATACACAGATGGCTCTGTTAGCAGAAATTCAAATAAAAACGGTTGTGGTTTTGTTGCCTACAGAAACGGCGTGAAGTTGGTTGAGAAATCTTCAGCATATTCTACTGTCACATCGAGCATGAGGATGGAGATAGATGGAGTGACAGTAGCACTTAATTGGTTGATAACTGATACATCAACACATCCTGTAATACTCACAGACTCTCGAAGCATGCTGCGCAAGAAAGAAAATTTCATGCTAAGAAAAGAATGGCGGGGCTTATTGAACAGCTCAATTGTCCTGAGCATTACATGGAAATACTGCCCTGGTCATGCTGGGGTCAGAGGAAACAAGAGAACCGACTTATTGGCAGGCAATGCGACTATAGACGGCACAATGCTGAGAAGAGATAAAGCAGACTTAATGAAGGCAGTGATAAATTCATTTCAAGATAAAGATGATGTCAATGAGGCTGAGAACGTACACACACAGAGAATGTTAGAAATGGGAGTATCTAGAGGTGAGGGAAGGAAAAGTAAATGTTTTGGAAAGTCCCGAATATCACACAATCAACACCTGACAGGGACTCTGAGACTATATACACTGGGATGGCTGCTGGAGCGGAGCTCGAAGCACTTATGGGAATGTCCCGCGTACCGTCAAGCCAGTTTATTATCAAGAATCAAGAAACTTGAAGAAATGCTCATCAGTGTCTGACTTGGGCTGAAGAACAAGGAAGAAAAAGTGAGGTATATGTAAAGGGGAATAATCAGTGAATGAAAATGGCTCATGCTTCAAAATGAATATTATATTTTAGTTTACAATCTCAGCAGGCGATCCCACAGAAAATCCTTTACGATCCCATTTGGGGGTCGAGATCAGTGAATTGCAAACCACTAATCTAAACAATCAACAAATTTTATCAACAATCTAGCGTTTATTCACACGGCATAACTTATATTTTCAAAATATCTATAATTGTCAATTTTGCAGCAATGATGTTGATAAGATCACGTTATTTTAGTTACAATGTCACACAAACAAAACATATTATTCCAAAGATTAATAACAGAGCCCAAAAAAAAAACACAACTAGAAATAAATAAACTAATAAAACATTCAAATCACTATAATGGACGTATTTTTTCCTACCACGAAATCACATATCGGCAGCACATTTTCAGTAGGTATAATTTTACAGTGTTCACCGTATGGTCAATGTGGAGGTGATAATTGATGTTATTAATGTCATAAAAAGGCCATTAAAACACAGAAACCAGCAGTTTATGTCATTATCATTTCATACATACCTTCTCATCGTAAGTCTGCTGACGATACCTGTTATATTTATTCATTTTTTCCATGGGGTATAAGTATAAGTAGTAGTATCCGATGAAGAAAAACCGAACCCAGGACTTTGACAGCAGTACTTAACGTGTTTATCATAATGTGGGCCGTTTTGTTGATTGCGATGTTAATGTTTTCTCCCACATTTGGGGTTACTACTAATGGAAGTAAGTATGACATTTTGTTATCTAATATGCGATAAGTTATTTGCTGCCATGAGGCATAAACAGAAACTAAAATTTTCACCCACAACGTGCATGCGAAATAGCTTTCCACATCAGGCGGTGATGATCAGTCGTGAGAGAATTATGTCGTTGAATCTCTCTGTATTCGGAGATAAGTGAAATGTTCAATTCTAGGATATAATCCGCTGTCACATTTCAGACACGTATGTGTGTGTGTATGTGTGTGTGTGTGTATGTGTGTATGTGTGTATGTGTGTATGTGTGTATGTGTGTGTATGTGTGTGTGTGTATGTGTGTGTGTGTGGATCGTTTCTGTCGGGTAGCATGCGTTCTTATTGCTTCTGCAATTTAATGCTTCTCAGCGATGCCAGTCTGCATTTTTGGCGACATTTGACAATTCTGATCGACGGATTCTAATGTTGTTGAATCTCACTTGAGAGACTTCGGAAAAGTCATCGAAATTTGTGAACTGCTTGTGACTTGTATCATGTCCATCTACTGATAAATTGTTACAATATTACAGATATAGGTTAGTTAAACTGAAATGATTAACTTTAAATTGTTACAATATTACAGATATGCGTTATTAAAACTGAAATAATTAACTTTAAATATTCTTACACTATTATCTGTTGTGTCTCAATTTAATGAAAAGTGTAATGCATTTAACAAAAATAGAATACGTAGATTATTGTTTAAATAAATCTGTAACAAAATTAACAAAAACCATGACAATTAGAGAAAAAGAAATTTAACTTATCTATAATCTGTCGTAACACTAGGCTTAACTGTTATAGATTATTTCCTTTTATCATATAATTATTCGAATTTTGAAAACACAATACAATAGACATAGGCCTAACTAACATAAATGTTCATTGGATTCATAGATTCCTCATTGTTCACAGATTAAATAGCAATCATACGCACTCGACTTGCACCTCATAGATTCTTAAACAAAAGCCGTAGCCGTTTGAGTATCCTATAACAGGGGTCGGCAACCTTTCGCTAACTGTGTACCAACTTGAGATTTCAAATTATTCACAGTGCCAACATCACATATCATGTTATGCAAGTAGAGGTCAATATTCTTATTTTAGCATATATTTTAACTTTATATTTTAATTAATTAATATAGAGTGATATTCAATAATATGTGAAGTTGTAAACAACATTAAAAGAAATATAATTTATTGAAAGATTAAAAAAAAAACCACAGCAAATGTGAAGTCTGTGTGCCATTTGAAATTGCTTGGCGCACCGAGTGTGGCACGCATGCCATAGGTTGCCAATCTCTGTCCTATAAGATGTTAGGTTGAATCAGTATAAACCCAAAAACCAATCGTCATTTAGTCCTGACACGCTTGACTGTGTGGCGCATGGGCGAAAGGTTAGAACGCTAGTCTCACACGAGTGAAGTCGATCCTCGGTAAAGACTGGGTTTTTTTCTGTCGGAGGGTAAATTTAAAACTCACCCTGTACATGACGTGGCTACAGCAAGAGCATGTGGCCTTTATCACACAGCTATTCAATCCCCTCCCTGCAACGCCTGAACTGGTAAAATGCAGTATTGACAGTTTTTTTAAAATATTTTTTTTAACGCTTGACTGAAACTACAAAAAAGACAATAGACTGAAACTACAGAGAAAAGACAATAGATAAATAGTATTTAGATATATAGATATTTAGATGTTATTCAGCCCTTTCACGTGATTTCTGAGTCAAAATAAATTGACAAATATAAATATGTCGTTCACTTATTTTTGATGTAATTTTTTATATTTGATGGATGTCCTTGTTTTTTATTTCCGTAATCTGAACACCCTGTACTCTACAACGTTAATCATTTCACATGGGTGGGGGAGAGGGCTGTCTCCCTGGTGCTGTGGGTAAACAATTCGTTGTGTGCTCAAGAGGTCGCGGGTTTCGAATCCCGCTGACGTCGTCTTGTTTATAAAGTGGATTTTTTAAAAAGTCCCTGGGGATTATCGCTTGAAGCTACGGAGTTACGTGCTATGTATGGTACTCTCAGCAGGGGGTGTATTGTTTAGTCGAGAGGGACCGAGTACATGGAGGGTAACTCGAGTACAATGAGGTCAATAGTTTACACATTTCCAATAATCTCTTAACATCTCAATTCATCATAGCATCTCATTTCATCATATCACCTCAGTTCATCATTACATCTTAGTTCATCATTACATCTCAGTTCATCATTACATCTCAGTTCATCATTACATCTCAGATCATTATCACATCTCAGTTCATCATACATCTTAACATCTCAATTCATCATAACATCTCAGTTCATCATAACATCTCAGTTCATCATACATCATAACATCTCAGTTCATCATAACATCTCAGTTCATCATAACATCTCAGTTCATCATAACACCTCAGTTCATCATACATCTTAACATCTCAGTTCATCATACATCTTAACATCTCAGTTCATCATAACATCTCAGTTCATTATATCTAATTTCATCAAAATATCTCAATTAATCATAAGATGTCAATTCATCATAATATCTCAGTTCATCATAACATCTCAGATCAGTTAAAAAAAACTCTCTTTATTTTTATTAATAATTGATTAATAATCTATACTTAGCTGCCGTGCATTTATTGGTTTCATGTACACCATTTTTAAAATGATGTTCACTTACAATTTAACAATGTTTTACTTATCAAATCATCTCAGCGGGTGGCACACCCTGCCCAGAGAGAAGATGTCTGGCCAACAGAGCTGACTGTGTAGATGATAGGTGTGTGTGTCGATCCCCGTTTCAGCTGGATGAAAATAATGGAAACTTCGCATGTTACAGAGGGAGTAAGTGTTAGAAAACATGTATGTTGATGTTATGTCCAGAACTGGCCCAATTATTTTGACGATTTTGGCAGTGTACTCAGTTATAAGGAGTTAGATAGGGATGCGTACTTTCACCAGACCTGTTCTCTTTATACAGTGAAAACATAATGCGTGCAATAGTAGATATCCCAGGAATATCGTGGGAGGACACACCATAAATAATTTGACACATGCGGATGATAATGTTCTGATTGAAAAAAGTGAGGAAATCCTTCCGGATTTAATTAATGTAATAGTCACAGAATATAAAGAGAAAGGCCTCTCCCTAAATATCAAGAAAACAGAAGTAATGGTTTTTTTAAAGAAACAAAATACAACACCTTGCAAGATCAAAGTGAATGATATAGCATCAAAAACAGGTCCACCAATTCAAGTATTTAGGCACAATGATTACAGCAGATGGAAGAAGTTCAACAGAAATATGAAGCAGGATAGTGCAGGCAAAAACAACATTCAGAAAAATGAAAAATATATTGTGTAATATGACCTTGTCATAAGAGGTGAGAAACAGAGTTCTGCAGTGCTATATAACCCCCTATACTTACATATGGGCGCGTCTTGGACAATAAACAAACTGGAACGTGGGAAATTAGAGGCATTAGAGATGTGGTTCTACAGAAGAATGCTGAGAATAATATGGACTGCCATAAAAACTAATGTAGAGGTGTTGAAAGAGCCAAATGCGAAACGGACCTTAATCAATAATATAAGAAAAAGAATTCATGTTTTGGCCACTTCATGAGACAGGCAGGTTTGGAGAACATAGTCACAACAGGCAACATTGAAGACAACAGAGACAGAGGGCGACAACGTGAGCAAATAATAGACAGTTTGACAACCTGATACGGCAAGGAAACAACAACGACCTTGATACATGATACTGTAGACAGAGAGCTGTGGAGAACCATAAAAGCCTACAACTGCGGAATAGCACCTGATGATGATGATGACTCAATTCTATTATTTTATATCGTTGTATTGTTTTGATTGTCAGTAATTACAAGCGATCAGTTTTTACTTTAACACAAAGAATATCATTAAACATGTAGAAGGAATGCCATGACTCAAGATCAGGGGAAAATAATAAGTAACCAGAGATATGCAGATGACACAGCTCTTTTAGCAGAAAGTGAACATGAACTACAAAGACTAATAGATCAAGTCAATAAATTAAATAATGAATATCAACTCGATGTAAACATAAAAATAACAACTACAAAATCCCATGATAATCAGCAAAGTCACAGAAGAACAAGCGCTAAACATAAAAATACATGAATAGGAACTGCAAGTATAACGTTATCAATATCTCGGAAACATAATCACAAAGGATGGCAGATGAGAAACAGAAGTTAAAAGAAGAATAGCAATAGCTAAAAGTACTTTCAATGACATAAGGAAAATATCAACATCTAAATAAATTAGAAAAAAGCTAAAAATGCAAACTATAAAATGCTACATCTATTTTATAGAAATTCTACATCTATTTTATAGAAATGTATGGCAAAGAAACAGACAATAAACAAACAAATAGAAGACACATTGATGTTTTGAGATGTGGATATATAGAAGAATAGGGAGAACATCATGGAAAGAGAAGATACGACAACAAATAAAGAGGTTCTAACAACACTTCATATGAAGAAAGATTTATTACAGGAAATAAATATCAAGCAAATAATATATATTTGACATAAGACATGACACATTGTTGAAGATATTACTTGAGAGTAAAGTCGAAGGGGAACGAACTAGAGGTCGGCATAGATACAAGTGGAAGAGTAACATCACGAGATGGACAGGTTATAATCTAGCAGTGTGCACCACCAAAACAATAGACAGGGGATGTTGGCGGTGCGTTGCGCTTAAACTGTTGAACATTTCACTGGATGACGTGGCATACAGTGAAACTTGTGATTGAATAACTGTGTGTACAGTGGAATACTACATTGGGTGACTTGGAATACAGTGGGACGTTTCATTGGATGACGTGGTATACAGTGGGACGTTTCATTGGATGACTTGGTATACAGTGGGACGTTTCATTGGATGACTTGGTATACAGTGGGACGTTTCATTGGATGGCTGGGCACGTGATGAGACATTCCTCCATAACAAGATATATTTTTCAAGGTATGGTGAAGGGTGGAAAAAGACAAGATGAGAAGAAGAAAACATTGCTGTGTAATATGAAAAACTGGACAGAGTGTGAAGTTTCCAAACTCATCCGGATGGTAGAGTATAACGATTCCATGGAGATCTTTCGGCACCAACTGTCTCAATGTTCCTACCACTCTGACGAGTTATGCGTTTAAAAAAATTATTATTATTGTTATCATTGTTGTTATTATTATTATTAATATTATTATTATTATTATTATTAATATTATTATTATTATTAATCTGTTTTTATGATTGTTCAAACAGACGCCGTATTTGCCGAGGTGAAAAATGACCCAACTGTTAGGAACTTTAACAACGAGTCAGCCAGTTTTTCGTATCCATGCAGGTCAGACGATATGTTCATTTGTATTGTATTCGAATAGTCAAGATCGTCGCCACTTCTACAGTGCTTCTGCTCTGTTGTTGAAGTTAGTCTGTGTAAGAAAGAGATCGAAGATAAATGGTTACTGAATGTTGTGCAATGATAATGCAGAATATAATGTGGTGTAAGCTAATAAAAACACAGGAAAAATAAAATCGCGTCAATTTTGTAAGATGATACCCACTGAGTACACATGACTGTATAATTGACGTGGGATTGGCTTTAACCGTGACCGACTTAAAATTAAACAACGAATATAAAATCAATCTTATTTTAACTACATGCCTTTCATAAAGTATATCATATTTTAACTTCATCTGTCTATACGCTGTGGCCCCTGTTTACCTTGAGGCGTCAGGAGTAGAATAGTTCTCTGGAGATGGCTTTCCTGTGTGCTGTTTGCAAGCATATTCCTGTGGCTTCTTTCTTCTTCTTCTTCAGCGTTCATTCTCAAACTCCCACTGGATTTCTCTTGTAACAGGACAATGATCCTACAAGATTTCCAGTTGAATGTAGTCCAGAGAATGGAAATGCGTTGTGTTGCCGTTTTATTTGCGCCAATGGCCCAACACATCCGTCTTCGGCGGTAATGACTTCTTTGATTTCTGTGATCCATCTTTTACATGGTCTGCCCCTGGCTTTATAGCCGTTATAACGTTATAATTTTAACTTCATGCCTGCCATAAAGTCGATCTTATTTTAACTTCTGCCTACAAAACACTATAGAGATAATTTACATGAAACTCATTTAAAAATAAAAGCAAACCTTCACATGAGATTATGAGAAAGTCATTTAAAGAAGAAAAGTAAACCTTCACATGAGATTATGATAATAAGATTTAAAGAAAAAACAACCTTCACATGAAATTATGAGAAAATCATTTATACAATAAAAATCAAACCTTCACATGAGATTTTGAGAACGTCTTTTAAATATTAAAATGAAACATTCATATGAGATCATGCGAAAATAATTTAAATAAATAAAGCAAACCGTCACATGAGATTATGAGAAAATCGTTTAACCCTCAAACTACCATGAGCTCCAAACGGACTCTACTGTCAACTTTCAATTTCCAGTTTATAGAAATTTGCTGGAATATGTTTGATATTTTATGTTTCCAGTTTATAGAAATTTGCTGGAATATTTTTGATATTTTATGGTTCCTGTTTATAGAAATTTGCTGGAATATGTTTGATATTTTATGTTTCCAGTTTATAGAAATTTGCTTGAATATGTTTGATATTTTATGTCTTCGACATAAATATATTTTCTAGCAACATGATAAAACTTTAACAAGAAGATCGACTGAAAATTATATGTTATATCATAAGTTATACCACTTATTATCAGTGAGGTCCAAGCGGACCCTGTCTGTTTTCTTTAGAAAAGAACACACTTTCAATGTTAAACGATATTAAACTTGTTTATGTCATGACAAATTATTTTCTGCTGGTGAACTAAACTTGTCATTAAAAAAAGTAGCTTTATTTTCATTGATGATTCAATAGAGGCTTGCACCATCCTGTAAAAATAGAAAGTATTTCCCTTTCCAATTTGTCATTTCACAGCATGCATTCCACACACACAGATTTGTTAAAACCATGGATGTAGGGACATTTGATGGTCACAAAAATGTTGTTGTCTCACATATACTTGAAAACAGTGATGCAAATTCTGAAAATGTGTTTAGCATCTAGCAGTGATAATTTTATGTCGTCAAGTAGTGTATCAAGTATATATATATATATATATATAAACTGAAGAAAATATTCGGGAAAGTTACAATGACAATTAATTTGATTATTCAACACCAAACTCAAACTTGTCTGCAGACCATGGACAGATGCACCTTTCGAAAAATAAAGTCATTATTTGGTAGTCTACTTCAAGAAAGACAGCAGCTGGCAGAAGAGGTTCCGAAAATGCGTTCACCGAAAGTCATGACCCAAGTCGACTTGCAAAAATAAACATTGACTCAATAATTTCAACACTTCAATTATTTATAACAAAAAGAGTGGCAGAAGACATACTGAAATGGACAAACCACGAAGGAAGTCGTGTGTTTCGCCACAAATGGACAAACCATGAAGGAAGTCGTGTGTTTCGCCACAAATGAACAAACCACGAAGGAAGTCGTGTGTTTCGCCACAAATGAACAAACCACGAAGGAAGTCGTGTGTTTCGCCACAAATGAACAAACCACGAAGGAAGTCGTGTGTTTCGCCACAAATGGACAAACCACGAAGGAAGTCGTGTGTTTCGCCACAAATAAAACAAAATTGGAGATAGTTGAGCTACAAAATTTGTTTTTGGATTTTAGTTTTTGGCTGGTGTGTATAAGTGGCTGCTGATCCAGCGGTCCATGGGCTCATGCCCTTTGACCCAATGCCATTAAATGGCATTATATTGCTGGGAAGTCTGTGGATTTTCGGCCCACGCCGGGACAGAGCCAGAGAATAACTATCACACCTCCAGGAAGGTAGGTTTTAACCTATGCACTGCTCCGAGCCACTGCAACCAAGATAGGGTTCACTGTGCTCATTCCCCACCACCAAATGACTACTGGATAAACCGAACTTCTCTATTGCCCCAGGCATGCAACAAATGTTCAAGTCAAAAGGATTGTCACATTCTGAGTTACTGCCTCTATGATGGGTCTCAGCCATAGGAAAAAACAGTGCTGTCAGTTTCCTCCTCCCCAGTGCTACACAGTACATCTCTGGCTCCCTCCCAACCACAAAGGGTGCATACATATTCAAGTAAACATGAAACACATTTCAACAACACAATAAAAGCATAAGAAACATAATTGTTTAGATGGCGTGCCGTGAAGCTTCTATAAGAAGATAACCTCAATATAACGGTATGTCATCTACTAAGGTTGTCTGTTGCATGGGCGATTTGTCTAGTGGCCATTGGTGAGACCCACAGACGCAACCACATGCGTGTGTATATAAGTGAAAACATGAAGCCTTTGGTCAACTTTGGAATAAGGAACGTGGTCGTGTAATATTTTCAAAGGTAATGCAATGAAACAGATTCACTGAAACTTCTAGATGATGTCTGCGATTTGATAATGTCGAAGAGAGATGACAACTTGAAAGAAGAGATTTCAGCCAATAAAGAAATTATTCAATAACTCGGTGAATTTATTCTTCTTCTTCTTCTAGTTCAGAGTTTGACATGACTACACAGCAAGTCCTGTTTTCTTAATAAATGCCGCTGTATTTGAAAGCTCCTCAGTGCTCCCATACATCTTTCTGTGGATATCCAGCTCTGTGGGCCAGTGTTCTTCCCTTAACTGGTTTAGTGTATTGCAGTCTTGCAAGATATGTTCAGCGGTCTGTGCTGCCTACCCACAAAGGCACAGTGGTGATGGGACCAATCTTAGTCAGGTTAAGTGGCTGTTTAATCTGTTGTGTCCTGTTCTGAGGCGGAAGATAATAACCTGCTCTGCTCTGTTGAGATAGTGGTAATTGTCTTTTGGGTGGTCTACTTTCCTGATGGCCTTGATGAGGGTCTTCTTTTCGTGGTAGGTGATTTCCTGGTCTTTTTGTTCCTGTATTGCTTCATCCTTTGCCAGTCTGTCTGCCTCTTCATTTCCTGGAATGCCACAGTGGGATGGTATCCACTGTAGTACTACCCTTCTTTGGATGCTCACTTCTCGCACAGACTTTCTTCAGGTCTGGCAGTTTATCGCTGTTAAAGGCTTGTAGGACAGACATAGCATCAGTAAGAAATACCACCTGCTGGCATTGACTTGTTGTGTTTTTAGTTATTTCTGCAGCAATGTTTAAAGCATGTACTTCTGCAGAGTAGTCGGAGCAAAATATTCCAGTTGGTGAACATGTGGATTCATTTTCTTTTTCTTGATATTTTATGTACACGCCAGCACCTCCATTCTTTATTGCTCTGGTTGCTAATCCGTCGGTATATGCTTGTATCCATGCTTCTCTGGGGTACATATCTTCAATTATGTTGCATACTATTGTTTTCTTTTGAAGTTTATTCAGTTCTATCATAGTGTAGTAGTTGTTTATGGTGGTTCTGATAGTAAGTGTCAACTATTCGGTTTGCATGATACCATGGTTGCTGGTGCGCCTCTCGGCCTGACATCTCTGATTTCAGCACCTGTGCTTGCTTGGGCAGGATTGTGACCCTGCTCGATATTGGGTTGGCCCGACCAATCTTAGTTTCCAGCATCTGTTGGCTGGACTAAGCCCCATATCCACGTCAAGGAGTTGGCCTCGATGGAAGGTGAACTATTTACAGGATTGCTACGTTCCTCCATGTAATGTAACAGTTGATGAACAATTAGCTACCTTCAGAGAATGTCTTTTCAAGCGATACATTCCTTCAAAATTTGGTAAATATGGCATACAAATATGATGCTTTTGTGACAGTGATACTTCATATGTTTATGCAAGTTTACACAGGTAGAGAACCTGAAACAAAAAAAGAAAAACAACTACGAGAAAGAGTTGTACTGGACTGTTATTCTTGGTCTTCTACTTCTTCTCCATACTGGTGATCTGTCCTCACGAATCAACGTTTCAATTCCATCAAGTCTCTTGTAAGTGTCCAAAAACTATAGCTTCCTTCACATGATTGAATTTAGAAGACAGACAAGTATTTGCTATTGACAGACAAATATTTATATTGTATTTCATATAATAACTTCTATGCTCTTCTTTGTCTGTGTTCATAATAATCGTAAAATTTTCTGAAGCATTTCATTTCAAATGAATTGATCCTTTTTGATATTATTTTATGTAATGACCATGTCTCGCAGCCGTATGATTCCATTGAGAAAGCAGATGCTCTTAAAAGGATTATTCTAGTGCCATTATTACTATTTTGCGACAACTTTCTCAATTGTGTTAGTTTGAGTGCTGCCATTGCGAGTCTTCTTTTGATGTCAACTGCCCAGCCCCCGAAGCTGTTTATTTTTTCCTCAGATATTCGAATTTCTGAACACATTTCAGTTTTATATTGACTATTTTGATTATAGGTTTGATCTTTGTTTTGTCTGTTGACACAACTTGTGTTTTCTGTGCGTTTATATTTACATTCTGGATCTCGCTGCAAAATTATGAATAGTGGTGAAAAATTGTGCTACAAATGTCAAACGTAGAAACTAACAACAGTATCCAAGCGAAAACTTGTTACAAAAGAAATGATATGACTACGTAGAATCCTCGGAGTAACAATAACAGACAGAATCAGACACGAAAACAGCAGAAGACTACCAAACACAATGCAAATCCTGGATTAAATTAGAAGGCAACAGATTAAGTGGTTTTCACACGCTTCCAGAATATCACCCAGACAGTGCACCTAAAATATCCTTACCATACAAACACGATGGAGTCAGTGGCAGGCATAGAAAACGACGATTACAGAAATAAGAGAGTCAACTTAAACAAACATATATTAAGCACACAATAAAGCCATCCCCAGAGACCCCTTCTACCCTTGACCCTGCAAGGCATAAAAGCGAATATGTTTGTTCTCAGTACCTCGTACTAAGAACATTCTTGAAGTATATGTTTACGTAGAACACAGGATTTTGTTGTTTCATTTGTGTGTCATGTGACGTATTCCTTCCAGAACGTTGTCTTCCCAATGAACTCTCTGAACCTCACTCTTTCTTGGACGATGTGGCTTGCATTTTCTAGCGATGTATTCATGTTATCTTTAATGTCGTCAGTCCATCGTCTTCTTGGTCTGCCCTTTCTGCTCCCCCAGGTACTCATCCCTCCATTATGTGTCTTTCTAAGCAGTTGTGTCTCGTTATATGACCAAACAGGCGTAGTTTTCTTTTTGTTATTGTGTTTAGTAACCAATACTCTGGAATCTTCAATGTGTTTATAATATCTGAGTTTCTGATTTTATCCTTCCATGATATTCTAAGTATCTTTCTGTAGCATTTCAGCCCGAAGGCGTTGATCTTCTTTGCCGCTGTTTTACTTAGGGTCCATGTTACACAGCCGTATGTTGCAACCGGAAAAATAAATGTTCGTAACAATAAAAGGGTACAGAACGAAAAAAGTGGTGAAAAACATATAAAAAAAATGGTAAGAACATTAAGTGTGTAATATAACAATATAATAAGTGGATGTCCATAATTTACGTCAACAATGTTTTATCAACTTTGTACCCCCTTCTCTTGTCAACAGCCGTCAAGAATTCAGCCCCCTTAGCACTTAATTATGTAAACAATTTAACAGACAAGCCCCCCCCCTCCCGCCCGCGCCCAATATCTTTTGCAGAACAAATATGAAAAACTGCATGACGCTTTTTCTCTCTCAGATTTTATGATAAATTTCCTATTCAAACAATTTAATTGGTGTATAAATATAGTATTGTTGACGTTAATTTTATCATAACCCTCTTCCTCTTTGTGAAACTTTTTCAGACACAACCCCCACCCACATCACACACACATTGTTGACGTAATATGTATAGGTCCTAAGTAAGCTGAAATTTATGAGTCATAAACGGAGGCATAACTTTGACCAAAAATGTCTCAGTAAAAGCATGGTTGCTGGTATTGGGGAAAGGGTCGCCTTACACGACGATGGACAAGCAATATCACAGAGTTTAGGGATGTATTGTGCTGCAACAGCTAAAATGTCTAGGATCGAGCTTAGAACATCTATAACAAAAAAAATTACCAAAAATGACTAAAAATGACCATAGAGTACAATTCCTCCGGACTCAAGCAGGACCAAAATCCTCTAAGCAGGACATTAAAGCTGTGACATGTTGTATCTTTACTTCATTAGTTAATCTGCATGGACCAACACTTTGAAATTCATCAGGAAAATATAGACATCTCCAGTATTGAACATGTTTCTTGTGTAAAAGTTTACTTATATTTTGTGATTCCTCTGTAAAAACGTACTTATGCTCCTTTTATTTCTGTTTCCTGTGTTAAAATTTACTTTGAATTATGTTCCTGTGTCACAGCTTGCTTACATTTTTGTTCCTTGTGTAAACGTTTACTTACATTCCAGTTTTATGTGAAAAATGTTGCTTACATTCCAGTTTTATGTGCACAATTGTACTTACATTCCAGTTTACCTGTAAAACATATTACTTATATTCCAGTTTTATGTGTAAAATTTTACTTGAATTTCAGTTTTATGTGAAAAAAACTTATATAAGTGTACATATATTTCTGTTCCCTATGTAAACGTATTCCTATATTGCTGTTGTCTAGGTACCTAGCGACCAGCACGATCACTAATTTGAGAATTAAGAAAGAGACTGTAGGATCCTGTAGGTGTGAAGTAAGTCATTATCTCCATGCACATTTAAATATTTAATTAAAAGAAACATATTAAATAGAATAGGCATATGTGGCATTGTGGAAGCTTCTGGAGAAGTTGGGAACCTCTGTATATTTTGCTCCTCGTGTAAAGGTTTACTTGCATTCCAGACTGTTGAACTTGCCTGTTGAACTGTCATTTTCAGACATGAGTATAAACCACCGAAGACGGATGTGTCGGGCCATTGGCGCATATAAAACAGCGACACAACGTATTTCCATTATCTAGACTACATCCTGCTGGAAATCTAGTAGGACCATGGTCCTGCTACATGAGATATCCAGCGGGAGTTTGAGGATGAACGCTGAAGAAGAAGAGACATGAGTATTAAATCAATTTAAAAAATAGGTTCACTGATATAATAAAGTTCAACGAAAAAGTGTGGTCGAATGGTTGGAACAAAGTCGCCGTTCTAGTAAGATCTGTATTTTGACACCGTGAAGAATTAATTTAAATAAATTAACATTAAGTTTCTTTTACCGAGGCACATCACTTTCAACCGCGGACAAAGTGCATTTTCGTTATATCACGACCGTTCACCATCATATGACATATTCTTCCCAGAACATTGTCTTTCTTATGGATTCTGTGAACACTCAACTCCTACAAGGGTTTCAGTTGACGTATCCTTTCATCCAGAGATATAAACTTTCCCATTTTTAATCACACATTACATAGTCCTTAACCAACAATTAAAAATATAAGCCAGCCTTGGTTGATGTTTATTACCGTAAGAGAATTTCCATAAAAGTCATTTTTTTGCCATTGATTGCAGTAAGATGAATGAACAATGTTATAGTAATAAGTAAGGGTGTGTTAAAATATTTACTGGTAATCATAAAATTTAAAGGAAGAAATGATAATAAATAATATTTATCTATCTATGTACCTTCAGTGTCGAATGTGGTAGATTGGGACAGAAACCAGATATCCCCAGTACGAACGATGAGATGAAAATGTGTGTAACTCTTGTAATAAAGAATAAGGACGACTCAGGGTGCTCAAGAAGTCGCGAGTTCGAATTCTACTGGTATCGTCTTGTTTATAAATGTTTTATTCCGGAGATATCCGGGGATTGTATCCTCATGAAAATAACGGAGTAGCGTGCTGTGAGTGGTACTCCCTTCGTTGAGAGGGACGGAGTACATGTGGGGTAATCCGATCACAATGAAATCAATCCGCTTGATTCTTGATTCTTGATTAGAAACTGGCCTCACAGCACGTGGGGCATTCCAATAAGTGCTCCGCCCTCTGATCCAGCAGAGATCCAACTCAATGGTGTTTCGAGTCTAATGTCGCCGAAACAAACTTCGACATCAGGGCACAACTCTGGCCTTTGTGACATGTTTAAGCACAACGTCGGCCTGTCGGAACAACATGGTAATAGTTATCGAAGGTTACGACTACGGGAAAATTCGCTACATCTTTTGATCTTTCATGGACGTTATAAGTTACGTTTCTGTATATCTCTCAGAATGCAACATCAACGTAGACGTCGTCAGTCTGAAGCAAGTAAACATATTCAAATATTTGGGTATCATAATAACAACCATGCTGAAGTCGGATGTGTCAGGCCGAAAGACGCAGATATCGTAGCAATGCTGTAAACCATGACACAACGCATTTCCTTCTCCGGACTACATCCTGCTGATCTGCAAAATATTAAGAAAGAACGCAGAAGAAGAAGAAGAAGATAATAACAACAACAGATGGTAGATGTATTAAAGAAGTAGAATTTCTCAGGCAAAGGCAAAATTTCAAAAGATGAAGACCATTCTATGTAATATATATTTGTAAATTGACATTTTTATATTTGTAAAGTGAGAGAGTTCTTAGAAGGAATGTAGAACGAATTATGATGTATGGAAGTGAATCTTGGACAATCAGCAATATAGTAAACAATTATATAGAGCAGCAGAGATGTGGTTTTATAGAAGAATCTTAAGAACACTATTGGCATTCAACGAAGTCGGATGCATCGGGTCATTGCCACAAAAATACGGTCATAACTACATCCTGCTTGAAATCTAGTAGGATAATTGTCCAGTACAAGAGAGATACAGTGCGAGTTTGAGATTAGAAGAAAAATACACCACGGACAGATAAAAAGTGTAACGGAGATATTGTGAAAGAAGTTAATTCAAAAGGAGAACTGCTTGCCCGCATTAGAAAGAGATAATCCAAATTTTTTGGACACATCATGAGAAGAGGAAAGATTGAAGACATTTTAACAACAGGCAAGCTGAAGATCACGAGAAGTTGGGATAGGGAAGCAGCAAGAGAGAAGATGGTTGAAAACCTAGCAATGGTGCATGGGAGAAGATCCGTATCGGAAGTGAGTGACAGCACCACAAGAAAAAGAAGGATGTGGAAAGACATGGTAACCAGTCCCACATGGATAGACTAAGAAAAATTGGCGCCACAGGGACTGTGGTCTCCGCCTCTCATAACTCAACCCTCTGCAGATCTGTCCGTGTTGGAAAGTTACCATTTTCTGAGATTGTGTTTTCCTTCTATCATCTCCAGTGTCATTCCAATCCTTTTATAATAATAATAATAATAATAATAATAATAATAATAATAATAATAAAACCCATCACCTATCCGGGTCGTAGTGGATGCCACATTGAGACATTTGTTGTAGAATGATCTCCAACCACCACTATCCTTTAACTTTCTGGTGAGTTCTGATAATTCACAGTACATTCAGACCTTAGCTAGCCATATCTTCTTCTCACCACCTCATCTTCTTCGACCTTGTACCGTATCGTAAAGAACATCTTTTGTCATTGAGTAATTTCTTATCAAGTGCTCTTTTGTGAGACATTCCCCGATGACAAAAGCTCATCAAATCTTCTAGCTGAGATGTGACTGTTGTTTTGCTTGTTCCAGGAATCTCTGTGACGATGGATACGTTTTGGAGACTTGCCTGCTTCTCAAAGTTAATCAGTGCTTCTATGTTTGTGAATATATTATTTTTATATTGGTGGAAGTATCTGAAGATGCAATATAAACTTATTCTCTTCAGTTTTAAGATAGTTCAACTATAGATTGTTGAACAAGTTAGAACCGCATGCAATTACATACGAAATAATGCTACTCTTTCTGTAACAAATGATGTTTCACGATAATATCATGTTAAGCAACCGATCAACTTTCTGTAACAAATGATGTTTCACGATAATATCATGTTAAGCAACCGATCAACTTTCTATTATCATCATTAAGTTCCGTCTCCGCAACGACGTTTGGCTGCAACGGATGTCCAAATCCCCTGTTACTTGTATGGTGGTGCACTCTTCTAGACTATAAGCTGTCCATCTCGTAATGTTACTCTCTCACTTTTATGTCTGCCTACCTCTTTGCTCGCATTATGTTAACTACCCTTAAGTAAGGTTTTCAACAAGGTAATATTATTTTTTTTTTAATATTTATTTTATTTAAAAGTTATATTTTCATACAAAGGGTCTAAATTCATTTACTTCTCTTTCTAGTAAGTTATTGTTTTCCATATTCCTCTATACATCCACATTTCAAAGGAATACATTTTGTATTCTAGTTTTTTGTTCATTGTCCATGTTTCTGAGCCATACATGTAGAACATACTTTGACTTTTATACTTCTAATTTTTACCTCGTTTGTAATTTCATAAGATGTCAATATTTTCCTCTTGTCATTGACAGTAGGTCTTCTTCCAGCTCACAACGTACTCCATGAAAAACGGCAACTTACAACAAAGTCATAAACGTGGACGGATCTAACATGTTTGTTAATCAATTAGTTATTTATTTTCATGGTTCAATATCTTTGTAGAAGAAATGTGTTTAGGCAGAAAACACAATGCAACCAACGTAAAGATGAATGATCAACTACTGAAACAGGTGCAGACATTTAAATATGTCTGGAGAATTATTACAGACGTTGGAAGAATGGACAGAGAACTCCAGACAAGAATTCAAAAAGTAAACTACGTAAATTATGAACTTACACCAATTTTAAACACAAATCTATCCCAATATAAACGAAAAGGCAAATAATAAATTCAATATTCATCCCACTATTATGTGTTTCAATGTCAGACATGGACACTAACCAAAGAACAAGAAGTGAAGTTTACTACGTGTGAAATGAGATGTCTAAGAAAAGCAGCAAACAGAACAAGATGAGATCATGTGAGAAATGAAGAGATTACAAGAACTGTTGGAACAACATCAGTGGTCAAATATATTGAAAAACAGAGATTGAAGTGGTTTAAACACTTAATCAGTATGAACCCTTATTGGCCAACGACAAAAGCATACGACATGAAAATGGAAACAGCAAGATACAGAGGAACACCAAGTAGAAGCTATATTGAAGGAGCTACCAACATTCTGAAATGCCACAATATTACTACATCTCAAGCGACCAAAACGGGCAATATTGTAACAACCGATCGTCATTCACTCCTGGGACGACTCAAAATATAAGCAAAGAAACGAAAATAGATACATAGAATGTCTTTGTGTATTTCTATAACCTTTATTTCAAAATGAATTAACTAATTATATAATAGATTTGTGCAAACATCGAATGTGGAATTGGAAACAACTTTTCCCTTGGAGAAACACTTTCTTCTCGTTTGTCATCAAGTGGATGAATGTTTGGTTGTTTTTCCATAATGCCATATCAAACCTGTGTATATATACCGGTATATATATATATATATATATATATATATATATATATATATATATATATATATATATATATATATATATATATATATATATATATATATATATATATATATATATATATATATATATATATATTATATTTGTGCCTACATGGGTTAGATGTTAGATGGATTATAATCTAAACACATTTGATTTGACTTACAGGTGTATGGAGTACATCAGAAATATCGTGGCAAGTTTGTGGTCGCGGGTTTTGACTTCGCCTGCCTAATCAACAACACGGTACTTCATGAACAAGGAGGATTTTCTGTGAGAATAGGAGGTGCTGCCCAAAATGGTGTTTATGAGGTATGATCCACTATCTAACTAGCTGACAAGCTAATTCATTAATTGACTAACTGGCGGACACACAAGCTTATGTACTGATTTAATTAACCAGCCAGATAGCAGGTTGACTACCTAACTTACTAATGGACTTATTATTCAATTGATTATTATTGATAATTATTCAAGTTACTAATATACTAATTAGTCAATTGATTGAATAGCTAACTTACAAATTGATTAATTAGTTAACGGACTGACTAGCTAGCATACTGATTTACCAACTAGATAATTGACCGATTAGCTAACTACAGGTAACTGGTTGACGAACTAATCGGTTAGCTGACGGGCGAGCTAACAAACGGTCTGATAAATTAAAAGACTAGGTGATAGATGAAATAACTGACTAACTAACTGAAAAACTAACCAGCTAGCAGACGGAGGAAATCAATAATTGACGAATGAATTGACCAGCTGACTAACGAAATAACTGTTTGACACATTTAACAGCCAGTTGAATTATGTTTTATGTTGTTCGTCTGTCGGAGTCGACAACGGCTATTCATTTCAACTGGGATGGTGATTAAGATAATGTCTGCGATGTGTCCAACTTTGACCTAATGACATCTATGCGTGCATGGCATTTTGTTATTTACTTTGAGCATATGTGGAGGGATCTGTGAGACATTGAGCAACTGCTCTGAGCATATGTGGAGGAATCTGTGGGACATTGAGCTGCTGTTGCATTTAAAGAACATATTTGTTATATAGCATGATCGCTGAGGTTCTCTGCTGCTGTTGCACTACTTTTGATTCTGCAACGCCAGTCTGATCTGTCATATGCAAGACTCTTGCGCATGAATTTGTGTCTATGTTGAAATGAATCAGTGATGTCTTAGGAGTGTCTTTAAAAGTTTCTTCTGTCTTCCGGCATTGCTGAAGCAAGTTATAGCAGATTTTTGACGGATGCGAGATCTTTCATGCAGACCAGGTGACATGAACAGCGTTTCTGTGCAGTCATAAACATTATATGTATACTACAGACTTATATTTCATCAGTACATCACTGTCTGGTATTTTATCCAAGCAACGAATGTTGAGTTATCTTACGAAAGGCATTTTAGTTAGAAGTGGACTAGCTAGATTACTAATTGACTAACTAATTGATTGCGTAATTTACTGACCATTTGGCACACTATTTGACTGATTAATTGACATACTAATTAATTACCTAATTTACTAATTTTTTTTATAACTAATTGACTACCTGCTTAATTAATTAATTGACTAACTAATTGCCTAACTTGTTAATTAACAAATTTACTAACTACTTCACTAACTGATTAATGAATTAATTAACTAACTGATTATTTAACTTATTGACTAACTGATTAATAAACTAATTTACTATTGATTAATTAAACAATTGACTAACTGACTAATTAACTAATTGAATAACTAATTGATTAACTAATTGATTAACTAATTGACAAACTAATTGACTAACTAATTGGCTGACTAATTGACTGACTAATTGACTAATTAATTGACTGATTGAGTGACTGATTTGCTAACTAATTAGCCGACTGACTATTTCAGTTACTGACTGGTTGATTGACTAATCATCGATACTGCTATACTATTTCTAACTACAGTATACAGAAAACAGCGTCAATGGGTATCTGCCGAATGGTCCCTGGACACCAAATTCTCTGAATGCCTTTGTGGGAGGTGTATACGTGCAATCATCATATGATGACGTCAATAACCAGGCAAGGGTGTTGGTAAGTTGCCATTATATGTAGGATATTTCATTCTGAAGGTTACTAAAGTAAATATATGTCATGATTCGTCATCATCGTGTGCTTTGAATTTGGCGAGAATGATACCCACTACATTTTATCAGCTATGTATCAGCTCTTTCTACTACGCCACGATGTCAAACTATACACTAATTTTATTTTCTCCAACGTTTTCCTGTTGCAAAATTATATTCCAAAACTCTTCGTCTCATGTCACGTGACGTATTCTGTCCAGAACGTTGTCTTTCCAATGAACTCTCTGAACCTCTCTCTGTCTTGGGCAATGCGACTTGCACTTTCTAGAGATGTATTAATGTAATCTTTAATGTCGTCAGTCCATCGTCTTCTTGGTCTGCCCTTTCTCCTCTTTCCAGGTACTCTACATTTGAAATTTCTAGGCATAATATTCCCGTAGGTTTCCATTACTTTCGGGAAGGAACAACCGTTAGTCGAGCACCGTAATAAGAACACATTCGTTCTAGTCGGCCATTTTGGCGGAAGATCCCTTCGTCTCATGATGTAGCCAATTACTGTGAACTGTTTCTGGTGTTAAGAAGTAACTTATTTTTGGTGTCAATCTATCTCAGTGCATTCTCAGCATTCTTCTGAAGACTACATCTCTGTGACCTCTAGTTTCTTACTTTCTTGATTATTTATTGTCCATGATTCTCGTTTATTTCATATAAGCACCATGCAGCAATGAAGGACTTCTCCTTACTTCTATTGACCTGTTGAACAATTCTGATCATTTTGTGACAAGCTGACTTTGTATCTATCTATCTATCTATTCGCTAAACTCTTTGTTGCCTTTCAGCGTTAGGAGTATTAGAGTTCTCTGGAGATGTCTCTCGTGTGTGCTAAGTATATTGGGAAATATGTCGCCTCCTTTAATTCGGTGGTCCATCGTTTTCGAGGTCGGCTTCTAGATCTGCCTTCACTGTATCTGTGTAGCATAGCTTGCTGTTGTATGCTGTCTGGTGTTAGTCTGCTGATGGGTGCAAACCATTTGATCTGTTGTCTCTTAATATATTCCAAGATTGGGGCGGTGCCAGTTGTCTGTCTCTGACTTTGTGTGATCTATTATATTTCGTGTTTCTCATGTACTTTTTCCCATCTGATGTGCTTATTCCATCTGATGTGCTTATTCCATCTGATGTAATTTTTTTCTACCTAATGTCATTTTCTACTTCTCCTGTACATTTTCATCTGATGTATTTTTTCATGGTATTTTTCTCTTTGACGTAATTTTTCCATCGAATATTATCAGGATTACCAGATAGTGAATTGGCTATTTGATGTTGCCCCATTCACTTTGATGTTGACTCATTCACTTTGATGTTGACTCATTCACTTTGATGTTGACTCATTCACTTTGATGTTGACTCATTAACTTTGATGTTGACTCATTCACTTTGATGATGACTCATTCACTTTGATGTTGATTCATTCACTTTGATGTTGACTCATTCACTTTGATGTTGCCCCATTCACTTTGATGTTGCCCCATTCACTTTGATGTTGACTCATTCACTTTGATGTTGTCCCATTCACTTTGATGTTGACTCATTCACTTTGATGTTGCCCCATTCACTTTGATGTTGACTCATTAACTTTGATGTTGACTCATTCACTTTGATGTTGACTCATTCACTTTGATGTTGCCCCATTCACTTTGATGTTGACTCATTCACTTTAATGTTGTCCCATTCACTTTGATGTTGACTCACTCACTTTGATGTTGCCCCATTCACTTTGATGTTGCCCCATTCACTTTGATGTTGCCCCATTCACTTTGATGTTGCCCCATTCACTTTGATGTTGACCCATTCACTTTGATTTTGCACCATTCACTTTGATGTTGCCCCATTCACTGTGATGTTGCCCCATTCACTTTGATGTTGCATACTGTCGTTATCTACAGCCTCTTATTCAGGATGTAGCCAATAACGCATATTTTTTGGATTGTAATTATTTTCTTGACAGTATTTATGTTCAGTTGGTTGTCATTGTCATATGAACGGTTCGTATGCACAATTTTTTTACGGCAGGAATTGAAACAAGAAGCTTTTCTGTCATAGACGCGCACTGTACTCTCTGATACAGAGATGGACTAGTGTTGTCTGCTTCAAATAATTATCACTTCTGTATCTCACTGACGGAAGCGGAATGACGAAATTCCGAAAACTCTCCTACCCAGATTTCTCTGCACTCCTGCATGCACTGCAATAGAAATTTCCTGGCACGAATCGGACTCATTGGGCATCTATGACTTCACAAACTAAATTAGAAAATCAGAAATGTTTTTTATTTTGTTCATCACATTTATTGTATTTTCATACCATGCTTATCTTCGCTTGCGAAAGAGGAACAACATCTCACTGCTACAGAGATGGACTTCGGTAGTCTGCTTCTAGGAAATGACCATTACTTCTGTACCTCGCTGGTGCAGAAATGGACTGGGGTAGTTTGTTTCTAGGAAACGACCATCACTTCTGTCTTTTATTTTGTTATTTCTGATTGTTCTTGAGAGAAAGGTAGTGATAAGGTCAAGGTTAAATCGAGACAGTCAGCAGTAAAGACATCTGTACAGAAAGTAAACAAGAGTTCATTAGTTTCGGTTTTGATTGTTGTCGTAATTTTCGCCAGTCACTATTTATATACTTGAAATCGCATGCCAAAAAAGGGAAGGCTGGCAAACAAAATAATAGATAATCAACCTTTCAGGTGATCATGTTTGCTTTCTGTATACAGGTCTTTGCGTGAGTCAGGTCTATATTGAATACATTTAAAGTTTAGTCATTTAGAATTGTTATGAACCCGAGAAAGAATATTTATCAGAAATGTTGATGATTTTCACGACAACCATGATGATGATAAAAGTGATAGTGTGATGATGATAAGGATGTTGATGATGATGCTACGGAGATAGTCACATTGCCTCTGTCGTGCAGTAGACCTTTTTCGTCCATCTTAAGATTGACATTTTCTGACATCTGTTATTGATGGTAAGAGGTTTTCCAGAGATTTTTCAAGAGTAAGATGAATGTTTTACTCACTGTGACAGTTTTCGTGATTCTCGATTCTTCTTGATTAGAAACTGCCTCATAGCACGTAGGGCATTCCATAAGTGCCCCGCTCTCCGTTCCAGTAGCCATCTCAGTGTATGCAGACTCAGAGTGTTGGTCAGGTGTTTATTGCGTGATCTTCGGGGCCTTCTAAAAGATTTACTTTTCCGTCCCCCTCCCCCGATCTAGATGCTGTGACAATTTAATGAAATATCACAAGCTGACAGTGTTTCACTCACTGTGGCTGTTGAATACAATGTCAGAAGGTGGACAGAGTTATACTCCGGATGGACACTGTCATGACTTTCTTACATTAAGAAACAAACTTTCAAACACAGTTTCACAAACATTTTCAAAAAATATTACAAACTTTCTTAAAGTTTCCACATAAAGTATGTGTTTGTATTCCATTTCCCCATATCACAATGAGTTAGTTTCGGAGAGGACTTGGTCACCACCGTGTTAATACAAGCCAACTGAACAGTCATTTTGAAAATCCATATATTAGCAGATCAACAAGAATCACTTTTAACAATTGTGAAACTTTGTAAGCTTCAGTCGTACGGACACAAGATGAGACCTTCTTTGATGATACAAGATTTTCTTTAAAGCGCGACGGAGAGTGGAAGTTTTTGAGGTAGCCAGAAGAAGACATGGCTGGATAATATCAAGGACTGGA
This sequence comes from Meghimatium bilineatum, assembly GCA_034231615.1. NCBI lineage: Eukaryota > Metazoa > Mollusca > Gastropoda > Stylommatophora > Philomycidae > Meghimatium > Meghimatium bilineatum. The sequence continues at coordinate 7,755,143 of CM067300.1, forward strand.
CAGGGTGTGAAATTTCCAAATTCTTCAGGATGGTAGAGAATATTAGATGCGTGGAGATCTTTCTGCAACAAATGTCTCAATGTGACACACCATGGACCCTAACCAGCTATGGATATTATTATTATTATTATTATTATTATTATTATTATTATTATTATTATTATTATTATTATTATTATTATTATTATTATTATTATTATTATTATAGATGAATGTTAATAGAACCATGGACAGATGTGTGATTTGATCGAACAGACAACATGGCAGAAATAACATAACATCATATCAATATATATGAATGACGGATGTTAATCCCAAAGAGCTCTAGTTTGTCAAAATGGGAGGATATAGCGATTATCAAGTCTATATCGAGCCCGAATATCTGAAAATCACGAGCACCCCTATGGCGTACACCGATTAAATCTATGGCATGGGAGAAAAAGTAATAAATACTTGTACAATGTTTATTTCTTCTTTCTGACTTACGTATTATAGTGCATCCAAAGTGTTTACTATTGCAGATTCCAGAATGCGGATATGCCATCACATTTGTAGCTTACGATATCGTGGAGAGAAGAGACCAGGCACAGATTCCAGGACTATCAATTTCAATAAATTGCGGACTAAGTAAATAAGTTGTTCATGTATTTTACAGTGTCAAAATACTTACAAATACATGTCTTTGTTTTATTTCTACTACCTATTATACTTCATAAGCTGTAATTTATGAAACAGAACAAAAACACTAATAAGTAGTAACGACAATCTCCAATAGTTGCTTAATTACTACTGCACTCTCCACCTTGTTGTGGAGTATATTAACTACTTTGACAGTGTTTTTATTATTTATATTAAAAAAAACACATTGGATTTTGTATGTGTATAGTCTCAGATTTGTTGTTAAGTAAATCATCGGAAATCGAAATTTTGTAATATGGAATATCACATCTATAGAAGATGTCCAGTCTATTCCAGCGCCATGTTCAGTCTTCAATATCCTTTGTCCATCGTAGTCTTGGTCTGCCGTTTGCTCTCTTCCCTGGAACATTTTCCTCCATGCTTAATCTTTCTAAAACATTTTGTGTTTTAAATGTCAAAAAATATGTCATATTTGGTATTTTGAGTCTTGAAAAGTCAATCTTCTTTAATGTTCAGGTCTTTTGTTTCATCTTCTATCCATGACATTCATAGAACATTTATATCACATTTTATTTAAAATGTCGATATTTGTTTTTCCATTGTGGATGTCGTTACCCATGTCTCACAATCATATGTTGCCACTGGAAAAATATAACTTCTAAATAGTTGTAGCTTTTGTTTTTTTATTTGCAACGTGCCATAGACTCGTTTTCTAAAATGATTGTGCAAGGAACATTCGAGGGTGAAAGGAGAAGATGTGGTTGAAGAAATCATGGATTCATAACATCAAAGAATGGTCTGTACATGACTTTTCGACACTTCTCCGAATGAGTGAGGATAGAACTGTTTGCAGGGCGTTCAGTGCTGTCTCCAGTGCGACACCCCTACGACCCTGATGGGTTATGGGACTTATATATATATATATGAGAGAGAGAGAGAGAGAATTTTCACATGTGATGCCACCACTTTTTGCAGACAACCATGGAGACATTTATAAAATGCTACATCTATTCTACATTAATTTGTGGCTCAGTAAATGGACAATGAACAAATAACTATAAGACATAATTGATGCCTCTGACATGTGGATATATTGAGGAATGTGGAAAACTTCAGTGAAAGAAAAAAGAAACACTGAGGTTTGGACAACAGTGTGTATGAAAACAGAACTCTTAATGTCTATATAAATAAAACCAATTAAATATTTTAGACACATTAAAAGGCGTGACACATTTCTGAGGACCTTACTTGAAGATAGAGTTGAGGTGCGGCAAGTAAGAAGTAGGCAGGGATAAAAGTGAGAGAAGGGGATCTCGTTGATTGTGATGAAGTACACATGGGAGACCGAGTACAGTGAAGTCAATGCTCTACTCTACGACTTTTGAACAAGTGAGAGAGAAGCATCACGAGATGGACATGATACAGTCCAACAGATGCAAGAGAGATAAGATGTTGGAAGACCATTGCAGATAACCTTCAATGTGGAGATATCAGATAATAGTGATGAAACTATGTGTGGGCGACATATGGACCGCGAGCCCCATCAAACACTTTGTAGTGACCCCCCAAGGCTGATTTAAATGTCTATATGCATCGAGTTTAGAAAATATATTTAAAAAAACACAATTTTAGACACATGTGCTTGGTCGTAATTTATACACAGCTTCCATATTATTGATAGCTGGTTGACTGGATCCACGACTGAATCTCTTTACTTGTATCGTTATCTTGTGATAACTTGCTTCCCAAATGGTTGAAAGTATGACAGGTGTAGTGCCACAATTTTACGCTCCCCTTTCTGGCTCGACAACACACTGAAGATATATAAACAGATATATATATCTTCCTGGCGTAATAGTTGAGACGTTTGCTTGTTCTCAAGAGGTCACGGTTCGAATCCCGCTCGCAACGTCTTGTTTATAAAGTGGATTATTTCAGAGATGGCTGGGTATTATCGCTTTAAGATACGGCGTCACGTGTTTGAGTAGTACTCTTTGAAAGGGACTGAGTACAATGAAGTCAATCCTCTACGACTTTTGAACCATTTTTTAAGCAGGTGTTTTAGGTTCACACAAGAAGAGAGACAGACAGATAGATAGATAGATAGATAGATAGATATATAGATAGATGTATAGATAGATATATAGATAGAGAGAGAGATAGAGAGAGAGAAAGAGAGATGGAGAAGCCATAATTGTGTGGGTATAATGCTGTTAGATTTGTCTGTAAGTTAGTCTGTACCGCCAAGTCATGTCTCCTGCAGGTGAGTTTCTATCCATCAGACATTTATTCGGGCTTTTCTTTCAGATCCATTCTTCCTGGACAGAGACAGGGTCATTGCAACACCCCCAGTTAAATTTGGCGGCACTTCGTTTAGGACTTTGGGAGAACCACCTCTGAACACTGAAGATGAGCTAATCCTCAGAGCATTTACGTCGAATGTCCCTCAAAATCAGTAAGTATTGAGATTCTATGAATATTTGACACGCATGTTCTATATTGATTCTAGTGTTCGTTATTGAATGTTATTTGTGCCCAAACATCTTTGCCACAACACACACACACACACACACACACATACATACACACACACACACACATAGTAGTGAATAGAAAAATAAAGTTTCGATTTAAAAAAAAAATACTGAGCATGTTGCAGATACAATAGGGGATTCCCTCTCAGCCGTGAACTGCGGCAGATATAGAATACCTAACTGCTAAACGCAAACAGGCCTTCATTCGCTACGGTTTTGATTATTATTAACATTTTCATTGGTTACTATTTATATACTTGGAGTAGCCTTGAATATATTTGGCATGCGATTCCAAGTATAAACTATTGACCAACTGAAAATATGGCAATAATCAAGTAATAAATTAAGTCCTCATTAATTCTGTTAAAAGACTTGTAGTGCTCTGTTGATAGCTACGGGTCATCTATATGCTTCGTTACAGCGATAATGGAGTTGAGCTGTCAAGCCCACACCTAGTCTACTTAACTGTCGTCTACAACGTGCATGGTAGGCAACAGCTCTACAATTATTTACTCCCTTTTCGGACCTCCACAACGCACGGGGACGGCTGTGAATATTCACTTATAAATAAATTAGGCATATCTATAAGTTCTTGCGGTGTGACAATTCTGTTTCAGTGTTGTGTTGGTAATGCAGGCATATTTAACGGTTCTTATTGTGTTATAAGTTCTGTTTTATAGTTTCTTGTTGGCAATGGCAAGCATATGTAGAAGTTATTGCCGTGTATAAGTTCTGCTTTAGTTTCTTGTTTGTAATTCAGGCATATTTAGGCATATTACCAAGGGATTTGAACCACGCTCATTGAACGGCGTGTGTCTGTTACCATATCGCTAGTAGGCCAATTGAAAGAGGGGCTTGCTTCCCGTACTACGCACTGGTTACCAAACTCTACGCACTGGTTACCAAGCTAACTATAGTCAAGCTCGCTCTACTTTTTTGCTAGAAAACAACATAGCGCCTCGTACTGCCAAGGTAATAGGTAAACCATAGTTTATGTAACAGACAGAGAAATGATATAAGACCATGCACATAATGCATCGAAAAACAACACATAAAATGGCTTGGACACCTTATGAGCACATCACGACAACACTGAACAAATATGGATTCACTGCGACCAAAGCGACACATCTGGTCTTGGATAGTCAGCTAAAGCTCTCAGTCACCAACCCTACGCTTAACGGCACGTGTGAATATTCGGATCATACACCTGGGGATAACAATAGCAACCTACTTAACGTAAATATAGCTTAATAAAGCACTACAGGAAGTAACTGCTGGGTTAATTGTTACCTTCTGAATAGGCTCAAAATATTGAGGACTGACTTCATTGTACTCAAGGATGCTGCACGCAGGTCCTTAGCATCAAGTAATAACCCCCAATGATCCTTGAAAATATCTACTTTATAAAGAAATCGTCATGAGCGGGATTCGATACTACGACTCTTGGGTACAAAGTGAACGCCTTAGCTACTACGTCTGGGAGAGGGGCCGCATCTATATGCTCTCTTTAAAAAAAGAGGGAGAAGTGTTACATGTCCTTTTTGTGTCAGATCTTCTTTTTAGATGTAACATTTAATGTCGATTTTGTGAAAATTCTCTAAGTGGTGATCTCTAAATATCTTTTCTGCTGGCCAAGTTCCTCGTGCTAAAAGTCAAGTGTCGATGTTCAAAGGGGGTGGATGTTGCTTACCCTTAGGAGTGTCATCTACGAGTCTGTGTGGGAGATCCCCTGCTCAATGCAATATACCTTTAGCGTTTTGGATGCATGACCGTTCAACAATAAACAGAAATCACCTTGGTTATCTTCTTCTCTTGCCCGTGTTCCAACTACTGTAAATTAGCATGGTTTATTACAGAGAGCGGAAAAATCTGTGCAATCGTTTACATCTATACTGCAATGCCTGCGCCCTTCGATCTGATGCATGCAACTTCAGAACGGCTTCTGGATCATTTTTGTGGAATAGAACAGCAAAGCTGTGTTCCTTTGTGGAATAGAACAACAACATTCTGTTTCTCTGTGGAATGGAACAGAAAAACTACCTAAAATATTCCTTAATCACCTTGAACATTATCATATTATCTTTGAATATTATCTTTGAATATTATCTTTGAATATTATCTTTGAATATTATCTTTGAATATTATCTTTGAATATTATCTTTGAATATTATCTTTGGTATTTTGGTTTTTGTATCAATACTGTGTTGACATGACACGCCTGTTGTAGACCTTAATCGAGGGTACAATCGCGGGATGCGAGCAAAACTTAGGCAGAGATATAAGTTGCAGAGTCCTATCACGAGATGGACATGTTACAATGTGACAGAGTGCACCACCAAGGCAAAAGACAGGGGATGTTTTAGATCCGTTGCAGCCAAACTTCGTTGCCTAGATTGCACTTAATGATGATGAGGAACGACATGCATGGTAGCTTTGAATATTGCTAGTTTTTACTCCTCCTTTGTGTCCTGACAGCACACCGACGTCCCTGGGTTATATTATGACGTATAGCCATGAAAACGTAATAAAGTGTAAGTTGATATAACCATGTAATATCGAGCCCCCTTAAAGAGATGAATTATTTTTCCTTTTGGCCATGTATTCTGTATGTCCGTAAACACTTACTTTAAAATGCATACACATGGTGCTAGTTTGACTTCATGAGGAATCTAATGTTTTCTCAGATTTGCAGCCTCACCGCAGTGTGCTGCTGTAGGTGGTAGTCTGAACACTTGTAACACTGACGAAAGGATTAGGGCCGTAGAAGCTTGTTTCTGGATGCTGAAAGAGCCTCGCTTCATCAGATGTCTTGACAACTATGGCAACGTTACCCCATTACTCAATCTACTCCAAACGTAAGTAGGTCACTTGGCGGACCACTGGCGAAAGTAAAACATTTGTCTAATAAAGCTGTAACTGGAGGTCGTGATAACTAGATTAGCAAAGCCATTAATCGGTGTTAAGACCTTAAGTAATTAGGTCGTTCATGTTGTTTCAGACTTTGTTGTGTTGCGTTCAGAATTTGTCGTGTTGTCGGTCATGTTGTTTCAGACTTCGTTGTGTTGTTGGTCATGTTGTTTTAGGCATAGATGTTTCATTTTGTTCTTTAACCAGATATTGTCGTTCTTTAACCAAATATTTTCGTTCTTTCATCTGATATTTTCGTTCTTTAACCAGTGCGTTGTTATGACAATACCCGTGAATATGTACGTCATTGTTACCTTGGATGTCTCTGCTTTTAAATGTATGCGTCTAATGCTTTTGTGATAGTGCTATTATTGTTACTGTTTTTGTTGTTTGTTCACTATTTATCGTGTATTTGATTGAACAAGACCTTAAGGTTGAAACGTTGAAAATGTCTTGCATACCGATGTTCGTATTTTTTCATACCCATACTATATAGTCTGATAGTTTGTGCAATCATTGTAAAGCATTGTAAATCTTGTGTTTTACGTAAGTACTGCTGTTTTACAGTTTTACAGTAGTACCACTTATTATCGTTTGCTGAAATATAAGGTAAGCTCTGCAGGTTGATATACCTCACTAATGATCAATGTGTCTACTTTTCCTGAAGATACAGATGTTTAACTTCGTTCCATATTGTTCAACTCTGATCATGAAGCTCTCGACGAAGAAATAAATACTGTACACATATATTTCAGGTAACACTGTGATTAAAACATGGACGTGCCTCTTGGACAGATAACACTTGTGATGATTCAAACATATTGATGTGTTTTGGACAGTTAACTCTGTGATTCAAACATATGGGTGTGATTATTGGACAGTTAACACTGTGATTCAAAGATATGGGTGTGAGACGTGGACATATACCACTGATTCAAACATGTCGATGTGATGTTTACACAATAAATAACCATCGTAGTGGAAAATGAGAGGCTACGAATATAAGGTTTTATAAAATAACACTGAGTACCATGGACGGATAGAAAGTCTATGCAAGAGGTTCTGAAAGAGTCAAATCGGAGACGGGGGTTGTTTCATATAAAAAAAATATAATCTTATGTTTTTATCACGTTTTGAGACAGTGAGTTCTGGAGAAAATTGGGAAGATTTGAGGCAAGAGAGGTTGAAGACGACACCGTGAGGAAATAGTATAAAGTCTAACATCGTGACATAGCAGAGTTTACAGTGACCATGAGAAACAATATTAGAAATAGATGAATGTGAAAATATATGATCGTCTACGCATGTCGGCATGGCACCTAATAATGATGATGAGAATTTTAACGTATCAGAAATAAAATGTCAACGTATACATGTAACTTTCTATTAGGATAAATTTCAGAGTCATATACTTACACACCAACATATAAAGATATAACTATTATTATTACTATCTGTTCCAGATGCATCGACTACATTTGCGATCCATCGGTTTCATGTGACGACTTTGTGCAAGAAGTGCGTGACACAAGGTGTTCATCTGTTGGCAACATCCCGGAGCTAGCAAATATAGTCAGCGGAGACTACTGCCGTTGACGAGTCTTCGCTTAAACTTGAGCCTCCAAAGATCTAAAAGACACCATCAAACATTTACTTCCTACGCAATGTATGAAATTGTCGAGACACATTTCTATAAAATTGTTAATATTTAGTGCAGTTGGTTCTACATGTGTCTCATGTTTAAACAATATGTAAATTATTCTATCCGATTATCTTTTATACAAAATAGAGTTCCGTGACATATTTTCTATTATCTGAGTTTTGGATTAACAGATTTAAGTTAGAAATTTGTTTCTCTTTCTCTCCCTCTCTTTCTATTTCTTTCTCTCTCTCTCTGTCTCTCTATCGTTAGCCAAGTATAACGGTCCTACTTGCGCGTAGGATCGCAGAAGTAAAACAGTGTGACCATTTTTTTTAAATTGAGGAGAGGGGGGGGGGAAGTTACATAGAGTATCATGTAAACTATGTGTACTATAATGTATAGAAATCTGTTGATTAGTGCGTTATTTGGTGCGTTGATTTCATTCAGTTTTAAGTAGGTGTACATGGTTGCTGGTACTAAATCACGAATATTAAATCTAGTATATTTAAATTAGTAGACGATATTTAAAGGTATAATTTTTGTGGGGTATGTTGTCTTTGGGTTCTATGGCGGTTTGTTGCAGAGCATGTCTGCGACGCTCAAGGTACCAAGTTCAAATCCGACCGTAGGCAAATTTACATTCAGATTGTTCAAAAAGTTATGGAAAACTACTAGACGCATTCATATTGCCTAGAGAATCACTACAGTCACAAAATTCTGCGCTGACGGCTGATTCCTGCATTTCTACCAAATTTTTTTTCGGAGGGATTTATGTTAGTATTAGGCTGTATTTGTTGTAGTATGAACTATTATTGTTAGGATTGTTATGTTGTGTTCCTCCAGGGCCATAGGCGGCCCATAGGGCAGAAACCATAGCTTTCCATTTCTGTATTTGTGTTTCCAGATCTTTCAATTGTTGTGTGTTGTTTAGGTTCATTGACATGCCTTCTCTATTAATGGTTCTTCGTAGAGTTTCTCTAGGTCTCCCTCTTCTTCTTTCTTCTTCTTATTTCTTCTTATTTCTTCTTATTTCTTCTTATTTCTTCTTATTTCTTCTTATTTCTTCTTATTTCTTCTTATTTCTTCTTATTTCTTCTTGTTTCTTCTTATTTCTTCTTATTGTTAGGATTAGGCTGTGTTAATTGTAGAATGTGCTATTAAATTGTAGAAAATAAAAAATGTCACAGACATATTTCTTTCCGAATGACTCATTTAAAAAAAAAAAAACGTGAAATAAAAGCCCGCTCCAGGTGAACGAAAAAAGAAGAAGAAGAAGGCGCCTCTTTTTAAAGTGCACAACATAACGTCATATTTTTGGCACATGAAATCGTACTATATTTGGAGAGTGTGTACTCACGATCATGCTATATTTAGAATAGGGGAAACCTGCGGTCGTCACAGTAGGCAGTACCAGAGTATCATTTCGCATCCAAACATAAATACATACTTGATATTTCTGTTAAGTAGTGGTTAAACAATTTGCATTTCGTTCAAGAAATCGTAGATTCTATACCTGCACGTGACGTCTTGTTTACATGTTCACATTTATGGGGCTCTCTGGCATTTTAGTGTTTTAAAATACTGAGTTACGCGCTGTCAGTTGTTCTGTGGGCGGGGCAAGCTGAAAACATGATAAAACATAAAGAAAGTAAATCTTCTTCACATCTTGAACATAATTCACCCTTTAGCTGCTACATTCTATTCTCCCCGTCCTGACTCTTTTCATTGAGTTTCAGAAATAGAAGATTTATCACTGTATTGGTTATTTATTGCCATTAGAGAATATATACTATTTAGACAGGCTGGTTGATGCTTACTGCCGCTTAGCGAGTTTACAGTGATATTGATTTTAGTAATGAGTGGGTAGAAAACATACAAATAAAACATATTACACTCGTTCGTATCAGCTAAAAAATTGTTTTTATGGCTCGTCTTTCACTAACTCTATTTACTGTCTTCTCTTAAAATAAAACTTGTTTCAGTGTAAATTTAACGAGACACAACTCACTTTCTAAAACTGTTTTGCAAGAAGGAGAAGAGACGAAAAAGGAACTTCTATATTAACAACATCAAGGAATGGTATGGGGAGAAATTTTTCACAGTCGTTCGAAAAGCGGAGTATATAAGTGATGAGGTGGTTTTTTTGCGCTGGTGTCTCAAATGTGACACTACTATAAATCTGTCCTGTTATGGCTTCTTGAGCTGGCGTCTCAAATACGGTCCCCTTACAACTCTGTCCTATTATGGCTTCTTGTGTTGGCGTCTCCAATACGGCACCCCTACAGCTCTGTCCTGTTATGGCTTCTTGTGCTGGCGTCTCCAATACGGCCCCCTTACAACTCTGTCCTATTATGGCTTCTTGTGTTGGCGTCTCCAATACGGCACTACTACAACTCTGTCATGTTATGGCTTCTTGTGTTGGCGTCTCCAATGTGGCACCCATACAGCTCTGTCCTATTATGGCTTCTTGTGTTGGCGTCTCCAATACGGCACCCTTACAACCCTGTCCTGCTCTGGCTTTTTGTGCTGGCGTCTCCAATGTGGCACCCATACAGCTCTGTCCTGTTATGGCTTCTTGTGCTGGCGTCTCCAATACGGCACTCATACAGCTCTGTCCTGCTCTGGCTTTTTTGTGCTGGCGTCTCCAATGTGGCACCCATACAGCTCTGTCCTGCTCTGGCTTTTTGTGCTGGCGTCTCCAATGTGACACCCATACAGCTCTGTCCTACTCTGACTTTTTGTGCTGGCGTCTCCAATGTTGCACCCATGCAGCTCTGTCCTGCTCTGGCTTTTTGTGCTGGCGTCTCCAATGTGGCACCCATCAAACCCTGTCATGTTATGGGTGTTATTATTATATTTATTGCCATCAAAAATTGTTAATAAAACTGGCAAATGTTTGAAGAAATCCTAGATGACTAACAATGTTCTTGTTAAAAGATATAAAATCAAAATAATTTAGGGTAAATGAAAAGTGTTTGCATACGTAACATAGAAAGTGTTCAATCCGTTCTTTCTGAAAATTTAGGTCCCTAGATCCAGGAAATGGTAAGAGTTTATTACAAGATCTTTGTGCACGCCATTTTTATATGGTAGTGAATAATTTAATCTTGTAGCCAACGTTAAGCAACGTCTATGATAATTGTAGAAAGCTTATATGATGATTGGTACAGTACAAATAGGAGCCACCACATGTTTAATTATTTCCCTTGTCTATGTTTTTAAATTTCATGTTCGTCATTTAATAGTTGAAATATTTATTTATTTAAGGTTGGGGTAAGGATTATTTATATACAACTCAACTATCCTAGCCCTAACACTAACCAAAAACCTAAAATTAATTAATATTTAAATTATTAAATAATGAACATAAAATGTATTAACATACACAAGGGAAATAACTCGACTATATAGTCACCTCTACTTGTACTCTACCATTGATAGTAGTGACATTATCCAATTGTTTTTATCAATTTTTGTGGTCACCACTAACTGAATAAAATTATCTCCTTAAAAGCCAACCTGCTGTTCTCAAGCCGTGTTCCTCAGTGAGTAGAAATAACATTTTTTACAGCTGTGACAAATCCATCTATCAGACATAGTTGTAAGAATAACATTAATCGAATGTTCATGTGAACAGTTGAACATATGAACATTTGAACAGTTAAACAGTTGAAATTGTGTAGAATATATAGTAGAATTTATAGTAGAATATATAAACTTTCTTATCTCTATACAGGTAAAATCAAACATAATTTTGTAGAATTTATGCCCGTTTTGCTAGAACAATCATGTCAAGAATAGCAAACATTTTTAGTGGAAAAACAGTAATAGCAAGAATTCTAAGAAAACTTGAAAGAAATTGATTACAACATAAAGCAACACATTTTATACCATTAAATTAATCTAGGAGTAATGATATATATTAAAAAATTTCTCTGAGCGACATATTCTGTCCAAGAGTCATGTTTATGACGAAACTTGAAAGAGGGTAATAAAGTTTTGCTTAATGCTGGTAATACAAATAGTGAAATAACACAGTGACTGCTCAGCCCAAAGATCTAGTTGGAAGTCAAGAGACATATAATGAACAGTATTTTTATGTCAACACCTTGGTTATCAATGCTAGACATGGGCGCTGAAAGTTGCCCAGCAGATACAATTTAAAAATGTGAAATGAAATGCCTGAGAAAAGCCGCAAGTGCGATCAAATTAGACAAAATGAGAAGAGATGAAATTAGGAGAATAATCGGTACAAGACCATGCACAGAATACATCAAGAAACAAGAAATTAAAAGGTTGGACACCTTTTTAGAATGAACCACAACCACCAACAAGAACATATAACATGTGAAGATCCGGATACAAGGCTAAAGGAAGACCGAGAACAAGATTGATAGATAACATCAAGACAACTCTGAACAAATACGAAATCAACGCAAACAAAGTGCCACACAAAGCCAGACAACTAAAACTCACAGTCCCCACCCCTACTCTTAAAAGCAAGTGTGGATAATCTGATTATCATCTACTTGGGGATAGACAATAGGTTCATGATAGCACACAAAGATCAACGTTTCGAACAAAAACCTTTATTGATAGCACAAAATAACACAAGACGAGTAATACGCGGCACTTTCACATTGAATGTTAGAAGGGTTTGATTCGGAAGTCCGGGAGAGTAAATGATGAAAAAAATTAGAAGGTTAGAGTTGAAAGGAAACCAAATATAATATTTTGCAGAATATCACCGGATATTGACAAAACAAAACAAACAAAAATGGTAGAATATAACAGGATATGGTATCTGTAAATCCACCAATTTGGCACAGTGCAACCCCTGGTTATTAACATCCGTCACCGTCATTCATTTGTGTAGATGTCCTGCTATGTTCATTCATTTTTCTTGTTTGTTTCGTTTTATCGGCATCTCGTGATATTCTGCTAACTTTTGGTTTGTTTCATTTTATTGATATTCCGCAAAAATCTTCAACATTTCTGTTTATTTCGTTTTGTCGTGATAATCTATCAACGTTCACTTTGGTTTTGTTTCATCACAATGCTTCTAATTTTTGTAATCAATAATAATCTTTCAGACTTCTCATTTATTACGTCTAACCATTATTATGTGAACGTGGACAGTGTCGTTTCTTACTCGTCTTGTATTAGGCTGTGTTCATGATAAAATCCTATTGGTCCAAACGTCGTATTTTCATTGTCATTTGCGTTACCAATGATTATCACAATTTCATTACCCTGTTCAAAATTACGCCGGTTGGATTACAGTTTTGCAGCACTTGTTATCTCTTGTTATTGATATTATTTATGGATAATATGAATACCAGGCTCTGACAAATTGGTTTGTATTGCCAACGTACAAAGTTAAATACCAATCGCAATTTATTGTTCATTAGGACTGTTCCGAGATAATTGGCAACTTACTGAATGTATTTACGAGTATATTGTTTAGAGAATCACTACAGCCAAAAAATGATGATAACTACAATCTGACTTGGATAAGGTATCAATTTTTAAAATGATAGGCAACAACTGCAGGAAGACTGTAATCCAAAATGCAAAAATTAGGGGGGGGATACAGGTCTGCTAATGACTGGAAACATACATAACAATACACGTCTTGTACAGCGATGTTTCGGCCAAAAAGACCGTTATCAAGATCAAGCTATAACACAAGACGAGTAAGACATGACATGTCCACTTCCACGTTTCAGTTACTAGATCGTATGTAGGGTTATCATCCCCTCTCTAGGGAAAGAGAACGCGACATGACCAAATTCCAAGTAGCAAACAATATAAATGGTAGCATGCCCTTTCAAGAAACAGCGATGAACCCGGTATTTTTTGACAGTACTGAATTTACAGGCAATATGGATGCTTTCAATAAGTTTTCATTTCTTTCTGAACTTTTTGGAGGACTCTGTTTTGCGGCGTGCTTTGAACCTGGTACCTTGACCGGCATAGGCGTACTCTGCACAGCACCCCCACAGAGTCGGATCTGAATACCAAACAAAAATATATATATATAAAGTGGTAATTCTCCGTCTGAAACCAAATTTCTGTAAAGTTAGCTACCAAATATGGTTCGTAAAAAATGAACAGAATGGTTTTTTTTTTCAAGAGAAAGCCTTCCTCCTGGTGAAGGTTGTATCTGTATTTCTATCTATTCCCTATAACTTTATTAAGTGTACATGTTTTACATTATTCCTACCAACACTGTGTTACCAGTGCCAAACCTGATCTCTCTCATCTTCACATTACAGAAAGATAGTGACATGTGAGATCTCTTAGATGTTGCATTTATTATACTTGCTCTATTTTTCTTTACTTTTTACTATCTCTTCTGTTCTGGTCATATTCATTTGCTTTCAATTTTTTATTTTTCACTCGTTTTCTCTCCCTTATAATCTTCTGTTTCTCATATATTACATTATGATTATCTGTTTGTAATAATAATTGTTGTTTGTTTTTGTTTTGGTGAAGACATTTTAGTCGAAACATTGTTTATTTTTGTTGATGTTGTTATTGTGTTTTGTAGATTGTTTTAACACTCTTCACGTATCCCTGTCCCCTTCCCAACTGCTCCGTGTTGCAACAGCCCTCACATCTATAATAAGTTGAGTTGTACCCTAACAATAAGGATTTATCATTGTAGTATTTGGTCTCGTCTTATATTACATTATCATTAAAATTGTTTCACCATTTAGTGGATAGGGGTACAATGTTTTATTGTGTTGAGTAGACCCTATGCTGTGAGTTCAGTACTAAATATGACTAATTTTGTTACCTTGTCTATATCCAATGATCGGCAATTACTTTTTTGTCGCAACATTACTTTTTCTTGTTGTCAATTTGCAACAACCCAATCTAGATATCTTTAATATAAAGAAACGTTTATAACACATAAGGCGATACAAATAAAAAGAAATAATGAAAAACCTTTAAGACTTATAATTTTTGGTGTAATTGTGTTATGTTTATTGCGTGTTGTTTGTGTAGGTCTCTGTTTAGAATGTTATACAATCAGATTTATATGATTAATCTGTGTTTTTACTTATTATATTTCATGTTGTATGTTGAACAACACTGATATTTTTTTAAGACTTGTTCTATTTTGTCTTTCTTCCAACATATTATATAAGGAAAAATGTTGATCGATCTATAAATTAGCTCATGAATCAATATTGCAAGAAAGAGAACTCTAAAGAAAACATGTCTAAACATTTTATCAATTACTTCCCGTGCTTTTCAACCGCTGAATCAAATGAAGGTCATTCTTGTATTGGTGTAATTTCATACGATGGGATAAATGTTCCAGTGTAGGGTAACAACCCTCAACGGGAAGTAGGTGGCTGGAGTAACACCGGGCAAATGTCAAGATAAATAAAAATAGGTAGATGTGTTACTAAAATAAAACATAAAACAACCTAACAACGAGTTGTTAGGTTGTTTTATGTTTTATTTTGGTAACACATCTACCTATTTTTGTTTATCTTGTAATTTCATACCTCGTCTGAGTAGAAGCTTTCTTCAATAGACATTGCATAAAGGCGAAAGACGAAGTCTCCTGGGTATGAAAGTTGAAGTCTCCTGGGTAAGAAAGTTAAAGTCTCCTGGGTATGACAGTTGAAGTCTCCTGGGTAAGAAAGTAAAAGTCTCCTGGGTATGAAAGTTGAAGTCTCCTGGATATGAAAGTTGAAGTCTCCTGGTTATTAAAGTTGAAGTCTCCTGAATATGAAAGTTGAACTCTCATGGGTAAGAAAGTTGAAGTCTCCTGGGTAAGAAAGTTGAAGTCTCCTGGGTATGAAAGTTGAAGTCTCCTGGGTATGAAAGTTGAAGTCTCCTGGGTATGAAAGTTGAAGTCTCCTGGGTAAGAAAGTTAAAGTCTCCTGGGTATGACAGTTGAAGTCTCCTGGGTAAGAAAGTAAAAGTCTCCTGGATATGAAAGTTGAAGTCTCCTGGTTATTAAAGTTCAAGTCTCCTGAATATGAAAGTTGAACTCTCATTGGTAAGAAAGTTGAAGTCTCCTGGGTATGAAAGTTGAAGTCTCCTGGGTGTGAAAGTTGAAGTCTCCTGGATATGAAAGTTGAAATCTCCTGGGTAAGAAAGTTGAAGTCTCCTGGGTATGAAAGTTGAAGTCTCCTGGGTAAGAAAGTTAAAGTCTCCTGGGTATGACAGTTGAAGTCTCCTGGGTAAGAAAGTAAAAGTCTCCTGGTTATGAAAGTTGAAGTCTCCTGGATATGAAAGTTGAAGTCTCCTGGTTATTAAAGTTCAAGTCTCCTGAATATGAAAGTTGAACTCTCATTGGTAAGAAAGTTGAAGTCTCCTGGGTATGAAAGTTGAAGTCTCCTGAGTGTGAAAGTTGAAGTCTCCTGGATATGAAAGTTGAAATCTCCTGGGTAAGAAAGTTGAAGTCTCCTGGGTATGAAAGTTGAAGTCTCATGGGTAAGAAAGTTGAAGTCTCCTGGGTATGAAAGTTGAAGTCTCATGGGTAAGAAAGTTGAAGTCTCCTGGGTATGAAAGTTGAAGTCTCATGGGTAAGAAAGTTGAAGTCTCCTGGGTATGAAAGTTGAAGTCTCCTGGGTATGAAAGTTGAAGTCTCCTGGGTATGAAAGTTGCAGTCTCCTGGGTAAGAAAGTTAAAGTCTCCTGGGTATTAAATTTGAAGTCTCCAGGGTATGAAAGTTGAAGTCTCCTGGGTAAGAAAGTTGAAGTCTCCTGGGTATAAAAGTCGAAATCTCCTGCGTATATATGTTGAAGTCTTCTTGGTATAAAAGTTGAATTCTCCTGGGTTATAAAGTTGAAGTGTCTTCCGTATAAAAAAAAGTAGCAAAAGAAAACAAACAAATATATGAATGTTGGATATGAAAGTTGAAGTCTCCTGGGTATAAATAAGTAACAAAACAAACAAATATAAAAGTTGAAATCTTCTGTAAATAACAGTTGAAGTCTTCTTGGTGTAAAAGTTGAATTCCCTTGGTTTATAAAGTTGAAGTATCTTGGGTATAAAAAAGTAACAAAAGAAAACAAATAAATATAAAAGTTGAAGTCTCCTGGGTATAAAAGTCGAAATCTCCTGTGTATAAAAGTCGAAATCTTCTGTAAATAACAGGTGATGTCTTCTTGGTATAAAAGTTGAATTCTCTTGGGTTATAAAATTAAAGTATCTTTTGGTATAAAAGAAAATTCAGAGAAATCATCCGACTACACAAAGATAGTAAGAGCACGTTGATCGCACAATCTTAGTGACAAACAAACAAGTATTGGTTAATTTGATGGAAAGATATCAAATCTTGATGACAAACTAACAAGTATTGGTTAATTTGATGGAAAGATATCAAATCTTGATGACAAACTAACAAGTATTGGTTAATTTGATGGAAAGATATCAAATTTTCTCAATATACAGAAAACAGTTGTTCTCTTGTATGACGTCATAATGTATCGCCATGAATTTTGTTAGTCATAGTGCATTAAGCGCTGCCTCTTTTGTCAAACTTCGGTGTAGGTCAAGTTTATTAAGAAGATATTTGAAATATGACTGCTAGTTCTATGCTTAATTTACACAGGAATGTAAGAAAGTTACACGGGAAGCTAAGAATGTTACACGGGAAGCTAAGAAAGTTACACAGGAAGCTAAGAAAGTTACAAGGGAAGCTAAGAAAGTTACACGGGAAGCTAAGAAAGTTACACGGGAAGCTAAGAAAGTTACACGGGAAGCTGAGAATGTTGCACGGGAAGCTAAGAATGTTACACGGGAAGCAAAGAAAGTTACACGGGAAGCTAAGAAAGTTACACCGGAAGCTAAGGATGTTACACGGGAAGCAAAGAATGTTACACGGGAAGCTAAGAATGTTACACGGGAAGCTAAGAAAGTTACACATGAAGCTAAGAAAGTTACACCGGAAGCTAAGGATGTTACACGGGAAGCAAAGAATGTTACACGGGAAGCTAAGAATGTTACACGGGAAGCTAAGAAAGTTACACATGAAGCTAAGAAAGTTACACCGGAAGCTAAGGATGTTACACGGGAAGCAAAGAATGTTACACGGGAAGCTAAGAATGTTACACGGGAAGCTAAGAATGTTACACGGGAAGCTAAGAAAGTTACACATGAAGCTAAGAATGTTACACAGGAAGCTAAGAATGTTACACGGGAAGCAAAGAAAGTTACACGGGAAGCTAAGAAAGTTACACGCAAAGCTAAGAATGTTACAAGAGAAGCTAAGAATGTTACACGGGAAGCAAAGAAAGTTACACGGGAAGCTAAGAAAGTTACACAGGAAGGAAAGAAAGTTACACGGGAAGCTAAGAAAGTTACACTGGAAGCTAAAAATGTTACACGGAAAGCTAAGAATGTTACACGGGAAGCAAAGAAAGTTACACGGAAAGCTAAGAATGTTACACGGAAAGCTAAGAAAGTTACAAAGGAAGCTAAGAAAGTTACACAGGAAGCTAAGAAAATTACACTGGAAGCTAGAATGTTACACAGGAATATAAGGAAGTTACACAGGAATGTAAGAAAATTACACAGAAACTAAGGAAGTTACATAGGAAGCTAAGAAAGTTACACATGAATCTAAGCAAGTTACCACATCCCATTGAGGGCGCAGTCATTATCACATAATATTTTGACTGTATCGATTTTAAGGCAATATATACGCACTGTTATCATACCCTTGAGGTCATGGGTTCAATCCACGATTGGGACAAGATTTCTTTCTTTCGAAGGTACAATCAAACTCCTTCCTGTACATGTCGGGGCGTCTGCTATGGCAAAGCCGCCTTTATTTCTACATCCCATAGAAAACGTTTCATAACGAACATTTTTTATTTACATACTGTATGTTGACATAACATTGTAAGCGACCTAGATGCGGAACTACCTTCATGGAGAATTGAACTTGACACCCCAGAGCACATCTTTGTCCAATAACGCTAGTCACCACAGTAAACCACTTCCTTGATGATGTGAGGACTATGGTCATGAAGGTACTCCTCTTTGACATTCTCATTATTATTTATGTATATTTAACTGTAAAGGTACAGTTTAAAATTAAGGCAAAGAAGTATATATTCCTGTTATCTAACACACAAACTGGCAGAGAATATCCGACACAGAGGGGAAGGCTGCAGCAACACACATAAAATAGAACAGCAAGGATAAAAAATAACTTTTTACTTTACAACAAATCATAAATTAGAAATATGAAATATAAATGATAAGAAATAAGTAGAAATATAAATGATAAATAAGTAGAAATATGAGATATAAATGATTAAGAAATAAGTGGAAATATGAAATATAAATGATAAAGAAATATGTAGAAATATGAAATATAAATGATATAGAAATAAGTAGAATTATGAATCATAAATGATAAAGAAATGATTAGAAATATGAAATATAAATAAGAAATAAGTAGAAATATGAAATATAAATAAGAAATAAGTAGAAAGATGAAATATAAATGATAAAGAAATAAGTAGAAATAGGAAATATAAATGATAAGAAATAAAAAAATGTCTGCCCATGTATTGCCAATTCCTGAAAGGCGAACAAATAACAGCGACACTGTTTACCACGAGATGATAAAGAGGTTTTGGTGTGGAGCTGGCTGCCTCATCCAATATTTAGTCGATACCACCCAGAAGCCACGCTGAGGTCGAATGTGGTAGGTCAAATGCGAAGATATCGCAGCATAGTTGTAAACCATGCAAAACTCATTCCGTTCTCTGGACTATATCATGCTAATCTGCCGAAGTTTGATAACGAACGCAGACAAAGAAGAATATATCCAAAATGGCAGATAATATCCAACAAAGAAGAGACGACTGCAGCAACACAGTGACACAAACAATAATAATACTAAAAAAACCTAAATACAAATAATGAATTTAAATGATAAAGAAAACAATAAATGGGGGATGAAAATTAAAGAAAATGTTTATAACGTTGCAACCAACGAAGGGTCTTTGTCAGGAAACAAAAACATACTGTACGAAATAAATATGAACAATATATATAAATATAAATATATAAATATATAAATATATATATAAATATGAGCCCAGTGAAAATCATGTCACAATTTCTGTCACAGGGAATTGTGCAGACAATTCAAAAAGCAGTGGAAACCTAGAGAACGTAAGTATTTCCTAGAAATTAACTACAGCTAAAGCGCTGATTTGATCGTTACCTCTCTGTCTTGAGCGATGCGGCTTGCATTTTCCAACGATGTATTCATGTTATCTTTAATGTCGTCAGTCCATCGTTTTCTTGGTCTGCGCTTTTTCCTCTACCAGGTACTCTGACCTCCATTATTTGCCAAACAGGTGTAATTTTCCATTTGTTTTGTGTTTAGTAACCAACACTCTGGAATCTTCAATGTGATTATAATATCTGAGTTTCTCTTTTTTTCCTTCCATGATATTCTAAGTATATTTCTGTAGCATTTCATCGCAAAGGCATTGATATTCTTTGCCGCTGTTTTACTTAGGGTCCATGTTTCGCAAACGTATGTTGCAATCGGAAAAATAAAAGTTTGTAACATTAGCAATTTCTAAAGTTAGATTAATCTTTTGGAAATTTATAGGCCCAATAATCCCGCAGGTTGCCATTACTTTTGGGAAGGAACAACCGCTAATCGAACACCGCAAAGAGCGCACATTTATTCTAGTCGGCCATTTTGGCGTAGCCAAAATTTAGACTTTACGTAAGTACTGTTGTTGTTCCGTTTCACTGCAGTATGACCTTATTTTGAAGTATATGTTCTGCAGTATGTGGTGATTGCCCACATGTACACATTGCTGTGGTGTCTGTCGACATATGACTGCGGAATCGGTTGTATCCTGCTCTGAGGCGTAGAATTGTAACGTGTTCTTACATGCTCATAATTTGATAGTTATCTGAGTTTACTGCTTTCTGATTAGATCGTTAATTTTTTTTCTGATTAAATGATTGGTAAATTTTTAGGACGCCTTTAGTAGCTTCTCTAATTATTTGTCCTGTTCTCTTATGTTCTAGTACTGCGCAGTGTGATATAGTATCCACTGTACTGTTATCATATGCTAGTTACATAGTTTAGACAGTATCACACAGCTAAAATAAATATTACTTAATCCTTCAAAGGACTAACTAGAAATCGTTATTGTCCTCATACCAGACGAACACAACTCAATCCAGCCCACCGATACTAAAAGATTACCAACACTTTTAACATAAAAATCGTAATTCATGTTTTAATTCATCGTAAAAATTTACGTAATTCATTTACGTAATTTATGATTTACGTAATTCATCGTAAAACGTTTTTTAACATAAAACTCGTAATTAAGCTAGCATCCTTTCTCTAAAAAGCATTAAATGAAATAATATAGTAAATGTCACTATCATTTGTTCATGATTGACTTATAAAGTCCTGTGACATGTGAAAGCGAGGAACGGACAACTCGTGACAAGGGAAATAATCATATAAATGCAATTGATTATATTTCAAAGACATTTCGTGTTTTTCTATCTCGAAATCACATACATCATTTCTGTAGGTTTACTGTTCAACCACGGCTCTCTGGATATACTGATGTATTACAGGATTTGCCACGTCAAGGTAACAGGCGGTTGTAACCAAATATTACGTGGTCTGATATGTACATTTCAACAATATTAGTCTTCTTCTTCTTCAGTGTTCATTCTCAAACTCCCGCTGGATATCTCTTGTAGCAGGACAATGGTCCTACTAGATTTCCAGCAGGATGTAGTCCAGAGAATGGAAATGCGTTGTGTCGCAATTTTATTTGCGCCAATGGCCCGACACATCCGTCTTCGGCAGTGTTAGAGTGGGGGGAAATCAATATTTATAAGTCATTAGTGATGTCTATTGCCTAGTACTTTCAAAGATTTCTCCAGAGGTTCTAGCGACTGGTTTACCAGAACCAAGATTTCTTTTATTTTAAAAATATAGTTGTAAAGCGTGATATAACCAGTTGGACTAAGTCAGTGGTTGAATGGAGCGTATCAGACCATAAGATATACACATTTACATAACCAACTGTGTTGTGTCGTTGTGACCGTTGGACACTCACTGCAAATATGCAGAGATGGTTACACGCCTTCGAATACAAATCTTACGGAATAATTGTACGCATCTCCAATAGGGAACACAAGATAAATGTGTACATAAGAAACAAAATAGAACTGCTTACAATTCCACAAGAAGCACTGCTTCCAAAATTGAAACGACGAAAACTTGCATGCTTGAACATGTATGTCGACATGATACCTGATAAAAACCGACACTACAGCGAACAATTGAGGGTTGAAGAAGCAGAGGAGGTGCAAGAAAGTCATAGGCAGACATCAAGGACTGACACTCAGGATTTTTCATCACTCATCTGAAACGCTGAGAATAAAAATCATTGGTGGGCTGTATGTCGTCCAATGCGATATCCCTGCGATTCTTACACTTTGTCTCGATACATATAATGCGATATCTCTATGATTCCTTTATTTTGTCTCGATACATACAATGCGATATCCCTATGATTCCTATATTTTGTCTCGATACATACAATGCGATACCTCTACGATTCGTACTCTTTGTGTCGAGACATACAATGCGATACCTCTAAAATCATAACGGACTATGGACTTCTGCTATCGTAATATATAATATATGTGATATGTTCTAACGTTATCATCAGAATCTCGTGATGACTGGAGTACCAGAATCTCCACTATTTTTGTTTGATTTTAAAACTCTGATGTAACCATATTAGACTAACATCTGCTGTAGAAACATCCGTTGTAGCGTACATCACTACCAGAGGTGCACCTTACTAAAGTACTAAACTGTTGTTTTGTTTTTCAAAACACGTGTGTTAAGAATTAGCTATATAGAGCACACTTGCAGGTTATCAAGAACATGTTGACAGTGGTGAAGCTGCCTAAACGTGTTTGCTTTGGATATGCAGCGAGACATGACTCGCTTTCTACAATTATTTTGCAAGGAACGGTCGAGGGTGAAGGAGAAGAGGTGATGGAGAAAATCCTGAATGGAAAACATCACAGAATGGTCTGGGTAGAATTTTTTACTACACTCCTTCGAACTTTCTGAGGATAGAGTTGTTTGGATAGCTTTTGTGCTGAAATATCCCGTGTGGCACCGATACGACCCTGACGGTTAATGTTTATTATTATTATTATTATCATTATTATTATTATTATTATTATTATTATTATTATTATTATTATTATTATTATTATTATTATTATTATTATTATATTATTATTATTGTCTATTGTTCTATCCCCAGGTGGATAATGGTAAGAATATATCCACACTTGCCGTTAAGAGTAGGGGTGGTGACTGGAACCTACCTCTGGTTCTCTAATATTGTAATGTATCCCATAAAGCAATTCTATAGACTCTATCGAATGCTTTTTCCTGGTCAATTCTTCTTCTTCTTCTTCTGCGTTCGTTCTCAAACTCCTGCATATTAGCAGGATGTAGTCCGGAGAACGGAATGCGTGGTGTCATGGTTTACAGCATTGCTGCGATGTCTGCGCCTTTCGGCCAGACACATCCTATTTCAGCATGGCTTTGGGTCATGACCCTATATGGGAATGGGACAGCCACCTCCATCCCATAACCTCCTTAGTTGCCTTTTACGACATGCGTGGAAGGTAAACAGTGTTTCTATTCTTTGCTCCCCTTTCGGGCCCCGGCACCACACGGGCGTCCAGGTCAATGAATCTTGTGTTTAGTTCTTCATGATATTCTATTGATTTGTTCACTTAGTTACTTCAATTAGAAAAAGAGCATCTGTACAACTTACTCCTCTCCTGAATCCAAACTGGGAGGAGCTCAACTGTGGGTCTGTGATGTATCTTAGATTTATTTCTAATATTTTGGCAGACATTTTTTCTCTGTGACTTAGTAGGGAGATACATCAGTGTGACTCACATTCTCCTCTGTTTAATTTGTTATTATGATTAAAATATAATATAAAAGTATTAAAATATAATAATATATCTATAAGGTACACGGCTTCGCAATAGCCTTTCCTTTTTTCAATAACGCATTTCAAGGAAACTCCCAGCAATGTGTGTGTCTTTACAAACAAACTTTTATGGTGACGTAACACAATCCCGTTGTATATCCCTGCATCTCAAGATCCTTAGTTGAAAGTATTATCAAGTTGAGATATTTTAATTGATTGCATTAAAGTCAACAGATAAATATTTTAACACATGTGTGTGAGCAGTTTATGTCTTTACATTGTATTGTAAGTACATTATCTGATGTCTGTTAATTGAAATTGTTATATTTATAGACTTCATCATTCGGTATAAGTAGTAGTAATTGTTTCATAATTCAAATACGAACTTTTTGAGTTTTGTTTAAAAGTTGCCCTCAATTTGTGCATTATAATGTGGTTCGTATTATTGATTTTAATGTTAATGGTGTCTCCTATGTTTGGGATTACCACAGGCGGACGTAAGTAAAGTTTTGTGTTCTGTAATTTATGATTAAGCATGGTCATCTAGGTATGCATAAGATCATGCTACGACCGTGACCAACCACACCTTGTTCATACGTTCATATGTTTAGTGTTTCGTTAAATGTTATTTGCATACCCCGAAAACATGATACATTTTTCTTCTCGATCGCAGTAACATTTATCTTGTAGAAAAATTAAATAGGTGGGTTGCGTGATACTGTGGTTTCTGGTACGCCTCTCGTCCTGGTATCTTCGACTTCAGCACCTGCGCTTGCTTGGGCAGGACTGTGGTCCTGCTCGAAATAGGAGATCGTCTGACCAGCCTTAGCTCTCAACATCTGCTGACTGGATTAAATCATATCTCAATTTCAAGTAATTGGCCTCAGTTGGGGGAGGGGGTGGGTTGAGGTATGAGTCCTGTCATTGAAATCACTCTTCTAAGGAGACTGTTCATATATTAGGTCAACAACTTTGTGACAGTTTTTGACTTCCTTCTCTTTGTTTAAAAACACCCAATAATTCAGGAACCTCCTAAATGTGTTCACATCTGTCTGGTACTCTCAGAATTCAGGAACCTCCTAAATGTGTTCACATCTGTCTATGGTACTCTCAGAATTCAGGAATCTCCTAAATGTGTTCACAGCTGTCTACGGTACTCTCAAATTCATAACCCATAGATGTGTTCACAGCTGTCTACGGTACTCTGAAATTCATAACCCCTAAATGTGTTCACAGCTGTCTACGGTACTCTCAAATTCATAACCCCTAAATGTGTTCACAGCTGTCTACGGTACTCTCAAATTCAGGAACCTCCTACATGTGTTCACAGCTGTCTATGGTACTCTCAAATTCATAACCCCTAAATGTGTTCACAGCTGTCTATGTGGTACTCTCAGAATTCAGGACCGGCAAATGTGTTCTCAGCTGGCACACAAAATTTCAACTTAACCCTATATAACAGTGTCGTTAATATCTGCAACAAACCATTTCGATTCATATATCGTGGTCATTTTTAATTCACAATGTCAATGTTTGTTTACCTTTAAAGCTAACAATTTTTTTTATGGATCCGTGAAACATTCACGATGATACATGATTTGTATGATAGTGCGCATGTATTTAGATTTTTGAAAACTATTTTTGTCACAAACACTTTTTGTTGTTCATATTTACAAAGTATATCTTTGTAAATATCAGATGGAAGAAGTTCAACAGAAATAAGATGCAGAATAGGGCAGGCAAAAACAACATTCAGAAAAATGAAAAATATACTGTGTAATAAGACCTTGCCATTAGAGATGAGAAAGAGAATTCTGCAGTGCTATATAACCCCTATACTAACATATGGGTGCGAGTCCTGGACAATAAACAAACTGGAAAGGGGGAAATTAGAGGCAACAGAGATGTGGTTCTACAGAACAATGCTGAGAATACCATGGGCTGCCAGAAAATCTAATGTAGATGTGTTGAAAGTGTCAAATGCGAAACGGACAATAATATCAACAATATAAGAAAAAAACAATCTTATTTTTCGACCACTTCATGAGACAGGCAGGTTTGGAGAACATAGTCACAACAGGCAAAATTGAAGGCAACAGAGACAGAGGGCGACAACGTGAAAAACATATTAGACAGTTTGACAACCTGGCACGGCAAGGAAACAACAACTTTGATACATAATACTGTGTACAGAGAGCTACGGAGAGCCATGACCGCCTACGCCTGCAGGCATGACACCTGATGATGATCTTTTCATATTTAGTTTCACTTAAACATGTGATATATAATGAAACATTGAGTATTGATACATCTTTAATTAATTTATACATTCAGTTTTTCTACATAAACACTCTTTTCCATCAAAACATCACTTATATAGAAAAGGTTACCACAGCACTAAAAACAGTAATATACAAACTTTTGTAATTTAATGTATACATGAACCTAATACACATGAAATGTTCTATAAACTAAATATTTATCAAAGAATATATTAACTGGTGTAAATAGATGGTTTTATCAAGGAAAAATATTAATTGGTGTAAATAGATGGTTTTATCAAAGACAAATATTAATTGGTGTAAATAGATGGTTTTATCAAGGAAAAATATTAATTGGTGTAAATAGATGGTTTTATCAAGGAAAAATATTAATTGGTGTAAATAGATGGTTTTATCAAGGAAAAATATTAATTGGTGTAAATAGATGGTTTTATCAAGGAAAAATATTAATTGGTGTAAATAGATGGTTTTATCAATGAACAATATTAATTGGTGTAAATAGATGGTTTTATCAAGGAAAAATATTAATTGGTGGAAATAGATGGTTTTATCAAGGAAAAATATTAATTGGTGTAAATAGATGGTTTTATCAAGGACAAATATTAATTGGTGTAAATAGATGGTTTTATCAAGGAAAAATATTAATTGGTGTAAATGGATGGTTTTATCAAGGAAAAATATTAATTGGTGTAAATAGATGGTTTTATCAAGGAAAAATATTAATTGGTGTAAATAGATGGTTTTATCAAGGAAAAATATTAATTGGTGTAAATAGATGGTTTTATCAAGGAAAAATATTAATTGGTGTAAATAGATGGTTTTATAAAGGAAAAATATTAATTGGTGTAAATAGATGGTTTTATCAAGGAAAAATATTAATTGGTGTAAATAGATGGTTTTATATAACTCTTCAGGCCAGGAACTCACGCACAACTTGTATATTTGTATGCATGTTTTGGTTTAATGAGAGAACGCTGCTACAACAGATTGATAAATTCTCACATTTACTTACCTGTTTTCGCGTGCGTGTCTGAAATTCTCAGAAGTAATCCACTAGAGAGACCACCGTGCAATAGTAAACTCATGGTAGATAACATGTATACAGAGTGAGGATGTTCTCTTATGGAAACCCTATATCGCTTCATCTGTACAGTTCTATTTCAACACTTCTGAGTAGGAAGCCTCTTCTTGAAGCATTACAAATATCTGAGATTTGAAGTCTTGCGTCTATGGCATATAGGTATGAAGAAGCTCCCAGTGTACTTAAATAAAGGTGGACACATAAATGGAGCTCACTGGTTGTGACTATACGTAAGATATACTATTCTCGTGATTTTCGTTTGTCACTATGGTTATAAGTTGTGTCTCCAGCCAGCGCATATCAACGAGTATAAGGGAAATAATAGAAAACTGGACCTAAAAATGTTGGTTTACAATTTTGGCTGGCATTTGTTCTATTGGCAAAATTCACGACGTGTTTGTAAGGATGAAAACGTGTAGAGGAAAGATTTCGTTGTACTCGAATTTCTCCATATTACTCAATCCTTCTTAATAGAACAGAATGCCGTTTGCCGAATATTTATCTAAGCAGGCATATCCATAGCTTCAAATAATAATCCAGGAGCTCTGAAAAATGCACTTATAAATAAAACATAATTGCCCTATTCTGAACCCGAGATCTCTTGAACAAATGCAACGTCTCAATATCTGCGCCACGGATATCCGACATATATAATTGACTAGTTAATCAATTAAAAGTTGAATTTGACAATGTTCCCAGGGAGCATGCGTATATAGGACCGGTCTTGAGTAACCAACAATAAATAGTATTGCTAAAACTCACTTGATCTGTAACACGCGAAGTGTCCGTTATTCACAAAGAGCCAAAATGGATTCCGACAGATACACTGATTATCCACACAATCGGCTCTACTGGACATGGACAGACATTTCTTTGTTGGACATCGTTCACCGCCCTATATATATATATATATATATATATATATATAAGATGTGAAAAAAGCTTCTCGCCATACATCCATACATAGAAATAAAAAGAGGGGTAAGACAAGGATGCATTTTATCACCAAGCCTATTTAATATCTACACAGAGAATATCTTTAAAACAATAGAAGAAATGCCAGAACTCAAGATTAATGGGGGGAAAAATGAACAAACTTAGATATGCAGATGACACTGTTATTTTAGCAGAAAATGAACATGAACTACAAAGACTAATAGATCAAGTCAATAAATCAAGTAATGAATATGGATTGGATATAAATATCCAAAAAACAAAAACCATGATAATGAGCAAAGACACAGAAGAACAAGAGCTAAACATAACCATACATGGAGAGACACTACAACAAGTAAAGCATTATCAATATCTTGGACACATAGTCACAAATGATGGCAGATGTGAAACAGAAGTTAAAAGGAGAATAGGAATGGCTAAAAGTACCTTCAATGACATGAGGAAATTATTAACATCTAAACAAATTACAAACAAGCTAAAAATGAGAATTATAAAATGCTATATCTACTCTATATTAATGTATGGCTCAGAAACATGGACACTAAATAAACAATTAAAAGACAGAATTGATGCCTTTTAGATTTGGGTATATAGAAGAATAGGGAGAACGTCGTGGAAAGAGAAGAAAACAAATAAAGAGGTGCTAAAGACACTTATTATGAAGAAAGAACTACTAAGAGAAATGAGGGTAAAGTCAAAGGGAGGTGAGCAAGAGGTAGGCAGAGATACTAGTGGGAGAGTAACATCACACGATGGACAGGTTACAGTCTAGCAGAATGCACCACCAAGACAAGAGACAGGGGATGTTGGAGATCCGTTGCAGCCAACCTTCGTTGCGGAGACGGCACTTAATTATGATGATGATGATATATATACATATATGTTATAAGAAAGAGGATATCACTATATATAATTATACGAAAGGGGACATCACTCTATATAATCTATACGAAAGGGGACATCACTATATAATCTATACGAAAGGGGACATCACTCTATATAATCTATACGAAAGGGGACATCACTTTATATAATCTATACGAAACGGTACACCATTATATATAATATATATGGAAAGGGCACCGTTCTAATCTGCACCGAAAGGGTGATACCAGGAACACATTTAAGAATCATTGACACAACATATTTTTCAATAACATATTTTGTTTTTGAAAAATACAATGTTTTGCTTGTATTATTGTTTCAGAGGGAGGTGAACGATGTCCAACAAAGAGATGTCTGTCCAGTAGAGCCGATTGTGTGGATAATCAGTGTATCTGTCGGAATCCATTTCGGCTCTTTGTGAATAACGGACACTTCGCATGTTACAGATCAAGTGAGTTTTAGCAATACTATTTATTGTTGGTTACTCAAGACCGGTCCTATATACGCATGCTCCATAGGAACATTGTCAAATTAAACTTTTAATTGATTAACTAGTCAATTATATATGTCGGATATCCATGGCGCAGATATTGAGACGTTGCATTTGTTTCAAGAGATCTCGGGTTCAGAATAGGGCAATTATGTTTTATTTATAAGTGCATTTTCCAGAGCTCCTGGATTATTATTTGAAGCTATGGATATGCCTGCTTAGATAAACGTTCGTCAAATGGCATTCTGTTCCATTAAGAAGAACTGAGTAATATGGAGAAATCCGAGTACAACGAAATCTTTCCTCTACAAGTTTTCATCCTTACAAACACGTCGTGAATTTTGCCAATAGAATAAATGCCAGCCAAAATTGTAAACACACATTTTTAGGTCCAGTTTTCCATTATTTCCCTCATACTCTTTGATATGCGCTGGCTGGAGACACAACTTATAACGATATTGAAAAACGAAAATCATGGGAATAGTCAAATGAATCATATTGGAGGCTGGTGTTCCCTTTAGTTAACATGTCTTCTATTCACGAAAGTCACCGACTATAGTTCTTCATCAATAGTTGAACACTGATAGTGTCTTTTACTTACATAATTACTAAGCGTATGGGCTTCATATTTTGCGTTATATTTTGATTCAGTGTTAATTTGTATCTATACTGAACGGATTTATCGCAGCAGTCGCTACGAATGTCGTTTTTAAGATAATAATACTAAAGGGAAACAGTGTGGCCGTGATGCTGGTTCAGAACTCCTATTTCCCTTACCCATATGCTCTACTCATGTGGTAATTGGGCCTGGCCTTCTAACTCAGGGGGTGCAAATTATACGGTCGTTGTCTTCTTTTCATTCATGTCGTAGGAAGCGACTAAGGAAAGTTTAAGTATAGATTGACAACCTGGGACATCAGAAAAAATCATTGTAACATCTTGTCTTAATATTTTACATTTATCTCTTATCATATAACCAATATGTGGTTGACAAAGAAATGGAAGCCAGCTGACGTTGGATCTTGGTTCTGTTGTGGCAGACTCTAAGTGTGACAGACTCAAACGTTTGTGGCAGACTATAAGTGTGACAGACTCAAATTTTTGTGTTCGACTCTAAGTGTGACAGACTCAAACTTTTGTGTTTGACTCTAAGTGGGACAGACTCAAACTTTTGTGTTTGACTCTAAGTGTGACAGACTCAAATTTTTGTGGCAGACTCTAAGTGCGACAGTCTCACTATTTTGCAGCAGACTCGATGTGACAGATTCACACTTCGTAGTAGACATGAAGTGTTATAGATACACACTCTTGTAGCAGACTCGAAGTGTGACAAACTCACACTTTTGTAATAGACTCGAAGTGTGACAGGTTCATACTTTTATAGCAGACTCGAAGTGTTACAAACACACGCTTTTGTAGCAGACTGTTACAGACACACACTTTGCAGCAGACTCCAAGTGTGACAAACTCAAAATTGTTTGGCAGAATCTAATTGTGATAGACTCACACTGTTGTATGAAACTCGAAATGTAACATACTCACACTTTTGTGGGAGACTCGAAGTGTGACAGACTAAAAATTGTGTGCGAGACTCGTGGTGTGACAAACTTACATTTTTGTAGTAGACTCGATGTGTGACAGACTCACACTTTTGTGTGAGACTCGTGATGTCACAAATCCACACATTTGTAGCAGACTCGAAGTGTAACAGACTTAATTTTTGTTGCAGAATCGTAATGTAACAGACTGGAAGTGTGACAGTTTCAAACATTTATGGCAGACTTGTAGTGTGACAAACTCACACCTTTATGGCATACTCGAAGTGTGACAGACTCACACTTTTATGGCAGACTCGTAGGTGACTGGGAATTCTAGATATGCCATCACCGTGGATTGGTCAATAAATCAGTCAGAGAAATAATAAAGATAATAAGTTAACCAATAAATATGTGCTATACTACTGAATAGGGCATAGTCATATTGAGATACTGTGACACTGGAGTACTTGGCTTCGGGGACTTAACATGCACCCATAAACACCCTTTTAACAATCACACCTTTGAGACAACCTTATATAAGGGTACATATACTATCGACTGCCATGAGTTACATTCTCACAGTATAGATTCTTTCATCATCAATTAACATAGACATGATCATTAACATAGACATTAGCATTAACATAGACATTAGCATTAACATAGACATTAGCATTAACATAGAAATCATTATCGTCATCCTTTTATTTTCCGTGAGTTAAAAGAGGACCAGTAAAACTATTACCTTGTACTTATATCGTTGTAGGCGAATAAGGGGGTATTGAAGGGGTTGGGGAAAAGTATGTCGTTTAAACCTATGGTTGGCTGGTTGGTTGCTGGTCCAGCGGTCCATAGGCTCATGCCCTTTTACCAAATGACATTAAATGGCTTTATATTGCATGAAAGCCTGTGGATTTTCGGCCCACCCCGGGACAGAGCCAGAGAATAACTATCATATCTCCAGGAAGGTAGGTTTGAACCTATGCACCGCTCCTAGCCACTGTAAGCAAAATAGAGTTCACTGTGCTCATTCCCCGCCACCAATTGGCTACTGGTTATGCCGAAGTTCTCTATTGCTCCAGGCATGTAACCAAATGTTCAAGTCAAAAGGATTGCCACGTCCTGAGTAACTGTACCTCTATGATGGGTTTCAGTCATAGGAAAAAACAATGCTGTCAATTTCATCCTCCCCAGTGCTGCACAGTACAACTCTGGCTCCCTCCAACCACAGAGGGTGCATACATATATATTAATGTAAACATGAAACACATTTCAATAACAAAATAAAAGCATAATTGTATAGATGACGTGCCATGAATCTTCTATAAGAAGATAACCTCAATATAACGGTATGTCATCCACTAAGGTTTTCTGCTTCATGGACGGTATGTCTAGTGGGTCATTGGTGAAACCCACAGACGCAACCACATGCGTGTTTAAACCAATAAATGGGTGGGCAAGCAACTTGGAAGTTATGCGGAGGTCGAATGGGTTAAGTTATTTAGACAGAAGTTATGCTGAAGTTAAATGGGTTAAGTAACTAAGACATAAGTTATACTTAAGTCGAATGTGTCAACTAACTCAGACGGAAGTTATGCTGAAGTCAAATGGGTTAAGTAACTAAGACATAAGTTATACTTAAGTCGAATGTGTCAACTAACTCAGACGGAAGTTATGCTGAAGTCAAATGGGTTAAGTAACTAAGACATAAGTTATACTTAAGTCGAATGTGTCAACTAACTCAGACGGAAGTTATGCTGAGATCGAATGTGTTAAGTAGAAAGGTTCAGGAAACGCATTCAATCTGTAAACCATGACACAACGTATCCCGTTCTTCGGACTACATCCTGCTAATGCGAGATCAAATAAAGAAGAAGAAGATTATTGTCATAATGAGATTTCATTGAAAGATCCCCTTCATTGTAAAAATACTTATTTAATTCAAAACTGTTCTTTCATCTCTCAAATTGTAGATACATAGAATTATAAATAGGAATTTGCTACGTGTCATGTTTCGTGATACTCTTATCGGCACGGAACACGATGTTGATGATATGTATCAATAATTGTTGTTTCGTATTAAATTGTTTCAATAATTTATCAAACAGATGCAGTATTTTCGGAGGTTAAAAACGATCCTACTGTGAAGAACTTCAACAATGAGTCTGCACAATTTCCATTTCCATGCAGGTCAGAATATTATCTTAGTCTGGTCGTATATGGTTGGTTACATTTATTTGTAACATAATCGATGTTTGTGTATACAGTTGTAATGTTTAGTTGCATCAATCGATTATCATGTTCAACGCTGTGATGTTTAATTATACCAGCAACGGTTCAATGTTGTGATGTTTAGTTGCATCAAAATCTATTGTAATGTTCAACGTTGTATGTTCATTAGTATAATAATCGATTATTATGTACAACTTTGCGATGTTTATTGGTACCATAATCGATTATCATCTACGGTTCAGTTATGATGTTTATTGGTTATAGTCCTAGAGGAAAAAGGGAATAAAGATGTCACCCTTGGCTCATGAGACCAGCCAGCAAGATACAGTACAACTTTGGTAGAAGATGTATTTATAGTGAGACATCTCTCTTGTGAAAGACACACATCACTACATCTATACAACTATGTTTCTATGTCTCTGAGTAGTATGTTGTTTTGTTGTTGTTCGTCCATCACATGATGCTGACCATTTGTTACATCCAATCAATCAATCAATCAATCTATCAAGTTCCATGTCGAATGGCGTAGGCGATGATGTTTCTCAACGACTCTCTCTTTTGTTGTCAATAAGCGCGGTTGGTGAACATCTACCGTGCCACAATACTAGTCCATCTAGCAACTTCGATCTTTGACGTCCCCTGTCTCTTCTCCTCTTGATCTTTCCATAGTTTATTAAGTGTTCACGCTGTGTTCTTCTCAGCACATGCACTAGAGACCTTGACTGGCTGTCCCTAATATTTGATTTGATTTATCATTTTACGCCAGCATCAGTGAGAACCTCTGCATTAGTTTTCTTAGCTGTCCATTGCATTTTCATCATTCTTCTTAGAAACTACAGCTCTGTATCCTCTAATTCGCTGTGAATTTTTTAAATTTACATTCCATGCTTCACATCCATAAAAAAGAATTGGCTCGATATAACATCTCATCACTCGAACTCGGGTCTGCATTGATAGTCTTCCATTGCACAAAATGGTTCTCAAAATGCACTTTATGAAATTCAGTTAGAGTTATGTCCTTGACACGTTTGTAGATGTCTAATAAGCCATATTCTGACCGGAAATAGACAGTTCGATGATAAGTGAGGCTGCTGTATATAGTTCAATAGTCTGTGAGCCATAGTAAGACTCATGAAAATTGTGTTCTACGTAAGTAATATTGGACAGTTCGGGCATATTACCACTGTTAATGATTTTGGCATACCCCTGGTTTTCTCGATACTCTCTGCTGTTGAGCTTTTTTCATAAGATGATGTACCTTTTTTGATTGTAGATTGTCATGCAGATCTATTGTGTACATATTCTTCCCATGTATCTTGGTCTAAATCATAGGCATGCAGTGTGGTCTGTAGTGAGTCTTGTACCGTTTCGTTTGGTCACCTTGAGGTTGTATGCCCTTCAGAAAATCACCACAGAGAAGTGTCTTTTGAAAGACAATGATCTGCCACATGTAGTACTGGATGTGAAAATGACTGGAGATTTAATAAATGATGTAAACCTATCTGTATAAGATCTTTCTTAAAGCATTTCACACAACACACATTTGGAGTTTTCTCTGCATGAAATAACACTCTAAATAAACCTACACAGAGCACAGAAAGGAGTCAAGAAATTTTTTGCTTGTACTCAATGTGTTTGTTGCTCCAACTTACTTACCTACTGGTGTGGGTTTAATTTACAATTAAGGGGAATGCACTGTCGGTATAAATACCTTCGTATGATAACTGAATAGAATAAAAAATTACATGAATTATCTACCTTACAGTGTGAACTAGATTTAGAATAGAATAAAATAATTACATGGATTATCTACCTTACAGTGTGAACTAGATTTAGAATAGAATAAAATCATTACATGGATTATCTACCTTACAGGGATGCACTAGATCCAGAGTGGAATAAACTGTTCCCACAGCTACATAATCGGTATAAGTTCACATATCATCACAATAAACTGTTCTCACAGCTACATAATCGGTATAAGTTCACATATCATCACAATAAACTGTTCTCACAGCTACATAATCGGTGTAAGTTCACATATCATCACAATAAACTGTTCTCACAGCTACATAATCGGTATAAGTTCACATATCATCACAATAAACTGTTCTCACAGCTACATAATCGGTATAAGTTCACATATCATCACAATAAACTGTTCTCACAGCTACATAATCGGTGTAAGTTCACATACCATCATTTTATCCTATATACCAGAACTGTGTTGTGAGGGAACGAGGTAGATAGGGGCGTGAGGGAAGGTGTGTTAGAACATGATTTTTAGCACTATTGCCCAAAATATGGGATACCCTCACACATCCCCCCAACCCTTCTGTCTCAATTGTGACACCCCTACAACTCTGATGTCTGAAGTGTGACAAATTCTACGCCCCTGATGTCTCAAGTGTGACTCCCCTATGGCCTTTATGTCTGAAAATTGACACCCCTACGACCCTGATGTCTTTAGTGTGATACCTCTACGCCCCTGATGCCTGAAGTGTGACACCCCTACGCCCCTGATGTCTGAAGAGTGACACCCCTAAGCCCCTGATGTCTGAGTGTGACACCCCTACGCTCTGATGTAAAAGGTGTGACACCCCTACGCACCTGATGTCCGAAGTGTGACATCCCTACGCCCCTGATGTCTGAAGTGTGACACCTCTACGCTCCTGATGCCTGAAGTGTGACACCCCTACGCCCCTGATGTCTGAAGAGTAACACCCCTAAGCCCCTGATGTCTGAGTGTGACACACCTACGCTCTGATGTAAAAAGTGTGACACCCTTACGCCACTGATGTCTGAAGTGTGACATCCCTACCCCCCTGATGTCTGAAGATTGACACCCCTACGCCCCTGATGTCTGAAGTGTGACAACCCTACCACCCTCACGGGTTATGAATCTTATTATTATACAGCACAATTCTTTCAAACTAATGGTGAAATTCTAGGCACTAAGTAGGGGCCTATAGGTCGCCAATACAACATAGACGGCTGGGTTGTTTGTGTTTGTTCTGTGTATCTTCGAGTTAATGAACTTTGTGAGACTGGCATACTGTGCTGTTAGGTGGTCTACACATTTCCAAACAAGTGCACGGATACCTCCTTCTTTAGCACTCATTCTCAAACTCCCGCTGGACCTCTCTTATAGCAGGACAATATTTCTAGCAGAATGTAGTCCATAAAATGGAAATGCGTCATGTCGCCGTTTTATTTTTATACCAATGACCCAATACATCCGTCTTCGGCGGAGAACGGATACCTGACTTCATTTTTCCTCTAAACACTTTGTAAAAAAACCCACTATTTTGTTGTACTCCTGTCATCTAGGTATCTGGTTACAAGCACGCTGACCAACTTAAGGATTAACAAGGAAAATGCCGGATCGTGCCGTTGTGAAGTAAGGAGTTATGTTATTATGCTATTTTTCTAATGTAAAGTGAAAGATTCTGTTACTTTTAAAATGTCAAGGCATAAGTTGTTACTTTTAGAATGTGAAGAAAAGGTTTGTTATTGCTAGAAGGTGAGAAGAAAGCATTTGTTGTTTTTATAATGTGAAGTCAAATATTCCGTTACTTTTAGAATGTGAGATGAAATATTCCGTTATTATTAGAATGTGAAAGATTCCTTTACTTTTAGAAAAGGAAGAGATTCTCTTTAGAATGTGAAGTGAAAGCTTAAGTTATATTTATATTATGAGGTAACATAATGTTAATTTTAGAGTGTGAAGTTATCAGT
Organism: Meghimatium bilineatum; assembly: GCA_034231615.1. Taxonomy (NCBI): domain Eukaryota; kingdom Metazoa; phylum Mollusca; class Gastropoda; order Stylommatophora; family Philomycidae; genus Meghimatium; species Meghimatium bilineatum. Next base: position 7,792,087 of record CM067300.1, read on the forward strand.
ATAGGGTAACCATGAAGTGGATACCCTCTCATTGTGGAATACCAGGAAATGAAAAAGCAGACCAACTGGCTAAGGAAGGTGCTGCCGAAGACCAACCAGATATACCAATCACCTACCATCAGAAAAAACAGATGATCAAGTCAATAAGAAAGCCACAAACACCAACACAAGATGGCTATCATATTATGAACAGATCAGAACAAGTTATTATTCTACGTCTCAGAACAGGACACAATCGACTCCGCAGTCACATGTACACCAAGTTCAAGATTGGCAACACTGCCATGTGTACATGTAGACAGGCAGCACATAGTGCCAAAAATATACTTCAAGAGTGTTCTGAGCATGAAACGCTGAGGCAGACATAAAAAAAGTAAAGTAACCCATAGCATTTATTAATGCGTAGGGGTGTGAGATGTTAGCGATCTCACATTTCAGATGCTCTGCAGATGAGGGCGGTAGCCATCTCCTCTCCCTCGCAGTCTTTACTTCCCGGATTAATCCGATACCCATTTAAGACTGGGTCGACCCGGGAGCCGTTGCGATCTGAAAAACATTTCCGCATCAACTGGGGAATGAACCAAGGACTACTCATATGCGAAGCCAGTGCACTAACCACTGAGCTAACGCGGCTCCCTAAGACATAGTGGCCAGTGGAAACCACACTGGAATCAAAGTTCTATAGGCCACTGTATGAACTGAAAGGACAGTGAGTTTTATTCAGGAGACAGAATTACAGATATAGACATGTTTCAAGTGAACAAAAGAAGAAGAAGAAGAAGACGAATGTGAAGTGAAATATTCTTTTACTTTTAGAATGTGAAGTGAAAGATTCTGCTACTTTTAGAATGTGAAGTGGAAGATTGTTACTTTTAGAATGTGAAGTGGACGATTATGTTACTTTTAGAATGTGAAGTGGACGATTATGTTACTTTTAGAATGTGAAGTCTAAGATTATTTTACTTTTAGAAAGATTATATTAAAAATTATGTGAAATATTATATTATGTGTAGTATAAAGTGAAAGATTCTGTTATTTTCCGAATGTGAGATCAAGCAGAAAAAAACAGCTTGTGGTGCTGTTGTTACTATTCATTATAACGTTGTAAACTTGTATACCATTATTAAACTCTAGTACTGTGCTGTAGCTGATTCTCTGACTCGTATGCTTCTCTATATTCGTCAGTCAACAAATTAAACTCATTTGTAGGTTATTAAGAACCACATTTGGCATGGTGAGACAGTGTAAGCTTGTTGGTTTTGGACATGTAATGAGACACAACTTGTTTTCTAAAATATGTTTCCTAGAAACAGCCGAGGGTGGAAGGGGAAGAGTCCGTAGCAGAATATACTGGATTGGTCGGAATAAGAAATACTCAGGGCATGATTTTTCTATACTTCTCCGAATGACTGAGAACAGAGGTGTTTGAAGAGCTTTTTGTGTTTATGTCCTCAGTGTGACGCCCCTGCGACCCTGGCAGCTTCTGTTTCTCATTATTACTATGATTGTTATTCTTAATACTCAAATCTTTCGTTTTCGTTGGGAGAATGATTAAGAACAATTGATAGTAAAGTGTTCTGATCATACAGTTTTAGTACCAGTCTCTGTACTGACATGATGATAACTGGAGACCGCGAGATGACATTCTCTGTACTGACATGATGACAACTGGAGACCGCGAGATGACATTCTCTGTACTGACATGATGACAACTGGTGACCGCGAGATGACAGTCTCTGTACTGACATGATGACAACTGGAGACCGCGAGATGACATTCTCTGTACTGACATGATGATAACTGGAGACCGCGAGATGACAGTCTCTGTACTGACATGATGACAACTGGTGACCGCGAGATGACATTCTCTGTACTGACATGATGACAACTGGTGACCGCGAGATGACAGTCTCTGTACTGACATGATGACAACTGGTGACAGCGAGATAACAGTCTCTGGAATGACATGAGGGTAACTGCAGATAGTGAGATTACAGTCTCTATACTAATATAAGGGCAATTATACTGCCGTGACACGACAGTCTCTGAACCGACAGGACTGATATGGGGAGAAGGGGTGAAGGATTTGACATGGTGGAGAAGGGATGAGAGGTTTGACATGGGGGAGAATGGATGAAAGGTTTGACATGGGGGAGAATGGATGAGATGTTTGACAAGTGGAGAAGTAGTGAGAGGTTTAACAAGGGGAGAATGTGTGAGAGGTTTGACACGAGGGAGAAGGAGTGAGAGGTTTGACAAAAGTTAACGGTAAGAAATGTTTGTATTCGTATATTGTCTTTCCCCAGGTAAATGATGGTCAGAATATCCACACTTGCTGTTAAGAGTAGAGGTGGTGATTGGGAGCTTTAGTTGTCTATCCAAGGCTTGTTGTGTCGTATTGGCTTCATTGAATCTGTATTTATTCAGTGTTGAATGATGTCATCTATCCATTTTGTTCCTTGTCATCCTCTTGCCTTGTATCCGGATCTTCTTATGTTCTAGTTGGATATGGTTCATTCACATAGGATGTTCAAACCATTTTATTTGTTGTTTCTCGTTGTATTTTGTGCATGGTCTTATATCGATTAATCTCCTGATTTCATTATTTCTCATATTGTCTAGTTGGGGCACTCGTGAAAAAAATCATATAGTTTTTTAAGTACTTTTCTTTGCTAAATGTTTTAGGGCGTTGTGAAGTGTGGGGGAGGGCGCGTTACATTTATGGCTTAATTAGACAAGAGATATGGGTCCCTGACTTTATGACGTAATTAGGCAAGGTGGCATGTGTCCCTGAATTTATGACAAACTTTGGCAAGTGGTTAGGATCCCTGAATTTATGACAGTTTGTTAGTAAATGGGGGAGGGGAGGGTATGAATGTAAAAGTTGTTGTCGTAATTTATAGGCAGGACACCCCCCCCCCAATGGGTTAATGAATAATGCTATTATTAATTAGTAAGTATAGAGCACGGGTTCCTAAAGTGGTCTATATGGACTCCTAAGGGTCGATTTCAACTTGTTAGAGTCAGCGAGAATAAAAATTAGGTGTGCACGAAACGTACTATTTTTTAATAAATGTAGAATAAAGCTGTACATGTTCTTGATTTTCTTTTTATAATTGTCAACTCTACATAACATTCCATCAAAGTGACCAGCATTGTGTCAGCTGTGATAATTAATATGTTTAGGGATATTAAATAGTTGGCAGGCTATCGGAAAAAAAACATCGTCAAAGGGTCTACGGGGTAGAACAATTTGAGATTCACTGGTATAGAGTATTTCTTGAAAAGAAAGGTAGCAGAGATTTGTGGGTAAAATCATTTTTTTCAACAAGTTTTCTGTTTCCTAATAGTATGGTAGAGACTAGGCAAAGGAAGCACAACATAAAGAAATATTAAAATTATGTGAGTTTAGAAATGTATTCCTGTAATATTAACTGTTGCACATTTTCCCTTCAGCTTTACGCATTTCAAAGGAAGTATCGTGGCAAGTTTGCCGTGTCTGGCTTCGATTTCTCATGCCAAATTAACAATACCGAAACTAACCAGCAAGGAGGCTTCTCTGTCAGAAAAGAAGGCTATGCAGAAAGTGGAATATATACGGTATACTTTATTTTTAGCTATTTAAAAAAAAGTATAATTTATTTGTAACTATGTGGAAAAATATAATTTATTTGTAACTGTTTGGAGAAGTATATTTCTTTTTAACTGTATGGAAACATATAGTTTATTTGAAAGTGCTTGGAAAATTATAGTTTTTCTTCGCTCGTTTTCAAGCTCCTACAGAACATCATAATGTAGTTAGAAGAACGAAAACGCTGTGTCATGGTTTGCAGCTTGGTATTGTTTATCTACGCCTTTCAGCAGGAGACATCCGACTTCTGCATGTATTCTGGTTGTCTTTGACCCTATTTGAGATAGGACAGCCAACTTTACCCTAAACCCTACTTAATCGTCTCTTTAGACATTAATTATGGCAAGTAAACAGTGTTGCTATGCTTTACTGCCATTTCGGGCCTCAGGAACACACATGCAAAGCATAATTTATGTGTATATGTTTAGAAAAGTAGAATATTTTTGTAACTTCTAGGAAAAGTATAGTTGATTGTATTGAAAAAGTATAGTTTATTTGTTTTTCTTTAGAAAATAATAGTTTATATGTATCTATAGACAAGTATAGTTTACTTGTTACTTTGTGGAAACGTATAGATATTTGTATTGAAAAGATATAGAAAAGTAATTTCTTTGTAACTGTTTGGAAAGGTATAGTTTAATTGTAGCTATTTGGAAATGTATATTTTATTTGGAATTGTTTGGAAAAGTATATTTTTTAACTGTTTGGAAAAGCATAGTTTATTGTAACATTTTAGAAACGAATAGTTTATTTGTGGCAGTTTAGTTCTTCTACAATATTATATTCTGAGTTATTGATTGTCTGAGACGTCCTTTTTTTTAACCCCATAAAAATATCATCATGTGACATCATAAAGCAACCATGTGACAGCATAAAGTAGCCATGTGACAGTATACAGCAACGATGTGCCAGCATACCCGTTTGTTTGTTTTGTTGGTTAAACATGGGATTAAAACCTCTTTCAGATGAGATAAACCCCTTTTCAACCTAGGATCATGATCATTTGTGGATATATCAGGGGATATCGGCTGTTAACAAATATAACTGTGACCTTAAATTCTAATATCAGTAAGTAAATTAACCCATAGCATGTATCAATGCCGTAGGGGTGTGAGATGTTAGCGATCTCACATTCCAGAGGCTCTACAAGTGAGGGCGGTAACCATCTCCTCTCCCTCGCAGTCTTTACTTCCCGGATTAATCCGGTACCCATTTATGTCTGGGTCGACCTGGGAGCCGATGCGATCTGAAAAACATTTCCGCCTCAGGACCACTCATATACGACGCCAGTGCTCTAACCACTGCGCTAACACGGCTCCCTCTAATATCAGTAATAGTCATTGTTGTTTATGTTTATATTGATGTGTTGCATCATTTGTAATTTCTGCAGAAATATGAGCTCATTCGGTGTTGTGTCTGTTCTGCTATGACTATGTCTGTGTATTTAGTCATAAACAGAAATAAAATGTGCCATATAGAGGACCATACATGTGCCATATAGAGGACTATGCATGTGCCATATAGAGGACCATACATATGCCATAGCTCAGAAAATGACATTCTTGTCCTGTACTGAAGTACAAATGAATCTTACATAGGTTGTCTATATCGTCGTCGCGAACTGATGACACGCATGTCCGCATTAAATATTCATATCACAAAGTACGTCCACCGATGTAAATGAGAGCACAGTGAAAGTAGGTAATATTGGTTTATACGTCGTAACAAGCAGCACAACACTTGATTTCTATATTAACGTCTTCTGATCCATTTTGTGAATGGGACATCCTCTCATGGCATCGCATAATGTGTTGATGTACTCCAGGTATAAAATAATGCTTTGAATAAACTATCAGATTGCGTCCATTGTGCTTACAAGAAATATTTACTTTTATAAAGCGGTTACGTTGATTATTTTAGCTGAAAATATAACCAACTAACGTAAAATTCTTACTCAATAATTAACAAATGTAACATTCTCTTCAAGTAAACAACAAACGTAATATTCTATCTAAATAACCTACTAATGTAACATTCTTACTAGATAACTAACTAATGTAACATTCTTACTAGATAACTAACTAATGCAACATTCTTACTAGATAACTAACTAATGCAACATTCTTACTAGATAACCAACTAATGCAACATTCTTACTTGAAAACTAACTAATGTAACATTCTTACTAGATAACTAACCAATGTAACACTCTCACTAAATGACCCTCTAATACAATTTTATATTTTATATACCTAACTACAGTACTCTCAATACACTGCCAACTCATTTTTGCCAAATGGACCATGGACGCCAAACCCCCTAAATGCCTCTGTTGCTGGAGTAAACGTGGAGTGCAATTATGAAGAGAATGATAACCAAGCCAGGGTGACTGTAAGTTGCTGTTATGTTAATTAATTTCTTACTTGCCAGGGTGACTGTAAGTTGCTGTTATGTTAATTAATTTCTTACTTGCCAGGGTGACTGTAAGTTGCTGTTATGTTAATTAATTTCTTACTTGCCAGGGTGACTGTAAGTTGCTGTTATGTTAATTAATTTCTTACTTGCCAGGGTGACTGTAAGTTGCTGTTATGTTAATTAATTTCTTACTTGCCAGGGTGACTGTAAGTTGCTGTTATGTTAATTAATTTCTTACTTGCCAGGGTGACTGTAAGTTGCTGTTATGTTAATTAATTTCTTACCTGCCAGGGTGACTGTAAGTTGCTGTTATGTTAATTAATTTCTTACTTGCCAGGGTGACTGTAAGTTGCTGTTATGTTAATTAATTTCTTACTTGCCAGGGTGACTGTAAGTTGCTGTTATGTTAATTAATTTCTTACTTGCCAGGGTGACTGTAAGTTGCTGTTATGTTAATTAATTTCTTACTTGCCAGGGTGACTGTAAGTTGCTGTTATGTTAATTAATTTCTTACTTGCCAGGGTGACTGTAAGTTGCTGTCATGTTAATTAATTTCTTACTTGCCAGGGTGACTGTAAGTTGCTGTTATGTTAATTAATTTTTTACTTAAGTTGACGTTGTTAAATATGTCAATTTTGCGGAATAAAATTGTAGATTCAATATATACAATTTGTATTTGAGCAAATAAATCCGGAAGAGATTGATATTAGAGGAGCTAATAAATGTTAGTTATCAAAATTTCATCACAGATGTTATCAGAAAGCGCCGTTGGTCCTACATCGGGCATGTCCTACGCGCAGACACCAACAGAATACACCCCCAATCTCTAGACTGGATACCTACAGGCAAAAGAGCAAGGGATAGATCAAAAGATACACTCAGAAGAACAATACTTAGAGAAAGTAAAACAACCAATATTCATACTGTTCAAAAACTGCACAGAATAGCTTTGAACAGACAGAATTGGAGATATCTGATCTCTGTCCTATGCGTTAACTCCAGCGCAAAAGGAAAATGAATGAATGAATGAATAAATGTGATTTCATAAAATGAAGAATGCCCGTTATGGTTGGTTGGTTGGTTGCTGATCCAGCAGTCAATAGGCTCATGCCCTTTGACCCAATGCCATTAAAATGGCATACTGCTGGGAAGTCTGGAGATTTTCGGCCCACTCAGGGTCAGAGCCAATGAATAACCATCACACCACCAGGAAGGTAGGTTTCAACCTATGCACCGCTCCAAGCCACTGTAGCCAAGATAGAGTTCACTGTGCTCATACCCCGCCACCAATTGCCTACTAGTTATGCCTAACTTCTCTATTGCTCCAGGCATGCATCCAAATGTTCAAGTCAAGAGGATTGTCACGTCCTGAGGCACTTGTGCCTCTATGATGGGCCCCAGCCATCGAAGAAAAAAAAACAGTGCTGTAGGTTTCCTCCTCCCCAGTGCAAATATGAATTCAAAAAATGAAGAGTGACATGATTCATTAAATAAGAGATGTACTTTCAGAAAATAAAGATTGCAATGTTGAGGACAGTAAATCCATGTAATACGTTGCATGTGGACGGTGTTGAAAAGGTTGATCCACTCATTTATTATAATGTTATGTTCTATTTAGTGATGGGTGCTCTAGGAGTGAGATAACATCATTGTAGGTAGTGTCTGTATCATCGTAGGTGTTAGTGGTTGTATCATCGTAGGTGATGATGTTGTATCATTGTAGATGTCGGTGGTTGTATCATCGTAGGTGATGTTGGTTGTATCATCGTAGATGTTTTTGGGTGTATCATCGTAGGTGATGGTGGTTGTATCGTCGTAGGTGTTGGTGGTTGTATTATTGTAGGTTTTGGTTTTTGTATCGTCGTAGGTGTTGGTGGTTGTATCAAGGTAGGTGTTGGTGGTTGCATTATTGTAGGTGTTGGTGGTTGCATTATTGTAGGTGTTGGTGGTTGTATTATTGTAGGTTTTGGTTTTTGTATCGTCGTAGGTGTTGGTGGTTGTATTATTGTAGGTTTTGGTTTTTGTATCGTCGTAGGTGTTGGTGGTTTTATCAAGGTAGGTGTTGGTGGTTGCATTATTGTAGGTGTTGGTGGTTGCATTATTGTAGGTGTTGGTGGTTGTATCATCGTAGGTGTTGGTGGTTGTATCATCGTAGGTGTTGATGGTTGTATCAAGGTAGGTGTTGGTGGTTGCATTATTGTAGGTGTTGGTGGTTGCATTATTGTAGGTGTTGGTGGTTGTATCATCGTAGGTGTTGATGGTTGTATCATCGTAGGTGTTGATGGTTGTATCAAGGTAGGTGTTGGTGGTTGCATTATTGTAGGTGTTGGTGGTTGTATAAAGGTAGGTGTTGGTGGTTGCATTATTGTAGGTGTTGGTGGTTGTATCATCGTAGGTGTTGGTGGTTGTATCAAGGTAGGTGTTGGTGGTTGTATTATTGTAGGTGTTGGTGGTTGTATCATCGTAGGTGTTGGTGGTTGTATCATGGTAGGTGTTGGTGGTTGCATTATTGTAGGTGTTGGTGGTTGTATCATCGTAGGTGTTGGTGGTTGTATCATCGTAGGTGTTGGTGGTTGTATCAAGGTAGGTGTTGGTGGTTGCATTATTGTAGGTGTTGGTGGTTGTATCATCGTAAGTGTTGGTAGTTGTATCATCGTAGGTGTTGGTGGTTGTTTCATGGTAGGTGTTGGTGTTTGTATCGTCGTAGGTGTTGGTGGTTGTTTCATGGTAGGTGTTGGTGTTTGTATCGTCGTAGGTGTTGGTGGTTGCATTATTGTAATTGTTGGTGGTTGCATTATTGTAGGTGTTGGTGTTTGTATCGTCGTAGGTGTTGGTGGTTGTTTCATGGTAGGTGTTGGTGCTTGTATCATGGTAGGTGTTGGTGCTTGTATCGTCGTAGGTGTTGGTGGTTGTATTATTGTAATTGTTGGTGGTTGCATTATTGTAGGTGTTGGTGGTTGTATAATCGTAGGTGATGGTGATTGTATCATATAGGTGTTGGTGGTTACATGATCAACTATTTGAGATATATTGTCGCTGTTTCTATCTCCATATTCATGCAGGATATTGTTGTAGTTCACACAAACATTCTCTAGAGTCGCAGAGAATTGACTTATTTGTATTCTAATATTCAGATAAACAATTAATTCGCTCTTCTCAATTAGCGCTATTCTCACTCTCTGCTTGCTACAGGCATCACTCAGAGCACGTAGTCCTGTAGCTTCAAATGATAATTCCACTATCATCTCCATAAAAACTTTACTGGTAATCGGTCATAGCATCATGCTCATGATCGAACTTGTCTCATACTCGAACTAGTCTCATACTCGAACTAGTCTCATACTCGAACTAGTCTCATACTCGAACTAGTCTCATACTAGAACTAGTCTCATACTCGAACTAGTCTCATACTCGAACTAGTCTCATACTCGAACTTGTCTCATGATCGAACTAGTCTCATACTCGAACTAGTCTCATGATCGAACTTGGTACCTCTTGTTTGCAAGGCAACTGCCTTAATTACTATCCCTGGGAGATCACGGATGATGTATGTTTTTGTCGTGCAGACATGTTAAATAGGCGGGTTCCATGATACCATGGTTGCTGATGCGCATCTCGGCCTGGCATCACAGACTTGAGCACATGTGCCGACTGTTGTCCTGCTCAATATTGGCGATGGCCTGACCAACCTTACTTTCCAGTTTCCGTTGTCTGGACTAAGCCCCGTCCCCCACTTCAAGAAGATGGCATAGATGGAGTAATGCAATGTAATAATCACTTAATCTCTCTTCTGTCACGTTCTTAATTGACGGACTGAGCAACGGAACCCAATCGCTTAATGGGTCAATGTGCAGGTCTGAATCTTGAGTGAATCTATGAGTATAATTTAGAACGTGCCCTTAGCTGCAAGTTGGTCATTCGAACAGTGAATGGAGCCCTGAGAAAGTCGAGGTTGAAAATAATTACATTTATTTTCGTGCTGGGACATGTGGGTGTTCGAGGTAATGAAAGAGCAGATCAACCTGCGTCATGCGCAAAATTGACACAGGGCATTGGGGCAATGGATCAAACTCACGTCATACGAGATATAGCGCGTGAAAGTGAGACTAGAGTGGATGATGATTCCTTTTCAATAGTCAGGATTAAAGATCAGGGTTCGAAATGCGGTGATGCTAGAAGTGCATTTAGGAGGTCGCAGAAGAATGATGGTCAACCAGCAGAGGGCCGATTAGGGAGAGATCAGAGCAACTATGGATGTGCTCAGTTTGCGGTGATGATGATCCGACGACTAACTAACTAACTAACTAACTAACTAACTAACTAACTAACAAAAAGGAGTTACCCACAAAACGCCGTAAAGCCCTGCGAACATAGCAAGACAAAATTCCACACTGGTTATCTTAACAATTATGGTAGGCTATGATACCGTATCAGGACATGTTTGTTTATTTTATTACTGATTCATTATTCCTCCAATCTAATTACTCATCCATCATTCCTCTAATCTAATTACTCATCCATCATTCCTGCAATCTTTAAGATTGTTACTTAACAGAAATCTTATTGTACTGCTGTAGATCCTCGAATGCGGAATGGCAGTGACTTTTGTAGCGTTTGACATCAACGAAAGACGAGATCAAGAACAAATTCCAGGTCTATCAGTGGCAGTCAACTGTGGTCTAGGTACTTATATAATTGTTGTTTGTATTGTTCCAGCTCTAACAATCAACTTTGTTCAAGATACGTATATTATTGTTGTTTGTTATATCCCAGGTCTATCCTGATCATTCAACTCTGGTCAAGGTACGTATATCATTGTCGTTTGCACGATTACATTTAGTAATGTAATTATATTTTGGATCATTTCCAAACAAACAATATAAATGTATTCATAAATTTTAAGCAAAAAAAAAGTAAAGTAACCCGTAGCATTTATTAATGCCGTAGGAGTGTGAGATGTTCAAATAAAGCGATCTCACATTTCAGTGGCTCTGCAAATGAGGGCAGTAGCCATCTCCTCTCCCTCGCAGTCTTTACCTGCCGGATTAATCCGGTACCCATTTAAGGCTAGGTCAACCTGGAAGCCGTTGCGATCTGAAAAACATTTCCGTATACGCGGAGCTACGCGACTCCCTATATCCCTATATATTTTTTAAGTAATATCTCTTAGACTTACTCTTAACAATTTAACTCGTTGGTCGTCGATCACATGTGGTGTTGGCCATTTGTTACACACAATTGAAATGCAGTCAGTTATTTCTTTGAGTATGAGTTTGCAAATGGGTAATAAGACATATTCTGATAGTGCATTTTTGGAGGTCGCAGAAGAATGATGGTCAACCAGCAGAGGACCATATTCTGACAGTACATGTCCTTGCATAGTACGGTCATGGGATGACCACTGTTGGTTCATGGTTTACCCCAGACATTCTAGCTATTCTTCGATGTTGAGTTGCTGAGTTTATCCTTTTTTTATAAGATGCTGGGCCTGTCTTTTCATTGTTGGCTCTATTTTGTGCAAGCGTTCCCCATATGTCTTGGTCTAGTTCAAATGTTTTCAGTGAAGTTTTAAACGAGTCCTTGTATCGCTTCTTTTGCCCACCGTGAGAATGTACTTACTTCTGCAGATCACCATAGAGAATTATCTTTAACTACCGATGATCTGGCATATGTATCAGATGACCTGCCCAGAAAATCTGCGACTGCAGCAGAATAGTAGGACAGTGTTATCAGAATCTTGTTTTGCCATCTGAACAATTTAACATATTAACTAATTCCAATGTATTTTCATGTTCAGGGCAGCCTATGGTATAACGAAGAATCCAAGGGCAGAGATTTGAAGTTGGCTTATAATCTAAATTCAACATCATTATATAGTGCAAGAGAGCGTGTTATAGTCTAATGTTCGTTCATGTGTGTTTTTTTAATATTTCAGAACCACGATTTTTCGAACACGACCGAGTTATTGCTACAGCACCAGTAGAATATGGCGGCACCTTATACAGGAATTTGGTAGTTCCGCCTCTCAATTTAGAACAGACACTTTTACTCAGAGGTTTCACATCAAATGTTCCTCAAACTCAGTAAGTAAATGCATTTTATCTGCCTACCTACCTACCTACCTACCTACCTACCTACCTACCTACCTACCTACCTACCTACCTACCTACCTACCTACCTACCTACCTATCTACCTACCTACATAGCTACCTATCTACCTACCTACATAGCTACCTACCTACATAGCTACCTACCTACCTACCTACCTACCTATCTATCTATATATCTATCTATCTATCTATCTATCTATCTATCTATCTATCTATCTATCTATCTATCTATCTATCTATCTATCTATCTGTCTATCTATCTATCTATCTGTCTATCTATCTATCTATCTATCTATCTATCTATCTATCTATCTATCTTATCTATCTATCTATCTATCTATCTATCTATCTATCTATCTATCTATCTATCTATCTATCTATCTATCTATCTATCTATCTATCTATCTATCTATCTATCTATCTATCTATCGATCTATCTATCTATCTATCTATCTATCTTATCTATCTATCTATCTATCTATCTATCTATCTATCTATCTATCTATCTATCTATCTATCTATCTATCTATCTATCTATCTATCTATCTATCTATCTATCTATCTATCTATCTATCTATCTATCTATCTATCTATCTATCTATCTTTATATCTATCTATCTATCTATCTATCTATCTATCTATCTATCTATCTATCTATCTATCTATCTATCTATCTATCTATCTATCTATCTATCTATCTATCTATCTATCTATCTATCTATCTATCTATCTATCTATCTATCTATCTATCTATCTATCTATCTATCTATCTATCTATCTATCTATCTATCTATCTATCTATCTATCTATCTATCTATCTATCTATCTTTATATCTATCTATCTATCTATCTATCTATCTATCTATCTATCTATCTATCTATCTATCTATCTATCTATCTATCTATCTTTATATCTATCTATCTATCTATCTATCTATCTATCTATCTATCTATCTATCTATCTATCTATCTATCTATCTATCTATCTATCTATCTATCTATCTATCCATCTATCCATCCGTCCGTCCATCGATCAGTCCATCCATCCATCCATCCATCTGGTCTATCTTTCATCATGTCTAATCTATTGTTTTCTCAGCTCTTGCTATTCGACGTTGCAGGATTGAAAGACCATTGGTTTTTGTGCAGTGGCACGTGTGATTGCTTGTTATGCAGTAATATTGTGACTTGAGAACATTTTGATCCATATTCTTCTTGGTAGTACCCGATCTCTTGCTTTTTCCATCCGTATATTGTATGCTCTTACATCTGACCAGTATAGATTTATTCTCATGAAGTGGTCGAAATATGTCTCGGTTTTTCAATGTATTCCTTTTTCAGCGTTCATTCTCAAACTCCCGCTGATCTCTCTTGTAACAGGACACATTCTCAAACTCTCACTGGATCTCACTTGTAACAGGACACATTCTCAAACTCCCGCTGATCTCTCTTGTAGCAGGACACATTCTCAAACTCCCGCTGATCTCTCTTGTAACAGGACACATTCTCAAACTCTCACTGGATCTCTCTTGTAACAGGACACATTCTCAAACTCTCACTAGATCTCTCTTGTAACAGGACACATTCTCAAACTCTCACTGGATCTCTCTTGTAGCAGAACCATGGTCCTATTAAATTTCCAGCAGGCAATAGTCCAGAGAATGGAAATGCATTGTGTCGCCGTTTTATTTGCGTCGATTGCCCGACACATCCGTCTTCGGTGGATTTCAATATATTTGACAACAGACGTTTTTCCGAAATTTATTGTAATCTCTTCATTCCCCACATGGTCTCTTCGTATTCTGTTTGTTTTGGTTTATAAACATCTCATTTCACACGTAGCAAGGTTTCTCTTTTTTTCTTTAGTTAACGTCCATGTCTGATATAAACGTTGGTATAAAGATTGAATTTATTATTTGCTTTTTGGTTTCCATTGTGATAGATGTGTGTTTCAAGATTGATGTCAGTTCATAATTTATGTATTTTGAACAGATTCGATTAATATTATAAATACATTTCTTATAATTTGATTATTTTCTTTGATTAGTTCAAGACGGTAATACATGTTAACTCTTTATCTCTGGATAATTTCCTGGTCTTCCATTGATGTATTTGTAAGTAACTCTGAAAATTGAGGATATATCGCATGTAAGTCTAAGTGGTGGATTCGGTGGATTGCAAAAAATGGATTACGACAGTAGATTGGAATAGTCTTCCCAACATAGTGACATGTGTGAAGTAGTGGATTCAATGGATTACGACAATGGATTACGACAGTAGATTGGATTAGTCTTCCCAACATAGTGACATGTGTGAAGTAGTGGATTCAATGGATTACGACAATGGATTACGACAGTAGATTGGATTAGTCTTCCCAACATAGTGACATGTGTGAAGTAGTGGATTCAATGGATTACGACAATGGATTACGACAGTAGATTGGATTAGTCTTCCCAACATAGTGACATGTGTGAAGTAGTGGATTCAATGGATTACGACAATGGATTACGACAGTAGATTGGATTAGTCTTCCCAACATAGTGACATGTGTGAAGTAGTGGATTCAATGGATTACGACAATGGATTACGACAGTAGATTGGATTAGTCTTCCCAACATAGTGACATGTGTGAAGTAGTGGATTCAATGGATTACGACAATGGATTACGACAGTAGATTGGATTAGTCTTCCCAACATAGTGACATGTGTGAAGTAGTGGATTCAATGGATTACGACAATGGATTACGACAGTAGATTGGATTAGTCTTCCCAACATAGTGACATGTGTGAAGAATATGCCACATGGTCTGGATCCTTGTTCCACATTCGAAGTACGTTGTGTGTTACATTTTGTGGTGATACACGTGTGCTCAGAGGCAGCAGTGATGTGTACGAAGTATAAATAATAGTTCTGTTCCTGATTAGGAACCTGCATCGGCACTCAGACCATCCCCCCAAAAGTATTTATCTCACTCGCCTTTTCACCAGTCTTCTAAAGGTGCATAAGCAGTGTTATAATCAGTTTATGTATATTCACAAATCAAGTGGTTTAACGTTTGGTCAATTAGTGGATTATGTTGAGAGTGTATCTGAAACGTTATTGCTAATTTAGCTTTATTATATCCGGTTCTGTGGTACAGAGAGCATCTTTGACGACCGCCAAGATACCTGGTTCGAATCTCAACGCAGGCAATTGTACATTCGGACAGTTCATAAATCAATGACACACTACTGAACGTATTTTATAGTGCATAGAAATCACTACAGACAACAAATAATGAATTGATGGTCACATCCTGAATAGGATGTGCTACAATTTTTAAAATCATCATTACAATAAATATGATGTTTTTGTAGGGATTCTTTACTACCATATGTTTTTTTTAAAAATTATACAAAATGTCAAAAAATGAGTGCGCAGAAAAACTGCAGTAAACATTGTGCACCAATTGGTAAGTACAAATAGAAAAAAATATATAACAAGCAGTTTGACGTGGAAGGATACATAGAATCGACGTTTTGTCTATGTTTTCAAGACCTTGATCTTGTTTGTTCCTACCGTGATAAAGAATTTCTAGTCGAAGCGTCGATTCTGCGTATCGTTCCGCGTAAAACCTCTATTTAATCCATATGTAATTTTTGTTTCTATATGACATATGCTGTTCTTACATATCTTGTTTACTTCTAGGTTTGTCATTATACAAGACAATATGTACTCAATGAGATTATTAGCAAATGTATCAGCTTTTTTTATAGCCAATAGTGTCACAATGTGATGGACCAACAAATCAAAACTTTCACTTTATGTGCGAGGGTAGAAAGTAGATGAAATGTGCCTTCTTTTCTAGTCGATCTATTGGCGGATGAAGATCTTGACCTACAGATCTATTCTAGTCGATCTATTATTGGAGGAAGATCTTGAACTAGAGATCTAATATAGTCGAACTTTTCGTGGAGGAATATCTTGAATTAAAGATCTATTCTAGTCGATCTATTGGTGGAGGAAGATCTTGAACTAGAAATCTATTTATGCGATATATTTGTAGAGAAAGAACCTGAATTAGAGATCTATTCGATCGTGTATTGACGGGGCACAAAATGGGACCAAATAATACTATAAATGTTACCTGGCATCCACGTAGTAAACAAATAATACTATAACTGTTACCTGGCATCCACGTAGTAAACAAATAATACTATAACTGTTACCTGGCATCCACGTAGTAAACAAATGACGAAGGTTTGACTATGGATTTGGCTGTTCCAAGAGAGTCAAAGTGACACTAAAGCTAAGATGTTGGATGTGTCGGACTGAAAGGCGCAGATGTCATAGCCGTGCCGGAAACAATGACACAGTGCACATTCCGTTCTCCTGACTACATCTTGCTAATTTGCAGGAAACGCACGCAGAAGAAGAAGTGATATACTATCAGTAAGTAGATAAACAAGGAAATGAAAATGTGTTTATGAATGATCTTGTTTTTGTCAGGTACGGTGCTTCTCCGCAGTGTTCTACCGTCGGTGACTATCTGAATCAGTGTAACCGCCAGAACAGAATCAGCGCTTCACAGAACTGTCTGTGGATGCTGGATGAGCCACGTTTCATCCGATGTCTGGATAGTGAGTCTGACGTGTCTCCTTTGCTCATTATTTTGCAAAGGTAAGTAGGTCACTAACGGATTATTTAACAATTATATCATGTTGGTATCATGCCACCTTTAAGAGGTAGCGATCAACCATAGGCATCTAGGTATATAGAAGGACATTTCTATTGTGACACGGAAACACTTGGTTGTTAACAAGCGTTTCGGGATTTCCCATTCTTAAACCAATATTCAGTAGAATAACTAAAGAATGTATAAGACTGGCATATGCCAAGTACTTCTCTAAAATAACTAAAGAATGTATAAGACTGGCATATGCCAAGTACTTCTCTAAAATAACTAAAGAATGTATAAGACTGGCATATGCCAAGTACTTCTCTAATATAACTAAAGAATGTATAAGACTGGCATATGCCAAGTACTTCTCTAAAATAACTAAAGAATGTATATGACTGGCATATGCCAAGTCCTTCTCTAAAATAGTCATACGTGATGATCTCATTTAGTGTAATTATCTTGGATTATCCAAAATTTCCCGTGCTCTTCATTGGATAGCAATACAAGGTAAACGCCAAGTACTTGAACGTTTGAAGAACTACATGAGACTGACTAGTGACAAGGGGGAACCCTTTGCATAGAAACATACCTGAGGTTAAAGGTTCAAGACTCCAACAATATGTGTCATGGATGGCAGGTGCGGAGAAGATGAACGCCTGCATGATTTATATTGAGGAAATAACCAAAGAGGAGGTATAAATAAGCGCTGCTGAAAATCTGTCGATTTTTGGAAAGGTTATAATCACACTCTGCAGAGAATGATGGAATTGGTGGGAGGGGAAAGCCAATTTGATGTCGCACTCTAATGCTGGGGAGATCAAGCAGAAATCTCATAGCAGAGATGGGTATATCTCTAGTACACCCCAGTACCGCTCTCATTGCCTCATTTTGGACTTTTTCCAATCTATCGGCTTGTGTCTATTTAGATGTTCGTGGTATAACTCAGAGGTGGGTTAACTTTGTGAGTTAGTAGGTCAAGTTCATGGCTACGTGTCTGATATGGACCTTTTTCTTCAGCGTTCATTCTCAAATTCCTACTGAATCTATTTTGTAGCGGGACATTGATCCTACTAGATTTGCAGATTTGAAATTTGTAGCGACAGTTTTAATTGCGCAAATGGTCCGACATATTCGTATTCGTCTGAGAGATTAAACCAAACATGCTATCTGAACAAAGAAGCTTCCTTTTTATTCACTCCTCATTGCAGAACCAAAACACACACGTTTGCAGCGTTCCACTACTGGAAGGAGATGGTTCTTGGTGGCCTGCAAGAACATTTATTATGTTTCTCACGTATATGTTGGCCTTATGTTCTGTATAAGGAGTAAGCACTAAGATAGTCCATATTTTTACTCCAGCTTTACACGATGGATACAAAGCCAGGTACAAACCATGCAAAAGATGGATTATAGAAATAAAAGAGTAAACGAAAACAATTATAAATGAAGCACACAAAAGAGCCCTTATCCAGAGAACTCTTCTACCCCTGACGTTGCAAGACAGAAAGGGTGTAAAGCAAAAAGTAAAAATAAATCTTTTTCCCCACTTAAGCAAAGATCAGAGAAGCATGGAAGGATTTTCGTGTTGATGTTTCCATAGTGATTATGGGTTTGATGTAATGGAACGTACTAGGCTTAACTTTACAGTAAATTTATAATGCCTCTATATATAATTTTAAATCCATCTCGAGATATTTTCATAATATTTTTTACAATCAATTCCAGATGCATCGCCTACTACTGCAGATTATCTGTCACCTGTTCCATGTTCGTCAATGATGTCATTGCAACAAACTGTGCATACATTCGCAACATACGACGCCTATCAAATATAGTCAATCCCAATTTCTGCTTAACCTAAGCTGGGCGCCAGATGATCTGAAAGAGACTGCCCCAAACTTTTACTGTATAAACATTATGACACATGTGATACGAACATTTACAATTGGTCAATAACATATTTCAATGTTCATTTAACTTTGAATAAATCAACATTATATTTTAGTGTTAATTTGAATTAGAATTAATCAACGACATATTTTAGTGTTAGTTTCGCTTCGAAGCAGTCCCATATACAATTTAAAAGGTTTAAAAAAAATTAGAACCAACCAACAATATATTTCTGTATTAAATAGATTTGCAATCAGCCAACAATATATTTCTGTATTAAATAGATTTGCAATCAGCCAACAATATATTTCCATATTAAATAGATTTGCAATCAGCCAACAATATATTTCTGTATTAAATAGATTTGCAATTAGCCAACAATATATTTCTGTATTAAATATATTTGCAATCAGCCAACAATATATTTCTGTATGAAATAGATTTGCAATCAGCCAACAATATATTTCTGTATTAAGTAGATTTACAATCAGACAACAATATATTTTAACGTGAGATGTTTCAGAATTTCACTGTTTATCTGTGAAGTTCTCTCTTGTCATATTATATTGTATTTATAAGTTAGGATACTATATAGCCTACATGAATGATTTAACGGCTTATCAACACAGAATAAGTTGTTCTTAGAGCAATAAAAGGAAATGTGAGTATCGTTTCACTCTTTATCTAAGTGACGATGTGATCTGTTTTAGAGATAAATAGTGAAGTAATATTAATATACATCTAAAATAATCTGAAATATCTTTAATTATTTATGGATTCTTCTTCTTTATTCGTTCACTTAATCTGAAGATAATATTAATT
The DNA here is from genome assembly GCA_034231615.1 of Meghimatium bilineatum. Classification (NCBI taxonomy): domain Eukaryota; kingdom Metazoa; phylum Mollusca; class Gastropoda; order Stylommatophora; family Philomycidae; genus Meghimatium; species Meghimatium bilineatum. The sequence continues at coordinate 7,811,616 of CM067300.1, forward strand.
ATTTTTTATCTCCTATGCGTTTTATTTATCACGCCGTACAATTTTATTACAAAAACACCGGAGGATTTATTATGTGATAAATTTGAGATAAAGTATTAATAAGTTCGAGGGTGTTTTCTTTTATTTCTGAGTTTGTTCTCAAGTTTATGTTCATAGGATGGTGTCCAGAGAACGGAATGTGTGAATTATTCAAATATTTTATTTTTATTTTTGGCATGATTTCAGCAGAAACATGGCCTCTGTTCAGAACGTAGTATTAACACGTATATTATCACGTGTTAGTGTAAATAGTGTTATATACACAGATGCGCAAATTTATATGCAAATACACGCAAATAGTCTTGCTATTTTCTCATTGAATTATTTCCCCTGAAAGATATAATTATTTACAACTCTTTATATGTTCCTAATTTCATAGTATAAACACAACCGGGGATGTTTAAGCACACGCAAAAAAAAATAATTAATTAAAAAGACATTCAAGGAAATACAATAGTAATCATACCACGTTTCGATTAAACCTCGATTAAATGTGGAAAAAAATGAATAAACAATGAGGAACCTACACGTTCATGGAAACGTAGTCTTTTCAAGTTTATATTTGTCAGCATATAGTTGTCTGTATATATTGTCAGTATATAGTTATCAATATATAGTTGGCATTATATTATATCATCATCATCATCAAGGGCCGTTACTGTAACGAAGGTTGGCTGCAACGGATCTCCAACATCCCCTGTATCTTGTCTTGGTGGTGCACTCTGCTAGACTGTAACCTGTCCATCGTCTGATGTTACTCTGCCACCACTTGTATCTCTGCCTACTTCTTGCTCGCTTCCCTTTGACTTTACCCTCAAGTAAAGTCTTCAATAAGGTGTCATATCTTTTAATGTGTGCAAAATATTTTATTTGCCTGATCTTTATTTCTCTGAGTAATACTTTCTTCATATTAAGTTTTTTTTAGTACCTCTTTATTTGTTTTCTTCTCTCTCCATGATGTTCTCCATATTCTCCTATATACCCACATCTCAAAGGCATCAATTCTGTCTTCTAATTATTTATTTAGTGTCCGTGTTTCTAAGCCATACATTAATATAAAATAGATGTAGTATTTTATAATTCTCATTTTTAACTTATTTGTAATTTATTTAGATGTAATATTTCCTCATGTCATTGAAGATACTTTTAGTCATTCCTATTCTCCTTTTAACTTCTGTTTCACATCTGCCATAATTTGTGACTATGTTTCCAAGATATTGATAATGCTTTACTTGTTGTAGTTTCTCTCCATGTATGTTTATGTTTAGCTCTTGTTCTTCTGTGTCGTTGCTGATTATCATGGTTTTTGGATATTTATATTATGTCCATATTCATTATCTGATTTATTGACTTGATCTATTAGTCGTTGTATTTCATGTTCACTTTCTGCTAAAAGAACAGTGTCATCTGGATATCTAAGGTTGTTTATTATTTTTTCATTGATCTTGAGTCCTGGCATTTCTTCTATATTTTTTAAGATTTTCTCTGTGTGGATATTAAATAGGCTTGGTGATAAAATGCATCCTTGTCTTACCCCTCTTTTTATTTCTATGTATGGTGAGTATCTGTTTTCACACCTTATTGATGCAGTTTGTTCCCAATATATAATTCTAATAAGTCTGGTGTATTTTCCATCTATGCCTATTCTTGAAGACATTTGATTAATATTTCGTGTTTGACTCTGTCAAAGGCCTTGCTGTAGTCTATGAAGCAAATATAGATACTTTTTTGGACTTCTATATATTTATCTATCACTAGTCGGATACTCAGTATAGCTTCTATGGTTCCTTTGTTTTTCCTAAAAGCGAATTGTTCTTCACCGACCTCCGTGTCTATCTTATTCTTAATTCTTTCATGTATTATCTTGAGAAGTAATTTAGTTAAATGACTCATTAGACTTAGTGTTCTATGAAAACACGTAGTTTTAACCTAATACAACAGCAAACAATGTGAAGTTCACTGAAAGCTGGAATAAATTTGAATGTAAACAAAAGAAATTAGCAACAAGACGCAGCGACAGACCACGATTCGACTTAAAGCCTTCATCAGATCGAAAGACTCCATGTTTGTTTTGTTGACAAACAGTGGTAACACGAGTACCTATTTTCTTTAATTTTTAAATTTATCTTGTGTTATACCAGCATCGCATTTTCAGTATTGGGTTATTTTCCGGACAGGAATAAATATAAAAAAGGGGAAAAACTATACAAAGTAAATAAAAAAAATTATGCAAATCAGAATTAATTAATGCACGAACAGCTAGGAAGTGCTGAAGTGATTTGTGCATTTCTCATTAATACAGTTCTAGATATAGATGCTTCTATGTTGAAACATATCCCTTCTTTCTGTTGTAGTTATAGAACAAATAACTACAGATTAATTTAAAAAATATATTATGTAGATAGAAATATTCATTTCATGATGCAGTTGTTTACAGAAAACATCTACAGATTAAAAAGTCTGTTAGTCGATAGATCATCCTTATTGCTCCCCAGGACACTCCAATAGATACTCCGACCTACACTTGAGTATATCCACTATTGTACAATATCTGAGAGTTCTAGTTCCTCGCTGATTGACAAACACTATTTTAAGCCCACAGTAACGCTCACTTCTGATAACGCGCCATTTCAAGCCCAGTTTCTTTATTTTAGACATCAACAATGAATAATCACCCTCAATAATTGCATTTTCTCGTGTTGTCTCTTGTAAGGAATTCAAAACGTCAGCAAGAAACACTACTCTACCGCCAGACACATTAGCAGAGTATGCCTACCCATCCGCTCTCGCATTGCATTGAACACCCACATGACCAGACGAGAAAATGAATATAGCACATTCCAACAACGACCTCTCGACTGCCTCCAGCCATTGTTCTCTAATTCATCCCAATTGTATTTTTCTGAACATGTTCATCGAGTCAACAAGGATGCAGACATGAATAAAGAATTAATAAAATTCATAGTTTAATCTAGGAACAAATATCCATACATTGCTCAGTATTTTGTGTTAAGAAATTTATCATTTTATGACAACTATTTAGCAGTAAATGACATAAATGTCACAAATTGCAACAATTTGAGCTCGTTATTGCCAATATTGACATTTGAAGATGTCCCCCACACCGAGTGAACTTTAATCTGGATGTGTATAAATTTAATACAGAAAATAAACAGTTGGAAAACATTTATCGTTTAATCTTGAAATGGATTAGTGATGTTTCAAAATTGGTTTCATTTCGTATGTGGTATTTCTATGAGTGGTTTATGTTTGGTTTATGTTTTCTATTCTCATTAGTGATATATTGTATGATAGCTGTTTGTTTGTTCTATTGTATGATAGCTGTTTGTGTGTTATATTGTATGATTGCTGTTCGTATGTTATATTGTATGATAGCTGTTTGCTTGTTATATTGTATGATAGCTGTTTGTTATATTGTATGATAGCTGTTTGCTTGTTATATTGTATGATAGCTGTTTGTTTTATTGTATGATAGCTGTTTTTTTACATTGTATGATTGTTGCTTGTTTGTTATGTTGTATGATTGCTGTTTGTTATATTGTATGATAGCTGTTTGTTTGCTATATTGTATGATAGCTTTTTGTTTTGCTATGGCCATAATGAGTTATCAATAATAAGCACATCCGTGTGTACAATTTGGATGGGGTGAAAAAAGGGTGCACTTTGAGTGCACGCTGTGAATGTCTTGACAAAATCGCATATGTTTTGAAGATGCGGTTAGTCAAGTACGGAAGATCACGCGTGCAATAGTTGCTAGGCGATTTGGTGTCGTTGAACGGACTGGTTCAATTCCCGTTAGTCTCAAGAATTTTTTTAATTAAGCGTAGATTTCTGCGGTTTTCTGCCTTGCTCATTTGACCAGCATGTCATCTTGGTCATTTTGTCATTCCATGGAATAGGAAATGTTAATCCCACATCAAATTATATTTAGTCACCTCAATATATGCATAGATAATAACAGTGTCACTATTGTTTGTTTCCTTTTGGACCCAGCTAATGCGATGACGTATCGTAATCAACATTGCATAAAAACGTCATTCTTATGACGAAATGGGCTTGTTCAAGACGAAAGCCTCAGAATATATGCATGTTATCTTCTAATAGTTTGATGTTGCGTTGTGGTTGTTCTGGTGGTTCACTGTCCAGACTTTCAGATCCACTGCATAAGTTGTTGATCTTGTGGGTTGCTGGTCAGTCTTTTAGATCCTCGGCATCGGTGGTTAGTCCGGTAGGTCACTGGTGACATTTTCAGATCCTCGGCATGGGTGGTTGATATGTTGCGTCAGTGGTGAGACTATCAAATCTTCCGTTTGCGCGTGGCGTGTTATATTTTAATTACCACAAGAGTTTGTAGTCGTATGTTTGTGTTTAACACAGTGTGTGTTGAGACATGACCCTTTGAACCGTGGACACGAGTTGATTTTAATTATATCAGAAAGGATAGCCATTTGTATGGCACGTTGGGCATGGATTTATAGTTCACTGTGAAAAGATTCTTGATTCTTGGTTAGAAACTGGTCTCACAGCACGTGGGGCATTCCCATAAATGCTCCGCCCTCTGTTCCAGCAGCCATTCGACTCGATGGTATTTCGAGTCTAATGCTGCCGAAATAGACTTCTACATCAGGGCACAACTCTGGCCCTTGCGACAGGTTTCTTTGTTGTTCCACCCACCCACGCCTTGCCCGTAACTAGTTCAAGCACAACGTCGTCCTGTCGGAACAACATGGTAACTGTTATCGAAGGTTACGACTACGGGATTGTATAGATGACGTGCCATGAAGCTTCTATAAGACGATAACCTCAATATAAAGGCATGTCATCTACTAAGGTTTTCTGTTGCATGGTTGGTTTGTTTAGTGAGCCATTGGTGAGACCCACAGACGCAACAGCATGGGCTGTGAAAAGAATACGGTCAGTGTCTTCTTCCCAAACATGTGGTAGGTGACTACTAAGGAAAGGTGGGGGTTGGATAACAATCTATCACCTTTGAAAAAATCATTCACTCAATGTTTTGCCTTTATTCCTACTTTTGTCTTCTGTCAAACTGTCCCTATGGATGACGGAGAAATGCAGGCTGGGAAACATTGCAACTGTGTCCTTTTTGTGGCAGACTATTTGTTGGCTGGGAATGCTAGGTGTGCTAGCACTGCATATGGTTCCAATAGATCAGGCGCAAGAATTATGAACTAGTTAGCTTTGACGCATATACCGCACTTGTGGGAGGACATGATGATCATGGGATAGTTTCACACTGGAATATCTCCTTTCGAGTACTAAACAAGCATCCATAAACCCACTTAATACAATCAAGCCTTAGAGACAGCAAACATTATGCGCTTGAGTGCCATCTCATGTATCAAACTGCGGGTGACCTACGCTTTTATCAGAAAGGCTAGACGCTGTTAAGAGCTACCTGCTCACAGCTAAAGAGATTATTTCATCGTCAAGTGCCAAGAACTAGCTACTCAAAGCTAAAGAGATTTTTTCATCATCATCATGTGTCAAGAGCTACCTGTTCACATCTAAAGGGATAATTTAATCATCATCATCAGAGGGATGGTGTTGGAAGATTCGTTAGAAGACACTACTGACGTCATGGCCAACCAAGACGTCATTGAACACGAGATATTCAGGAATATATGCACACGTCACTAGAGGAAGCCGGACAACTTTCCAAAACCGCGGAGATTTCAGGAGATTCATAAGAAAGACTACGTTCGATAGAATACGTCACATGACACACACATCAGATAGAATACTTCACATGACACACACATCAGATAGAATACTTCACATGACACACACATCAGATAGAATACTTCACATGACACACACATCAGATAGAATACGTCACATGACACACACATCAGATAGAATACTTCACATGACACACACATCAGATAGAATACGTCACATGACACACACATAAGATAGAATACGTCACATGACACACACATAAGATAGAATACGTCACATGACACACACATCAGATAGAATACGTTACATGACACACACATCAGATAGAATACGTTACATGACACACATCAGATAGAATACGTTACATTACACACACATCAGATAGAATACGTTACATTACACACACATCAGATAGAATACGTTACATGACACACACATCAGAGAGTATGATTATACGAAATAAATGGGATTATGTTTCAGATAAGCCTGTCATCATGACATTCAAGAATCGAGTAACATTTTTCGTTCCAGCTACTGTAGTTACTATAATACACCTAACATTACCTTTTCAGCTCCAAGTGAAACATAGCTAGAGGTTCTAGTTTGACCGGAATTGTCCCGATTCGGCAGCTCTGTCTCGGCATCCTGACCGATTTAGCTTGTGTCACGGTTTTGATATCAGTTTACTAACATTATTTATCCCGCATTTTGTTTAGACTAGAACCAACACAACCATCGTAGACTGTCATTCGCGCAAATAAAACGGCGACACAGCGCATTGCCATTCTCTGGACTACATCCTGGTGGAAATGTAGTTGAACCATTGTCCTGCTACAAGAGAGATGCAGTGGGCGTTTGAGAAGGAACGCTGAAGAAGAAGAAGATGAAAAACCAACACACATAGTAATGGTATATGAAAGTGAAGGTCAACAAATAAAGTATGATGACTTGTGGTAGCACAGTACGTTATTGTTGTTGCGGCGTAGTCTTTGCTCTTCTGATCACTACATTCAATTTTCCTCAAAGCTGCCGTAGATGTTTTTACCAATGTGAAGACGAAGATGTCTTTATAACAGCTATTAAAATATTTATTAACAATACATTACATCTGACATCTACATTACATCTGACATCTACATTACATCTGACATCTACATTACTTCTAAAATCTAGATAACATCTGACATCTACATTACTTCTAAAATCTAGATAACATCTGACATCTAGATTACCGAAAGATTGTACTTACTGCGCAAAACTGAAATCCAACAGGTAGATCCAGGAAAAGGGTAATACAGTTTTGCTGAAGCTAGATAACACATAATGACATACAAAAATCGACGTTTCGACCAAAAGGCCTTTATCAAGACAGACAATAGAAACAAAATTAAAACATATAATAGAAAGCGAACAGTAATAACATCGATGGTCACATCTAAATTACATCTGACATCAATAGTACATGTGAAATCAAGATTTATATAGGCAAATATAACTATGTACATATATATGTTATCTTGAGAAACATGGGGACATGTGAAGTTGCCCGTGAAATGAAATGTGGGATTGTGAGAATTGTAGTATTCTGAAGTGAAGAACCATCTGCTTCCCGACAACGAGCAAGTTCGACAGAGTTTATGTTTGTAACTAACCACTCCGCCACCAAGTTGAACCTTGTTACTATAGCATCAACATCATGTGACATATTATTTCCAGAACGTGATCTTCCCTATGGATTCTCTTAACACTCCAAGATTCTGGGTGCGTTGACCTGCTTCAGCTAGAGATATGTTTATGCAATCCTTTTCAACAAATAAAATAAGGAATCAGGAAGGAATGCGTGCTTTAACCAGACCTGTTCTCTTTATACAGTGAAAACATATTGCGTGCTATAGTAGATATCCCAGAAATATCAATGGGAGGATAAAAAATAAATCATTTGATATATGCGGATGATAATGTTCTGATTGTTAAAAGGAAGACCTTCAAGATTTAATTAATGTAGTAGTCAGAGAAAGTAAAGAGAAAGGCCTTTTCCTAAATATCAAGGAAACAGAAGTAATGGTTATTTAAAAGAAACAAAATAACACACATTGCAAGATCAAAGTGAATGATATAGTATTAAAACAGGTCCACCAATTCAAATATTTAGGTAGAACGATTACAGCAGATGGAAGAAGTTCAACAGAAATAAGAAGCAGAATAGGACAGGCAAAAACAACATTCAGAAAAATGAAAAAATATACTGTGTTATATGACCTTGTCATTAGAGGTGAGAAAGAGAGTTCTGCAGTGCTATATAACCCCTATACTAACATATGGATGCGAGTCTTCGACAATAAACAAACTGGAAAGTGGGAAATTAGAGGCAATAGAGATGTGGTTCTATAGAAGAATTCTGAAAATGTCATGGCTGCCAGAAAAACTAATGTAGAGGTGTTGAAAGAGTCAAATGCGAAACGGAACTTAATCAACAATATAAGAAAAAGTCAAACTTCTTTTTTTGCCGACTTCATAAGACAGGCAGGTTTAAAGAACATAGTAAGAACAGGCAAAATTGAAGGCAACAGAGACAGAGGGCGACAACGTGAGAAGATATTAGACAGCTTGACAACCTGGCACGGCAGGGAAACAACATTGATCTTGATACATAATACTGTGAACAGAGAGCTGTGGAGAGCCATGGCTGCCTACGGCAGTCGGCATGGCACCTTATGATGATGATGAATCTGATTTATCATTGCACCATCACTCTTTATGCGTCCTCTTTTCCTGTTTCCATTAAATCTGCCTTCAGCTATTAATCTTTCCATGCTATATGTCTCTTTATATGACACCCCCGCCCTCCCCCCTTCGACAAAATAAAACCGCAACAAACACAGATTTCTTGGTTTTCCTGTTCAGGAGTCAGCCCTCGTCGACGTTTATTGTACTTACTTCTTGATTTGTTTTTTTTTAGTTGTTCATGGTATATGCAAAATTCGTCTGTAACATCTCATTTCTAAAACAACGGTTCTGTGCTGTTTTATTTAATGTCCATGCATCACAACCGTATATTGCCACTGGGAATATTCTAATCATACATAGTTTGGCTATGCTTCTGGTACCCTGCCAAATATTTTTCATTTGGGCAAGTTTCAATGTATCAAGTGCCTTTAACAATGTATCAAGTGCCTGTCTAATATCTGGAGGTCAAAGTCAATCAGCACACGCACGAAAATGCGCTTATTTAATTCCTGCGTTATTACGGTGCTATCATATGGATGTGAGAGCTGGAAAAGCTCTTTATCTTCAGAAAATAAATTTATGAGTTTCGAGAACAAATATCTTCGTAGGATAACTAAAACCCATTGAAGTGAATTCAAATCGAATGATAAAATCAGATAAGAAACACATCAAAATTTCATCACAGATGTTATCAGGAAACGCAGTTGGTCCTACATCGAGCATGTCCTACGCGCAGACACCAACAGAATACACCACCAATCTCTTGAATGGATACCTACAGGCAAAAGAGCCAGTGGTAGACCAAAATAAACACTCAGAAGAACAATGCTTAGAGATAGTAAAACAATCAATATCCATACTATTCAAGAACTGCACAGAATAGCTTTGAACAGACAGAATTGGAGAGATCTTACCTCTGCTCTAAAAGCGCAAAAGGAAAGTGAATTAATGAATGAAGGAAGTTTCAATGGAGCCATTGCAATTCTTCTCCTGATTTCTACAGCGCAGTCTCAACGATAAAAGCCATATTTATAAAGACGACACAAATTTGCAAAAGCACATGCATTGATATTAGAATGTCAGAAGTACAACATGAAAATTAATGTACAAAAAATATAAGTTATGAAAATTGGTACGCCTGCAACACCAATGGATATAACAATAGATAACACCAAGTGAAACAAGCCAAATAATATATGTACATAAGCAGGATTTCTTCCGAAGCTGGAAAACTTAACAGAGAAATAGACACAAGTTGCCAGATAGCAAACACAGTGACCTACCAACTTTCACCATTACTTCTTCACCCAAAAATCAAGATGGATATAAACAATATATAATATCTACAAATTTTATACCGACACTCTTCTACCAATGTCAAACATGGTTTTTAACAGCCTCGCAGCAGAGGAAAATCGTTACATGTAAAATGACTTGTCTGAGAAAAGCTGCAATGAAAAACATGAAGAAATTAGGAAAAGAGTTGGTATAATTTCATGTATTGAATATGTTGAAAGACAGCAAGTAAAATGGTTCGGTCATCTTATGCGAATGAATCCAAACCAAATACCATTAAGAGCATATAACAAAAGAATATCCGGTCACACGGCAACACGTAGACCAAGAAAACGGTGAACAGAAAAATCAAGAGAAACTTGAACAAACATGGACTTAATGCAACCACGGCGACACATCTGGCCTTGGAACGACAACTTTAGCTCCCACCCTTACGCTTAACGGCAAGTGTGAATACGTTCAACCATCATTCACCTGGGGACAGACAATAGTCTTCTGAGTGACTTATGTTTGTGTCCAAATACTAGAAATGTGTTACGTCGTCTAGTCCGAAATTGTCAATTAATATCTTTTTTTACACTTTATCCGTTACGTGTGTTCAGAATATCCAAAATATAATTACTAGGCATATTACTCCTGTAGTATGCCGTTGCTTTCAGGTGGAAATCCGTTTATAGAATAGTACACAAATAAAACACATTAATGTTCTACGCCATTTTTTAGAGGAAGCGTTTTACTATGTGGTTATTTATTTTAGCCATCTTTCACTTCTATCTGTGCATGATAGTGATGTCTGATGTCCTAGAATCCGGATCAAAGAATACAGATTTATAACAAAGAGATTGTCTTCTTCTGGTGCTGACTTTTTCTCATTCCCATTTCATAAACAAGTCCTGTAATTTCCAATCGCTCATTCTCACATTTATTTTCGAAGCTATTTCCCTTTCATAAATATTTATAGCCTCCCTTACCGTTCTCGATGTCGTCAGTGCCAGATTTATTGATATACTGACAGAAATATTGTCACATGACCTTGCTTTAGCCATTTCCCCTGTCAAGTTGATTATTTGTAATATTCTATTTATATTTTATGTGCTTCGCTTTGTTAACATTACATCGAATATTTCCACCATTTTTTGTGATAAATGCGACATATCCCTCACAGGGAGATTATAAAATGAAGTTGTGGTGAACAGTTTCTGAGCTTATTTTTTTGAATAAGCAAGGTCTTGCAAAGTCTTCTATTTTGATTTTTAACTTTGATGATTTTTTGATCGAAGATGCTATCTGAATGGTTGCAATACCCACTAGCTATCTCAACCCTGCTCTGATGTATTCTAGAATTTACTGTCATCGAATGATTGGTTTTATCCTGAATTATTAATTATTTACAACTGCTCGGTTTAAGAACCGATGTCTGATGACTTTTAGAAATGGGATAATAATGAGCCGTAAAAATCGCGTTTATTCCTTATCTTGGAATATTTTGTAATTGTCTAGAAGTTCAAGACATGTTGTAATCAATTTATCTGAGATGGAGGGTCGTATATATGATTACTTGAAGAAGGGGGGGGGGAGAGTGGCTTTACCTAAAAAAAAAGTTCACTCGTCGGGTTTCGTATATAAATTTCACAATTTGATGCGATATTTGGAGAACTTTTTGTGAAAATTGTTGAGATATATTTAATATGTACTTACTTCGCAAAACTGAAATCCATCAGGTAAATTCAGTTACAGGGTAATCACTTTTGCTGATCACTGAAGATTACCTGTAATGTGAAGATTGAATCGGAAGAGTTGTAACAAGATCAGAGGTGAAACGACACCGGGCATGGGATATAGAAAAATATAACAATGTAGCTACATACATGTGACATGAAACAGAGATGATGATGTAGTAACAAAATATCAGACAAGCAAGCGCTTATTTATCCCAAGGGTTTAAGAGTACACAATTGGTATATGTAGCGGTTCTCGAGCGCAAGACGGGTCCAGTCGTCAGAGAAGCACGACTTAATGGCTGTAACCTGAATGTCCTGGGCGCCCCGATTGCCCGTGCCATTGAAGTGAACGTCTACTGGAGAACGCAAATGGTATTGTAATTCTATACAGATGTTCCCGGAATGGGTCTGTGCTCCTCCTTCCAGTTTCACCTATATATGTCATGGCATAACGCTTTGCTTATGATTGTATAGATGATATTGCGGACACACATGTGAAGCTCTCTTCAATGACTTTCGGGATTGTGACAGGCTGGGTCTTGGGGATATAGGTACAGGTGTAGCGTAGATTGTGTTTGCAGCTGATGGTGCCTTAATGATTAAGAACGTCACGCTGGAGGTGACTCTGGTCCAGTAGCTCCCTGTGGTTCTTATCATGCATGTAAGAAACAAATGGCGTTCACAGATCACTCCCCGCATCTCGGGATCCAACTGGAGAAGCGGAAGGTGACGGAGAAGGATATGAAGAGCCGCAGAGCTATGGGGGGGGGAGGTGGAAAATGAAAATTAGTTTGACACTATCCGAAGAGGAAGACTTCCAAGTGTTCAAGAGGGTGCCCTGACGGGAGAGGCTGCACAATTGATGAATGGCAGACCTGAGGACACTTTCGGTGTGTAGGTGATATACAAAACATGTAGTGCATATAGAACATACAGAACATGTAGAACATACAGAACAGGTAGAACATACAGAACATGTAAAACATGTAGAACATACAGAACATGTAGAACATACAGAACATACAGAACAGGTAGAACATACAGAACAGGTAGAACATACAGAACAGGTAGAACATACAGAACATGTAAAACATGTAGAACATGCAGAACATGTAGAACATACAGAACATGTAGAACATGTAGAACCTGTAGAACATGTAGAACATGTAGAACATTCAGAACATGTAGAACAGGTAGAGCATACAGAACATGTAAAAACGTGCAGAAAATATTTTTCAGAATTGCCAATTGTACCACAACACAGAAAGAAAATTGTGGTCATCTGAAGCTGCCATGATGGACGAGCTCTACTAACCTGACTCATAGCTGTTTACAACAGTGCATTCATTAAAGAAATCGATATCCGCGTATGATTCCTACGTGAGAAGTGTTAGTACCACACTTTTACCTTTAGGGAGCCAGTTACAAGGAAATTTCGAGTGACCTATGCGATAAAGATCGCACTGAGATATCATATGATGTTTGGTGGTACGAATTATGAAATATTTGGTGGCAAGTATTATGAAATGCTTGGTGGCTTGTATTATGAAATGTTTGGTGGCAAGTTTTATGAAATGACATATACTGCCGCAATATTGTATAATACAATAAGAAGAAAACGTTTTATTATATAGTGCATGTACTTAGAATGAATGGAAACAAAATTCGAACTACACGTATTAAAATGGCTACTTAATGGGAAAAGATCAAGAGGACGATCAAGAGAGAGTCTTCGCAGAACAACCATCAACGATGGTAGGACTATGCGTGTCAATAACATACACGAATACCACACAGTAGCATCACATCGTTCGAACTGGAGAGCTATAGTTATGCGCCATGTTCAGCGATGAAGAAACATAGATAGATAGATAGATAGATAGATAGATAGATAGATAGATAGATAGATAGATAGATAGATAGATAGATAGATAGATAGATAGATAGATAGATAGATAGATAGATAGGTAGGTAGATAGATAGATAGATAGATAGATAGATAGATAGATAGATAGATAGATAGATAGATAGATAGATAGATAGATAGATAGATAGATAGATAGATAGATAGATAGATAGATAGATAGATAGATAGATAGATAGATAGATAGATAGATAGATAGATAGGTAGATAGATAAATAGATAGATAGATAGATAGATAGATAGATAGATAGGTAGGTAGGTAGGTAGGTAGGTAGGTAGATAGATAGATAGATAGATAGATAGATAGATAGATAGATAGATAGATAGATAGATAGATAGATAGATAGATAGATAGATAGATAGATAGATAGATAGATAGATAGATAGATAGATAGATAGATAGATAGATAGATAGGTAGGTAGGTAGGTAGGTAGGTAGGTAGATAGATAGATAGATAGATAGATAGATAGATAGATAGATAGATAGATAGATAGATAGATAGATAGATAGATAGATAGATAGATAGATAGATAGATAGATAGATAGATAGATAGATAGATAGATAGATAGATAGATAGATAGGTATGTAGGTAGGTAGGCAGGCAGGCAGGTAGGTAGGTAGGTAGATAGATAGGTAGATAGATAGATAGATAGGTAAATAGATAGATAGATAGATAGATAGATAGATAGATAGATAGATAGATAGATAGATAGATAGATAGATAGATAGATAGATAGATAGATAGATAGATATAACTTTCGTTGTTGCGGAGCTTTCTTCTTTTTTAAAAAAAGGTGAAATCTCAATCAAATTCCGCAACAACGTGACCTTGACCTGTTTCTATACAAAAGGTTATTCAGTGATTTCTTATTACCAAGAAAAGGATGGCGTTGCTAAATTCTAAGAGGAGAAATAATGGAAATTCCCGATTTGCAACTTCCGTGCAAACATTTAATCTTTCATCCGTTCCCAGATACAAAATAGAATGTTTATAAATTGAAAGGGCATTTAAATTTAGAAACATTTCATTTAAAATTAGATTGAGATTGACAAATTCACATCAATTCGTACTGTCGTGGTCATTCCCGTGAAGTTTCATGTCGGGTCAAGTTAGAATGGTAAAGAAAAAAACAAGAATTTGGAATATATTTGCTCATTAGGTTAGTAAGTAGACTATGGTGGTGGTCAGGGCATTTCGGTGGGTATGCAGACAGAACGTAACGCAGGTCTACATCTTGAGTGACTCTATGAGTATGATTAGGAAGGTACAATTGGGTCTCGTTCGCGAACAGTGGATTGAGGCCTTGAGAAAGGCGAGGCTGAAAGTGGTAACATTTATTTTCGTGCCAATGAAAGAGCTGATCAACTGGCATTATGCGCGATTGTGACACAAAAAGATGGGACAATGGATCCCGCTGACGTTTTGAGCTCATTAAGAGATATAACACACGAGATTGAGACATGTGGATGATGATTGCTTTTCAATTATAGGATTAAAAATCAGAGCTTGAAATGCGGTGTAGCTACAAGTCAACATTTTGGAGGGGGCAGAAGAATGATGGTCAACCAGCATAGGATCTGTACTGTCAGCAGAAGTGTAATGATGGATACACTCAAGGAGAGATCGGAGCAACAATAGACGTGTCCAGTTTGCAGTTACTAATTAACTAACTAGCTAGCTAACTAACTAACTAAATAACTAGCTAACTAACTAACTAACTAGCTTGCTAGCTAACTAACTAACTAACTAGATAACTAACTAACTAGATAACTAACTAACTAACTAACTAACTAACACGCATACACGCATACACATATGCACATATACACACATAGACATATACACACATACACATATACACACACATACACATATGAGCATATACACACATAGACATATACACACATACACATATACACACACATACACATATACACACATACACATATGCTTCTTCTGCGTTCGTTCTCAAACTCCTGCAGATTAGCAGGATGTAGTCCGGAGAACGGAATGCGTTGTGTCATGGTTTACAGCATTGCTGCGAAAGGCGCAGATATCGCAGCAATGCTGTAAACCATGACACAACGCATTCCGTTCTCCGGACTACATCCTGCTAATCTGCAGGAGTTTGAGAACGAACGCAGAAGAAGAAGAAGATGATGATGATGATACGATGATGATGGTAATGTGATAATGATACTTAATGATGATGATTTATTGATGATGATTGATTGATGTTGATTGATTGATGTTGATGAATAGACCTATCACAAACCACATTGTAAATTGTGAGCTCAAGGTTCTCTTCACGTTTTATTCAGTCTTTTAAAAAAAGTATTTCTGAACCCCCCCCCCCCCTCCCCCTTTCCTCAACACACAATAAACTAAACGTTCCTCCCCATCACCTACACACACAGTCATTCAACATCACTAAGTTCCAGATCTACAAGTTCCCGCGAGACACACTCCATCACAATATGGGAGTGGTCATTGATGTAAAGTGATGCTGTTATGAATGGATTGTTATATTTACTGCTGCATTCCAGCTGCATTTTGGGTAGATCTGGAGTGTCAGTAATTCATAATAACTGGTGGGCAAACTACAGCGAATTTATAGCATTATTTTGTCTCAAATAGGCTCAGATATAAACAAGTGGGTTGCTATAAAGTACACATCTCCAGGCATACACATAGATAATCTTGTCACACTAGTTTCAAATGAGGTCAGACAAGAGAGTGAGGTCGACAAGTTGCACAACGTTTCCTCTGTTAAACCAAAATCATCAGTGCAAATCATTTTCATAATACTCCTTTATGCAAGCCCGTAGATTGGGAGGGAGTGGGGTGTAGGGTTTTTAATTATAATGAAAAAAGGGAAAGATGTTAATAAGACGGATCCCTGTACTAACCTACAGATGCTACCTTGTACTGACCTATAGATGCGATCCTTGTACTAACTAACAGATGAGATCCCCGTACTAACCTACAGATGTGATCTCTGTACTAACCAGAATATGAGATACGATCCCTGTACTAACCGTTGTTAGCACTACTGATGCGATCCCTGTAATAAACTACGGATGCGATCCCTGTACTAAACTACGTATGCAATCCCTGTACTAAACTACAGATGCGATCCCTTTACTAACTCGTGTTAGCATTAGAGATACGATCCTTGTACTAATCTGTGCTAGTATTACGGATGCAATCCCTGTACTAAGCTACGGATGCGGTCCCTGTACTAACCTGTGTTAATACTACCGAAGCGATCCCTGTGCTAAGCTACGAATGCAATCCCTGTACTAAACTACGGATGCGATCCCTGTACTAACCTACGTATGCGATCCCTGTACTAACCTACGGATGCGATCCCGTACTAAACTACGGATGTGATCCCTGTACTAACTCGTGTTAGTACTAGGGTTACGATCTCTGTACCAACCGTCGTTAGTACTACTGATGCGATCTCTGTACTAAACTATAATGCGATCCCTGTACTATTCTGTGTTAGTATTACGGATGCGATTTCTGTATTTTGTAATTTGTATACATAACAACAATATTGTAGGATGTCCGACAGAATGGAGAATGCCGCAGAAATCAAACGAATAAGTAAGAAATACTAATTAAAGTAGAAAGGTTAATATAAAATACCTAACTGCCAGCAGTAAAAAAATAAAAAAAACAATTTAACAATAAAAATAGAACAATGATAATTTTCTACATTGCTGTCAAACCGGGAACTGTTTTTAGAAACAAATAACAATCACAATCAATAACAATAATTACAAAAATATTAACAACTAGAGTGGCGTGAATCTGTTTCTGTTAGCAAAAAAAAAAAAACAATTAGAAAAAACAACACAAGGCCAAGTGAAGTTACACGTCATGTGTAACAAATGAAAAATCGCGTGCATACAATATGTGAGCATATATTTGCGCACTATTGGAAGACAGAAATAGACATAGATTAATATACTATTGCCAAGGGTGATTAAGTAGTAGGTAATATATTAGATCAAGTGGAAGCCCAACATGAAAGGTACACAAGCAGAGTAAGGGGCCAACAAGGAGTAACTCGTACAGAGTTCCGTTTTATTTTTCTTCCACTGTTGTTTGTCTCGGGCAATTTATTTGACTCAGTATTTTATATTCCGGACAATCCTGAAGATATGCTCTTCTGTCTGAGGTGCCGGTCCACATTTACAGATGGCAATGTTGACAACTGTGAACTTTGTATATATGTGGCTGCGGAGTCTGTTGTGTCCTGTTCTGAGGTGCAGAATGACAACTTGGTCTGGTCAGTTCATAATTTAGTAGTCATCTTGTATTGGAGTTGGGCTTTCTAATTGCCTTGATCGTCTGTTTCTTTTGATGATACGTTATTGGCATAACTGGTTTGATCATCAGCAGCTCCCTCCTTATCCAGACTATCTGTTTTCTCGTTGCTATGCATTCTAAAATCATACGCATTTACTACATATCTATTTCCCTCTGATTGCTTAATTCTGGCAGTAGTATTTGCAGGTCATGTAGTTTTCTAGACCGGAACTATTGGAGTGTTTATCTTTCATCTCCCAGGAATATTACTGACTGTGAACAAAGATTGAGCTCAGATGTTTTTCTGTTGCCACCTTGATTGCATTTATATGAGTGCATGGATATGATTATGTGGATTTGAATTCAGGGATTTGAATGCATGGATTGACATTCTAAACAGTCCGTAATGCTAATGGTCTGTTTTAAATAGCTCTATGTTTATAAATGTATGTTCCGTGGACATTTTCATGGAGACTAGACTGATTAAAATAATCTATTGACCACACAATGTTGGCTTGTAAGTAGATAAACGAATGTATCATGTTCGTAACTACCTAACTAATCCTCCTTTCCATTCTCACAATCTTCAACAACTAGATCATAGTATGAACGTTTATACCGCTATTTCTGTGTAAAATGTGGCAGGAGGGAATATAAGTAACACTGGGATCTAATCGCATAAATTCCAAAGGAAAGTTATCAATATTCACTAAATCAAACACAACCTCAACGCTTCAACCAAAAGTCGTAACAATCAATGGCACCCGGTATGACTGGCATAAACCAATAATTACACCAGAACCTTACATTAAACAATTAGTGAAAACATTTTACAAAGATCTCTCAGTCGAAAAGTCGAATTTGTATACTTTTAAGTGATTCTTAATAATTCTTTGCATTTTTTAAAATGTAATTCTAGTTTATAGCTTATAATTTGCTGACTGACAATCAGCTACTTGCAGACAACATCGAGCTTTCTGTGACCGCATGGTATGGAGTTTGATTGCTCCGGAACCAGTAAACGTTTATTCCGGTTTCGTACTTTTGACCAATACCCTTTGACAACAACAGAAACAAAGGGATGTCGGGTCCAAATATTGGGGGTTGGGGGTAGGGGGGAGGGTAGTCTGGCGAGTCACCAGCTTGTGGTAGGAACTACAGCATCACAGATAACTTTTAATTGAAAAAAAACCCCACCCATCTAAGATTGTAGAAGTTGAAACAGATATGGTTATAATAGAAGTGATGGTGTCAAGTCTGCTTGTATTTCTGTGATATTTGCGAGGGAAGTACGCCTGTGTTCTCATCCCAGTTAAGCAGTGGAACTGATTTTTTGTCTCTATTCAGATTTTTTTCCCTGAGCACACACCCCGACCAGGTAAGAGATTTGATGATAATCATCAAATATCTTTTCCATATCATAGTTGTCGCATTGTTTATGTCCGTTTTTTTATGATCAACATGAAAATATATCAATTTTTACTTAATATCTTGTTCTGTTGATCTACCAATCTGTTTTCTCTGCTTTTGTTGTAAGGCGTCGCAAGATTGGATGACGGTGAGGGTTTCAGGTTATGCCATATTAGGCCGTTTGATATGCGGTAATATTGTGACATCTCAGAATGTTGGTAACTTCTTTAATCCACCTTCTTCTGTGCATCTTCTTCTGTGGGTTTTTCTCATCCTTGTTTCCCTTTTAATGTTGTATTCTCTTACCTCTAGCTAATAAGGGCTCATTTTCATTAAGTGACAGAACTATTTCAGTCTCTTTTTTCAATAAATTAACCACACATGTTGTTCCAACAGTTCTTGTAATCTCTTCATTTCTTACATCTTTTTTTTTCTTCTTCTTTCTGTCCTCATGTACCTTTCAGTGTTGAGGGGAGAGAGAGTGTACGGTCTTTTGCCCTTCTATTTGCCTCTTCTGCTGTTATATTTCCGAGAGTCTCTAATACACTATCTATCCACCTTTTACGAGGGCGTCCAATAGGTCGACTTTTTTCGTTTCGTTTGTTAAGTGTTTTTTTGGATAATACTTTGCTCTTTCTGTCTGGTTATGTGGCCGTACAATTTAACTTGTTGTTTCTGGATGTATTTTATTGTTGACTTGATCCCTAATTGTTTCCTTAGTGCTTCATTCCTGATTTTGTTTCTCAAGCTAACTCCAATCAGACGTCTCACACATTTCATTTCAGTGGTGTTAATCTTATGTATTGTGTAGAATCTAATGTCCATGTTTGACACTGATAACACAATGTTGGTAAGAAAATGGTGTTGAAAATTAAAATTTCTTACACGATTTCTTCATATTCAGTTAGCTGCTTTTCTTAGGTATTGTACACGTAGTAAGCTTTCTCTTTTGTTATTTGTTAGTGTACATGTTTGACATTGACAATAAATCGAAAATCCTGGTCCCACAGCAGGAATAAATGTTCTTGTTCGTATCAAATATGTTTATTTCATAGCTTCTGTCGTAATAAAACCACATAACCTAATTTAATATACCCTTATATTTGTAGTTATGATAATTTGAGATCTTAATTGCGATTCACTAAATTAATTATGGTTGTTATATTTCCTGCAGTTATTGTTTACAATCGAGACATTTACAATTATATACATGTAGGTTGACCGGAAACATTTTCAACTATGTGACTACCAGCGTTATCACTCCTGTGTCTTTTCCACCAAGATCTGGGTGTTTTTTTCGATCACACCTGTGGAAATATGGTTCTTTTCCAAGAATTTGGTTTATTTTGCCATTTTTGTTGTTGTCAGGTTCTTATTTTACTAACTCATGTAGGTTAATGTTTCATTAATTTGTATTTCACAAACCTGGTGGAACACATAAGTCAACTACATGGAGCTTGAAATAGTTACAGCCGCCCTAAAATGGCCACTCTGGAACTTTATTTTATGATGGCGGTTATTGTATCAGTCAATACTTTGAAGTATCCAGAATTAATGATACCGATACGAGTTAGGTCCTCTATATATCTAATGTCAATTTCGTTGGTACCCACCCATTTATTAACATACGTTGTTACGCTGTAACGAGACACAGACTGGCTGGCATATATAAACAGTTGATTAACAGATGATTTGTTACCTCTAATATTGTATGGTAGTGTGTCCTAATATAACCTAATTGGACTTTGTTGTCTGCTGGTTGACAGTGACATGTCTCTCTAAAAGAGAGGTAAACTCATTAACCACCAATGATACAGAAGACATGCTGAAGCTGCTTCGTGAATGCATGCTGGAGACGAACATTACGATATAATACATTTCTAACAGAAATTAATGGCAACTCTCTATTAAATGTGTATTCAACTAGTATAAATTTGCACAAACTGTGGAGAATTGGCGACGGATAGAATTATCTAGCTACAGGAACTGTAAATAAATATGCATATTTTTTTGACATCTCCTAAGAGACACATCTATCGATCTACAAGGGTACACTGATGTTGGTTCATAATCAATAATCAATTTATTCATAGTGAGTCGGGTGAACTATGTACATATTTTTGATTGATTTAGGTTAAGGGCATACATTAAAAAAACTCACCCTGAGCATGATGTGGCGACTGTAAAAGCATGGAGTGTTTATCACAAAGTTACAAATGCCACCTCCCTGCCAACTCATTAACGGGAATAAAATGCATTACTTGATAGTTTTGGTAGTTAAGTACAGGCGTCCATGGACCGTTGGATCGTGACCATCGTTTGACATTAAGGTGATTTCCTTAATTTCAGTATTTAATTATTTTCAGCGTATCAGAGTGAGCATAATAAGTTTGTTCATTTAAAGTGTGGCCGTGTTGTGGGATATTCATCATTGAATGTGTGGCCCTGTTGTGAGATATTCATCATTGAATGTGTGGCCCTGTTGTGAGATATTCATCATTGAATGTGTGTCCCTGTTGTGGGATATTCATCATTGAATGTGTGGCCCTGTTGTGAGATATTCATCATTGAATGTGTGGCCCTGTTGTGAGATATTCATCATTGAATGTGTGGCCCTGTTGTGAGATATTCATCATTGAATGTGTGGCCCTGTTGTGAGATATTCATCGTTGAATGTGTGGCCTTGTTGTGAAGTATTCATCATTGAATATGTGACTTTGTAGTGATGTCATCTCCTTTCGATCGTGGATGTGAGTCCATGAGATTAAATCAGTGCTCTATGACAGTATAAATTAATGTAGATCGTGGTTTAAGCATTGTCGCAATTACTTCCGAGCTGAATAATGTACGGAATGAACTGAAACTGCGGCTAAATTAAAGAGCTCCTTGGAAACATGACTACCATCGAACGGTATTTATATTTTATATTTTAAACTTGTGTTGTGCTTTCTACACAGTTAAAGTATGGATTTCTTTGCTTTCAACATTTCTGTGTGACATATTAGCAACATCAGATGTACCTGAATGTGTGCATGGGATAGTTGAACACAAAGTAGCAGACCTGGGAACTACAAACTGCAATACTGTTTATTGTAACACAAGTCACTAATAAAACAAGCCATAACAAGAATTATATCTCTTTAAGTAACACTGCAGAGTGCTCTATTTAGCGTGTTGTGCTCTGGAGACACCATGTACATATGTTCAATATCAGGTAACATATTCTTTCCAGAGAGTAATCTTTCTTGTGGCTGTTCAGAACGTTCAGCAAAATTGGACTAGCTGACGTGCCTCTACTAGCGTCCGTATTCTTCTTGGTGGACATCTGCATATGTTACCTTGTACAATTTCCTTCTTGGTCGACATCTGCGTATGGTACCGTGTACAATTCCCTTCACTATTACACTGTCTATACCAGTAGGTCTTGTGAAATGTTCAAAGTATCGCAGTTATTTTGCTATATAATGTTGTGATGTTATCCCTCTTTACTTCTTACGCTTCTCCTCATTGATTTTCTCTCCGTCAATATATATATAACAAAATTGGATTAACAAAATCTCCAGAATTACTGTACCAATCTCCTATACGATCAAGCTCCTTCTGCAAATTCCTGGCGATCACTTTTCTATCTCTGCCCTGCCTATATACCAAGATGTCATCAGCATTAGACATAGTTCTCCCGTCCTGAAATCTGACAGCTTGTAATTTGAACTGTTTACACATTAAATAATACTGGGGACAGAGGTAACCCTTGTGGTAGTCCCTGGTTTATGACTGTTGGTGCCGAAGACCAACTCCGACACTTAAGAACAACCTGTCTCTGAAAAAGTGCCGAGATAATCCACCTGACAATGAAAGGACTAACGTGGAGTTGCAGCATTATGGTCATTAAGAAATCCTAGGGAACTCTGTTATAAGCATCTTCCAGGTGTATTGCAGCCGCGCATGTCTCCATTCGTTCGTCAAAACTTTCGAACACATTTTGCGCGAATACGGCGTTTTGTGCCAAGTCTGCTTACCTGGACGATAGCCTCCCAAAGTTGAGGGCAGGCTGCTATTCCTCTCTAGATGCAGGGGCAATTTCCATGCAACAATCTTTTCTAACAACTTGCCGATCGTATTTTGCATGGTTATGAGTCTGAAACCCTGTATCATCGCATGACTCTTGCCAGGCTTGCGTAGTGGGATTAAATAACTATACAACCAGTCTTCATCCACTGTGCCAGTCGCTAGGCTCTTGTTAAACAACATTGCCAGCTCCTTAAGGTCCTCGTCTGACTTAGAGATGGTTTCCATTTCTCAAACGCGATTCTTGTAGAGCCACAATATCTGCACTGTAGATTAATATATCCAGTTCTATGCGTCTTCTTTCAACACTAGCGACATTCCAGAACAACACACGTAACAATTTCAAAGACATACGAACGACTTTAGATCTGTGACGCCTGGTTTAAGCGTGATGACCTTGTCATTTGGCCCCGCCACTTTTAGGGCGTTTACGGTTACCAGCCATTTTCTGTGTACTAAGCCTTGCAATCACATGAAATACCGACTACACTCATGAAAGTTTCAGCTCTGATGCACCTACTCCGT
The DNA here is from genome assembly GCA_034231615.1 of Meghimatium bilineatum. NCBI lineage: Eukaryota > Metazoa > Mollusca > Gastropoda > Stylommatophora > Philomycidae > Meghimatium > Meghimatium bilineatum. Next base: position 7,835,370 of record CM067300.1, read on the forward strand.
CGCACCGGCGAAGATCTTGATGAGTGCACCTCCTGTCAAAATAACTAACACCACATCCTAGACGAAATAATGAAATAATCCATCTTTCAAGTGATGTTGACGGTGTCACACAAAAACGCAAGTTGCTATGTACGCCATTTTGACTAGAAGTCAAAAGTATTTAGTATGTCGATTATCCTCTTCGCGCACCAGACATGTCCATATGTGGTTATATCTCTACTTCAGTAAGACGTTGAAGAAATGATCACCTTCTAATATCTAGAGGCCCAGATATTTGAAGATGGCAACTCGGGTCCCAGATATTTGAAGATGGCAACTCGGGTCCCAGATATTTGAAGATGGCAACTCGGGTCAGAGATATCTTAAGATGGCAACTTGGGTCACACATATGTGATGATGGAATCTCATGTCTCAGATATTTGAAGATGGCAACTCGGGTCCCAGATAGTTTAAGATGGCAACTTGGGTCAGAGATATTTGAAGATGGCAACTTGGGTCACACATATGTGATGATGGAATCTCATGTCTCAGATATTTGAAGATGGCAACTCGGGTCCCAGATATTTGAAGATGGCAACTCGGGTCAGAGATATCTTAAGATGGCAACTTGGGTCACACATATGTGATGATGGAATCTCATGTCTCAGATATTTGAAGATGGCAACTCGGGTCCCAGATATTTGAAGATGGCAACTCGGGTCAGAGATATCTTAAGATGTCAACTTGGGTCACACATATGTGATGATGGAATCTCGAAAAAGGAGATTAAGCAGTCTCGAGATGGCGATGACAAGTTTAATATGACTTGGAAGAGTAAGATCAATAATATATTCTTCTTCTTCTTCGTTCATTCTCAAACTCCTGCAGATTAGCAAGATGTAGTCCGGAGAACTGAATGTGTTGTGTCATGGTTTACAGCATTGCTCCGATATGTGCGCCTTTCGGCCTGACACATCCGATGACACACACTTCGGCATGGCTTTGGGTCACTGATCCTATATGGGATGGGGCAGCCAACTCCATTCCATAACCTCCTTAGTCACCTTTTAGGACATGCATGGAAGGTAAACAGTGTTGCTATTCTTTGCTCCCCTTTCGGGCCCCGGCAACACACGCGCGATGCAATAATATATTAAAGTTCAATCGAATCAGATCGTTAGTGCTAAGTGTACTTGTACATGGATGTGATAGATGGACACATAAAGATGGATTAAAACTTTTTATAACGAGGTGAAGGATAACATTTGTTAAGAATTTGTTGTATAGAATCATCATATGGCAGTATAAATGACATTGGTGAGGGATATGTGCGTGCGTGCGTGCTTGCGTGCGTGCGTATGTGTGTGTGTGTGTGTGTGTGTGTGTATATATTTTATATATATATATATATATATATATATATATATATATATATATATATATATATATATATATATATATATATATATATATATATATATATATATATTAAAGACTGCGAGGGAAGGTGATGGCTATCGCCCTCATATAGCAGAGCCACTGAACTGTGAGATCTCTAACATCGCACATCCCTACGGCAGTAAATTCGATGGTTTAACTTTACTTTTTATACTACTAGATTTTCAGTAGAATGTAGACCAGAGATGCGTTTTCCGTGGTTTTATTTGTGCCAATGGTCCGAAACATCTAACTTCAGTGTGAGAAGAGTCGCAAGCATGTCTGGTTTTGAGAACAGGATTACGCATGACTCCTTTATCAGAACTATCCAACAGAGGTCAGGTAATGGCTACAGACGAGGTAGAGTGAAAGACATATCAATCAATGAATCAAATGCCATGCAGAGTGAAGTTGGCAATCACGTTTCTCCTCAATTCTCTGTTTATGTGATGTTAATACGTTCGACTGGTGACATCTTTTTGTGCCACAGTGACAACCCATCCAGAAATTGATCTCTTTGTCTTCCTCTGTATCTTCTCCCCTTGAACTTTTTTGTGGTTACTAAATGGTCATGTTTTTTTCTTTTCTCATCACATGTCCTAAAGATCTTGACTGTCGCTTCAAATTTTTTCTATAATTTGTCATTTTACTCCGGCATCTCTGAGGATTTCTACATTAGATTTCTTGGATTTCCAAGGAATTTGCATCATTCTTTTTCAAAAACCACATCTCAATTGCCTCCAGATTATCTTGAGCTCTTAAGGAAAATATGAATCGATAATCTTAAAGGCTGGACAGGATTAAGGCTCCCCACGAAAAAAAAAAACCGAGAAAAGAGAGGCTTCGTGGAATTTTTGTGCTGATGTGACACCACTATATTGCTGAAGGGCTATGGGTTTGACGATGAAGATGTGAATTTTATTATTCTCATCAATTTCTGGTCTGTGCAATATTCCTCAAAACCTGCACAATTTGTTACAGAAAGTATATTGTTACTCAATACCTGCACACTTATCACAGAAAGTATATCGTTAGTTTACGATATAAATATGTCACTGACGTGATGGTAAAGTCGTTCGCTTTGTGTACACAAGGTCCTGGGATCCAGCTCGCAACTTCCTGTTTGCGATATGGGATTTTGAGATCCATGAGATACATCGAAGCACAGACTTACGTGCTGAGTAAGTACTCATTCACTACTCATTATGTCAAGATTACCTTACTGTGTAATGGCGGTTGGTAGGAGCTGTGCCATGTTCTATGCAAGGCTGGGAGAGTTACAAAAATTGGTGAAACTCGAGCGACTTGCCTGCACAAATGTGGTACGTGTATTACTTCTCCATTAATATCAACAAACTGGAAAAATACGCCAGAGATATTGGACAATATATGTCAGCTAGCCAATCGGCGGACTAAATATTTATATAAGCCCAGCAAACGTTCCCAATAACCATAGAAAGACCGAGTGGACATCAGGGTTGATCAACTGCTTAACAGACTGTTATTGTAAATAGTTACAGAAGGAGTCTCAAAAAAGTGCTGCGAAAGTTGGAAAATATAACAACATCACTGGAAAAGAAATTATATTCGTTTTAAAATAAATGTCGTATAATAGAACTATTGAATATTGGTTGGGAAGAATTTAAGTCAAACAAGCAAGAGAAAATCCTTAACATGAGATTTATCATAATAAAGTGTAGGGAATTCTCAACTGACATGCACATGTGTTTCATAGATTACTCAAAAGCGTTCGACTGCATCCAACACCAGCAACTATGGGAGATAATGAACAGCATGGGGTTCCCAAGGCATCTGATTTATCTAATAGAGGAACTTTACCAAGATCAAAAGGCTGCAGTGACGTTAGAGGGTGATCTCTCCGAGTGGTTTGAGGTACAGAGTGGAGTAAGGCAGAGATGCACACTCTCCCCATACCTGTTCAACAGATACGCATAAAGTATAATGAGGAATGTGAGAGAAGACATACACAACGCTGACTACCACGCTTTAAACGTAGGTGGATTCCTAATCCCTAAACTACACTACGCAGACGACACAGTGCTTCTTTCAAATGATATAAAGGGATTGTAACAACGAATCAAGAACACAAAGAAATATAGCGAAGCACAAAACTTGTATTTAAACAGGCAAAAAAAAAAAAATCATGTCAATAGATATAACAAAAAAAAAATCAGAATAGACAATACCGAGATATAATGTGTTGATAAATTTGAATACTTAGGAGCAAACATCAGCGGTGCAGGAGATGCATGGCAGAAATAAGGAAGAGATTGGCAATGGCATATTGCAAAATAACGCGGTTGAAAAACATATGGAAAAACAATAAAATATAAACGAAAGTGCTAATTTTACTAACTTTTATTTTTCCGGTTGGTTGCAACATACGGCTGTGAAACATGGACCCTAAGTAAAACAGCGGCAAAGAAGTTCAACGCATACGAGCTGAAATGCTACAGAAAGATACTTAGAATATCATGCTTAGAATTGAAGATTCCAAAGTGTTGGTTACTAAACACAATAACAAAAAGAAAACTTCGCCTGTTTGGTCATATAAAGAGACACAACTGTTTAGAAAGACAAATAGTGGAGGGAAGAATGCCTGGGTAGAGGAGAAAGGGCAGACCAAGAAGACGATGGACTGGTGACATTAAAGAAAACATGAATACATCGCTAGAAAATGCAAGCCGCATCGCCCAAGACAGAGAGAGGTTCAGAGAGTTCATTGGGAAGACAACGTTCTGGAAGGAATACGTCACATGACACACAACAATAAGAAGAAAAGAAAAAGATAGACTTATATTGGACATATACTTAGAACAAATGAATGCAGACTGCCAATACATACATTAAATGAGCACCCTGTGGCACAAGAAAAATAGGAAGACCAAGATAAACTCTTCGCAGAACAAATATCAGAGAGTATGATTACAGGTCTCAACAACATGCAAGAATTACACATAGTAGCATCACATCTTTCGACGTGAGAGCCTTGGTTTCTGTCTTGTGCACCGTATTCAACGCTGAAGGAACATAGATAGATATAGATATATACATTCATTGATTGATTGAGAACACCAGGAATTGCGAGCTATTACATCCTATGTGCAGTGTGGTAATTTTTCTGAACATTTTTTCATACCCAGAAGACTTCAGCTTTCGGCTTAGTGCATTGCCTATTGAAGGAGTCTTCTAATCAGAAGTGGTCAATAATTGTATAGATGACATGCTACAAAGCTTTCAAAAAATGGCCTTAATATAATGGCATGTCATCTACTAACGTTTTCTGTTGCTATTTGGTTTGTCTAGTGTGCTATTGTTGCTACCCACAGACGCAACCGCATGCGTATATAAAATGATAGATATATAGATATATAGTTAGATAGTTAGATAGTTAGATAGTTAGATAGTTAGATAGCCAGATAGTTAGATAGTTAGATAGTTCAATAATTAGATAGTTAGATAGTTAAATAGTTAGATAGTTAGATAGTTAGATAGATAGATCTAACATGATTTAAATAGAGAATGAAAATTATAATAAATGCCTTTGCATGTAAACAAAGAAGATCTCTTTATAATTTTGTTTTGTTAATTTTATGAATATTTTTTAAATCGTTTGTTTTGAAACTACCGCACACTTCCTTTCTTGTAGGAGAACAATGATCTTTAGTAGATTTCCAGCAGAAAATAGCACCGATAGCTGGAATGTGTTGTGTCTCCGTTATTGTTTGTACATATTGCCCGACACATCCTACAGCAGAGGTAAAGTATCAAAAACTTTTGATAGTATCTTGTTTTGTCATGAGATGATATTAACGATTATAATGATTCGTTTATCAAGACTGTCCTACAAATGACAATTTAGGGTAGTAGAGGAGAAAAATGCAATTCTGAATGGATAATATTAAGAGACTGGACATGATTAACATTCTCCACAGTCAAAATGAAGCTGAGAACTAAGAGGCACGGCGGTAATTTGTGTTGATTGGGCAATGCTATGAGAGGCATGGCGGAAATTTGTGTTAATTGGGCAATGCTTTGAGAGGCATGGCTGTAATTTGTGTTGATTGGGCAATGCTATGAGAGGCATGGCGGTAATTTGTGTTGATTGGGCAATGCTATGAGAGGCATGGCGGTAATTTGTGTTGATTAGGCAATGCTACATTCTTGAAGAGTTGTGGGCTTGATGACTGTTTTATCTTTTCTTATCGATTCTGATCTGTTACTGATTCTCACAAACTGCACACCTGTTCTGACATGTCAAATATTCTCACAACTTGAACACCTGTTCTGACATATCATATATTCTCACAAACTGCACACCTGTTCTGACATGTCAAATATTCTCACAACTTGAACACCTGTTCTGACTTATCAAGGATTCTCAAAATCTGCACACCTGTTCTAGCTTGCCAATGATTCTTACAACCTGCACAACTACCACAGAAATTATATCGTTAATCTACGATATGTCACTTGCGCATCTTACAGCTCCAACTTGCACATCTTACAGCTCCAACTTGCACATCTTACAGCACCAACTTGCACATCTTACAGCTCCAACTTGCACATCTTACAGCTCCAACTTGCACATCTTACAGCACCAACTTGCACATCTTACAGCACCAACTTGCACATCTTACAGCACCAACTTGCACATCTTACAGCACCAACTTGCACATCTTACAGCACCAACTTGCACATCTTACAGCACCAACTTTCACAGCTTACAATATGTATATACCATCTACCTCCCGTAAGGAGAATCGATAAATATTATGTAGATACTATCTCTCTTGAGAAGCGATAAGCACAATGTAGATGCCACCCATCTTATCTCCCTGGAGAAGAAAATATATATGGCCTGTCCACCCCCCCCCCCCTCCCCCCAAATATTGAGGAATATGCACAAAAGGATATATGAACGATATTGAATGTTATTGAATGTAATTCATAGAGAGTGAAACAAACGAACTGAAAAAAACGAAAAAAACTTTCGCCTCAACAAATCAGAGCCCCATCCTGCACGGCAGCCCGGCTACCACTAATGTTGAATTTCTAATCAATCAATCCTAATCCTTGTATAGGTTGAACACGCTAATCTTGGCTTCATTCCCTAATAGCAGTGTCTAGCTTACCTTACTAAACATATTCCCCCTATACTTTCCCTTGTTCGGATATAGACGATTTCGTGTCAATGTTAGTGTAAATTTAACTGTCTACCACGCCATCAGTCAGTGTTGCCATATTTTCTATCTTATTTCAAAATTTCACGTATAGCCTTTTTGAAAAATACTGATCATGCTTTACTGAATATGCGTATTTCCAGTGGTAATATACGGTTGTGAGGCATGGACATTAAATAGAACAATTTCAATTAGAATCGCTACTTTCGAAATAAAATTATACAGTAGAATTTTACATTCTTGATTAGGAACAAACGTCACAGCACTGGTGGCATTCCCATATATGCTCTGCTTGCCGTTCCGTCAGCCATCTAAAAGTATATAAGCTCAGTGTCCCAGTCAGTTGCTGATTACACGTTGTCCTGATCTTTCCGGTGAGGGAGCACTTTCTCCCATCGGCTCTAGTAACTCCCATTTCTACCATTCTCTGAATATGTACATTGTCTCGTTCGACTTCCTCCTCGTCTTCTCGTAGGGTATCCGTGACTGCTCTAATCAATTAAATCATTTACTTCTTATCTCGGTGCCGTTCACCAAGGCTTTCAGCCAACACATTGGCTCTTTAGTTTCATCTGACCTTATCATGACCTGGACAGTAAAGCCATGTAATGCTCTGCGCATTGTTGAGAAGAGTGACCCATTAGGTTTTGATCATACACTTTTCTATCTTGCGCAGCATACTTTGAGTTACCGATAGAATCACTGAGTCTGTTGGTGATTGTGTCGCCAGTCAAATGAGAGTTGCCGTCACCGCTTCTATTTCCATTCTCATACTGGATGTTGTAGTGGGTACGTAGCTAACTTCTCAGCTAATTTCTTGCCATTTTGGTAGGCAGAATTTTACGTGGGGAGCTAAAATGTCAATAAACGTCAATAAGTCGACGAGGCCTGGCTAATTAACAACATCTTAACAAGAAAGATGGATTTTTTGGGTCATATAAAGGAACAAAACAGAATGGAAAGATTAATAGCTGTAGGCAGAGCTAACGACAACAGAGGAAGACGGCGTCCAAGATTACGATGGTGAAGAGTTATGTCAGAGTACCTAAACATGTCTCCAGCTGCGGAAGTCCAACTCACAAAAAATCGCAGAGTTTTCAGAGAATTCATAAGGAAGAACACGTTATGGAAGAATATGTCATATGTTTAAGACTGACCCTGTAATTTTTGTATCGACCTTTTGTTATTTTATTTTTTAATCTTTATTTGTGATTTTACTAGCAAATAATGTTGCTGTCGTTTGAATGCCTTATCACATAACTGCTGTCCAAACAAAATCTTGATTCTGAATGCAATTTAATCTATTAGATGCAGTAATTACGAGTATAATTAGTTCTTTTTCAAAATCACTTAAATTAAACTTGTTATATTATGTTTTCACCTTTAAAGAAAACAGTTGTGGATTTTAAACATTTCTTTTACCATAAATGTTCGCAGACACAGTATAATTGGCAACCCTGCTACTGGTGTAAAAGTTCGAAGGGTAATCTACGCAAACAAGATGAATTACTGACTGTCTATTCCTTCCATTGTTTGTTTTTATTTTTTTTGTTCGGATGTCAACAACATGAATGAGAGAAAGCGCTAATGGAAAAAAATCAAACACAAATTTGTTTTAATGGATGCAACGAAATTTTGGTGCAATTAAATTATTAAAACTATTTTCAGGATGTTTGTGTTCCTTTTCAATCAGTGACTTGTGTTTCGACAGGAGTAAAAGAGAAATTCATTGTCCACTTAAGAGTGTAATTCAAGCACGCCTCTTGATCCTTGTTATACTGAGTTTGGTTGTATATACAGTATGTATGAGTGTATATAATATATATTTATATATAGGGTTACCATAATTGTCAGATGGAAAAAGAGGACACGCAAAGCTTTCATCAAATATGGCCAATATTAAGTTTTGTACAAATACAATTAAACTACATAAAATATTGTTCTTATTTAATTCAACCTGCAGGGCCGTACGCTAACATGTGCAGATAACATCCCAATGCAAGAGGCCAGAAAACATATGCAAGGAATTATAAATGATATACACGACAAATTGAGAGCAATTTCGTGATGTAATGACTCTGGCTATCAGGTGAATCAGAATAAGACCTGCTTCACGCAGCGATCCGTGAATACAAAATCGAGTAGTTGATACATTTAGTGTGAATTTTGAATTTGTTGAGCAGAATATCCAGGGAGTCACAGAATTAAAATATCTAAAAGTAATGTTTGTACTGAGTAACGTTTGTACTGAATAACGTTTGTACTAAGTGACGTTTGTACTGTGTGCCGTTTGTACTGAGTAAAGTTTTACATGAAATGTTATTTCAGCATTATTTTCCAGCAATCGCATTGTCTGCCAGTAATAAAAGTTCAGTAACGATGAAATAACTGGAAGTGAAGTTCAGTAGGAGCTTGGTAGCCTAGTTGATAGTGAGCTTGCTTGCTATCATCTGGCTACAGCGTGCCGGGTTCGAAACCACGTCCGGACATTAAAAAAAAAATCGGGTTGTGATTTCTCACTTGACACGACTACTCCTCCAGTCGACTCAGCTGTAAATGAGTACCTGACGCATGGGTTAGGAAAGGTAAAAAACAGCAAGCAAGGGAACTGGCCACACCACCTAATAGTTGCTGCGGATTAGTTATCTTCATCCCCGACGGCAGATGCCATGGGACCTACCTTTACCTTTAAAGTTCAGTAATGATGCAACATGTGGAAGTAACGTTCAGTAATGATGCAACATGTGGAAGTAACGTTCAGTAATGATGCAACATGTGGAAGTAACGTTCAGTAATGATGCAACATGTGGAAGTAACGTTCAGTAATGATGCAACATGTGGAAGTAACGTTCAGTAATGATGCAACATGTGGAAGTAACGTTCAGTAATGATGCAACATGTGGAGGTAACGTTCAGTAATGATGCAACATGTGGAAGTAACGTTCAGTAATGATGCAACATGTGGAAGTAACGTTCAGTAATGATGCAACATGTGGAAGTAACGTTCAGTAATGATGCAACATGTGGAAGTAACGTTCAGTAATGATGCAACATGTGGAAGTAACGTTCAGTAATGATGCAACATGTGGAAGTAACGTTCAGTAATGATGCAACATGTGGAAGTAACGTTCAGTAATGATGCAACATGTGGAGGTAACGTTCAGTAATGATGCAACATGTGGAAGTAACGTTCAGTAATGATGCAACATGTGGAAGTAACGTTCAGTAATGATGCAACATGTGGAAGTAACGTTCAGTAATGATGCAACATGTGGAAGTAACGTTCAGTAATGATGCAACATGTGGAGGTAACGTTCAGTAATGATGCAACATGTGGAAGTAACGTTCAGTAATGATGCAACATGTGGAAGTAACGTTCAGTAATGATGCAACATGTGGAAGTAACGTTCAGTAATGATGCAACATGTGGAAGTAACGTTCAGTAATGATGCAACATGTGGAAGTAAAGTTCAGTAATGATGCAACATGTGGAAGTAACGTTCAGTAATGATGCAACATGTGGAGGTAACGTTCAGTAATGATGCAACATGTGGAAGTAACGTTCAGTAATGATGCAACATGTGGAAGTAACGTTCAGTAATGATGCAACATGTGGAAGTAACGTTCAGTAATGATGCAACATGTGGAAGTAACGTTCAGTAATGATGCAACATGTGGAAGTAACGTTCAGTAATGATGCAACATGTGGAAGTAACGTTCAGTAATGATGCAACATGTGGAAGTAACGTTCAGTAATGATGCAACATGTGGAAGTAACGTTCAGTAATGATGCAACATGTGGAAGTAACGTTCAGTAAGAAATTTCTATTCATCATCATCATATGACGTACTCTTTCCAGAGCAGAACATCCTTATGAATCTATTGAATTCTCCTCGGTCTTGAGCAAGTTGTCCCGCCTCCTTTAGGGGCATGTGCAGGCATTCCTGTATGCCTTCTGTCCAACGGCGTCTTTATCGACCTTTACCTCTGTTACATTTCATGATCCCCTCCAATATCACTCTCTCCATGTTGTCATGTTTCTTAACGTGACCGACAAGTTACTATGCGAAAGTCGAATTAATTAACAATGCAATATGTGGAAGTAAATTAAATAACACGCTTATATGTGCAAGTAAAGTTTAATAAATTAATATGTCGAGGAAAAAGTTATATAACAAGTTAATATGTCGAATAAGTATTAAATAGCTCGTGTTATGACTAGGAAACATTCGCGCATAGAAATGATACACTCAATGCACCTCATGACCTGCAAACATTGACAGACCACATAATGTTACAGCAAGAAAAAACACATTTAACTGTCTCCGTTCACTTAACTTGTTCATTCCATCTTTAACTCCTGGTCTTCCATTTCCTAATTTACATAAAACGTGGACTAGTCACGCCCTAAATCTGTTCTTCTAGAAGCCATCTCGAGAAATCTAAGACTTAAAATGAGATTTAATCATCTGAAGCGCTTCCAGTGCGTGGACATCCAATTACCCTTGACTGAGACAACGATAGAGGTAGTTAGGAGAAAGTGATGTTGAACAAATGTTCTTGAATTCTGTCAGCCTTGAGTTTGTGGGCTAAATGACATATTTGAAACAGGGTTGTTTTAGGATAAATCAATTCTCAGTAGTAACGGGAGAAAGACTTGCAGAGGAAGATGTTTAAAGTAGGCTCGGGGAATAACTTGGAGAGAATGATGTTTCAGCAGTAGCGGGGAATAACTAGTAGAGAATGATGTCTGAGTAGTAGCGGGAAATAACTAGGAGAGAATGATGTCTGAGTAGTAGCGGGGAATAACTTGGAGAGAATGATGTTTCAGTAGTAGCGGGGAACACCTTGGAGAGAATGATGTTTCAGTAGTAGCAGGAAATAAATTGGAGAGAATGATGTTTCAGTAGTGCGGGGAATACTTTGGAGAGAAGGATGTCTCAGTAGTAGCGGGGAATAACTTGGAGAGAGTGATGTTTTAGTAGTAGCGGGAAATTTTTGCAAGTATATTTCTAATTAAAACAGTTCAATTAGCTCATACAAAAACAATATCTCTACCGCTTTTGTCAGCTGACACAATTCTCTTGACAATAACTGTCATACACTTTCTTACTATTTTCCATTGGTAATTGTTGGTTGACTAATTTATGCATATTTTCCAATCATCTAGTTAGACAGACACGTCAGATCACATCCCTCCTGCATCTGATTATAAAGTCACGTCACATCACATACCCCCCTCATCTGGTTAGAAAGACAAGTCAGATCACATACCCACGTCATCTTGTTAGTAAGACACGTCAGATCACATACCCCCCTCATCTGGTTAGAAAGACAAGTCAGATCACATACCCCCCTCATCTGGTTAGAAAAACTCTTCAGATCACACACCCCCCTCATCTGGTTAGAAAGACAAGTCAGATCACATACTCCCTTGTTTGGTTAGAAAGGCACGTCAGATCACACGCCCCCCCCCTCATCTGGTTAAAAAGACATGTCAGATCACATTTCCGCTAATTTGGTTATAAAGACACGTTAGATCATATTCCCCCCCCCCCTGCATCTGGTTAGAAAGACAAGTCAGATCACATACCCACGTCATCTTGTTAGTAAGACACGTCAGATCACATACCCCCCTCATCTGGTTAGAAAGACAAGTCAGATCACATTCCCCCCCCCCCCCCCGCATCTTGTTAGAAAGACACGTCAGACCATATACCCCCCGCATCTGGTTAGAAAGACACGTCAGATTACATTCGCTCCTCTTCTGGTTAGAAAACACGTCCGATCACCTTTTCCCCCCTCTTCTAGTTAGAAAGACACGTCAGATTACATACTCCCCCCCCTCCGTCTGGTTAGAAAGACACATCAGATCACATCCCCCCTCTTCTCTTTAGAAAGACACGTCAGATCACATACCCCCTCTTTTTGTTAGAAAGACACGTCAGAGCACACACCATCCAAAGTGCTTACCTATTTTCAATCTCTTTATGCCATCTAGGGCAAAGCTATGGATTATAATCAATCTAAGAAACCATATTAACTAACTGTATTTCAAAAATGAAATGTAACAAACACCATCTGTGTTAGACATGGAAAGTAACAAACACCATCTGTGTTAGACATGGAAAGTAACAAACACCATCTGTGTTAGACATGGAAAATAACAAACACCATCTGTGTTAGACATGGAAAGTAACAAACACCATCTGTGTTAGACATGGAAAGTAACAAACACCATCTGTGTTAGACATGGAAAGTAACAAACACAATCTGTGTTAGACATGGAAAGTAACAAACACCATCTGTGTTAAACATGGAAAGTAACAAACACCATCTGTGTTAGACATGGAAAGTAACAAACACCATATGTGTTAGACATGGAAAGTAACAAACACCATATGTGTTAGACATGGAAAGTAACAAACACCATCTGTGTTAAACATGTAATTTAACAGACATGACCTGTGTTAAACATGTACTTTAACAGATATTACCTGTGTTAAACATGTAATTTAACAGACATGACCTGTGTTAAACATGGAATTTAACAGACATTACCCGAGTTAAACATGTAATTTAACAGACATTACCTGTGTTAAACATGTAATTTAACAGACATTACCTGTGTTAAACATGTAATTTAACAGACATTACCTGTGTTAAACATGTAATTTAACAGACATTACCTGTGTTAGACATAGGGGAGATTGGTATCGGGAATTGCTTACAACAGACACAACTGAAGCCCGTAGAAAGACAGGATAACTAACGTCGCAAGAAATGAACCACAAGAATATGAAGTGACTGTATACTCACCAGATTAATATAATAAATATTAATTTGTTGTCAGGAAGCATTTTCGTCAGTTTTCAATGGCATCCTTGCAGCAGCGAATTTTCGTAACTGTCTGGTAACCGTGGATCAGGACCATGTCTTGACAATATATCTGATGATCGCATGTTGAAATGTGACTTTTATTTGCTAGTCACAGTGTCCGTGATCGGAATGACTTATTTGTACTAGATATAACAGTTTGTCTTGGAGATACTCGGTAGTTTTCGTAGTTGGATTCCAAGTTGTGAGACTGTTGTTTATTTAGTCTCAATCTATCCATCCATACATCCACCCACACACCTAATCTATCTATCTATCTATCTATCTATCTATCTATCTATCTATCTATCTATCTATCTATCTATCTATCTATCTATCTATCTATCTATCTATCTATCTATCTATCTATCTATCTATCTATCTATCTATCTATCTATCTATCTATCTATCTATCTATCTATCTATCTATCTATCTATCTTATCTATCTATCTATCTATCTATCTATCTATCTATCTATCTATCTATCTATCTATCTATCTATCTATCTATCTATCTATCTATCTATCTATCTATCTATCTATCTATCTATTCTATATCTATCTATCTATCTATCTATCTATCTATCTATCTATCTATCTATCTATCTATCTATCTATCTATCTATCTATCTATCTATCTATCTATCTATCTATCTATCTATCTATCTATCTATCTATCTATCTATCTATCTATCTATCTATCTATCTATCTATCTATCTATCTATCTATCTATCTATCTATCTATCTATCTATCTATCTATCTATCTATCTATCTATCTATCTATCTATCTATCTATCTATCTATCTATCTATCTATCTATCTATCTATCTATCTATCTATCTATCTATCTATCTATCTATCTATCTATCTATCTATCTATCTATCTATTCTATATCTATCTATCTATCTATCTATCTATCTATCTATCTATCTATCTATCTATCTATTCTATCTATATATTTATGTATCTATTTTTTGACTGTTTTAGAAAAAAGAACATCCATCTGTTCAAGCCCATAGATTGAGGTTCAAATCCTTCACGCACGGGTACGACATCAGAATATATTGGCCTAACTGTTAGTAGTTGTAGTTTCACGTTAAAGAGGGGTCGCGCCTCTCCACCCCTTACACTAAAGAGGGGTCGCGCCTCTCCACCCCTTACACTAAAGAGGGGTCGCGCCTCTCCACCCCTTACACTAAAGAGGGGTCGCGCCTCTCCACCCCTTACACTAAAGAGGGATCGCGACTCCCGCATCCATTTAGTGATGTTACAAAAACAGTAACCATAAATCTTATGAAAATGAAGGTATTATACATACAGAAATCTTGGACCATTTACATGCGATGTCATCACACTTGTTGGCTTTGTGCAAACTTATTGGTTTTGTGCAAGCTTGTGGGCTTTGTGCAAACTTGTTGACTCAAGTTGCGAGACTAGTGGTGCCATCTGAACAAATCTGGTTCAAATCCCGTTTTCTTGTTTATGATTTTTCTTCAACCATGTTTTATACATATAATAAAGATAACATTTCATTGTATCTGTGTATCTTCACAGTTTGACACTGCTGCATTACCAAGATGGCGCACAGCAACAAGATAAAGGTAATGTTTCCATGCTATGTCATTCTTTGACTTTTTAGAAGAATAGAAGACTAGAAAAATATTAAACAGAATTATCTGTAGAAGGTCGACAGCTTTGTAATCTTAACATTACAAATATAAAATGAGAAATATAAAATACTACATCTATTCTGTAGTAATGTTCTTTGTTTTGCGTTATACATCTTTATGCCTTGCAGTGTTAAGGGTAGAAGAGTTCTCTGGAGAGGTGCTTTTTATGTATGATGAATATGTTTATTTTCGTAGGTTTTTTTTTTCTGTGATCCATCTTTTGCAAGAGCTGCCCATGGCTATGTATACATCGTGTTTGTATGTCAATGCTTTTTGAGGGGCACTATCTGATGGTAGTCTGAATGCAAGTGAAAACCACTTAATCTTTCCTCTGATATAATCCAAGATTGACATTGTGTTTTTAGTCATCTGCAGATGTTTTCATTTCTGATTTTGTGTCTTATTGCTACCTTGAGAATTCTACTTACACAAGTCATTTCTGTTGTAACAATAGTTCTTATAGTGTTTTGTTGTAACAAGAGTTCTTATAGTGTTTTGTTGTAACAAGAGTTCTTATAGTGTTTTGTTGTAACAAGAGTTCTTATAATGTTTTGTTGTAACAAGAGTTCTTATAATGTTTGTTGTAACAAGAGTTCTTATAATGTTTGTTGTAACAAGAGTTCTTATAATGTTTGTTGTAACAAGAGTTCTTATAGTGTTTGTTGTAACAAGAGTTCTTATAATGTTTGTTGTAACAAGAGTTCTTATAATGTTTGTTGTAACAAGAGTTCTTATAATGTTTGTTGTAACAAGAGTTCTTATAATGTTTTGTTGTAACAAGAGTTCTTATAGTGTTTTGTTGTAACAAGAGTTCTTATAGTGTTTTGTTGTAACAAGAGTTCTGATAGTGTTTTGTTGTAACAAGAGTTCTTATAATGTTTGTTGTTAATGTCTACGTTTGGTAGAATAGTGATGGTATGATAGTAGACTGATATAGCGCTGTAGTGAGGTTCATGTTTACATGTTTGTTTCCGAAAATAGCAGACATGTGCCCTAAGATCTGGTATAGTATGTTGGGTTTCTTGGTAACTATATTAATGTATAGCACAGAAACATGGACAAAGAACAAAAATCTAGATGACAGAATTGGTGCCTTCGAGATGTGGATATATAGAAAAATGTACATAGTGTCATCGAAAGAGAAGAGAAAAAAGAGGTTATAACAATACTTCGTATGAATAAATAACTAATAAAGGAAAAACAGATCAAGCAAACAATATATTTTGGACATATTAAAAATACATGATGAGATGTTGAAAATCTAACTTGATGGTAACGTCGAGGGGAGACGATCAAGAAGTAGACAGAGATACAAGTGGGAAACATCACGAGATGGTCAGGTTACGGTCTGGCAGAGTGCATCATGTCAAGAGACAAGGGGATAATGAAGATACTTTGGAGATCTTGCAACCAAGCTTCGTTACAGAGACAGCTCTTAATGAATATATGAAACATCACGTTTATAATTCTCCCTAAGAATGGTTCTGGTCAACGAACATTCTCCTATACATCTCTTCAGTGTGAAACTGGACAAAAATCTTCTATACTCCCAACATAACACTTACACAATGTTGATCATACCTCATTTGACCATGTGCCTGCTATAAAAACAACTATTGTTTTTTAATTAAAATCGAACTTTTATGACAATAATAATAATTATAAAATAATAATAATAATAATGAGAATAATAATATGAAGACCAATAACCCGTCAGGGTGGTAGGGGTGCCACACTGGCTAGGGGTACCACACTGGATACATCAGTACAAACAGCTATCCATACAACTCTATCCTCAGTCGTTCTGAAGAGTGTAGAAAAATAACACTCTGACAGACCCTTGATCTTATCAATCCAGGATTTCTCCATATCCCTTATTCTCCTTTTACTCTCTACTGATCCTTGGAAAGTAATGTTAGAAAGTGAGTCATGTCTCGTTACTTGTCCCAACAAAAAAAATTAACGACGTTTCACACCTGCCAAAATTTGTTCTTGAAAACCCGCTAGTTTGTTTATTTGCTGCCAGAAAAATATGTGTCTTGTGTCCTGTATAGCTAATTCTTTTTTAAAAAAGTCTGTAGCACTTGTTATTGATTGAGGTGCGCTCCTCTACACCGCAGACTCCGTCCACATTAATCTTATCAAATCTTTACAACCATAAACAATCAGTAGAGGTTGCGGTTCCGATAATCCAGTCACAAGAAGATCCGGACATAACTTCAAAAAACGAGGTTTTTAATTCATCAACTAGAGGGAGCGATAGAAGGGAGCAGAGGCAAAAGTAGACTAGGAAAACTGAGAAAATTTCAAGAGATTTATAGTGAAGACAATGTCCTAGTGAAGACAAGAATGTGTTAGTGACGACAAGAATGTGTTAGTGAAGACAATGTGCTAGTGAAGACAAGAATGTGTTGCATAACAACAACAGCACGGGTTAAATCACGACCCTCGGTAATATGTGACATATTAACTAATATGAAATCAAGCCTTCTTAATGACTCCGACTTTTTCTGTGGTTTACATTGGTCACAAGGATTGTACTTTGTGTGGCCGCCAATAAACACCATGGACATAGTCAACTGAATCATTACGAATGATTGATTTCCCATTAGCAAGTAGAGTTTACATTGTAGAATGTGAAGGTTGACAGGTCAAGGTAGAAAATAGCATTAGCTAAATATGTCGTAAGACAACCAAGGCGATACATCTGGCCTTAGAACGACAGCTTAAGCTCTTACCCCTACGCTTAACGGCAAATGTGAACACGATCAACCATCATTCACCTCGGGACAGACAAGAGACAATATACGTAAGACATAGTAGTGCACATTTAAATATGACGTAACACACAGTAAACTTGAACAATGACAACACTAGACAAAAGAAAAATAGTGACAGCAGAAATGGCATGTCTACGAAGAATACTCGGAGTGTCATTAAGAGATAGACTTAGAAACGATAACATCAGACTGATAACCAAAACCAGTGTTGGATCACATCGAAAGACAACAGATGAAGTGGTTTTCATACGCTTCCAGACGACCAACAGATAGCATGCCACGCCACATTGACATAACGGGTGTAAAGCCAGATGCAGACCATGTAAAAGATGGATCACAGAAATCAAAGACACCACAGGAACAAGCTTACAAACAGCACACAAGAAGACCATCTCCAGAGAATGTTCCACACTTAACGTCGTAAAGCAAACAAGGGCCACAACGTATAGATAGACAGACAGACGGACAGACAGACAGACAGACAGACCGACGACAGACAGACAGAGAGATAGATAGTAACACACAGTAGTGTGCATCTAAAATTGATGTAATACCCATTTGAATATGACTAATTCACATACATGTGCATTACCTCATCGCCTTTTTAAATCTTAACAGCAATGTTACGTATGTTGCGCTGTCATCCTCTGCTTTTATTACACATCAATCTGTCAAGCATGGACACCTAAAGAGGCACGAGATTATCCCATTATGCAGGTGAATGTATTTGTTGATGTGTATGTAATTATACGTTTCTGTCACACATTTCACGCTACTATCACAGATTACAGATTGTGTCATGTGACCTATTCTTTCCATAACGTAGTCTTCCTTATGAATCTTCTGAATTCCCCGCGGTCTCTTGCAAGTTGCCCGGATACCTCCAGCGGCATACATTCCTGAATAATCTTGTCTAATGACGGGTAATAGTTGCTTTAGATTCTTCACTGTGCTATAAATATCACACTGTTTACATTTTTAACTAGCCGACGTCACGGATTTCCGTGTAACACAAATGAAATTAATGGCTTCCGTGATGTCACATCCCGACAATCACTGAGTTCATCTCTAGACACAGACACTTATGTATAATCTGTTTCTTTTGAAATTTACATAATTATGAAATTTACCTACTAAAGATTACCTACTCAAGTGTACCTACTAAAGTTTATCCACTAAAGTTTATCTACTAAAGTTTACCTACTCAAGTTTACCTACTCAAGTTTGCCTACTAAAGTTTAGCTACTAAACGTTCCTTTCTAAATTTTACCTACTAAAATTTACTTACTCAAGTTTACTTTCTACAGTTTGCTCTACTACAATTTACATACTATAGTTTACCTATTTAAGTTAAGTTAACCTATTTAGGTTACTTACTAAAGTTTACCCACTTATAATTACCTACATAAGTTTACCTACTAAAGTTCACCTATTAAAGTTTACCTACTGAAGTTTACCTATTTAAATTTACCTACTAAAGTTTACCTTCTGTGCGTCATTGAGTCTTATTGGAGAATACGGTGTTAGATCCATTTTTGTTGTTGTACTATGACATAGCTATGTTTGTTTGTTTTGCGTTCGCTCCATTGTAACCATCACGGATATCCGTGCTATTTCCGTCGGGAGCTTGATTACGTTGTGCCACCGTTATGCGCCTTGTAGGCCTAGCACATCCGATTTCGGCATGTCTTGACAATTCGGGTGGGCTACCCTTAGCCTGTGACAGCCTCTATATCTGTCTCCAGGCACGCGTTGTGGCGGCTCTTCGCCCAGACGATTTTTGCTCTCGTCTGACTCGCACGAGGTGTTCCACTGTCTATGAACTTGGTCTTCTTTCGTTTGTGTATGTCAATATGTGATTATTTTGTACTCTGCCATTTTGTTATTGTTAAATCATTTACATATTTAGATTTTGATTTCCTCGTTTTTATTGCAGTTGTCTCTTTGATGGGTGCCCACACATATATAGTTATTTGTATATGCATTTCGTTTTACATGGTTCTATGTATCCACACAATTACTTTGGGCCACACATTTGTATGTATACATATGCAGTTGTTATAGCATTATCTTTATGTGAACGAACGTTTATATTTCCATTAATATATGTATATGTTTCTATGTGTATGAATGTTCATGTTATTATTTATACGAGAAAGTGTTTATGTGCATGAATGTTCATATTTGTGTATACATATATATATGTATATTTATGTGAGCGCTTTTTTATGTTAATGCACGTGTCTCCATTCTGTGTCAATGTGTATACCTATTCTGGTGTGAGCCCTTTCCTGTGTGTGGATACATTTACATGCCTGTGCATTTTGTGTGGGTATCCTTCACACATCTGTGTCCATCTTGTTATGTGTTTCTTTCTTGACTCTTGGTGTGTGTTTACATTTCTATGTATGTTTAGGTTTGGTTTTATATATATGTTTATGTCTATATTTGGTTTCACATTCATTCCATGCTTTTTCAAATGTTGATTCTTCTTCTATCCTTCCTTCCCCAAACCCACTCACCCCACCACCACACAACCTCATCATTACTCATCTATCATTATCATATGCCATTCTTGTTGGCGTAGGTGACCATGGTTCTCTGTTCACAGTATTGTTATCAGGATCGTTGTTTCCAAGCCTTGCTAGGTTGTCACATGAATATTTTCTCACGTCCCCATCTGTCTCTGTTCCCTTCAGTCGTGCCTGTTGTGACTATGTTCTTAAAACCTGCCTGTCTGATAGAGTGACAAAAGGGGTATTTTTCTTATCTTTTTCTTTTATTATTCTTGCACTCATCATTAGTGTCTCTAATTTCCCACTTTCGGTTTGTTTATAATGAATGCACGCATTTTCACCTTGACTAGATGCGTTGCCATCCCTGCGCTATTATGGAGACGAGGGCTTGATGAAATATAGACATCTATTTATTTTTTTATTTTGTCGTTTTCTGTTGTTTGTCTCTTGAAAAAGGTTCAATTTGAGCCGATACGTTGAGAATTGTCCTGTTTAGTTTTATTGTATGTTTTTTGTTTTTTTTCTTAAAAATATATTTTTATTAATAGGCTAGGTAAGTGTTTAGTAACCTTTTTACATCATTTTGCATTACTATGAACTTGCCTCGTGTAATTGGACGTGCTGAGCCTGTGCCCATTGGGTACTGAACCGTTTCTCATCCGTGAGCCTGGTTCCTTAAGGGGAAGAACTCAACAGAGGAGTTGGACCCTGGCTCTTTCGCCCTCTTAGCCGAGGTGTCATTCACCGACATCGTGTACCTCTTGTCCAAGTTCGAGTCTCACACCACGCGTTTGAGAGCAAGGCGTTCTCGAGCTGAGCGTCCTTGTCCCAATAGCGCCTGAGCCCATCAGGTACTGAACCCTTTCTCTCTTCAAGTGTATTTCCGGTGTAGGAGAACCTGACAGTAGAGTTGGCCCAGGGCTAAATCGTTGTCCCTTTTGTGCCTGAGCCCATCGGGTACAGAACCATTTCTCTCTGAAAGTGTACTTCCGGTATAGGAAACCTTGTCAGTAGAGTTGGGCCAGGACTACCATCGTTGTCCCTTTCTTGCCTAAGCCCATCGGGTACAGAACACTTTCTCTTCGCGAGCATATTTCCGGTTTAGGAAGGCTCGACATTAG
The DNA here is from genome assembly GCA_034231615.1 of Meghimatium bilineatum. Taxonomy (NCBI): domain Eukaryota; kingdom Metazoa; phylum Mollusca; class Gastropoda; order Stylommatophora; family Philomycidae; genus Meghimatium; species Meghimatium bilineatum. The sequence continues at coordinate 7,856,957 of CM067300.1, forward strand.
AGTTAACATAGCTATGAATGATGTGGTCAGCATTACATCTATTGCCTTTATTCTTGCAGAAGATATGGCTCCCAGTTTCTCAATGTCGTTGGACATATAAGGTTTTGGTGCTTTTATAATTATTTCTAAGTTAACAGGAAATCGAACCCATGACCTCCCACAGTGATATGAAGAAAAATAAAGGATAATTGAAGAAGTAACAATCAGTTAATATAGCACATGGAAACTATGTTAGGCATTTGGATTCCACAGTTCGGCATCTGACGTGTCACGTCGATGTGAGGGACGCAGTACATATTGTCTAACCTGAGTACAGTGTTATCCGACTATATATCGTCAGGCAAACAGATGAATATCTGCATAACACCTTGACGGTTTATCACACCCTTTGTTCCTATGCTTTTCAGGTCAATACGTATCCCTTGGTGACAGTTTCCGAGGAAACTGTGAACAGGGATTTAGATTTAGGTTGACTACGTCGATCTCGCACGAAGTGTTCCTCTGTTAATGCATTTATCTCATGAAATTATACGCCATTGTCTCCTGTGTCATGAGATACTGGTCCTTCTCTCGACTGTGAGCCTCTTCTAGTCTAATTAATTGGGAAAACAGTAAAATTTAACTATTGTTGGTTCTCTCTCTTTTAGTCGAAGTTCTCTCTTATCCGAGGTTCTCCCTCTTATCCGAGGTTCTCCCTCTTATCCGAGGTTCTCTCTATTATCCGAGGTTCTCCCTCTTATCCGAGGTTCTCTCCGAGTAGGTTTATAGTAAACGGATGTGCTAAGTTTAGTCACTGCATACTCTATTCTTCAGGATATCCACCGTTACCATCGTCGTCTTCGGCTTCATTATCATTTCTTTGGCAAAGTTTAATCTTGTACTGACGATTTGTTTTCTAGATATGAACAGAAGAAATATCCCTGGACTCCAAAGTCTGGTGCATCTCAAGCTCTTGATCTTTACATCAAGAATGCTCTCCATGACATTAAGTCACTTCATCACAACCGCATTCGTCGCTCTAACATCACCCCTGAAGAATCTCGCGCCTTGTCACATCTTCGTCGCCGTGATGATATTGTAATCACACCAGCAGATAAGGGTGGGGCCGTTGTGTTTTGGCCTAAGGACCTTTACCTCCAGGAGGGCCACCAACAACTCTCCAATCCTTCTTTCTACACTGCACGCACATCTGATACGACTGTAACTAACCAGAAGGTTGTTAACAACATTGTGAAAACCCTTATCCTTAGAAACGACCTTCCTACCACTGCCAAGTCTCTTTGCATCGATCAAAGCTATTTAGGCAAACCTGTTTTCTATATGCTGCCTAAAATCCATAAGGCATCGAATCCGGGTAGACCTATTGTCTCTGATTGCTCTTGTCCCACTGAGCGCATCTCCGATTTCCTTGACAGCAATTTTCAGCCGTTAGTGGAACAACTGCTTTCATTCTTGAAAGACACTACGCATGCCCTAACCATTTTTTTCTACCGTCCAGTTGTCTTCTGACCGTACCTATCGTCTGTTCTTGCTTGATGTCTGTTCTTTGTACACTTCTATACCACATGCAGATGGTCTCAGGGCTCTACAGTTCTTTCTTGACAAGAGTCCCCCACCCCTCTGTATCCACTTCTACTCTTATCCGCCTTGCTGAACTGGTGCTTACGCTCAACTCTTTTGAATTTGATGGGCACTTTTTCGATCAGATCAGTGGCGTTGCCATGTGAACCATAATGGGACCTAGCTATGCGTGTCTCTTCATGGGGCATCTTGAACATTTAGTTTGGTCTACCTATGATGGCCCGTTCCCGTCTCTTTTCCATAGATACATTGACGATGGTATAGGTATCATCGACATGTCCGAAGTGGAATTGTCTCGTTTCATCAACTTCATCGGCAGTTTCAACCCTGCTATTCAATTTACATCTAATATCTCCACTACTTCTGTCAACTTCCTTGACATCATTGTCAACATTCATCCCCCTTACCTTAGCACATCCGTTTACTATAAACCCACTGATGCACATGGCTTTCTGCTCTACACTTCTTCTCATCCTCCCGCCTGTCGTAACTCTCTACCTTACTCCCAGCTTCTTCGCTTGCGTCGCTTATGTAGCGATTACGACGATTTTCTCGACAGGTCCTCTGAGATGATTGAGTTTTTCCGTAGACGATCGTCCCCTGACAGCATTCTTTCATCCGCTTGGCTCCGTGTGCGCCATTTCTCTCGCCTCGATACCTTGACTAACTCTCAGGGTTCTTCCTCCTCCTCTGATAGAGTTAAAATTGTTCTAAACTTTCATCCTCATAACTCTTCTGTTCGACGAAACATGCTCAAACATTATTCTCTTCTCGGGTCTGATCCTGACACCCGTGATGCTTTCCATGACTTACCTCTGGTGGCTTATAGGCGTGATAGAAATCTGAGGGACATCTTGTTTCATAGCCACCTTAAGTCCTCTTTTCCTGACCATTTTGGCACTGTTCGTTGCTCACTTGTCCGTTGCTTTACATGTCCTTACGTGGTTCAGATGCGCTCCATTTAATTTGCCAAGGCCACTTTCTCCATCGATGAGGCCTTTACATGTGAATCCCGTAATGTCATTTACGTGATCATATGTAAACGCTGTGGCAAACAGTACATCGGGGAAACCGGCCTACGATTGAGCGATCGCTTTTGTAACCATCTTCATGCCATCAAGCACAGAACACCCACTCCTGTGGCCACACACTTCAACGGCGATGGTCATCATGGTGCGTTGGATATTCAGGTCACCACCATCAGATCTTGCACCACCAATGATAGATCTAGGTATGCTCTAGTAAATCGTCTCATTTTTGAATTGGGTACACTAAAGCCTTTTGGACTCAATTCCGACCACTCTTATGTCTAGTACTGGGTTGGTGTGGTCTTTGTCTTTATTCTTTTTGTTCCGTCATTTACTCATCTTTTTGTTTTTTTCGTTTCCACATATATTTACGTTTTTATGTACTTTCTGACCTTCCGGCATATCATTTCCATATTTACGTTGGACGTTGTGATACTTTTTACATTCGTCGTCTTTTGATGTTTTGTTTGTGTCTTGATAAAGACCTTTTGGTCGAAAAGTTGAATGTGATTTGTGTATTGTAATTTTTATGATTTCTGGTGTGCTCATCATTGTCCATCATTACCCACTAGTTTTAGATATAGTCTGTCGTGTCCCAGTGAAACGAAATATAAACCTGTGTTTTACGTAAGTCTAATCAATGCTATTAGGAAAGTTGACCACACAAAAAACATCTATCACTATCTTGACAGAGCTGAGCAAGTTATCATCTACCGCATGAGGACAGGACACAGCAGACTAAGTAGCCCTTGAATAAACTAAAACTGATTCCATCACCTCTGTGGAACATAGCCTGCAAGACTGCATTACATTAAACCAATTATGGGAGGAGCACTGGCACCAGAGACTTTTACGCAAAGAAAGTTATATGGGAGCCTTGATAAACTTTCTTCTTCTTCAGTGTTAATTCTCAAACTCCAACTGAGTCTCTCTTGTAGCAGGGCAATGGTGCCACTAGATTTCCAGCAGGATGTAGTCCAGAGAATGGAAATGTTTTGTGTAACCGTTTTATTTGCGCCAATGACCAGACACATCCGTCTTCGGCGGAGAGCTTTCAATTACAGCAGTATTTATCAAGAAAACCGGACTTACTGTTTAGATATTTGAAACTGTAAACGAGAAGAAGAAAGTAGAATATCTAGATCTCCATTTTATGAAACAATAAATATATTACTTTATTTGACTAACAAATTACTTCACTTATTTTAAATACATGACCCCGCCGAAGACGGATGTGTCGGGCAACTGGTAGAAATAAAACGGCAAAACAGCGTATTTCGATTCTCTGGACTACATCCTGCTGGAAATATACTAGGGCTGTCTTCCTGTTGCAAGAGTGATCCAACGGGAGTTTGAGAATGAACTCTGAAGAAGAAATACATGACTATAACAGTTTATACAGAAAATGCGTTCCTCTCTATAGAGCATTTAGTAAATAATATATTTATTTGTATAATTACACAGAGAATTGATCAATGCATGATTTCATAATATCGATCCGTCATTTCCGACAGGTTCTTGCTTAATGAGAATCGTTAAGAAGAAAATCTCCAATCAATACGATACTTCTTGGTACTTTCGTGAGACATGTCATTCAAAAGATTATCTATACAAATTCCTGGAAGTTTTTTTTCTTCATTGTTTTCTCCCTTTAATTAGGTTAGTTACCAGGTAACTAGGTCATCGTGAGATTGACAAGTAAGGGAATGTAGCTTGAAAAAAATCTTTATATTTATGAGGGAACACTTTTCTTTGTAACTACAGTAATATGTCTCAACCTTTACAACCTTTCTTTTTATAAGTAACTCTTTCCAACCTTTCTTTTTCTAAGCAACTCTCCTCAATCTTTCTTTCTATGTAACTATTTCCAACTTCTTTTCCTAAGTAACGCTTTTCCCATGTATTTTTTAAAACTATTTTTCTAAGTAACTCTTTCAATTTTTTTTTTTCTACATAACTCTTTCCAGCGTTTCTTTTCTAAGTAATTCTTTTCAAACTCTCGTTTTATAAGTAACTCTTTCCAACCTTTTTTCTATGTAACTCTTTCCAACCTTTATTTTTCTAAGTAACTCTTTCCAATATTTCTTTCTTTTTCTAAGTAACTCTTTCCAAACTTTCATTTTTCTAAATAACTATTACGAACTTTCTTTTTCTAGGTAGCTCTTTCCAACCTTTCTTTCTTTAAGTAATGATTTCTAATCTTTCTTTCTTTTTCTAACAAACGCTATTCAATCTTTATTTCTCAATTTTTCTCATTTTGTTTCTTCAGTTTCATCTAATTTTTTGTAACTTCATAGCACGTTTAGCTTTCTCACAATCCGTATTTCTTTCTTTATCTTCCATCGTCTGTTAGTATTTTCTTCATTCCTACCTATTTATTGCTCACATCATATCACCTGTCATTATGTGCATGCATCACGATACAAAATTTAAATTTAGCCGTTGTCTGTAATTTATAACCATTTTTTTGGCTATTTTGTATGGCCTTCCATCAACCTTAATTCCCAATAATTCAGGGATTTCCACCTGATTAATTTTTTAAACAATACCGCCTTCAGTTGTAGGGTACTTAAACAGTTGTAAGGTACTTAAACAGTTGTAGGGTACTTGAACAGTTGTAAGGTACTTCAGCAGTTGTAGGGTAGGGTACTTGAACAGTTGTAGGGTACTTGAACAGTTGTAGGGTACTTGAACAGTTGTTTGTATAGTTGTTTTGCGTTCGCTCCATTGTAACCAGCACGGATAATTGTATAATCCGCCGTTAGCGTGATTACGTTGTGCCACCGTTATGCGCCTTGTAGGCCTAGCACATCCAATTTCGGCATGCCTTGACAATTCGGGTGGGCTACCCTAGCCTGTGACAGCCTTCCTATCTGTCGTCAGGCAGCGAATGTGTACTGATTCTACGCCGAGACGGCTTGTCCTTCACGTCTGTCCTGCACGAGGCATTCTGCAGTCAGTGAACTTGCCTCGTGTAATTAGACGTATTGTGCCTGTGCTCATCGGGTACTGAACCTTTTCTCGTCCTCAAGCCTGGTTCCGGTTTAGGAAGAACTTGACAGAAGAGTTGCGTCGGGCTCGTTCGCCTTCTTAGCCGAAGCGTTGCTCACCAGCTTCGTGAGCTCCTCGTCCAAGTCTGATTTTGTACACATATTTAGGAACGTTAGGGACTTGCGTTTCGTTCTAGAGCTGAACAGTACTTGTCACCTCGGACTGCTATAACTGTGCCCATCAGGTACTGAACCTTTTCTCTCCGCGAGCGTAGCATGCTTCCGATATAGGAAAGACTCGACAGTAGAGTTGGGCCCAGGCTGAGATTACCGGTAACTAGAAGCTTGTTTCGAGCAAACAATGCTTTAGTTCCGATTTCATCGAACCGTTTACCGTGCACTTTGCACATGACGCTGCCCTCTAGCAGATCTTTCTCAGTGTACTCATTGTACTTTTATTTTTATTGGGACATCTGCCGACTTCGTTCCGACTAAATTGTCCCCCCTCCAAAGCTTCTACCGAACTTACTAGCTTCACTGTGTGTCGACAGTGTTGTTGAATGTGTTGGCACAGAGGTGTCGGAGATATTGCCTGTCTTATTGCGGTTAAATCTCTGTCCATCTGTCACCTCCACATCCACGGACACGATCCCCAAAAGGTTAAGCCAGAATCAGCACGAGCCGTTGTATTTCTGTTACCAGGGTGCGCCACGAAGAAGCACTTTTTCGGATCTTGGTTATCTATTAACCCTGGGTCCGCCATGAGCAGTGCGTTCCATTTGCACCCCTTGAACAGTTGTAAGATACTTGAGCAGGTGTAGGGTACCTGAACAGTTGTAAGGTACTTGAACAGTTGTAGGGTACTTGAAATATGTAGGTATTTGGGCCATAATTTACATGGGTCCCTATGCGCATAGTAAAGCTATACAATCTACTTTTCGATGTGTAATAACTGTGTTTACATCTAAATAATTCTCCTTGTTACAATCTACTTTTTGATGTGTAATAACCGTGTTTACATCTAAATCGTTGTCCTTGTTACAATCTACTTTTTGATGTGTAATAACTGTGTTTACATTGAAATTATTGTCCTTGCTACAATAATGTTCCCCGTAAAACAATTAGTATTGAAGATTCTCCATAATCTCTAACCGAAACTCTCTAGGACTGGACTATATACAGATGTCTCAGGGGAGGAAACAGTGACAAATGGTGGTCTATATAAAATGTTCCAACGAAAGCAAAATTAAAACATCAATAGGCTCAGGTATTGCTTCTACTTATTTCAAGACAAAGTGTGAAGCAGACAAATAAGCACATTTTTTGTCACGTAGATCATCCCATCTGGAGGAGGAAAATCTGATTTGAATATCTTCCAGGATTCATCATATTCCACATGAATGACTTAAAATCACTTCTATTTCAACGAAACAACCATGCAAAATAAGTAATATTTCAGTGTATTCCAGGTTACTCGCAAGTCAAGAGAATTAATATAACAGAACAGCTAACAAAAACTGGAAACAACTGTCAACAACAACAGAGTTAAGATTCAGTAGCATTTTCAGAGATAAAATCATCCATCAAGAACTTCATAAACATGAAATGCAGGTTCCTTACGGGTGGTTCTAAGAGCTAATGTGGACAATGTCCACGCAGGATGCCTACGGATCACTCTAAATACTAATGTGGACAATGTCCATAAAACACGATAGCAATCATGATGTCACGCACCAAACCACGCAGAGAGAATACGTGTATGGGTAAGCAAAGAAAAACACACTCATAGAGTACAACCCAGATTTGACAACATACATCTACACATAAGAGAAAGATCGAAACATTTTTAATGAAATGTCTAAGGAAGGCTATTGGAGTAACTAGACTCTGCAAAATGTGCAGTGAGAACATCAGAAAAATAATAGGTATAACACCATGCATATAATATATAGAGAAACAACAGATACAATGGTTTGGACATTTTATGAGAATGAATGATCAACTTTCCATAGCAGCTTATAGCAAGATGGATTCAAGATACAGAGCCAAGGACAGACTTAAGAATAGATGAATAGACAACATCGAGACAATCCTGAATAAACATGGCTACACCTCAACCACGCAAACACACCTGGCTCTGGAACACAGACTACATCTCCTTCATAAACCCTTACGCTCAACGGCGAGTGTGGAAGCTAAGACAGCACCACATGGGGATAGACAATAGACAATAAAGTAAATGGCAGGATCGATCTGCAACTTTATTAAGGTGTAGGTTCCTATTACTAGTTTCCTAAGATTGGGTTTGGGTTTGAACACGACGCCCCTGGTCCACATCTTCGGTCTTAATAGACCAATGTTAATAATTCAGTTAATATTCAGTTAATAATTCAGTTAATATTCAGTTAATTCTGTCACAAATGTTCATTACCTAAATTTAAAGAAGAACAATCTCAAAGTAGATATATTTTCAAAATATGCCAACATTTTTCGAATATCAATAATCTTATGGCCCATATAATCACCATTAAAAAAGGCCAAACGTGATCAATTATGTGATAAAATATCGAATTTGGCAACCCTCAAGTGACGACCATGACTCTAATCACTTCAGAGTTTCAATTATCCTAAAATAGGATTTAGCAGTTAATCTTATTTTATTTTAAATAATTACTTGGTTTAATTCTTTTCTTTTATTGAACCTTATTATCAGCGTTGTTGATTAAGTTATTTTTTTAATATTGATACAGGAAATAACACATCAGAAATAGAATATTAGGAGTTACAGCTCAGTGGGCGTATGTTATGTAGACTTTTCACCTTCTGGATGAGTTAACCCATGCCTGATACCGTCACGGAGGTGGACGATCCTTCTTCGGGTTTACTCATCAAAGCAGTAAAACAGTTTGAAGTCTGTTTCGTGTAAAATGATCATATCGATTGCATTTTTGTCAATGACGTTTCGGCGAACATCTATTTTTAGCATAATGTAGCCTTGAATTTGTTGTTTTCGTCGCTAAATATAGACACCTTGTTAGCTTCATCCTTGTTTTTATATATCCTTGTTTTTATATATTCATTTTTGTGTGAAACTGATCACATGCCGTCTTCGCACCGATGTTTGATTGTAATTGATCGTTGATAGATTATGTATCCAGTCTTCGCTTAATGTAGTCGGTCTTGGTTCAACTGAGCGAGGTTTCTCTGTTAGGAATTTGTTTAATCACTTATAATGTCTTTACGAAATCGCAGGCTAAGAATTCGGCCGATACATCTTGTAAACAAATACATCTTCTTCTGTGATCTATCAGTAAACATTTAGTCAATATATGCCACGTATAGAGCAATATATACCACGTATAGAGCAATATATACCACGTATAGAGCAATATATACCACGTATAGAGCAATATATGCCAGCAGTTTGTTTTAGATCATTGTATGTTTCTGACTTAACGCAATAATTGATGACGCGACAATACTGCCATTACACAACAGTTGATGACGCTTCTTTACTGCTACTACACACCGATTGATTACGCTTTTATATTGCGACAACACATAAATTGATGACACGTCTACACTGCTACTTCTGCGATCCAATGAATAAGCATCCAGTTCGATATTGGTCATGTATAGAGTGGTTTGTTTTACAAATGCATTTCTTTAGAGTTCCCTCAGCATTATCACTCGTGCCGTGGAGTTACGTGTTTCAAGCGAGACTTTCAGCAGACATAATGCACCATATGAAGAAGGACTGAGAACATATTAGGAAACAGAAGCGAACTGAAGTAAATTTTCTTTGCCGGTTGATCTTTTTATATCCTGTTTATCGCATGTTTCTTAAAAGTGGATCAAAACATGGCAACGTTAGGACATGTGATGCAGGTGGTAAGTATCGACTAAGGAGGTTTTAATAGTGGTGCTGTCTGTCCAACCTACAGAGTTAAGTTACGCAGGAGCCATTCTGAAGTCGGATGTGATATATTTCACAGATGAGCTGTAACCCATGACACAATGTATTCCGTTCTCCGGGCCTACATCTTTCTAATTTACAGGAGTGTGAGAACATACGCAGATAGAGAATAATGAATCTCCTTTAACGGAAAAAAATATTAAAACAAAACACTGAGTCTCCTATCTTCCTTCATGCGGAAGTACTTCATCTGTGCCAACCTAATTGTTGTCTTCCGTTCTTTCATCAAACCGGTCACGTGACCATCGCACCACTTTGTATATATATAGTCACGGATAGGTTTACTATAAATCCCTAGGGCACTAGAAATCAGCACAGTTCAATACATGAGTTCGTCTCAATGAAACTTAATTAACGCGTGATGCGGGAATTTGGTATAGTTTCAAGGCGTTAAACGTGATAAATTTCAGCATTTGAAGACATTTATTTAGTGTCACGGAATAGGCAATCTACGAAGCGCTATATTTATGCTGAACGGAAATACCCGTTATAACGTTTAATAATAAACAAAACAGATGTAAAAATAGTGAGTGGAAAAGAAATAATATTAGAGGAGTACCAAATATGTACGTAAGATGTTGGTATAAAAATGTAAACATAGACACTAAAGTTGCATTATACAAGACTATTATTATTCCATCACTGTGCTACCAGTGCCAAACCTGGACAATGACAGCACAAGACAAAAGAAAAATAGTGACAACAGAAATGACATGTCTACGAAGAATACTCGGTGTGTAATTAAGAGATAGAATTAGAAACGATAACATCAGAAATATAACCAAAACAATCAAAAGACAACAGATCAAGTGGTTTTCACACGCTTCCAGACTACCGACATATAGCATGCCACAAATGGCCATGACACATAGACATAACGGTTATAAAGCCAGAGGCAGACCATGTAAAAGAAGGAATACAGAAATCAAAGAAGCCACATGAACAATCTTACAAACAGCGCACAAGAAGGCCATCTCCAGAGAACTCTTCCATCCCTGACTCCGCAAGGCAAACAAGGGCCACAGCGTATAGATAGATAGATAAATGAATGTAGGTATAACAAGGGGTGGGGGTGCGGGGAGTTATTCATAAAACACGTCAACAATTGGAGAGGGGCTTCTGAAAAACGTGATAGATTTTGACAAGGGAGCGGAGCGGGAGAAAACAAAAATTGACGTCAATATTACGATTTTTTTAAACATCAATTGAATGTTTGATGTTAAACAATTTTACCGCCCGTATGTTGAAGGGACCGAAAGAGAAGCAAGAATAGAAACACTGTTTACTTTCAATGCATGTTGTAAGATGCGATTAAGTAGGTTATGAGGGGAGTTGTATGCTCCATTCCATACAGGATCAAAGTGACCTTAAAGTGGTGCTCAAGTCGGATGTGTCAAATGAAAGACGCAGATTTCTCAGCACTGTACACCATGAAACAACGCATTCTGTTACCCGGACGACGTCTTGCTAGTATACGGGTTTTGATAAAGAAGAAGAAAGTAATTGTTCTAAAAATATGAAACAAGCTGGTTCGTGTTTGTTCTTCTAGTACAAGATTCTAGATTAAGTTACTCGATACAATCCCAGATCATGTGCCTATCGTCATATTTTTCTGTTGATTATTTCCCTTTGATATTTTTTATCCGACAACGGGTAATTATTTATTAACCACAATTTTAACCTTAACTCACATACCTCTCCTAACCACTCATACAATCGTCCTAAATAACTAAATTTGTAAATTAACCAAAATAGATAAACAAATTTATAAACATAACCACGGTGAAATTTAAAAAAAACAACATATGACGGAATGCACACATCTTGGATTGGACCAGTTTCTCTCTCAAACTCCTGTTGGTTCTCTCTTGTTGTGGGTCGATGGTTTACTATCAGAATTTAATACAGAGAAAGGAACTATGCTGTGTCGTCGTTTTATTTTCCCAAATGGTCCGACATATTTGTCTTTGGCGGAAGCTCCTATGTAAAACGGCTTAAAATAGGGTTGAAAAACAATGCAAGAATGTAGGGTAGTATGCATGTCGGCAAAAGGAAAACATTAAAATAGTAAAAGTAAAATAGGATCTGTAACAATGGCAGTGTCTGAGAATTCGTCACAAATTGTAAGTACAAAATATTTGACATAGTACAAAAATTGTGAAACAATCTGGTTTTACATAGTTCAAAGAATGTGACACGTTATGGTTTGACATAGTACAAAGAATGTGACACGTTCTGGTTTGAAATAGTACATAGAATGTGACACGTACTGGTTTGATATAGTACAAAGAAATGATGTGTTATAGATTTAGTTATAGATTTATAGATTTGTCCAGCTCTGTGGCACATTGCGTCAGTGACGGCAAAGGTACTGAGTTCAATCCCCGCCATAGACAATTGTACATCCGAACCGCTTAGAAAACAATGGCAAACTACTGGACATATATGATGTTCGATGATGATGGTCGTCCGTCGTAATCGACGATGACCAAAAACTCAACCATAATAATGAAAACAATAAGTGATAGAAATAATAAAAGGTAATATTGCGTTATTAAATGACTAACAAGTCCAATGCGTGCACAAAATGTTCCTTTACAGAATTGACAACCTGTAGAGGGTGTCTATGGGATGTTGAGATGTTTTTTCTTTTCTAAGTTCCCGCTTCTGTCTTGCAGTATCTTGTCTGGTCTCTTCCGCCGCTAGTGCTCCCGTTCTAAGGCTGTAACGCCATGCTGTTCTATCCTGAGCGAGGCTCTCCCAATCGCCTACGTTAATGTTAAGATGTTTCAGTGATGACTTTGAGCGTGTCTTTGAAGCGCTTTTTTTGTCCACCAGCTTTTCGAAATCCTGCTTTGAGTGCTCCATAATGGACAAATATACGGTTGATGTTACATCATAATAAGATATGCTATAAAAGAAAAAAAAACATTATATGAAGAAACGGTACATGATCTGGAAAAAATGTACATATGTATTGAATTATTTCTTAGGTATAAAGTTAAAAACAACCATTTATTTTGGTTAAGGTAGAAAATAAGAAACACACATTTTTCTTAGTTAAGGTAGAAAGTAAGAAACACACATTTCTCATAGTTAAGGTAGAAAGATAGAATCACACATTTCTCTTGGTTAAGGTAGAAAGTATGAATCACACATTTCTCTTGTTTACGGTAGAAAGATAGAATCACAAATTTCTCTTCTTTTACGTAGAAAGATAGAAACACACATTTCTCTTATGTAAAGTAGAAATATATCATAACACATTTCTCTTGTTTAAGGTAGAAAGATAGCAGAACACATTTCTTTTGGTTAAGGTAGAAAGAGAGAATCACAAATTTCTCTTGTTTAACATAGAAAGATAGAAACATACATTTCTCTTGTTTATGGTAGTAAGTATGAAGTAAACAATTTAGTGTTTCATCATCTTCCTATGATTTTGTTGTCAACCCCTGCAGGTTAGTAGGATGTGGTCTGGAGAACGGAACATGTTCAATAAACGATTTCTGACACGTTGGCACTCTGTCTCTCTTTCCAAATATTTTTTTAGATAATTTGCTAATCTATAAAATTCGTAAGCATGCCGCCATCCCGTTTCTTAATCTTCTAATAATAAGACATTCAAAAAATGTCTTTCTGTGATATAACAAATAACATTCTTTTCTCTAATGTACTAAATAACATTTTTTCTCTGATGTAACAAATAACAGTTTTTTTCTCTTATGTAACATGTAACCATCGTTTATCTGATGTAACACGTAACCTTCGTTTCTCTGATGTAACATGTAACCATCGTTTCTCTGATGTAACACGTAACCTTCGTTTCTCTGATGTAACAAATAACATTATTTTCTCTGGTGTTAACAAATAACCTTCGTTTCCCATTCTTCTTCTTCTGCGCTCACTCTCAAACTCACACATTTCAGCATGATATAGTTCATAGAAGACAGTGCAGTGTGCTGTAGTTTGCAGCTTAGATGCGATATCTATAATATGTGAGACCGCTGTAAAACTGTAGAAACAACGAAGAACATTTTCCTTGCTTTTAGCGACAGGGTCGATTACTCGTTGTAGTATTACGTTCTGGATTTTGTTTGGAATGTGTGTCTACCTATTTGATTATTTCCCTTGGAATGTTTATCAGTTTAAGTTTATCATTTATGAATCGAATATAAATTTATTTTTGGTTAGGTGGGTGGGTAGATGATGAGTTCCCCTGTCCTGTGGAGAGGCGCCCTTTCAACCCGCGGACAATGTCCAAGTAGGCTTTATCAAGAAGCATAACCAAAATGTATTAGAGGCAACAAAGATGCATACTAATCATAGAGTTGAAACACAACTCTCCTAATCCGAACTCTCACCTTTAAAAAAAAATTATATGGTCTATTGTCTTTCCCCAGGTGGTTTATTATTCACTCTTGCCGTTAAGCGTAGGACCGGTGATTGAAGCTCGAGCTTCCGTTATAGAGCCAGATGTGTGGCCTCGGCTGTGCTATGACAGTGTTTGTTCAGGATGTCCTTGAAGTTTTCTATCCATCTTTTTCGTGGTGTCCGTCTGGCTTTGTTCCCTAATCTCATTTGGTTATATGCATGTACGGGCAATTTGTCGTGATACATTTTCATAATGTGGCCTATCCACTTGATCTGCAGCCTTTCTATGTAATCTGTGAACGGTATTATACCTATACTTTTCCGGATGTCTTCATTTCGTAATCTATCGAGCCTGGTGACCCCGACGGCTTTCCTCAAGCATTTCATCTCAGTATCTTTCTGTAATGTGAAGATGAGAGAGACCAGGTTTGGCACTGGTAACACAGTGTTGGTAGGAATATACTGTAGATCATTTGTCTTTTAACTTCCATCTCGATCTTGAGATGAAAAAGTAGTGGTGACAGTTGGTATGTTACTGCATTTACCTTTTGACATGGCTTTCATTTGGTGTAAAAATACTACTGAGATATTTGAACTCTGTTACTTGTTTTACTCTTTTTTGTTTGTTTGTTTGTTTTTGATGGTTTCGCTTCATTTGGTCGAGACCCGCCTCTTTCAATCTAGGACTTGTGTCCATATGGAGTCCTTTTTACTGGTAGTAGGTAGTTAATGAGTTTGCCTCTTTTTTGGAGAGGCGTGCCCTTTCAACCAGCGGACAAAATCCAATTAGGTTATATTAGGACAAACTACCATAAAATATTAGATGTACGAAGACTCCAGTATCTTCTATCTGTATGTTTAGCGGGCTCGGTGTTCAAGAACTCCTCGAGGAAAAAAATTAATATCTAAATTAATTATTGATTTATTGTTGATATAATATTTTGATTAATTATCCCTAATATAAGTTACAAGACATGCATTCCAATAAGACCCAAGTGGTTTATTTCCAACGTTGCATTAACCTGTACTAGTGTAGTTGTTATTACTTATTCATGTTTCAAATATTATATCCCTTTCTCTTGTATTTTAAATTATCCCCCATGTGTTATTCTCTATAATCTCCCCTGACTAAATTATTTATCTGCATTACAGACAAATACTGGAAATTCAGTCCAAGTCTCAAGGTCAAGGATGCATGAACTAATGCAACTGGAATCTCTGTTAAAACAACTCCGCAGTCCAAGACATGATGACAATGTCGAGAACATGCATTACTTAAACAGCTACAAATCATCCTTAGACATCGTCCCCGGCAGGCTTGATGACAAGTCTGACAAATCTATTCCGACAGTAAAGAAACAGCGACCCTGCTTCTGGAATGTTGTGACCTGCTATTGATTATAATTATTCCAATAATCTTCTCAGTGTGTTTGTTCTTTGTGTTTCCTAGGAAGGTTAAGTAAGGAGGTGTAAGGGATGTATATTTTTGTGTGAATGTATGCAGAGAGTGGATATAAGAGAGTGGACATTCAAAAAACAAAAACCATGATAATTAGCAAAGACACAGAAGAACAGGAGGTAAACATAAACATACAGGGAGAGAAACTACAACAAGTAAAACAGTATCAATATCTTGGACACATAGTCACAAATGATGGCACATGTGAAACAAGCTAAAAGGAGAATAGGAATGGCTAAATGTACCTTCAATAGCATGAGGAAATTATTAATATCTAAACAAATTACAAACAAGTTAAAAATGAGAATTATAAAATGCTACATCTATTCCATATTAATGTATGGCTCAGAAACATGGACACTAAATAAACAATTGACAAAACACTAAGACAAAATTGATGCCTTTGAGATGTGGGTATATAGAAGAATAGGGAGAACATCATGGAAAGAGAAGAAAACAAATAAAGAGGTGCTAAAGACACTTAATATGAAGAAAGAACTACTAAGAGAAATAAAGATCAGGCAAATAAAATACTTTGGACACATTAAAAGACATGATACCTTATTGAAGACCTTACTTGAGGGTAAAGTCAAAGGGAAGCGAGCAAGAGGTAGGCAGAGATACAAGTGGGAGAGTAACATTACACGATGGACAGGTCACAGTCTAGCAGAGTGTACCACCAAGACAAGAGACAGGAGATGTTGGAGATACGTTGCAGCCAACCTTCGATGCGGAGACGGTACTTGATGATGATGATGCAGAGAGTAATGTCATGTATTGTGTGAGGAAATAATCTGAGGAGGTTTTAGGGTTGTGTTTTTGTGTGGGTATTGAGAGAGTAATACCATCTATTGTGTGAGGAGATTATGTAAGGAGGTGTGAGGCTTGTGTTATTGTGTAGATGTAATGAGAGAACACTGTCAGATGTAATGGGCTGTTTTGATGTGAGTGATTTATTTAAGGATACGGTGTGGTCGTGAGTGATTGAATGATGTAAGGATACGGTGTCGTTGTGGGTGATTGAATGATGTAATGATACGGTGTTGTCGTGGGTGATTGAATGATGTAAGGATACGGTGTCGTTGTGATTGAATGATGTAAGGATACTGTGTAGTCGTGAGTGATTGAATGATGTAAGGATACGGTGTCGTAGTGATTGAATGATGTAAGGATACCGTGTAGTCGTGAGTGATTGAATGATGTAAGGATACGGTGTCGTTGGGATTGAATGATGTAAGGATACTGTGTCGTAGTGATTGAATGATGTAAGGATACGGTGTCGTTGTGATTGAATGATGTAAGGATACGGTGTCGTTGTGATTGAATGATGTAAGGATACGGTGTCGTAGTGATTTAATGATGTAAGAATACTGTGTAGTCGTGAGTGATTGAATGATGTAAGGATACTATGTAGTCGTGAGTGATTGAATGATGTATAGATACCTTGTGGGTGAAAGGCGTTGGAAAAATATGTGGTTATCACATTGTGTGTGGTGTAATGGAATGTGTGTGGTGGTGGAAGACACTGTGGTAGTGTTGTGGAGGGAAATGTATATAGGTTGAAGAGGATGTGTGTTTGCTGGACCGAGATATATGTGTTGTGGGTGAAGATGAGTGTGGCATAGAAGAGAATGTGTGTTGTGGAAAGGGACGAATTTGTGGTAGAAGTGGATGATAATAGTTTTCTACGTGTCCCACAATGCTCCTACCACGTTGCCAGAAATCGCCTTCTTGCCCTATGAGTAGACACATTATTGTGACTCACATATGTAACTTTAGGAAGGTACTCAGAATAACATACACAGAAAGAAGACTGAACACAGACCTTGATAATGACTTGGTGATGAATTTGTCAACTCAAAACCATGAAATAAATTGACACTAACACATTGTTTGACATATATAAAATACAAATCCGTAATCATACATAAATTAACATGGTGAATGAAATACATAAAAGTGCCTCTTATGACGTTGATAAGCACAGAATATTGATGACCTTTTGATTATGACACTGGGAGTAGCAGGGCAATCCAATAAACGAGAGGCCTGCATATTCGCAGTGGACAACCTTATGTAAAGATCCCGTCATCACGTTACGTAATTGACGTAGCACCAATGAAACAATTGGAAGACTTCGATTTTCTGAACGACCTTGCATTGTTACCCTCCACTCAATGAAAAACAAAAAAGTGAATATAAAAATTTCAGGCTACAACAAATAAGCTTAGTTATAAACAGACGGTAACAACGAAGATTATGAGAATTGGGTCAATTTAATGAAATCAGCAAAACAGTAGGTCAAACAGTCCTACAGACAGTAGAACTAGATGTTGTCAATCAAATAGACAACATAATAAGAGATGCATTTAAATAGCTAGGAAGCATTTTTTCTGAAGATGGAAGACTAGACAGAGAATTAGAAACAAGGTGCCAGAAAGCAAAGACAGTGACTTACTAACTTTCACCATTACTTCTTCATCCTAAGATCAAGATGGAAATTAAAAAACAAATACTATCTACAATATTTATACCAATACTGTGCTACCAATGTCAAACATGGTCTTTAACAGCTTCGCAGCAAAGAAAAATTATCACATGTGAAATGAAGTGTCTGAGAAAAGCTGCAATGGTTACCAAACTAGATAAAATAAGAAATGAAGAAATTATGAAAAGAGTTGGTATAATATCATGTATCGAACATATTGAAAGACAGCAAGTAAAATGGTTCGGTCACCTTATGAGAATGAAGTCAAACCAAATACCAATAAGAGAATATAATACAAGAATATCCGTGCGTAAAGCTAAAGGTAGACCAAGAAAACGGTGGATAGAAAACATCAAGATAACCTTGATAAAACATGGACTAAATGCAACCTCGGCGACACATTTGGCCTATGGAACGACAGCTTAAGCTCCCACCCCTACGCATAACGGCAAGTGTGAATGCGATCAACAATCATTCACCTGGGAAAAGACAATAGACAATAAGAGATGAATATGTCTAAACAACAAGAATAAAGTACGGAATTTTCTCTCAACTCTGATCCCAAGATGCCTGCATCCTTGTACTATCCAAGCATGTAAATTAGATGGTTAAATCCTCCTCCCCTCCCCCCCCCCCACCCGCCTTAGGAAATCATAAAGATGAATTTTGTTACTAGAAATTAGAAATATAGTCAAAATGTGGATACAGCCCTCTCCCTCCCATTTGTGATCACTTAAAATCATAGGTCAGCAAAAATCTGATTTAAATGAAGGAATCACACACAATATTCTATTGTAATTACATTCTTTTAATGTGTGTATCCCTCTCAAACACCCCTCTCCCTCAATACTGATGGATGACTTCGCATGTACGGCCCTGCTGTTAATTACTTCCTTTTCTTATTACCGAAGCCCTTCTTATTCTTGTGGGATATTATCTAGCATTTGGGCTTGTTAATAACACGATGCATCTTTTTCTCATTACATGTGATTAGACAATCATTACATGTGATTCGACAATCATTACCTGTGATTTGACAATCATTACCTGTGATTTGACAATCATTACATGTGATTTGACAATCGGTTAGTTAATCACAGCCTCGAAATTAGTAATAAAACCTATTAAACGTGACACGCTGGAGACATCAGCGCAGAAAAGCTCTCAAAAGAACTATATTCTCTGTCATTCAGAGGAGTAAAAAAAAATAAGACCAAACCATTCGTTGATGTTATTACTCCAGCATTTTCTCTAACCTCCTATTCTCCTTGTACCCTCGACTTTCCTTGCAAAATAATTTTAGAAAGTGAGACGTCTCTCGTTACATGTACCAAACCTAACAAATATACGCTGTTTCACCTGCCAAAATTGATATCCTGCAAGGTTAGTTAATTTTTGCCGGACAAATATATGTGCAATAATATATATGACAAATATATTTGCCTTGTGTCTATATCATCATCACATGCCGTCTCCGCATCGAAGGTTGGCTGCAAAAGATCTCCAACATTCTCTGTCTCTTGTCTTGGTGGTGCACTCTGCTAGAGTGTAGCCTGTCCATCTTATTATGTTACTCTGCCACTTGTATCTCTATCTATCTCTTGCTCGCTTCCCTTCGACTTTACCCTCAAGTAAGGTCTTCAATAAAGTGCTATATCTTTTAATGTGTCCAAAATATTTTATTTCCCTGATCTTTATTTCCATTAATAAATATTTTTTTAATATTTAGTGTTGTTAGAACCTTTTTTGTTTTCTTCTCTTTTTATGATTTTCTCCCAGTTATTCTATATACCCACATCTCAAATGCATCAACTCTGTCTTATAATTATTTGTTTGTTGTCCATGTTTCTGAGCCATACATTAATATAGAATAGATGTAGCATTTTATAGTTGTCACTTTTAACGTATTTGTTTAGATATTAATATTTTCCTCATGTCATTGAAAATAATTTTAGCAATACCTATTCTTCTGTTTCAAATCTGCTGTATTTTATGATTATAGAATACATCACAAGAAATACCAGAACACATCATGGTGGAGTGTGGAGATACATAAAAGTTGTACAACAGAAGAAAAAATATTTTCAGAAATGGATGAAATCCAAACATTGTGACGACTATCTACAATATCTACTGCTATAGAACATGCAAAGTTTGTAATCAAAGAAGGACCAATCGAGACAAGGAGTATTACAACAACAACAAACATCCCGTACAGGTATTGAAATATCCTCATTAACAACAAACACATAACATAATATCCGTATTAGTTATACAAGGGCCGATAGGTCTTCTTGTAAACATGGATAACATATATAGACAATACAATTTTGCTTCAAATAATTGATTATACAAGTAAATTTAAGTAGGAAGCCAGAGGACAATTTTTAAAAATTCTAGAGACTAACGGGAATTGAACCAGTCCGTTCTACGGATATTATGTTATGTGTTTGTTGTTACTGAGGATATTTCAATACCTGTACGGGATGTTTGTTGTTGTTGTAATAGTCCTTGTCTCGATTGGTCCGTTCGGGTGACTTTGTGTGCACGATTTGAATGGCTTGATGAAATCGCATCTTTGTTGGAGATGCGGTTAGTCAAGTACTGAAAAACGCGTGTGCAATTGTTGCTAGGCGATTTGGTGCCGTAGAACGGACTGGTTCAATTCCCGTTAGTCTCTAGAATTTTTAAAAATTGTCCTCTGGCTTCCTACTTAAATTTACTTGTATAATCAAAGAAGGAAACGCTAATTCATGGAACAAGTATGGAGAACATTAACTGACATATGTACAACAATATGTATATGCATTTTCACAGCGAGAAACCTCCCTGCACTCCTTTACAGGAAAATATTCAGTAATGAAGAAGTTAAGTAGTGAATGAAGTTTAAGGAAGATAAGTTTAACAACAGAACAAATTATCGAGAATATCAATAGTAGAAAGACAAATAATTAATGGTTGTCATAATTTTTTCCATCATCATCATCAGATAATATATCCTGGACAAAATGCATCAGTCATCACAACCTTTCAAAAGTCATGCCTAACCTGGGCTAATCTTCGTGCTAACTTTATATAGTCTTCCTGCTAAATGTATAGTTTTCTTGCGAATTTGATAGTTTCTTGCTAATTTTATAGTTTTTAAGCTAATTTTATAGATTTCCTGCTAACTTTATAGATTCCTGCTAATTTTATAGTTTTCCTGCTAGTCTAATTGTACGAGAAATGCAGTAGCTCAGCAGTGGAGAGTAGCTAAATAGTCACAGATAGAACGAAATCCTAATACAGTGGGCATGGAATGACCTTTGGGCAGGAAGGATTTTGTTGTATCCGTGACTAAAGCAGGAGTGACTTATTAGCCATTTGGGAATTCATAATCAAGGACATAATTCTAACTGAAATTTCAAAAGTAGATGCAACAAATAGTCATCATCATCACTTGTGATGGACGAACATACAATTATGTTCTGATGTTCTTAAATATCTTGTGTCCATCTCGTTCGTGGTCTACCTATTTTTCGTTGCTTTATTGAATCATCTACTGTCTTATGATATTTTCTAAACCGACGTGTTGTTTGGAGCGCCATATATATGTTCTGCTTAACGGGGGGGGGGGGGGGTATTGCCTAAAATAAATAAAAAAAAAGGTATTAGAGTAATTTCGTCTCAGATCTCCCTTTTGATTGAAACTTCGACCATGTGAAAAACCACTGACAGAGGGTGGGGGGGTTGACTTTCTGCGCGCCTATTTGCCAAGTTCTTAGTATAAAAAGTCATGTTGCGAATTCCTAAGGGGAGGGGTGATGTGAACACCCCAATCCTTTTTATCCCGTACAAACAGTACGGAAAACCTGTTTACTTGTGTTGCAAAGCGATTCGGTGCTGCTAGAACAGACCTGGTTCAATTCCCGCCAGCTGTAAGAATTATTTTCATTTATCCTCATGCTTCCTACTTGAATTTATTTGTATAAGATATTATTTGAAGCAACATTGTTCTGTCTCTATGTTATTTATGTTTACAAGAAGGCCTTTAGGTCCTTGTGTACGAATATGCATGTTCTGTGTTTGTGTTCCTGAGGATACTTTAATACTTGTACGGGATGTTCGTTAATGTTGTAATAGTCCTTGTTTCGATTGGTCTGTTCTCAGTGACTTGCGTACACAGGCTCAAAGTCTTGACAGCGCCAAATCTTTTTTTGGGGATGTGGTTGGTCAAGTACGGAAAACCTGTTTACTTGTGTTGCAAAGCGATTCGGTGCTGCTAGAACAGACCTGGTTCAATTCCCGTCAGCTGTAAGAATTATTTTCATTTATCCTCATGCTTCCTACTTGAATTTATTTCTATAAGAATAGAATGATATTTTTAATTAATTTAATCCAACCGGATGTCCTCTGGTTTAAGAGATAAACGTGAATGTTACGCTTCATTAAAAGAAAATGGGTAGATACGCAGAATATTCAATTGATTGCGTCATTATTTTCCACGCTTACCGTTCTTTTCTGCTCTTACAGATCAGTTCTTGTCTGCTGCAGCCATTAATGATACTTTCTAAATGTTAATTTGTGTTTGCTTATTTGCACTAACTGTCCTTTCCATCCTAATTAAACTGTTTTCATTTATTCGAGGTAGAATATTTAAATATACCTGTAGAATAGCCTCGCATAGTCTGCTCACAAGCCATGGTTTTCTGTGGATACTGTACCATAGCTGGAGCGAACTAAAAATGTCCATGTACATTTTTTGACACCGCTTTCAAGAATTTTATCTGCTGAAATGAACTATAAATTTGTTTTTCATCTGCCTCAAGCAATTCAATAGGCAGTTCAGACACGCGAGGAAATTTGGTTTCGATTTCGTTAAACCTTGGTTTGAATGGACTTACCAGATTGGCATTCCACAGAGACTTTTTAGTTTTAGAATTTAAACATAACATTTGGCTTTGATTTAGTTTCTGTGGAGTAGAAAGAAGCCTGATAGCCGAGGTAACTGGATTCGAAAGAGCAGATAACGCTATTTGTTTGTTACAATATGTTATTTACTTCTGAGAGTTGTCACACATGATTTTTAATAAAAATTGGACATCATTTCATAGAAATCAGCAATAAAATATGTCATATTAATTTATATACACATTTAACTTCTTAATATCTGATTTGGCTAAAGAAACACTTAATCTTGCAGACGAAAAGTGATAAAATAGGATAATGCAGTTTTACGAGTTACTAAAAGCGCAAGGAAAGCACATATAATAATAATAATAATAATAATAATAATAGGCCTAATAATAAATAATAATAATAATTATTATTATTATTATTATTATTATTATTATATTAAATAATAATAATATTAGCCTACATCCAAAACGTTAAAAAATAACAACGTGGTTCGGACCGACAAAATATGTATATAATAACATAAATTCGTTGTGTATAGTATCAGGGCCGGATTTAGACTTGATAGGGCCCTAAGCTATTTCAGATATGGGGCCCTAGGTTATTTGAGATAAGGGGCCCATTAACGATTAAGAACATATAGATAGTGAAATTAAAATATTTTGGGACTTCCAGTAATGTGGGGACCCTAAGCTATAGCTTGTTTAGCTTATAGGTAAATCCAGCACTGTATAGTATAAGCAATACGGAATAAATATAATTGGGATTATAAATAGTGTTGTTATATAGGGTAATATGTTATAAACGAATGCGTTATAGAGGGATTTCAGTGAAGCAATAATAATAGTAATAACCAGTTAATCGTAGCTACGTCACACTCCAAACTCATCTGTCTTCAGCCATTCAAACAAATGTAGAAAAATCATTCATGATTTAGCCATTCAAACAAATGTAGAAGAATGATTCAATTCTTTAGCCATTCAAACAAGTGTAGAAAAATCATTCATGTCTTTAGCCATTCAAAAACATGTAGAAAAATCATTCATGTCTTTAGCCATTTAAACAAATGTAGAAGAATTATTCATGTCGTTAGCCACTCAAACAAATGTAGAAGAATCATTCATGTCTTTAGCCATTTAAACAAATGTAGAAGAATCATTCATGTCTTTAGCCATTCAAACAATGTAGAAGAATTATTCATGTCTTTAGCCATTCAAACAAATGTAGAAAAATCATTCATGTCTTTAGCCATTCAAACAATGTAGAAGAATCATTCATGTCTTTAGCCATTCAAACAAATGTAGAAAAATCATTCATGTCTTTAGCCATTCAAACAAATGTAGAAGAATCATTCATGTCTTTAGCCATTCAAATAAATGTAGAAGAATTATTCATGTCTTTAGCCATTCAAACAAATGTAGAAAAATCATTCATGTCTTTAGCCATTCAAACAATGTAGAAGAATCATTCATGTCTTTAGCCATTCAAACAAATGTAGAAACATCATTCATGTCTTTAGCCATTCAAACAAATGTAGAAAAATCATTCATGTCTTTAGCCATTCAAACAAATGTAGAAACATCATTCATGTCTTTAGCCATTCAAACAAATGTAGAAGAATCATTCATGTCTTTAGCCATTCAAACAATGTAGAATAATCATTCATGTCTTTAGCCATTCAAACAATGTAGAAGAATCATTCATGTCTTTAGCCATTCAAACAAATGTAGAAACATCATTCATGTCTTTAGCCATTCAAACAAATGTAGAAACATCATTCATGTCTTTAGCCATTCAAACAAGTGTAGAAACATCATTCATGTCTTTAGCCATTCAAACAAATGTAGAAAAATCGTTCATGTCTTTAGCCATTCAAACAAATGTAGAAAAATATAATACCCAGTCTATTCCTTAATGATTTTGATACATAATTTTCTTTGATCCCCTATTTTCTATCCGTGATCGTTCCATGCTAAATAGTTTTAGAACCAGACATACAAACTCGACGTGTTGACCAAACTAACTATACCAAGAACAAAACACAACAACAAATACACATCCCAATGTGAATAACGACAGCCGACAATTTCAGGATGAAGATGACCAATACTTGCGTCTAGAAAGGCTGAAGGACAAAATGATGTAAGAGGAAATGAAATGAACATGAAACATACAGGAATTAATTTCAACTTTAAAACTTTCATTACTGCGTGTTTTCCTTTTTAAGGAGTGCAGGGAGGCTTTTTGCTGTAGAAATAAAGGCTTCTTTACCATAGTTGTCGCCTCAACGTGAACATGAATAATGTTTTATTCACACAGGAATTAACAGCGCTTCTATATGTAGTTGTTAGTTATTACCACATGGAAGAATGCACGGATTCTCAAACGTATACCGAAGCAGGTCATCTGCGGAGCACGATTTTATCACAATCAGATGAACATGTTAGACATCAAAATGCTGAATATCATTGGGAATTAATAACATAATACAAAAGCATCGATTATTTCTCAACAAATAAAAAAATCATGCAGCAGGCAGGATTTAAATCAGGTCCACTTTGGTCATACCTGCATGCTATTGCTCTTATACCTGCATGCTATTGCACTATACCTGCATGCTATTGCTCTATACCTGCATGCTATTACTCTATACCTTCATGCTATTGCTCTATACCTGCATGCTATTGCTCTATACCTGCATGCTATTACTCTATACCTGCATGCTATTGCTCTTATACCTGCATGCTATTGCTCTTATACCTGCATGCTATTGCTCTATACCTGCATGCTATTACTCTATACCTGCATGATGTTGCTCTTATACCTGCTTGCTATTGCTCTTATACCTGCATGCTATTGCTCTATACCTGCATGCTATTGCTCTTATACCTACATGCTATTGCTCTTATACCTGCATGATGTTGCTCTTATACCTGCTTGCTATTGCTCTTATACCTGCATGCTATTGCTCTTATACCTGCATGCTATTGCTCTATACCTGCATGCTATTACTCTATACCTGCATGATGTTGCTCTTATACCTGCATGATGTTGCTCTTATACCTGCTTGCTATTGCTCTATACCTGCATGCTATTACTCTATACCTGCATGATGTTGCTCTTATACCTGCTTGCTATTGCCCTTATACCTGCATGCTATTGCTCTATACCTGCATGCTATTGCTCTTATACCTGCATGCTATTGCTCTTATACCTGCATGATGTTGCTCTTATACCTGCTTGCTATTGCTCTTATACCTGCATGCTATTGCTCTTATACCTGCATGCTATTGCTCTATACCTGCATGCTATTACTCTATACCTGCATGATGTTGCTCTTATACCTGCATGCTATTGCACTATACCTGCATGCTATTACTCTATACCTGCATGATGTTGCTCTTATACCTGCTTGCTATTGCTCTTATACCTGCATGCTATTGCTCTATACCTGCATGCTATTGCTCTTATACCTGCATGCTATTGCTCTTATACCTGCATGATGTTGCTCTTATACCTGCTTGCTATTGCTCTTATACCTGCATGCTATTGCTCTTATACCTGCATGCTATTGCTCTATACCTGCATGCTATTACTCTATACCTGCATGATGTTGCTCTTATACCTGCATGATGTTGCTCTTATACCTGCTTGCTATTGCTCTTATACCTGCATGCTATTGCTCCTATACCTGCATGCTATTGCTCTTATACCTGCATGCTATTGCTCTTATACATGCATGCTATTGCTCTATATCTGCATGCTATTGCTCTTATACCTGGCTGTTATTGTTTTTCACCCTGATTATGTTTGCTCTTGAAACGGCATATTATTGCTCTCCAAACTGCCTGTTATGACGTTGATGTCTTTGAAATATCGATATCTAGAATAATAGGGAGAACATTATGGAAAGAGAAGGAAGCAAACAAAGAGATTCTAACAACGCTTAATATGAAGCAAGAATTATTAAGGGAAATACAGATCAGGTTAATAAAATATTTTGGACACATTAAAAGACATGACACATTATTCAAGACCTTACTTGAGGGTAAAGTCAAAGGGAAGCGAACAAGAGGTAGGCAGATATACAAGTGGGAGAGTAACATCACGAGATGGAATGGTTACAGTCTAACAGAGTGCACCACCAAAACAAGAGACAGGGGATATTGGAGGTCTGTTACAGCCAATCATTGTTGCAAAGGCGGTACATGATGATGATGACCTGCCTCTTATGCTCTTCAACCTGCCTGGGGATAGAGACAAGCAAATTATGGCACAAACTAAAAATTAGAATTCAAAGGCTCAGAAAAATAAGTTAAAATATCGTAGAGTATTGACGTCACTGTACTCGGTTTCACATATGTACCCCATCACTCTCTAGGAAGCGGTACGCTGCTTGCCAAGAGTACCACTCCGCAGCTTCAAGCGAAAATTCACAGGGATCTCCAAAAAAAAATCCACTTTGTGAACAAGACTACACGAGCCGGATGGAATTCTTGACCTCTTGAACACATGGAACCCAGCTTAACCACTTCGCTAGGAAGATCCCCAAAAGTGAATTTACCAAGCCGGGGAATCGAACCGGGCCGTCGCTTGAGAACTCCAAATCCTAACCGCTAGACCACTTGGAAGAATGAGATTATAAAATGCTATACCTTCTTTACATTAATGTACGTTTCATAAACATGGCTAATAAACAAACAACTAGAAGGCAGAATTGATACCGTTCACTTGTGTATATATAGAAGATTAAGGAGAACTTCATAGAAAGAGAAGAGAACAAACAAAGATAGGTTTTGACAACTATTAAAAAACTATTGAATGAAATACAGATCAAGCAAATACAATAGTTTGAACATATTAAGAGACATGAAGAACTTACTTGAAGGCAGAACTGAGCGTCTACGAGCACAAGGTAGGCAGAGCAGAGATACATTGGATGGGAAACGTTACGAGATGAACAGGGTACTGTCTAATAGCCTGCACCATCATGGCAAGAGGCTAAGAATCTTGGGGGTACGTTGGAGCCAACCTTCGATGCCAAGACGCACTTGGGGATCATGATGATGTTGTACTTGTTTTCTTCCTGTAAATTTAAAAAAAAAAGATTTTTCTAATACAAAATTTATTACTCATAGTCCAAGATTTGCCTCCATTCAACAGGATTTGGTTCTATATAAAATGTTAGACTTTCCCTACTCATCGTAATTGACAAAAATATATTACATTAATCTGATATCAGAAAGCAAATGGCTCGGGTGATCTCGGGGCTCAAAATGGGAACAAAGAATTCGACACTGTTATCTGCCAAACAGTAATAGAGGACTATGGAGTTTTTCGAGTAAAGTTGACTGTCACATCCTGCATCCTGGTTTTCTTTGAATGTCTTCATCCATTTAGTTTGAGGAAGACCAAGAACTAGATATATCGAAACAATTAAAGAAGACCAAATACTTGCGGAATGAGGCCTCTATGAAGACAGGACACAACTAACTCAAAATTACTTAAGCAGATTAAGACTTATTCCATCACCTCTGTGTTCACGCCGCAGGCAGCACAGACAGCAAAACATTTCCTGCTAGACTGTATTACACTAAACCAGTTACGTGAGGTACACTAACCCACAGAAACAGATGCCCACAGAAAGCTGTATGGGAGCTCTGATAAGCATTCATGTACAGCAACATTTATTAAGAAAACTGGATTTGCTGTATAAAAGTAAAGGTAGGTCCCACGGCAGCAATCTGCCGAATGGTATGAAGATAACTCTTCATGTACTAAGCATAAGCAATTATTATCCAATCTCTGACTCTCTTCCACAAAAATATGTGTTAATATCCAATCTCTGACTTTCTCCCACAAAAATATGTGTTAATATCCAATCTCTGACTCTCTCCCACAAAAATATGTGTTAATATCCAATCTCTGACTCTCTTCCACAAAAATATGTGTTAATATCCAATCTCTGACTCTCTCCCACAAAAATATGTGTTAATATCCAATCTATGACTCTCTTCCACAAAAATGTGTTAATATCCAATCTCTGACTCTCTTCCACAAAAATGTGTTAATATCCAATCTCAGACTATCTTCCACAAAAATATTTGTTAATATCCAATCTCTGAATCTCTCCCACAAAAATATCTGTTAATATCCAATCTCTCACTCTCTTCCACAAAAATATGTGTTAATATCCAATCTCTGACTCTCTTCCACAAAAATGTGTTAATATCCAATCTCTGACTCTCTCCCACAAAAATATCTGTTAATATCCAATCTCTGACTCTCTCCCACAATAATATGTGGTAATATCCAATCTCTGACTCTCTGCCACAGAAATATGTGTTAATATCCAATCTCTGACTCTCTCCCACACAACCCGACTGCAAAGACCAAGCTTCAATCACCTATGAAAAACACAGATGAAAATCAATGATGAAATAATCATGAAAAACCCGGATGAATTTGAACATCTAGAATCATACTACAACATCATAACCACCTCATCTCCATATACTTTAAAACAACCAAAACCAGACATTGAGAACAGAATTATGAAAAATCATACCACCTTAAAAAAAAAACACGTGATCACCTACACCAGTGTTTCCCAACGTGAGGCGCATGCCCCACAGATGGGGCAATTTTATTGTTCAGTGGGGCAATTTCGAAAACATTTTGGGGAATAGTCGAATTTTTGCATATTAAAAATATTATGTTATATGGAGGGGGGGATCAGAATATTAAAAATACTTTGGTGGGGCATGGTAGAAAAAAGGTTGGGAAACACTACCCAATTTTAGAAGAATCAAAGATACGAGAAGAACAGAGACTTGAATGAACAATCATTTGTGACTGCATGTCAATTCTCTTTTTTTTCGATTCATAAATTTTTAGATATTTGGTTATATATTATTTGGGTATATATACGGTATTATATTATATTAATTTATTAGTATTTATATCACTTTCTTTTCGCTGAATAGCTTAAAGAGTCATTGGTAGAAAAGTATGCGGCCTTCTTATGTGCATCATACATGTTTGTTATGTGATCTCTTTGATTTCTGTAATCTATTATTTGCATGGTCTGCCTCTGACTTTGCATCCATCGTGTCTGTATAGGAATGCTTATTCATGGTCATTTTCTAGTGGTAGTCTGGAAGCATGTGAAAACCACTTAATCTGTTATCTTCTGGTGTAATCAAGGATTGGCACTGTGCTTGTTAATCTTCTCCAGACCTATAACAATTAACCTAAAGATCTTCCAACAAGAGAAATCTTAGAACTTTTAAATCACTTGTCAATTAACAACAAAACTGCATGCTGCGGTACTGTTTGAAATGAGACAGCTGACAAGAAAAGGCAGGTAAAAAAAATGAGCATTTATTTCCATCATAAAATATCTCTAAACTTTCATCAAAAGAAAATGGATCATACATGGAGTCAGAGGATTGGTAGCAGCTTTCTACAAGATCACATTCTAAATCCCAACAGTTCACCAAAGACTTCAATACACAACTACATAAACATCTCAATAAAACACATATTGTCCATACTACCAATTAATTACCGTGTCAAAAGAGACACCACTTTCCAAAACACATACTGAAGACATGTGCAATCTTTGGTAACCTGAAGATTAAAACCTGGCCATGTGAGACTGAAATAACGTGAATCTACGCCCCACTGAATCGAGATAGAGATAGTGGAGGTACAGTTGACGGCATGGCACTTGATGATGAGCGTTTGATATTCAAGGGGAATAATCAAAATGATGAAAACTAGTTATGTTCCTCGCTTACTTCCCATCTAGTCTAGATTTATTTTCTCCTTCCTCCTCTTTCTTTTTTTCTTGTTCTGCTATCAGTTTCCTATGCTTAGCAGCCTATAATAATAATAATAATAATAATAATAAAACCCATAATCCGTCAGGGCCGCAGGTAGGTTAGTAGGGGTGTCACATTGAGACATGTGATTCAGAAAGATCTTCACGCATCTCTATCCTCTACCATCATTATGAGTTTGGAAAGCAGCCCACACCATGTGAAGTCCTTGATGTTATCTAGTCCTATATTATTCTGTCCACCTCGTCTTCTTTTCTCCCTCCATCACACCTGGAAGAACATCTTTTGTCATCGCCGTTAGGAGCAGTCTATATAGGTATGTCGGCTATCTCCATGGATTACGATCAACAGGAGGTCCCTCGGACAGCGGATATAATGTTCCTTCACTTGCCTGTTGTTAAGTCGGATAACAGGATGCGTGCTGTGTTCTGAACCTCCACTCCATGGATGCTTACAGATGTCACCAGAATCTCAGGGTATCTGGATCCACAGCCGTTAGGCCAGACGTCTTGAGTCGTTTTGGCACCTCATACGTAGTACACATATGCCAATGCCATACAGACTCGTTCAATCACATTTTATATAGTCATTTTTATCACTGAAGATTGTCTTACATGTTTATCCACAACGGCATCTATACCATTTACATACATTACACTATGGCGTAGATAGGGAAGACGGGTAAGGCTCTCTGAGACATTATGCCAACTTCCTAACAGTATCAACCACCGGTCCTGGACTAATGTTGCTGCCAATTCAATGGTCCAGACCATCGCGGTGCCAATGATGTCTAGATGATCGACATTAAATCGTACTCATTGGATGACTGGATTCTTCATGTACTTTAGAACCTGAGATCCACAATTTTGGTATACTAGAGCCTTTATGGATTCACGTAGAGCCTGTAATTCTATATATTCATTCGTATGTGTAGATATCATGTTACGTTCCATAATCTTTCCGTTTGTTTTGTTTTGACGATGGTTGTGTTTTGTTTTGCCTTGTAGTATGTCACTTCTCTGATTTTGTTTCATCTCTAGTTGTTTCTACATCAGTCATACTCTTCCTGGTCTGTTTATGTGTAGCCAGTATGTTGAGAACGTGAAGAGAACTGTTCCTCATTTGCCGTGTGTTATGTTATGGATAGCGAACACTTCCCCCACCAAAGACGGACGTGTCGGGTCATTTCCGCAAATAAACTTGCGAAACATTATCATTTTCATTTTCTGAATTACATCTTGCTGGAAATCTAGTAGGACCATGGTCCTGTTGCAAGAGAGATCCACCGGGAGTTGGAGAATGTCTCCTGTTGCCAGAGAGATCCACCGGGAGTTTGGGAATGTCTCCTGTTGCAAGAGAGATCCACCGGGAGTTTGGGAATGTCTCCTGTTGCAAGAGAGATCCATTGAGAGTTTGAGAATGAACGCTGCAGAAGAAGAAGTTACCCAAAGAGACTGCACTACGGTGAACTGTGTGCAGGTAGGCTAGAAGAAACTCTTCGAGGACTACTTGAAGACATCTATCTTAAACTGCAGGATTGGCCAATATCTCGGTAATCCACATCTATGGACTGTCCGACCTAGAACAATTAGATCAGATCGGGTACTACAAGTTTTGTACAGAGTAGAACATTACAGAAGATTTAAAAGAAACAAAAATGAAAGTAGAGAACATATTGTATTCCTGCTCACAATGTAGCAGGTCTTTCCGAGCCTGGATTGAACTCATTCGTCATCTAATGACTGACAAACAATCAAACCAAACTTGACTAACCCTAATGGCATGCTCATTGTTGATTGCGAAGGAGGAACGCGATAATTATGTTGTGTTCTTGATAAAGGCGCTGTAATCGAAATGTTCACTTTTTTTATTATACATTTTCATGTTTGAAATTTTACTTTTCTTCAAGGACGGAATTTTTTTTGGATCGTTCTCAAGCACCTATTGGATCTCTTTTGTAGAAGGACAATGTCGGATCTCTCTTGTAGAAGGACAAAGGTTCTAGATTTTCAGCAGCATGTAGTCAATAGAATGGAAATGTCCGTGTATTGCTTTTTTATTTTCGCAAATTGCCCGACACGTCTGACTTCGGTGTTGGTAACTAATTCGTTCAGTGTTGTTACCGCTTCAACTGAATGGTGGACGGTTTGTGACTGTATCGCTAGTAGAGTAAGCCAGCCGTACGAGAGAACTGGTCTTATACTAACACTTTTGTCACCAAGCTCAAAGCTAACTACTGTCACGTATATTTGACCTTTGTGACGCTACCAACATAAACATAAACGTTCTCAATTACTCGATTTTGAAGGACCGAACGTGCAATATCAAGGGTAGCGTAGAATATCATAAGAAATAGAATCTTGCTTTGACTCGCGACCTCGAAGAATCCTGGAGGTAAAAAGATGAATTCATTCACAGCGCAATATAGATAGTTCTCCAGCATACTTCATCACTGCAGTGATATTTAATTTGGTATCGGACAATTCTATTGATATGCCATATCATGAACTGTTAAAGACTAGTCGTATGTCGTCCAGGCGCTTCGTATATAACACATGAAGCGTGCAGCCTTTCCGTCTAACACAGAAAGCGCGCAAACCATGTCTACGACGTAAACCGTGTAATAGTTCCGTCTAACACATGAAGTGTGCTGATGCTCCGTCTATAACACATGACTCGTGCATGTGTTCCGTATAACACACAAAGCGTGCAGATCTTCCTTCTACGACATCAAGCGTGCTGGTGTTCCGCCTAACAGCAAACATATACGTGCAGACTTCAGGACATGTCCATAAGCTACTCCACAATTAGGGGGAGGGGATGTAAAACGTTCGACAATTTTTGACAAGTGGAAGGGGAGGTTTGATAAAACACTGATGTGGACAATGTCGCTTTCATATACTGATTAAATTGTGTGAATTTGAAAAGTAAACATTCATGGAAATAAGACAGTGGCCTATTTGTGCATCCCTAACTAGGAGCCAATGCTCAAGTTACGACATACGTGACTAAAGATGATAACATTCATTGTCTTAAGGCTGCAGTCATTATCTCAGAGCTTCAGTCATTATCTCACAGCTGCATTCTTTAGTCTCAGAGTTTAGGTCATTATCTAAGAGCTGCAGTCATTATCTTATAAATGCAACCTTTATCTCAGAGCTGAGGTCATTATCTCATAACTTCAACCTTTATCTCAGAGCTACGGTCATTATCTCATAACTTCAATCTTTATCTCAGAGATGAGGTCAGTATCTTAGAGCTGCAATCATATTCTCAGAGCTGCACCTATTGTCTCAAGGCTTCAGTCATAGTCTCAGAGTTTCAGTGATTATCTCAGAGCCGCAGTCATTATCTCAGAACAAAATACCTGAATATGAAGTAGATAAATAGTGCTTTAATAAAATCTCTAACTCTGGATGAAGGTAGAAAAATAGTCTTCTTTCTTCTTCTTTCTGTCCTCTTGTACCTTTCGGTGTTGAGGGGAGAGTGAGTGTACGATCTTTTGCCCTTCTATTTGCATATTCCGCTGTTATATTTCCGAGTATCTCTAATACACTATCCACCTTTTACGAGGGCGTCCAATAGGTCGACTGTTTTCGTATCGTTAGTTAAATGTTTTTTGGATAATATTTTTCTCTTTCTGTCTGGTTACTTGGGCGTACCATTTAACTTGTTGTTTCTGTGTGTATTCTATTGTTGACTTGATCCCTAATTGTTTCCTTAGTTTTTATTCATGATTTTGTCTCTCAAGCTAACTCCAATCATACGTCTCACACATTTCATTTCAGTGGTGTTAATCTTATGTATTGTTCTAGAATCTAATGTCCAAGTTTGACACTGATAACACAATGTTGATAAGAAAATGGTGTTGAAAAGCGCTTTCTTTGTTTCTAGTGTAATATCTTTGTTTCTTAGTAAAGATATTAATTGACCAATGACTTGACTGGCCGTATTACATCTTGCGTTTATCTCCGCTAGTCTGCCGTCATATCTCAATGTGCTGCCCATATATTTGAATTCATCTACTTGTTTTAGTTGTTTATTGTTTATCTGTATGTTGATGTTCTCCTTTTCTCTTGCAATATTCATTACTTCTGTTTTGTCTATGTTGATTTTCATTCCACATTGCTTGCTTGTTGTGTCTATTATGCTAGGTGGTCTTGTAGGTTTTTAATGCTGTTGCGAAATAAAACCTGGTCATCTGCAAAAAGCAGTTAATTTGTTTCATTAGAATATGCTGTTTTGTTTATATGGTCCATGTATGTAATAAAACAGTAGTGGGTACAATACACATCCCTGTTTTACCCCTGTACTAATAACAAAGTCCTCTGTGTAGCCTGTTGCTGTTCTTACAGCGCAGCTGCTGTTGTTATAGAGACTTCTACAAACGTTAATTAAATGTTGACATACTCCATACATTTTAATGTTTCCCATAGATTTTCTCTGTTTACTCGGTCAAATGCTTTCTCTTGATCTATGAAGGATATGTATAAATTTTGGTTGTATTCTATTGACTTCTCTGCCAACTGTTTCAGAATAAATATTGCATCAGTACATCCTCTGTTTCTTCTAAAACTCATTTGTGTATTACTAAGCTGTTGTTCTATTACAGGTCTTAGTCAGAAAAATAGTGATCTACAAAAATTCGCTGATCATGAAGTAGATAAATAGTGTTCTAACAAACAGCACATGGGATTCAGCAAAAAAAAGTAGGAAATGAATTTGGCTTCTTTCAATAACAAAACAAAGAGTTAGACAGGGATGTGTACTTTCACAAGACATGTTCTCTGTATACAGTGAAAACATAATGCCTGCAATAGTTGATATGCCAGGAATAACGGTGGGAGTACATACCAATAATTGAGTACATACAAATAAATAATTTAAGATATGCGGATGACACTGTTCTGATTGCTAAAAGTGAGGAAGACCATCTAGAATTAATTAATATAGTTGTGAAAAACAGTAAAGAGAAAGGCCTCTCCCTAAACATCAAGTAAACAGAAGTAATGGCTTTTTCAAATATCAAAGTGAATGATATAGTATTAAAACAGGTCAAACAATTCAAATATGTAGGTACAACGATTAGAGCAGATGGAAAAAGTTTAATAGAAATCAGAAGCAGAATAGGGTAGACAAAAAACAACATTCAGAAAAATAATAAATATATTGTGTAATCTGACTTTATCATTAGAAGAATGATGGAAATACCATGGACAGCTAAGAGAACTAATGAAGATGTTCTCATTGATGCTAGCGTAAAAAGATCAAATATATCATACATTATGGACAGTAAGATTGGACAGATAATAATGGACAGTTTCTATGGCATGTGCTGAGGAGAACACAGCTTGAACATTTAATAAACACTGGAAAGGTTATGTGGAAAAGAGGGGATGACAAAGAGAGAAGTTGCTAGAATGACTAGTATTATGGCACAGTAGAAATTCACCAACCGAGCTTATTGACAACACAGGAAACAGAGAGTCGCGGAGAAACATGATTGCCTACGACATTCGGCATGGATTGATTGATTTATTGCAACCGAGAACGGTTGTGTCAGTATATGCAACAAACAACTAAAATAATAAAGCAGAGTCCTTGAAATAAATTGTAAATTTTGTCATTCAAAGAAAATACCTTTTCACCGGTTCCACAAGAAGTAAATTAAATGAAATTATTTGAGAAAGTTTCCCCACGTCTGGTGACCTTTTTATCCTAGATTTAACTGTGTTCTGCTTATTTATTTATTTTGTAATTTTTTTGGGGGGTGTTTCGTGGATCTATATTTTTTTAAAGTGTTATCTCTTCGCATGGCTATTTCTTTTTCCAGCATCAGTTATTGTCCCCTGCATTACTTTAATCTTCCCTAACGCATGCACGCTCACACTCGCACAGACCAGACATCCACCGATCACAGATTGGTTGTAAATTCATTTACAAACCTAAATTATGTTATCTGTTTTTTATTAGATTTTCATGAACGTTTCATTCTTACCGGAACATCCAACACATTGCAATCAGCCATCTACACTGCAGTAAATTAGCTTCAATTGTCATTGTTAGACTTCTATTCCACAAGGTAA
The DNA here is from genome assembly GCA_034231615.1 of Meghimatium bilineatum. Classification (NCBI taxonomy): domain Eukaryota; kingdom Metazoa; phylum Mollusca; class Gastropoda; order Stylommatophora; family Philomycidae; genus Meghimatium; species Meghimatium bilineatum. The sequence continues at coordinate 7,893,676 of CM067300.1, forward strand.
GGATTAAAGGTTATTTATAGCAATATGTTTCAATCAACTTGATGAAGTCCTGCCGCTCGGTTTTTCCCATTTTTATTTCTTAAAATAGCATTATTGGCTGTTTGACCAATAGAATTTCTCCGTTCTAAGGAGCGCTCGTGTGACGTTTCCGCGGTACTTTATAAAAATGAGAATTCTTAAAATGTGTGGTTATCTCAACTGAAATAATTCACAAAGAAACTAGGAACCGTTTAAAAGACAGAAGTTTTGAAATAAAGCAAAAAAGAGACAACAAAGGCTTAACAAATAAACTTATCTGTTACTAATTTGAAAGGTAAGTACAAGATGAAATATTTAAAATATGTTATATCGAGAGCTTTCAGACTATACAGTAAAGGCATTGATGTCACATACAATATTTTATTTAGTTGTTTAGTTACTTTTCCAATGACATTCGCAAAATAAAATAAAATATTAGTATTTGAAATGAAGTGATATAGAAATGATAAACAAAAGTAAATCTCACAGTGAGCTAGAAGATACTGAAATGTGATATTTTAGATGAATGATGAAAATTCCATGTAGTCAAGAAAACTAATGTAGGAGGTGCTGGAGTATAAAAAAAGACAAATTATAACACAAATTAGAAACAGACAGTCGAAATTTTTAGTGCGTGTGATAAGAAGAACAAAACGTAAACATTTAGTATCCCACAGGAAAGATCAAGGGGAAACTTGCTTACCTATGAATTTTATCATTGCTTGCAATCGAATCTAAAATTCAGTGTATTGACTCTCCTGCTTTGGAAGAATTTCACATCCATATATTTTGTTACGTACACGTCGTAGGCGTTGAAGGAGCTGCTTACAATGTACAATAGCGTATACAAATAAACGCATTGTTTCTACGGTGTTTTTTTTTTCAAATGTGATTTTAAGTTATTACTCAAATATTAATATTGGCAAGATTAATACGCATCTAAAACGATTCAAAATTGATAGGATTGTAAATTACATGTTACTTTGTAAGAAATAGAATCAAATCTCCTGCCAAAGACGGATGTGTCGGGCCATTGGCGCAAATAAAACGGCGACACAGCGCATTTCCATTCTCTGGACTACATTCTGCTGGAAATCTAGTAGGACCATGGTCCACTACAAGAGAATTCAGCAGGAGTTTGAGAATGAACGCTGAAGAAGAAGAAGAAGAATCAAATCTTAATTTGCAACAAATGTTTTCATTGCTTATATGGTTGTATCCACATTGGCTGCAACGGACCTCGAACAACTTCTGTCTTTTGCCGTGGTAGTATACTCTGTTAGACTGCAATCTGTACATCTCGTGATGTTTCTATCCTACATGTTTCTCAGCGTACATCTTGTTCGTATTCCCTCGACTCTACCTTCCAGAAATATCTTCAACACGGTGTCATGTCTTTTAATATGTGCAAAATATTGCATTTGATTTTTATTTCTGTTAATATATATTCTTGTCATAAGCGGTGTTGTCAGAAGCTTTTTGTATTTATGTATTTTTCCAAGATGTTCTTCAAATTATTCTATAGATCCACATTTCAATGTTCAACCCCTCCCTAAACCTTAGAAAATTAAACATAACATTTAGTACTAGAACCTTAGCCAGAAGGTGGGTTAAATGCAAACGCCCATTCCTCATCATGTAGATGTTTTGTTCTACTGTTCCAGATTGCGCTGTTCTACATTACAAAATGTAGACAGATATAAAATAATGTAGATGTTTGTTTTGTTCTACTGTTTCAGATTGTGCTATTATACATCATAAAATGTAGACATGGATACAATAATGTAGATGTTTTGTTCTACTGTTACAGATTGTACTATTCTACATCACAAAATGAGTGCTGGTTTTTCAAGTCTAGTCACACTATTTGCTGTTGCTCTGTTCATGAGTTTATCAGTGTCGTCGTCACCAGCGTCGTCGCCATCTAAGAAAGATGTCAGACGATCTCTCCAAGAATATGTAAGTAAAACTTTAAATGTCCTCCCAGAAGACAACATTAAAGTAGATGGTATTTAGATGTACCAAATCAACATATTCAAATATTTAGGTACATTAATAACATGAATAAATATGTGAAGTCATCTCTCTTCATGTGACATATTCTTTCCAGAAAGTGGTCTTCCTTATGGATTCTATGAACACTCCGCGATTCGAGGACAGTTTACCTGTCGCAGCTAGAGACATGTTTAAGCAATCTGATAAATCATTGTATCATCGTCGTCCTGGGCACTCTCTTCCCCTTTTGAAATGCCAACCCTTCCCGAAAAAATGCTGGCTGAAATTGATGTATCAGCTCGAAAGGCGCAGATAACGCAGCTTGCTGTAAAACAAAAAAACAACACAGATCACCCTCATACGTCCTTCTCAGGACGGTCAGCGGAATGCTTTCAGAGGGTCCGCCGCATGGCGTACGAAGAAGAAGAAGATATAAATGTTGCCGCATTTCCCTCTGCATTTCTCATTTTGAACAATTTCTCAATAGCTAGAAAACAGTACATGATAATTGTGAACTATGAACTCAGGTAGCGTTACTTATCTTGGAATATCCTACTTTTTTCGTGTTGTCTGATTGGCTGGCGATACACAGTCTACGCAAAGCAACACATTATTATTCGTATCAGAGAAGATGAGTGACCTTGTGTAAGACCAAAATCTGGAACAATTCTGAAGAAGTAATTGGTCAATTATGCACGTGAAACACCGTCAATTATTGCTAGCAACCACCGGTAACTATGACGCCGTAGTTAGTCTTTTTTTATATTTCTAAATGTCCATGAAACAGCACGCGGGACTATGTTTGATGAAGAACTTGGAAAAGAATGTACGGGAAATCTCGGCAATGATTGTTGAGAAAACCGTCCCTTACTTTGAAACCCACAGCTAATCCTTGTATGTATCTAGATGTCTGTGGTTAGCTAAATAATCAAAACAGAAAGTTGTTGACCAAGGAGAGAATTCACTGATTGCAAGATTTCTACCATACTTTACAATAGAGAGAATTCATTGGCTGCAAGGATTCCACCATACTTTACAATAGAGATAATTCATTGCAGATTTCCACCACACTTTACAATAGAGATATACACCCATACATCTATCTATCTATATACAGTGTATTTATTTGTATTTCCACTTATGCCGTTAAACGTCATGGTGGAGATATTAGAGTTGTCTATCGCCATTTCGTCGCATTCGCCATGGTCAGTCCGTGTCTTTTTAATAGTGTGATAGCTACTCGATATGCAGTGATAGTGTGATAATTACTCGATATGCAGTGATATTGTGATAATTACTCGATATGCAGTGATATTGTAATAATTACTCGATATGCAGTGATATTGTAATAATTATTCGATATGCAGTGATATTGTAATAATTACTCGATATGCAGTGATATTGTAATAATTACTCGATATGCAGTGATATTGTGATAATTACTCGATATGCAGGTGATATTGTGATGTCTCAAGACTATGGTAACTCCTACATTCTACCTTCTTCATGATCTTTCCCGTATTCGAAACTTTCGATAACAGTTACCATGTTGTTCTGACACGCCGATGTTGTGCTTGAACTACTTACAGGCACGGCGTGGGTAGGCGGAACAACACAGAAATATGTCGCAAGGGCCAAAGTTGTGCCCTGATGTCGACGTCTGTTTCTGCAGCATTAGACTTGAAACACAATCGAGTCGGATGGCTGCTGGAACAGAGGGCGGAGCACTTATGGGAATGCGCCACGTGCTGTGAGGCCAGTTTCTAATCAATAATCAAGAGAATCAAGAACCCTAATATTTCATTTCACATGTAGTAAAATTTCTCTCCTGTTCTTTAGTTAGTGTCCATGTCTCACATTGATAACACAATGTGTATGTGAAGTTTGAATATATATATATATAGTCAGGGCCAGTCTTAGGCCATTGCAACCTATGCGGCCGCATTGGGCCCCGCACTTCATAGGCCCATAAATTAATATTAGAATTTATTTTATTATCATCTTCCCTACCCAGACTGGGCCCCGCGCAATCCGTTTCGCATTGGGCCCCTCAGTTGTTAGGGCGGGCCCTGTATATATTTGCTGAAACCCTTTGTTGCCTTTCGGCGTCAGGGGTAGAAGAGTTTTCTGGAGACGGCCATCGTGTATGTTGCATATATTGTGGAATTTGTTGCCTCTTTTATTTCAGAGGTCCATCTTTTTCGTGGTCGGCCTCTAGGTCTGCCTTCGCTGTATCTGTGTAGCATAGCTTGCTGTGGTATGCTGTCTGATGGTAGTCTGCTGAAGTGTGCAAACCATTTGATCTGTTGTCTCTTGACGTATTCTAAGATTGGGGTTGTACCGGATTTTGTCGGATGTCCTCATTCCTCACCGTGTCTCTTAGCGATATTCTTAGAATTCTGCGTAAGCATGCCATTTCAGCTGTCACAAGTTTACGTATGTCTTGTGCTGCCGTTGTAGTGTTGGCATAATAATCGTTTTGAATATTGTTATTTTGGTGTTTACCTCTACGTTTTTGTTTCTGAAGATTGGTGTCATTTGTCCAGGGCTTGGTATGCTTTACTACATCTATTGTGTATTTCTTTGCTGCTCATGCCATCTGTTGTTATAATACTTTCTAGGTATATATATATTGGTGTTTCTTTCTGTTCTTCCTATCATAATTACTTCGGTCTTTTCTTTATTTATTGTCATGTTCACGGTTTGTCATGTTTGATGTAATCTATCTATTTGTCTTTGTAGTTCTTCTTCTGATGATGCCACTAGTGCTTGGCCATCTGTAAATAGTAGTTCGTTTAAGTTACCCTTCAGATTGTTTTCTTCCGGAAAAATTATATCAAGATATTTTAATTATTGCAATTGTTTCAGTAGTGTCCTATTTATCTTTATTTTTATTATATCGCGTGCTCTGCCCATAGACATTAATTCTGTTTATTTTGCATTGATCTTCATGCATGTTGTGATTGAGGCGAAATTCGTTGAATAGATTATGAGATCTTGTAACTCTTCATGTGATCTGTGGATTAGGCACTCAGTTTTGTAGGTCTATGTGATCTTACAGCACTTTACTGTAGTGTAAACTGTATTGTAGGAACTTATCGTCAGCAAATAATAGTTAAGTTTAAGCAATTTGGTTGGTAAGCCTCTGGTGGTCATTTAACTGTTTTGGTAATTTTTTAATACAAATAATGAGCAATGAGGGTGATAGGATACACTCCTATATGTTTACTTAATTCCTGAACATATTTCATTATTGGTTTCCTTTATCAGAGTGAACGTTATTACAATAGTCACTTAATTGACAGCCTCATCGGAAGTCGATATTTCACTTCAAAGGAAAAAAGCAATTTTTTATTTTTTTATCAAGAGATGCAGTGAATTCGTATTTAAAGCAATTAATACTGTTCTAGTAACACTTCTTACTGAGAATGTATTTTGCTGTGGTCTAGGATAGAATGCATTTTGTTGTTGTCTAGGATAGAATGTATTTTGTTGTGATCGAAGATAGAGTGCATCTTGTTGTGGTCTAGGATAGAATGTATTTATTTTGTTTTGTTCTAGGATAGAATGTATTTTGTTGTGGTCGAGGATAGAATGTATTTTGTTGTGGTCGAGGATATAATGTATTCTGTTGTGGTCGAAGATAGAAATTATGCAAATAAAATCATGATGTACGAATATACTCTGCCAGATTTTCAGATTTGCTAAAAACAGAACTGAAAATGTTATTATATTATATATAAAAGCTAGCACGAAGACCCATTATGTTGTGTGTGTCAAATTGATTAGTACAGTATTCCCCTATAACTCTATCACCTGAACCACCTGTCCCTACATCGCCCTCTGAAGTCTTTTCCATCTCCAAGGGGCGATATAATCCAATTTGATAAATCTAGGGTTAATTGATCACCACACAAAAATTACATAAGATAAAATAGGTGGCAACAAGTTGCAGAAGTTTACTGTGTGAAGATTCGCTTTATCTATCTTCGACTTTTCGTACTCTAATTGTTTGCCTTGAGTTTAATATCGATAAAGAGAAAGATTTTTTAGGTCGCAACGTCTATTTAGTTCATTTTTTGTGTGAACTATAAAACTACATGATTTTGTATTCGCAATTTTCTCCTATTTGCTTGCACCTTTTCCTCCCTGACATTAGCTGTCAATAATTTTCTAATTCTAACGCGTGTTTTCTCCTGAACAATGGAAATAATGTGCGTCATTTAATTTGTATGCTAACATCACTTGGCGTTATCTATGCTAAATAATTCGCTTCAGGGCGCGGCTCGTGCATTGTTGACACCTTGTATAATTATAGTGCAACATTATTATGGCTGTTAGAATCATCACTCAAGAGGACAATAGTATAAATATATTGGCAACTATGGTGTTAGTGTATCAGGGTTGCCATCCTGTTGGAACTGTTTATTGCCAAAATTTGGTAAGGAATTGCTAAAATATGACAAAATTAATCAAATTTGTGCAGAAACTGCAGATTTTTATAAAACAACAAGCTTGAAGTCAGTGAAATAAAATTAATAACTATAGTTATAGTAGCTGCATATTGAAGATTAATCTATGTTATTTTTTTAATTCGCCCAGGGGTGAAAACTACGTTTTATTTCTTGACTGTATCTAAACTTTTAAATTATGTTCTATTTCTTGACATCATCTAGGAGATTAAACTATTTTCTGTTTCTTGACGTTATCTAAGAGATCAGTTTATGCTGTTTCCTGACTGAATATAGAAATTTAAGAATTGTTCCGTGACTACAATTAGGAAATTAAATTGTTTTATGTTTTCTGACTTTGTCTAAGAGAGTAAGTTGTGCTCTGGTTTTTAGTTTAGAGATTAAGCTATTTTGTTTTCGATTAGTTTTTGTAACAATAGTTACGAGAGAAATAATCTACAAACAAAAAGTCATTCAGTTTAAAATAAATGTGAATACGAAAGATATCTGCAAAATGAAAAAAATAAAATAGCTTGCCTTTTATTTCTCAAAACGTCAAAATTCCTAAATTGAGGTCGTGATATTGTCAATATGGCAACCCTGTAAGTAAATTAGTGTCCTGAAAATGAGTTACCAAAAGTTTCGAATCAGACGCATACACACACAAATAAACTAGGAGCCTCTAACAATAATTGACAAAGACAAGAACAAAATAAATAAATAGTTTTGTTAGTGAGAAAATTGAAATTAGATCTTTGTTGTTGAAATTAAAAACAAACAACGGAGATGGTAGCTCAGTTTATTTGGAAAAGTGACTGTGATAAATCGCAATTATTGTCAGTACACGCGGTTATAATGAGGAATGTGAGAGAAGACATACACAACACTGACTACCACGCTTTAAACATAGGTGGATTCCTAATCCCGGAACTACGCTACGCAGACGACACAGTGCTTCTTTCAAATGATATAAAGGGATTGGAACAACTAATCAGGAACACAAAGAAATATAGCGAAGCACAAAATTTGTATTTAAACACGCAAAAAACAAAAATCATGTCAACAGATATAACAACACAACAACCAAAAATCAGAATAGACAATACCGAGATAGAATGTGTGGATAAATTTGATTACTTAGGAGCAAACATCAACGGTGCAGGAGACTGCATGGCAGAAATAAGGAAGAAATTGGCAATGGCATATTGCAAAATAACACGGCTGAATAACATATGGAAAAACAACAAAATAGAAACGAAAGTGCTAATGTTACGAACTTTTATGTTTCCGGTTGCAACATACGGATGTGAAACATGGACTCTAAGTAAAACAGCGGCAAAGAGGATCAGCGCCTACGAGCTGAAATGCTACAGGAAGATACTTAGAATATCATGGAAGGATAAAATCAGAAACTCAGATATTATAAACACACTGAATATTCCAGAGTGTTGGTTACTAAACACAATAACAAAAAGAAAACTACGCCTGTTTGGTCATATAAAGAGACATAACTGTTTAGAAAGACAAATATTGGAGGGAAGAGTACCTGGAGAGGGGAGAAGGGGCAGACCAAGAAGACGATGGACTGACGACATTAAAGATAACATGAATACATCGCTAGAAAATGCAAGCCACATCGCCCAAGACAGAGAGAGGTTCAGAGAGTTCATTGGGAAGACAACGTTCTGGAAGGAATACGTCACATGACACACACGCAGTTTTTAAATACACATTTCGGTATTCATATTCATATACTTAAATTATCTACACATTTTTGTGGAATTTTCTACATGCATTTGAAATATCTACATCACTGTGAGCTATATAGATGTGAATACATTTGAATTATCTACATAAAGTATATATATATATATATAATATACATACAAATTTCTTACATTCCCTTCTATGTTACGGAACAAATAGAGTATGTATATATGTGTGTCAACATAAATGTGGTGAAAATGCATCTGTTCTTACAAAATCTAGGCCGAGTATAAGGTTGCTTCCACCTTCGATTTTTTTCCCTCTTGTTTTCCACATAAACAATATTCGGTTTGTATGTGTGGTCTGCTTTCGCATTTTTCATCTTTCAACTTTCATTTTGTCATCTTAACAGGTGGTTTTTCATCACTTTTGGTGCCTAATTTCCTTGAATCTGTGGGAATTTATATGTGTTAATTGTGTGCAATTACTTTTTTTGAACGCACATAAATAAACAATTATTTTAGTGTTTCTCTCGTTAATTGAAGCGTCCTGCTATAAGAAGATCATCTCCAAGTGGTCATTTGTAGTTCAATGTTTCTTGTTCGGTGTTTGTGTGTTTCTTGAAAAAGAAACGGAACGTGAAATAAGTCCTTGATCTTTTGTTTATTGTTAGATATTTATTTTTAATATTGATAGTTAGGCTTTAATAGTTCCCTTTGTACTTTAAGTAGCATTTCACAACAAACAGAAAACAGAAGTAATAGTTGTTTCAGAGAAATACAATACAAATCGTCATGATGCAGTATTAATATCAATGATGCAGAATTAAATAAAAAGGATGAAGTCAAGTATCATGGTACCATTTTAACATCAGATGGCAGGTGCTCCAATGAGATCAAGAGCAGGTTAGCACGGCCAAATCAGCATTTCTAAAATTGAGAAACATTCTATGCAGTGGATTAATATCAACACATACTTGCATTCGAGTGTCATGATGTTATATCGAGCTAATCCTTCTATATGGATGCAAAGCATGGACGGTTAAAAAAAATAAAAAAAAAACTCAAGATAAACTGGAGGCAAATGAGCTGCTGTATTTGAGAAAAATATTGAAAATTTCACGGACAACCAAGAAAACTAATGCAGACATTCTCAGAGATGCTGGGATATAACAACAAATCATAGCAATATTTAGAAGCAGGCAGTTAACATTTTTAGAGCCTGTGAAAAGTAAAACTTGAACATTTATTAACCATCCGAAAGGTTAAAGGAGAAGAAACAGAGGAAGACAACAAGATAAATTTCTGGATGGGTTGTCACTGTGGCATAAAAATAAATCACCAACTGAACTAATTAACAACACAAGAGACAGAGAGTTTGAAGAAGCATGGTCGCCT